>OY728135.1:987453938-988699816 GCA_963277665.1 Viscum album
TTTTTCCACCATTGGGATTTTAAACCTGGAGAGTAAAAACCTACTAAAAATGAGGGTAATGAGTTGTCATTTTTATCACACTCTTATGTTCTATATAGAATATTTCAGTTCATCGAAATAAAATAACCATTGGAATCACATTCCCATGTAGGTTACTCTCCTTTAGATATTAGACGGTCACTAGGTACTCTAAGAAGATAACATTATCAGCAATGGGGATCTCTCTCCAATAAATAATTTAAAAAATGTCATGCACATTTCTCTTAAGATGTAGCACATGGAATAAATTGTGCAATTATACTAACAATAGAGGTACAAATAAATAGTATTCCACCTTTCCAACCCAACACAGTATCTACAAAGGGATGATGAATATTGAAGATAGGTTTCCACCATGAAAAGAAACTCAATAATCCTTACTAGGGTGATACCATCTAGAATGCATGGAATCCATTATATAAAAACAAAGGCCACATTCATCAGTTATCATAGTAATTTTGATAGCTCTAGGTAGTCTTCATCTACTCCTAGATGATCTGTATGTTTTTTGTAGTGTCTATCACCATCTTTGGACTCAAAAGTGATTTCTCCATAGGATCTATCGAGAATAGTGGTAATATTTAGGGACTCTCATACAAGTCCCCAAATAGTTAAATACTAATCTTAGAGTTTTAAATGTTGTTTCGTGAATAATATACCAAGAATAGATTATCCTCATAGTTATGGCCAGAGTCCAACACTCAAGATCATAACATGTCATCAAGGACATGATTTTTATACTCTATCTAGCCTTATATATTAGGATGTAATGTCACAATCATATGAATTGGAGACCAAAAATACAACTAAAAACCTCCCCACATTCGGGATGTGAATAAATAGCTTTAGACTAAAAGATATTTATGTTAATTTTATGAAGATAGATGATCCCCTATGTGTACATGCATACCAAACTCTCTATAGAGTCCATCTATAAAATGGCTAACAATTGGAACAATATGGTGACTTGGTTTATGATCACCCAAATTGTGTAATTACCTCAACATAATCACGAAATTCCAATCAAAAAATCCATTTACATACTAAGCCACTTCCATTTTGGGACATTAAGGGGGAGGGAAAACCCTACTAGAACCTAGTGCCCAACCTTCACCATCTGGAGTGTGCGACATGAAGAGATGAACTCAGTTACTCTCAAATTTATTCAAATCAATAAAAATGATTCTAATGTTTCTAATATATATTTTATATCTTGGGATGTTCCACTAAGGGTGATGTGTGAAACTCCCTCAACACCTCCTCTTCTAGCACAACTGGTGCCATCTTTTATACTCAAAACATGATGAAATTATTCCCATCTTTAAAAAACCCATATAGACAATTTCCAGTTGATATTTTTTTAAGAAATATATCTCAATTGATATTCCAAGTATATTCCACCATGACATGTTGAAGAATTATAAGGGTTACAACCATCAAATAGAGGTAAACTACATTATCATCATCCATATGGAACAACCAAAATGAGGCCAACTAATATGATGCCATTCTTAATAACTAAAAATAGAATTTTTAAATTATAGAATCTACTAACATGTCCCTGTTCCTGGGATTATAGACTAAATCAATTTCATAAACCTTTTGTAAATCCATCCATATCTACTACCACATGTTACAATAATTATAAAAATTTCAATACTTGAGACTCTCATGGTTGTAATGAATGATGAATCACTCTCATATAAGATATTGTCAACAAGAAATTAGGGAAAACCCACCACTTCTTGATCCAAGTACTCAGTCGTATTGTATTTATCACTTGGTTTATGTTTTCTGATGCCAAAATCAATCACTACCTACCTAAATATCAAAATTAATTTAATCCCAACTTTAGAGGAATCCCAAAACACCACATACTTAACACTATCCATTATTAATATCATGATGGGGGTTATTGGTAACCTCTACCAAAAAACCTAGAAACACCACTTACAGTCCTCCATCCACCCACAAGGATTCACCTTTCAAGTTAATGACACAATAAGAGTCACTAACCTTGAGATATTGGGAACGAATCATGGATAATAACCTTCAAACCGGAGTAAGTTGTGATCCTCATCATCACTCTTGGTTGAATCCCAAGATATTACTTCCTCGATCTTGGAAAATACAACTGTAATCACATCATCTGATATACCATGTCATTCTAATTGGAACTCTCTAGTAAAAAATTATTTATTGAGAGGTTCCCATAAATATGGTTCTCTCTGAGCATATAAATAACCATCCTTAAATGTTTGAACTGATCCTCCTTTGATGATGAGTATCGATAGATGAAATAAATGTAGAATAAAATGAATTAGTCCATGAAGTGATAAATGTTCTGGTTTATGAGTCACATGAATATTGTTTTGTTGTTTGAAAATCCTAAAATAATAACAATGCACTCTTCGTGATAATAGTAGCACCATAATTTTATATTTACTATATCTTTCTCTCGAACAGGTATTTGTTAATAACCCAATGTAAGGGAAATATTTTGAGAACCACATCACCCCTTTGAATTAGTTGAATTATTTGTTAATATATATATGTATATAGTTATTCATGATTACATTCTGGTTCAGGTGATGACAATCCTTGAAATTCATCAAGCTCTGATCCATCTTCTTGATGAAAAACACAAGGAAATCTAGGGGCACATGGGGTCTAAAAAATCCATTCCACTACAAATCCCAAAATCACAACTTCATCACTTGAAGATTTATAGGTTAAATATTATATAGTAGTGTGGATATTTCAATTACCCCTATGTAAAATTCTATACAAAAGTGGATCTCCAGATGTAGAGGTAGGACAATGATGTCCATAGGAAAGATTTATTCATAATCCTCCACCACTGTAGGAAACTAAAATCTCACAACCTCTACAACTCCAAGGTACATACTGGGACACTTGTTAGAAATAATATTTATCATCTTGCATACAATCCCATGATCCTCTTCAGGGGATTCCATATCTCCAATGAAAGAAAATATTATCCCATAAACATAGATGCATTACATCATCCACATAAAACAACCAATATACAGATGAACCATATATATCCATTCAATATGTGTAATGAAATCATAATTCATCATCACAGATATGAAAATATCTCCAAGGAATGTTTATCCTCAATGAATCAGGTCACACTATATACAGAATTATTTGATAACTGTATCCTTCTTGGAAATCTATAAATGTAGAGCTCAAGAAAGATTCTCTAATGAAATATATATATATTGAAAAAGTAATATGGAAGGGAATGAGTGTTTTACACCAATGTCCTTAAAATGAAAATATGACGTAGTGAAGGGAAAGATCATAACTTTGATCATCACTATATTGTTCAAGTTATAAGCCTCAACTACCTTCATATATCCATGATTGTAAGAACCAGTTCCCTTAGTTGGGGACCACATAGAGGTGGTAACAATGGTAATAAATAATAACATCGACCACCACGCACTACTCTTCTAGATCCTTTACCTTGTTCACCACCTTGTGGACATCCCTTCTCAAGCTGTCACATATACCGTGGAGGACCATCGACTATCTATTTTTCTTTTTCATGATTGGTTGGGAAATCCTAAAAGTTATGGCCTCACCCATTACAAGGTAATCAACTCCTCATAAGCTGACTATAACCACCCTTAAATCCTAGAGTAGCTAGCCCAATGTTCTGGGACTGCCTTCAAAGCTACCACATTCAACCGGATCCCTAAGACTGACATCGAGTATCATCTTCTAAGGTCTACTCCAGGGCTCCCACTATGAGATTTTTTTTATAAATAATTGATAATAATTTCTCAATGAACAAGGAATGATCTAGTAACCAAGAATAGGAAAGGAAACAAAGAGATACTAGTCCAGCCAAAATATATTAGTGAAGGCCACACTCAAATGGTCTATAAATGAATGTACCAATCAAGTCCCATGATCATGGAGTACCATGAGAGTTACGTGAACCTCAACAAATAATCTATAACAAAAATTATTTCCCTACTAGAGATCTGTATTATTCTTCCCAAAACATCAGTAGATAACAATACTCCATGAAGAGGCTCCATAACTTTTTCCAAGAAAGAGTCACCTCATCATGTGTATCTGTAACTAAGCTCTACCATTGACCATTTAAGGATCATGATTTTTCATAAATAGTCATAAAACATTCACAACTTCCTTAATCAAGTTATCTTCTAGATTCCCCTCCTGATCACCCCAAAACCAGAGCATTATCTTCCTATTGAACCCATGAAGCATGTTCAGCCGGTGGGTTTCATCTGTTATAAAATTCCAAAATCAATTTGTTTCTCAATGAGGAGAGGTAGTATCAATATACAACATAGAGGATCCACTTCTCACATAGGTCTTATATTAAATTCACACATCACTATATTGATCATCATTATGGTATTTATACAGAATAATAGTTGGATGTAATCATGGAGGAATCTGGGAATATTCAATATGTACTATGGTCAAAGAGAATATATGTGGGAATAACAGATGAAGGACATGGAAACCACAACACATTAATTCAAGATACATGTATTTATGTTTTAACTAAAAAAATTTCCTACATAAACTGAGTCAATACGATGGTTATCTAGGTTATGGTGAATTGATATGTCAGTATCTACACCATTATTGGTTTTCTAGGATAGAAATCCAAACTCAAGACCATATAACAGATTTTCCATATTTTCAAAACAATTCCCCATAGAGAGAATATCTTAGACTCAGTTCTTATCATAACCTAGGCTTTGATACAACTCTATCATGACCCAACCCATTGGGGCCCGTGGATTCTAGTAATCCAACTATGACACCCAAATCCCACCTTTTATAGGTTAGGGGATACTGACATGTTGAAAGAAGATTATCACAAAAATGGGAGGTCTTAGCTTAAGGTACACACACATGCACCAATAAATCTTTTTACAATCGTACTATGTGGTAATGATAAACAAGTGACACCAAATATTTATGCATTCATCTAATTCAACATTATAGTATGGGAAATAAAATGGAAAAAAATCCCAACATAACTATAGAAGATTCCAACCTGCTAACAAAGGGGAATATTTTGAAGATGAAACTCTTTGAATCGTCCATCTAGTCCTACTCAACTCCACCTACTCTTGGCCATCCTATAAATCCATTAAGAATAATGCTTTCTATAGAAGACATTAAACATGCAGATAGAGCTCATATATGTGTGCATGTGAACATATCTAGTAGGATACCCTAAAATCACCCAACATAAAGTATCAAGAGAGCGAGTGAATTCAATATTGAAAATATGAGTCAATCTATTGAAAAGAAAATACTAACCCACATATGATCATATATAAACACCATGTCTCAAATTAAGGTCATTTTCTACTATCATGAAGGTTTTTTCGTGAGGATACAAGTTAATGTAAATCTAGGAGATCAAAAAATGAGGTATGGAAAACACTGATGACCCTCATAATAGAGGTGGTTCTCATATGTACACAGTATGAATAGGAATGAAGGGGGACTCAAAAAATTACCACACATAGGTGGGATCTCATTATATTGGCATCTGGGTTACCTAACTATATCCAAAATATTAAATTAGTATGGCGATCACAACCCCTGGTTGTTGGAGATAGGATTCCTGAACCAACCTCATCAATCAATCAATGCTTTATTAAAAAAATATTTTGTCCGTGTCCTGTAATAAAATAAATGGTAGTTATGGGGTATGAATGTGATGAAGGCCAAGGGCATCCCCACATATGATTTTGACATCCTCCGGGGGGATGGACCACATACTAGAGTGATATATGACTGGTGTATCGTGAGAATGCATGGATTCCATAAATTCTACATCCTGGTTAACCTCATTCCATGTGTAAAGAATGTACATACAATTGGTGATGAACGTTTTTCACCTTCAGATATTGAAGGTGATATTACAAGGGATTCCTCAATAGTCATTCAAGGTGTTATAGAGGCACTTAGAGTCTATTTCCACCATATCCAATTCAATGTTTCTCTAAATACATAACTGGAGACCCATAATCATTTACATGCCTTCAAATTGAAGTGAGTTGTTGCATCCAAAGGGTTTAATAAACAAAAGGATAATGTATCCCCTAGAATCATGGACCAGGACACTACCCCTCATGCTTCCCATGCAGCTTGAACCATCCATGTTCATTTTAGGACCTCAATAATGGGGTTACACCAGATTCACTACCCCAAGGATCCAATGATAGAATGTGGGGGAGCGAGATAGTGCGATACAGGAGTCTGAGGGATGGTCGCTCAATATAGTTCCTCATAATCCATGTGTAATACATCATCACACTACGAGACCTAGAGGTAGTAGCTAACCTCGATCTGGGGAGACCATCAATGAAAGCCTTATTCCTAGCTATCCAAATGTACCAACAACCTGTCACAAGTATACATGCTCTTGATTTTATTTCAAGGTTGTTTGGTTCCAAACCATGGAACCAGGGGTATCAAGATTAGGCACCCATATCTCCTAATATAAGATCCCATTGAACCCACCAAACCCATTCAAAATCAGACGTGCCCATTTAACTTTTCAAAATAAGTAATCATGGGAATCATCCCATAGACATTGATAGCATGTGAATTTGGATGGATGGTAAATATCTTTACATAAAAGGATCTCATCAGTATGTATATCCAGGTAGTGAACCAACCATATTAAAGTATTTGTTCTTGGATAGTATTCCATTACACCTAAGAGTATAAACCTGACTATCCAACTAAGATGGGAATATGATGAAAATATAATACCCTCACCCAGAAAAAACACCCATTGGTGTTCCTGAAAAATGCATGTATTAGGATTTGGATAAATATCAATAAGATTAAAGAGCTTATGTTGTTCATCATTCATGATAGAAATGGAGTTGATTAGGGGGTCCTTGACATTACTAAACATCATATACATCACATGGAAGCATGTGAACCAAATGGTGGTACCATCCCATTTTGGTGATAGTAGTTGATACCACCCATTCCAATTATCCAACGATTATGACAGTGACAAATGAAGATGTGTGGGTGAATGGGATATCATAAAGTAGAAGAGTTCATTACTGGGGGGTCAAGGTCATTACAGTATTCCCCACTCCCATGATTTTACCCTAAATTTTTCAACCATAAACCACCTCACATACATGTTTAGCATGTCATCTAGGCATTTCACCTTGTGGGATTTTAAGAATGAATCCTACTTCTTACGTCATCCTTGTAAGATTATGCCAATATGCCCAGTGGGTTTTTCTTGTTGATAGATAATCCCAATTGAAAGGCAAAAGGATATTGTCAGTATTTTTGAAAACCATTTTTTGGACATTGAGGACCACTAGTATGCGCATGGGGATTGAAATGAGGATATTCTTCATGGGAGAAATGAAACTGTTGAAGGATGATTACGTGTTAATTCAATTGAAAATATGTCCTATGGTATTGTATGCCACCCTATTAATGTGTTGGATGAATAATTGTATTAGAGATAAATGATCTCTATGATAATTCATTGTAAGGCCCATCTATTGAACCATAAGTGTCATTCAATGAAACATTCCATCCTATCCATGTACCTCATTAATGAGTAGAGTATACTATTATCACAGTTGATGTTTTGTTAGCTCCAAAAATAACACTCCAAAATTACTATGTGAAATCACTAATTGAGAATCTGGTTTCATTCAGAAAAAAACCTATGTCATTAGCATACATGAGGTGGGATATTCCCTAAAAATTCTACTAGAAACAATAGTGAAGGATATCACCTTTCAAAAGAATTTTATGGATGTGCCAATGAGGGAGTCCATCATGGATAAATGGTTGTGGGATTGAAGATATCTTTTTAAAATACTCATTACCTCTTTGAATAACATGTATCTATTCTCCATGAAAGATACGATGAGCATGGATCAGCTAATGCACAAACATAATAGGTTACTGAACCAAGGAGAGAAACCCTTGTATACAAGGATTTTGACACCATGAAATATGTTCCATGCACTTTTCCATAGATTGAATATATGATTCTCACATAGAAAAAAATGTTTTATGTATGGGTAAAGATGTTTTTTTCAACATGAAGGAAGAAGATTCAGGCAGGATTTCAAGGTACCAAAATACTACCCTATACCTGATGAATAAGTGGAATGATTCCCCCTTCTAAGAGTATGTAGTGATTCACCAGGATCAATGAAGAAAAGGTGTTGACACATTAAATTCAATTTTTGAGTTTCATCTGAGAAGAATTTGTGTATTTATCATATCAATAAGTTTAGATCTCTTCAAGAATTCTATTTGATAGGTTGCAGAGCCTAAACTGGCTTACGGATCAAAATTAATGGCACTTGAATGAAGGATAAAATTTCACAAGGGGGCCTACGTGAGGGACCAATGTTGAGGACCTACATGGAGTACCTGTGCAGAGGACCTGCATGGAAGAATAATTTCTACACCCCAATATGGAGGAACTACATTGACAAACACCCTTCGATCAGGTCCCCTCCTTTCCTAAAAATAAGACTATTGGGCTCCCCATTTTAGACACTAAAAAAATTGAAAGATTCATTAAAGCTCCCATTGCATAGATCATTCATTTAGATCTTTCAAGTTATCTCAGGTAACTCTCTACACCATGAGATAATAGATAATTAAATGGGATATATATGTTTGGTAGTTATTCACATCTTCAGTTGTCATCCATACCTACATGGTATATCTGCGCGCCTTGCCTATGAGGTATATCTATGTGCCTTACCTACATGGTATACTGGCGCGGTTAACTTTCATGTCGTACCTGCATGATACAACATCACAGGGTACTTACGTGGCATACTTTCTCAAGGTACCTATGCGACCAGCTCAATTACACTCCTTAAAAGCCATTCATAGCAGGGTATCTCCTTCATTGGTTCCCTTATCAGAAAAGGGATAAGTTGAATCCTCCACCAAAACCTCCTAACTTATCAAACTGTTGGGTAAGGAACATCAGTGTGTCTCCTATTTGGGTTTGTATTTCCGCAATTAGAGGTTTCCCACATTTGATTCACAATGAGGTTAGGATTCATGGGATGTTCGTGGGTCTGTATATCCGCAGTCACATGGACTATTCTCCCAGAAATAGTGTTGGGAAGTTCCTAGTTTGGAAGCGGGCTGGTTAATGGCCTCACCCTTTTCAAAGAGGCAACCTGGAGCCTCAGCTGTCTAGTATAGAAGGTACACTCCGCACTTGTCGTTCCGCTCAAGCATAGGAGAAGTATCCCTCTCCTAGCAGAACTAATTTCAGGGCAGCCATCCTGGTATAATCCCCTCACCTTCACCCCTTCTTCCTTAAATTGGACCCTTTTCCAATGTAAATAGAATAGAGGGAAGGTTCGTTGCCTCACCCTATTCAACGGTCGACCTGCTTTATTCCATCATCATGGAGGAAAAATTTTGATGTGTGAAGTGTCATTTTTGAATCATTCACATCCCCTTATTTCTCACATCGAGCATGAATCATGTGGGCTTAGAGATACATGATGGTTTCAACATGTGCACAAACACTCATTAGAAGAAACTTTGAGAACTCTGATTCATGTTCAATCTAGAATATGTAGGAAGCTCTTTTAGGGCCCAAGCTCATTGTATATCTCCCTTAGGAATCCAGCCCTAATTCCCAAAATTTAAGCATCCTCCTTATGAAATAAGCCCCAAATTCAAACCTCAAATCATCAAGGCATCCATTTTAGGAAGAAAGCCAAAACTCATCTCTCTCAGAAAACTATGTTCTCCTATGAGATTTATCAAACAATGTGGGCTTTGAATCCAATCCATATGGCATACGTATGAATCCTCCTTGAGGTTCAAACCCAACACTTCAAATCAACTCTATTCTCCTTGGGCCATATTCCCAATATGGTCTGATCCTACTTGGAAACTCATATCCTTTCCATGTTCCTCGGGCTTCTTCAGTGTAAGTCCCAGAGTAATGTTTGACTAAGAACCTTTCTTTTAGTGGTCCTTATCACATATCCTAAAAAGTAATGATGTTTCCTATTAAGAGACACCGAACTACAAGGGTTTTTATTTCATTCACAAGGATACGTAGGTAGCCCATTTTACTGGCATGATCCCAAGATCAAAACAAACATTCATCTCCCTGGATGAAAATAAATTCCAGAGTGCCCCACTAAGTGGCATAAAAACTAGTATCATCACAATGGTGAGTAAAATAATCCACAATCAGTATATTAGAGGACAACATTGATGGAAAACCTCGAATACATACTGAAATTTCCATTAATGAAGAACCTTGAATGCATGCTGATGATTATAAATTTTTCACATATTAATATGTGATTATAAATTCCAAGGGATAATTATGATATACTTTGTGAATTAATAATGATTCATGAAAATATTTTAATTTTATATAGAGAGTCACGGAGTAGACAATAATTCCCCCCAAAAAGTGTGATGATTCCGACCTCCCCTCCTCTTGGCCAATGCATGTTCTTAAGTATCGTAAAGTTCAAAACTTAACAAACACCTTCCTTTGGAAAACCGGTCCTCATTGGATAAATAATTGTTAAAAGATCCCATTTACATGAATAAATCCAATGGAAACTGCCTGAATATAGTGATTTATAAATCTAGAACACACGTTTCAAGGAATTATGAAAAAAATGGTGAACCCTACGTGTATCCTTAACCAAGTTAATAATGTTACCCACATGTTAGGCCCTGATTAATTGCTAAATGAAGGCGAGACAATGGAATTAATCACATATGTATCCTTATAAAAATATGTTTCTTTAATAGATTTTGTCATTGTTCTCAGTTTTCTACAGAACTCCCTTCAAACCAAAGAATGGCATTCTCCAAGACAACAACGGTGAACTTCCCGATCATAGTTCAAGTTGGATCATCAACCACGGGAAGGACGTTATCACCAACCCAATGTCTTCAATGATGGGTATCCAATGTGATGGTAAAAAAATATCTCCAGCATGGTAAAATACCAACTTTGGGAGCTGCTCGACAGGGTCGTCCAGGTCATCAACAATCCTCAATCATCTGGCCAATAACGACCAATAATCATGAAGCAGATGGTGCCAACCACTATCTCCAACCATTTCGGGTCCTTATCCCTGGAACACAACGACCAGTCCCTGACATGATATAGGGAGGTGGATCAAGAGGTCATTCAAGGCCTCAATTCAAGAATGTAAGAGTCCTTCTTGAAGACTCTCACTAGAAATCATCGCAACAATAAAGTGGTAGTGAACCCCCAACATGATTGGGGTGTTGTCTCTAGACGTTCAGCCCTGGTCTCTCAGACTCGGGCACACAAGACGAACCACTATAGACAATGTTCTGTTAACAGTGAGGAGGTTCTGACCACTACCTCATCTGAAGAAGTCTATATACCTAACTCGATGGAAAAAATGAATGGGTACATACTTGCATTCGTCCTAATTTTGTTGCTCAGCAGGGTCATCTGAAATAAACCCACCAATCCCACCATAAAAACCTAGTGGAGTACCATGAATAGGCACATACACCTTCTCACATGTTATCATCAAGTCAGCAGGCTCGTCTGACTTTATTTAAATAGTCATGTTAATATAATATGGTGGAAAATTATAAATAGGAACATTCACCTATTTACAATCACTAATTTTTTCAGTGGTCTCATCTACCATTATTGAAGGATGTTCGTCAACCATACATGATGGAAAACATCTAGTAGGCACATACACCTACCAATTTTCATGAAGGCTACCAATAGTCTCGTTTGGTAGCACCTGGAGAAGTTAGTCGGAAAGCACATACATCAAATTGGGGGCCAAACCAACTCTCCACCCCCATGTGTGAGTACTGTCAATATCCATTAATAGAAAAATGAGGAAAAGAGCAGGCATATACACCTACTCCGGATACGTAATGCACATATATTTCTATTCTGGCTACTGAAGTCACCAAACACATCTTATCTATGGTGAAAGGGTAGACATGTATCCCTGTCCATATTCTGGAAGCATGTGTGGATATTTTAACAGCTACTTCAGCAGTATCAGGGGAAAAAACATATAAATATTTCCTCCCACACATAATGACACATCAACATGCCATCCCAGAGCATATAGACACATATTTTCCAGACCATTAGGGACATAGGGCATTTTCCCCCATATCATACATACTATAGGATCAAGAACATTCACCATTTCCAATTGGAGTTAATCAGTCCGTTCTGGTAACTACCCCAAGACAAGCACATAAACCTACCCATTATAACCACTTCTCCTAGTAGGTGGCCCCAAATAAGTATAAGAGAACATCCAAAAAGATGTACCGCCAAATATAGTTGAAAAATCAAGAGTCAAGCTATGATTTAGCTCCTCTTACCACTGGAGTTCATGACGCCCTCAGACATTTATCTATTGCATCTCAAGATCCTACCCTCTTATTACAAAATTTTTGGAGTGGTAGTTGTAATTCTGATGTTTCTAATTAGACACATCATCATGAAGGATTTTTTCATGAAAATTTAGTTAATCAAGAGTTCCTATCTTCAGATGAGAGCCCTGACAACCCTCAGTGTGGCCAGAATACCAAAGAGAAAGAATATCTATCCCATTCTGTAATCCACCTTGGTGATCCTCCACATGATGGAATTCACATTGAATGTCCTCTCCACAGTAGTATATAGCATTGTCAAAACAATTTTATAATTGAAAATATAGCTACTATAATGACCTCTTATCTCGAGGCACTTGCAAACACAAGGCCAGTCATGTCTGATACCTTGTCATTTACGGGTGAAACACTTTCTCAGTCAGAAGACATCTTAAGGGAACAGTGATTCTCTGAACCTCCTTTGGGTCATTTATCCTCTAATACAGAGCATCCAACTTGGTCAAACAATTGGAGAAACCTGTAGTGAAAGATGGTGAAGATGTGTTACACATAAGGAAACAATTAGCTAAATGATAAATACCAGTCATGTTCTGGACTTTGGAAAATTCTCTGTTTGATATTCTAGAATTGATGATAGAAGATTGCATTCATGACATTCTTCTCAACTTATGAAAAATGATTCATCATTTGAAAACCAATGTAATACCATATGATGAATATAAACATCATGTAAAGGTAATATACGGGTTACAACGCCAAATTGACTTGGAATCTCATTCAGTTTCCCAACATCCAAGGGATGAAAAACAACATAGAACCCTTCAGCGTGCATGTCTCAATGCTCTATAGAAGCTATGCCAATTAATTTCTGATTCCCCGTCTAGTGTTCACATCTGAGGATGGGGTGTATATAGAGAATTTCATTTCACTGCACTCCAAATTCAGAAATGTCCTCCATAAGTTCTTTCATGCAATGTTATTTCCCATGGCCGGCCATAATCAATAGGTTTTGTATGTAAGCCAATGTACACTCAAGAACAGGCCTCAAGCAATTCTCATCAAAATAATTCCCAAAGAAATGAAGTTATTGAGCTACTTTTATATCAAACCTCTCAGAATCTTGAGTAGGCATCCCGTTTAAAGAAGGTCAGGAGTCAGCGGATGAAGATGTATGAAATAGCATAGCGATCTTCTGAAACAGATGATTCGAGTGATTTTTGAATGATGTACCCAACTAATGTCCGAACTAAAATCCGAAAAATTGGAAGAGTAGTTGAACGAATTTTAGCTATAGAAGTTCATGAATTACCCCATCTTGCGAATCTAGGTGATAATTTAATTCAACCTTAAAATTCCTTAAACAATGTTCAATGATTTGAAGAATAATAACAGGATCAACCCAAGCCTGCAAGGCTGGGGGATTTTTCATGTCTATAATCCCCTCCTCAATGGAAGTCAGTTTTCACCCAATTATAGAAGAAGCCACAAGGAAACGTACAAAAGAACTGTCCAAATGATTCCCCTCATGTAACTGTCCACTAAACTGTTCCAGGGAATTCTTCATATAAGAGAACGAAGTCTCGTGAAAGAGAAAAAGGGAGACGATCTAGCAGAACCACTGACAGAATGCAATCATTGTGTTATGCATCAGTGAATGTTATCAATACCATTGTAGAAGATCCTCCAGAAAATATGTCCAATTCAGGGGAATCAGAAGATAAAGTTCTCATCCATAATATGGTACACACCAAAGCAAATGATGTTGGTGTGTGTACCAGAAATCAAATGCTCACCTAGAACCTTAGTATGCCTTCAAATAACCAGCATCCCCCTATATGAAAAGAATCTAACAAGGGGAAAGGAATATTTCTGGTTGCATATCACTTTTACACTAGATAAGTTCAATCTCTTTCACTTGAAAAAATATTTGCACAGCAAGAAGAGGAAATGAAGGAGTTGAAAAAACTCAATAAAAAGTTGCTTCGAAACAACATTTCTGCTAGACATACTCCCCAGGAAAATCCTCAACCTGAAAATACTATAGGAGAACCTCACAAAAGGGTATTTATAGTAAATACAGAGGTGGATAATGAATTCCCTCCATTGGGTACAAAATCAAGATAGAATCATATACATCCTGATAGACCTGTTCTTATGGTTCCTCCACGGCTAATATCAGCACCACCGATAGTGGTTTTACCGATCATTGCACCAGCTCATGTTCCAATTGCTATACCTGCACAGAATCCAACTAATTTGGATATTCCCCAAATTATTATGAACACTATTGAGGCATTAACGACTTGTTTGGAAGCTATGGATGAATGACGTGCACCAGTTCAGCTGGAAAAGAGAGCTTACCATGAATGGGTGGATTCAATTTCTACCCCACCAAACTTTATGTATACCACATTCCCAATTTTTAATGCTTTGAAAGATCCATAACAACACTTACCACATTTTGTTTCTCATTTTGATCCTATGATGTGAACTACTCAACAACCAGAAGCAGTTAAGCTTAGGTGTTTTGTGCAGTCATTACAAGGTCTATCATTTTTCTGGTATAAAAGTTTGCAATCTCGATCAATTACTGGGTGGGAAGAACTCCATCAGAAATTCATTCATCAATTTAGCTCAACAATACCAAAGACAACAGTTTTATATCTTAACAATTGTAAACAAAGGGATAATGAAAGAGTTTTAGATTTCATTACTCGATGGAAGGGATTAACATATTCTTTAAGTTTTTCACTCCCTCATGATGAGTTTTTGAAAATTTTTGTGGAAAATATGCGTGATGAATTACACACACCATTGATCCTTGTGAAATACACAGAAGGGTTTCGAGACCTTACATCAATCACTTAGTAAATAGAGGATTCTATTATAGATACTAAGGCTAAAACTTGTGTAATTCCATTAGTTCAAGGAAAGAGAATAGGAAAGGAAGAAGCTACTACAGTCACACTCAAATAGGCACCTGTACCTAATTCTACATCAAGACCTTCATCATATTTAAGGGCTCCACCTCTTAAGAATCAGAAACAATAGCCATTTTTTCAAGATGATCAAAGAGATAAAATGTGGAAACAGTTTCAGGAATTAAATAATAAAGTTTATTCTTTCAGGATCAAACAAGTTCCTAGTTACATCATCACAACCTTAGAAAACAATTTGGTTCAGTTGTCATGGCTAAAGAATCAAAATAAAGATATAGATGAATATTGTCTGAATTATTGTCCCTTTCATTAGATATTGGAACACCCCATTTAGGAGTGACTTGTTTTCCAAGAGCTTCTGCAAATGATGGTAGGCTCTGGACAAGTGAAATTAAAAACATCATCAACTCATGTAGCATATGTTACTATTACAGATCCATTGGAAGAGAGAGAATGGAAAGAGGTTAAAAGTAAAAGTGTGCAATAATATGATGAATTGATGATCAGGAAAATGATCAACCAGAATCATGTTATTTTACGAACACAGTTGAAACAACCAATTGTGTCTTCTACCACTCCTTCCATAGCAATACCATCTTCATCAAATGGACATTTCTCAATGATGAAAAGTGATGATAAAGACAATGTGCAGTCAGAAGAAGATGAGATTGTGTCATGTCCAATGTTGTCCTTAACCCTAGAAGATTTTATGCCATCTTTTTCAAAATCACAGGCACCTACCCCTCAAACGGTACAACCAGAAGTAACCTCTCAGGCAAAATCTTCATCAGACGAATAATTGATCATTAGTTCTGATAATGTTATCCATTTAATAGATCCTTATGAAAATGGTAATTCTAATTGTATTGAGTGATAATTCATTGTACCTAATTGGGGAACAAGAGGAAGAGGCTAGGGTCAAGGATACAGGGGAAGGCATGGGAATTCCAAAAACCATAATTTTAACTCTACCCCTGCTCAAACCATATTTTTGGAAAATACTCATGGAATATCCCTTTTGCGAGCTCAACAAGAACAAGGAGTTTCTTCCATGAAAAACAAGTCTAGTTCTGGCACAATTATTATGGAGGTCTGATTAGAAGTAACACCTTCTTCCTCTTAGAAAATTAATAGACATAGTCAGTCTAATCTTGCAAATTTAGGAATATCCCATACTTCTAATTCAACTAAAAGTACATATACAACAAAAGCATCAACTTTAAAAGCACCTGTAAAACAACATTTCCATGCTAGGAAATGTAGACATTTTGATCAAAAGTATGATTTTTTGAAACAATTAGGCCACGTACAGGCTATGTTCTCAATTCTGGATTCTTTGAATCTATAAAAAGATCTTCAAAAGTCACACATTGAGGAATTGTCATGTCCTCAAGAAATTGAAACCAAATTTGCTTCTACTGAGGTTTAACGTATAGAGAATGATTCTGCAGAATTTCATGCAATAATATCTTTTACAAGTGAAGATGAAGACCATGTGGTACATGGTCATATCAAACAATTGTATCTATCAGGCAAGGTAAATGACATTGATATACAATGAGCCTTCATTGATAATGGCTCCAAGGTCAACCTCATTCCTGTTCAAACACTTCGTCGATTGGGCCTAACTGAATCTGACGTTTCTCCTTCCACATTAAGGTTGCAAGGATATGACATGAATGAACAAGAAACTTTGGAAAAAATTTCAATGAGAACTAAGTTTGGAGATCTTGTGTCTAATTAAAATTTCATGGTTGTTCATCAGGACACAACCTTCAATATTCATCTTGTAAGGCCTTGGTTGCATCAACATGCAGCCATACCTTCATCATAACATCAATGTTTGAAATAAAGTTTCAATGTTAAATTGAGATATTGTATGGTGACAAGGCTACATTCAAAACATTGGAATCTCAATACATTGAGGCAGAGTTTTATCACACAAAAAGAACGATGCCCATGACCAAGGAGGTAACCAGAGTTGATGCTCCAAATGGACTAGAAAAGACTCCAGCACATCCATTCATGCATTTGAGTACAGATTATGTGCTACACATCAATTAAATTGAAAGGGTAAAACCAAATTCATGAAATCATCCAGTAATTACCATAATTGCAATTGCTGCAATTAATCCTGATAACATGGGAGAAATTATTGATACACAGAGAAACGATGGAAGCAATAATGGAGATGTTTTCATTTCTTTTTTTTAACTACAATGAGCCACTACATCATCATTAAGAATAGATGAAATTATAGAAATGTTAGAGGAAGAAAAATATGTTGTGTCTCAATCCATAAATCCCTCTTTACTATAGGAAGACCCTTCGTCATCAGTAAGGTCATATATGGTGACTTCTTCTTTGAGATGTTCAAATACTGACTCCTCCCCTAACATGGGGAGTATTACCTTGTTATCTAATATGTAAGTGGAAACATAAGAGGTAACATATAATGGGGAAGATGAGGAAGATCTTGATGATGCTCCTTCAGCATTTGATGAAGGTGTCTCTACCATCGTGGATGAACTCAGAGAAATAAATCTGGGTACAAAAGAAGATCCACGCCCCACTATAATTTTTATAACCATTACCTCTGAATAGAAAGAAGTGTAAACTTCTTTTATAAAGAAAAATCTAGATATATTTTATTGTAATTGTATAGAAATGATAGGTCTTAATCCGGATGTAGCCACCCATCATTTGGGATTTCCAAAAAAACATCGTGGATTCATGTAAGCAACAAGGAAAACACACCCAAATCATGCCTCTAAAATTGAAGATAAAGTTGATAATCTTATAAAATCTAACCTTGTTAAGAAAGTTCAGCATCCCAAATGGATGGCCAATATTGTCTCAGTGAAAAATAAGGATGAGAAAATAGAGTAGGCATTGATTTTAGAGATCTTAACCAGCATTGTCCAATAGATGATTTTCCAGTTCGTATTACAGAACTTCTAATTGATGCAACGACTTGTAAGGAATCTCTTTCCTTTATGGATGGTTATTCTGGATATAATACAATTTGAATGGCCTCAGAGGATGACGAATCCACAGCCTTTAGAGCTCCTCATGGTGGGTTTTGCTACAGGGTAATTCCCTTTAGCATAAAGAATGAAGACGCTACATACCAATGTGCCCTGCACCATATCTTCAAACCCTTCTTAAGGAAATTTGTTGAATGTTATGTGGATAATTTTGTAGTCAAATCCAAACAACATACCAATCACTTGGAATATTTGGAAACCAAATTTCACAAACATTGGCAATATAATTTAAAGATGAACCCCTTAAAATGTTATTTTGGGGTAACCTCAAGACTGTTTATTGGCTTCGTTGTATGCTATCATGGTATCAATATTGATCCTAAGAAAACAAAATCATTCATAGGAATGTCACCTCCACGAAATTTAAAATAATTAACAGAACTTCAAGGAAACTTGGCCTATATTCAGCACATTATCACTAACTTGGTAGACAAATGTTAACCTTTCACCAGATTAATGAATGAAGTGAGTTATGTATCAATGGACTAAATATTTCCAAGAAGATTTTTATATACTCAAGAAATACCTCTTTAGTCCACCAGAATTGATTCCACCTGTTGAAGAAAGACCACTTATTATCTATGTGACAGCTTCAGAGTGATCACTAGGTTCCTTCCTCACCCAAAAGAATAACGTTGATAATGAAAATAGTCTTTACTACCTCATTCAAACTATTCATGATTTGTAAACTCAGTATTCGAGTATTGAGAAGTATTGCATGGCATTATTCTTTGCTGTTCAGAAATTGAGGCACTACCTACAACATCATGAGGTCCAAGTAGTTTCTAGTAATAACCCTCAAAAATTTATCCTCATTCGTCCTATTCTTATAGGTCATTTGGCACGGTTGTTAATTATTTTGCAATGGTTTGATATCCATTTTATACGACAAAAGAAAATAAAAGGACCAGTAGTGGATGGTTTCCTTGGTGAGCACCCATCTGTGGAAGACCCATCGTTTAATACTGAACATCTTAATAAAGTGGTCTTCTCTATTCAAGATAATTCCCAAATATGGGAAATGTATTTTGATGGTTCTTCTAGAAGTCCATCATGGAAGAGACTAGAAAATCCAAAACTCAACATGTTTGGATTAGGAATTGTCTTTATTTCACCCGAAAAGGAAATATTTCCTTATTCATTCATATAATCAGAAGGTGGTTCCAATAATGAAGCAGAGTATCACGATCTCCTCGCAGGTTTGGAATTGGCCATTCGGGTGAAATAGATCATTTAAAGGTAAAAGTTTATTTATAATTGGTAATAAAAGAAATCAATAGGGAATATTCAATCAGAAAAGAAGAGTTAATCCCTTTATTTGATTAAGTCAAAAATTTTATGGATGAATCTCCCTCAGAGCCGACATTTTACTTCATCCCATGATCACAAGATGCCCAAGCAGATGCACTAGCTAAGGCAGCTACAACCTTGGAAAATCTAATTTGGGATGAGGCTATTATCAGCATAACCCATCGTCGTGTGGTCATACCTTTTGTTCCCACCAGAATGGTAAAAATTAATAAAATTGGCCCTATTTCTGAACCATATGGTCATAAAATGTGATAGAAAACATCCATTATGAAATATATTCAAAATGGGGTACTTCAACCATACATGTCTGAGAAAGAACAAATCCGGCGATGAGCGACCAATTTTTCTCTTTATGATAGTCTGCACCACCAAAAGACTCTTTACAAGAAAGGATTTGATTGAATTATATTCAGATGTATTGATGGAGAAGAGACCACAGATTTCATGAATGAAGTACGTTCCAGAGCTTGTGGTGGCCACCAATCTGGGCACAAAATCTCTGATCAGATCCAAAGGCATGGATACTGTTAGCCTCAATGACACAAGATTGTATAGATTTCACTAAAAAATGTCATCCATGTCACGTGCATGTCAACTACATTCATCACCCCCCCAGAGTTTCTACAAATAGCAAAATAATCTTGTCCATTTACCATGTGGGTAATGGATGTAGTAGGGCCTTATCCTCCAGCCATGACTAAGCAGTTCCAGTACAATATCATTGCTACTGACTTCTTCTCTAATTTGGTTGAGGCAATACCTATCAAGTTTGTCAGATCCAAAAGCATTTTTAGTTTTTTAAAAACTAAAATCACCACTAGATTTGGCATCCCTCATACTAATTTGACAGACAATGGCATCAATTTTTTTTGATGGAGTAAAAAAGTTGTATCAGAAACATAATATCAATTGCAACCACTCATCTCGCTATTATGCAGTGGAAACAGATATATATAGAGTCTTTCAATAAAACCCTATCAAATATACTCTAGAAGATGTTGGATAAAGAAAATAAATCATGGTCTGATAAACTTTTGAATGCTTTACAGGCTTATCAGACAACTACATGTACTACTACTCTAGAAACTCTTTATTCATTGGTATATGAAACTGAAGCAGTTTTTCCAGTTGAAATAAAATTGCATTTACTTAGAGATTCAATTTGTGATCAGTTGTCAACAGATGAAATATCTTAGAAATGGTTCAATGAGTTGGAATGATTAGATGAGAATGATTTTATATTTTTCATCATCTAGAAGTCTATAAAAATTGAATAGCGTGAGATTTTATAATAAAATTTTCCTTCATTCATTCCCTCAAGGAGAATTGGTATTGGTCCTTAGGAATCCAATGATTCTAGGAAAGAAACCTCTAAAATAAGAACCAAATCAGGAAGGACCTAATTCCACACATAAGGTCTATTTAAATGGAGCCTATGATTTAATATCAATGGATAGAGAGATTATTTCAACTCCAATAAATACGAGATTCTTATAGAAATAATTTGTGTAATTATACACCATAGTCCTCACTACAAGACTTAACACTTCACAACACCCATGTACTAGATTAAATAAATTAAATTGCATAACATCCACATTAGTCCTCACTATGAGACTTTAAGTTGCAAAGTACTATTTCCTTGCTACATGTCTTAATACTACACAACACCCATGTCTTATTTTCAAGACATTAAACTACATAATAACCATAAGCATTCATGGTGCATGACGTTAATGTGTGTAGCATATTCGTCCTTGTTGCATGACATTATACAGCATGACATCACAAGTAAAAGAAATATTTTCACTATTTGACATTATAAGATTCCATAAGAAAACATCATTGACATCATAAGTACTTTTTAGTAGTACATGAGTCCCTCTCTTCCCTATTTTAGAGTCAGATATACATAGAAATGATTGTTTCAAGAACTACTTGTGGCTTGATTCTCATTTTCAATGAGATACGTAGAGACACCTAAATCTCTAATTTTGGGCACATTCACAATCACAAAATTTTCTTATTTTCTTTTCTCCACCATTATATGAATTAGATCTATATAGAGTTTTTTTAAGATATGTGATTTGGTCCTTATACCATTTTATGTCTTAAGATTTATCGGTCTCTTAGAACGTATCAAAATCCCCCATTCCTCATGTAAAACTTAACATGAGAAATGATTGTTTAAAGAACTACAAATGGCTTGAGACCTATCTATTTTTAGATACATGGAGATGCATAGATCTCCAATATTGGGCCCAACCACAATAAAAAACCCCCTTTATTTATTTTATAAAAATCAAATATGCATAGAGAATGTTTTAATAATTATGTATGACTAGATTATTTCCCCAACAAGGCATATAGTGACACTGGTTTTTTATCTCTTAATCCAGTTAGAATATGTATTTCATTTCATATCGGTTCATTACCATCCTTACCATATGACATTAAACTGCATGGAAATATAATACCCCTATTCTTCATTTGTATCACCATTTCATTATAAAAGAAACCCTTACTACTCTTTATTTCTCACACCGAGCATAGCTCACGTGGGATTAGGAATTGCGTAAATGGATTATTTATATAAGGAGTTTAAATTTCTTATAGGGTTAATAATTTCCTCACTGCGTGACTCAAAAATGCATAGTATAAAGTTCTCACTCCATGGATCAAAACTGCATAGTATAATGTCCTCACTGCATGACTCAAAATTGCACAGTATATTGTCCTCATTGAATGACATCGAACTACACATCATCATATTCATTCAATGGAAACAAAGAAAGTCTCCATTTTACATATGAGTCAGATCAATGTAAAGGACATCAAACTCATCATTAATAATGAATCAAATATTTCTCATAAATATTGCACATAAACCCTCATCCATATTTTACACTCTTAATCTTGAATATTTCTAAATCCTCATAATCTTTTTTATCATTTCTGGTGACATGATTTTTAATACATGAGAGATATTTTTCCTGACTATGTTGTACGTGCCCTCAGGCAGCCTTGCATAAGTTGCCTACATAACAAGCCTATCAGTCAAAAGATGCCACTATTTGGCTATGCAGCATATGCCCCAATTGGCCCTGCATAATACATCCCCCATAACAGGTTTGTCAAGTAATGGTGACTTTGTTCATAGTTATAGTATCATTGTCACCATTAATCTTTGATGATAATATATAAGAATATGTATTTTAAAATAGTCATTCAAGTATACTTGTCCCATTATCATTCTCACAATCTTAAAATATTCAAGATCATGGTTTGCACATTTCCTTCACTATGTGTTTTATGCACTAGGGAATAAACTTGAATTCACTTAGCGACATATCATATATTATTTCCATTTCGGGTCCTATCTGTATGAACTAAAACTACAAACATCATATCTTTTACGTTTGGGTTATAACTTCATAAAAGTCATGTTCCTCTAATTCATTGAATATCATTATTGGAAATACACTTCCCATATTCAGGTACCCTTCTCCATAAATCAAACTCTATGCTTTGGAAAATCTAAATCTCCATAAAATTTATTTGTCTTTGAGTAATAGAACATCAAAATTTTGAGATCTCTTTTGCCTGACTATGCAGCCCGTTCCCTTAGGCGGCCTTGCATAAGTTGCCTACATAACAAGCCTGTCAGTCACAAGATGTCTCTATTTGGCTATGCAACATATTCCCCAGTTAGCCCTTCAAAATACAACCCTCATAATGGGTTTTTCAAATAATGGTAACTTCATTCTTAGAAAATACATCCTCCAATGATTTTAGCCCTTTTCCCATATCATTCCTCGGTTCCAGAAATTCCTAAATCACAATTTATGGTTTCCCTTCCATACATGAATATGATAGTATGTTTCCGAAAAGAATATCAAGAAATTGAGAGATTTTTCTCATACATTTGGTCAGTGCTAAAGACATTAAATTAAATCCACTCAATATCCTCACTACATGACATAAAACTGCACAGTAATAATGTCCTCACTACATGACTTAAAACAGCACAGTACCAATGTCCTTACTACAAGACTTAAAACTGTACAACCCTAATGTCCTCACTGCATGACTTAAAACTACACAGTACCAATGTCATTACTGTGTGACTTAAAACTACACAGTACAAATTTATTTACTGAATGACTTAAAACTGCACGGTACGATATCAGAAATCTCCCCTTTTTGATAAATTATTAACCAAAAATCATACTCCAAATTTTTATAAAAGTGGTTTTCTTATTGGAGACTTATATTTGTCTAAAATAGACCGTTTTGATTCTTAAAATTCTTTTCCTTGGAAAACCCACCTATTGTGGTCTTAAGTCACCCAAATCTTATTTCCCTCAATATATCGGCCGATTTTTTAAAATTCCTAACGAAATAATTTTCTTGACTATATAGAAGGTTCCCTTAGGATGACTTGCATAAGATTCCTACATAATAGGCCTATCAGTCAAAAGATACAACTATTTGTCTATGTAGCATATGCCCCAGTTGGCCTAGAATAACACGGCCCCCATAACGGGTTTGTCAAATAATGGTAATGTCGTTCCTTGGAAAGACACGCCTTATGTTGATACATGTTTTCGATTTGGTGACCGTTAAAAAATCGTGACTCAAGATTCCCCTTGGAAATGTTTAAATAATATTAATGCAATTCTTAGACACTTATTCTTGTTTGGAATCTAATTCAAAAAATTTCTTCAAAGCTATTCGACCCTGAATATTATCCCTTTACAGTCCAACATGCATGACTCTAAACTGCCAGTAACAAAAGACATAGTACTCCTTATATTGAGATCCCGTGAAGGGAACTCTAAACAAAAGTTGAGTCCCAGCTCACTAAACATACATTTTGGTATAATTTAGGGAATATTGAGCAATAAAAATTCAAAATACACAATGTATGTAGGGTTGGACATATGAACCTAGAAACACTCAAAGTATGCTCTCTAACACCTATGGCTTAGGAAACAATTTGAGCATCCTTACAAAATGGACTTAGCTCCAAATCAAACAAAATGATGTCGGAATGCATCAAATTTCTGTACGTTTACTTTAGAACAACATTCATTTCATTTCAAATGAATCCAATTCTAAGCGGGGGATTTTATTGACACCTTGAAATGTGTTATATGCACTTTTCCGAAGAGTGAGGATATGATTCTAACATAGACAAAAAAATGTGTTCAGTATGGTTAAATGTGTTTTTTAAACATCATGGATGAAGATTTGGGGTGTATTTATATGTGCCAAAATACTACACCAAACTCGACGAATAAGTGGAATGATTCCCCCTTCTAAAATTATGTAGTGAATCTCTAAGATTGAGGACAAGAAGATGTCGACACATTAATTTCAATTTTTGAGTTTCATCTGAGAATACTTGGTGTATTTACCATATCAAGAAGTGTATATCTCTTCAAGACCATCGATTTTACTGGCCACAGAGCCCAAATAGGCCTATGGATCAAAATTTATGGCACTCGGAAGACGAATAAAATTTCACAGAGGGACCTACATGAGGGACCTATTCAGAGGCATACATGGAGGACCTGCACGGATGACCTATGCTGAAGAATAATTTCTACAACCCTACACAGAGAACCTACATGGAGGACCTACGCAGAGGACCTACGCGAAGTAACTCCCTTCGACCAGGTCCCCTTCTTGCCTATAAATAAGACCATTGGGCTCCCCATTTCAGAGACCGAAAAAAGTGAAAGGTTCTCTGAAGCTTCCATTGAGTATCTATTTCTCATAGATCATTCGAATTGTCTCAGGTAACTCTATAATCCATGAGAGAATAGATAATTAAATGTTATATGTATGATTTAAAGTTCTCTACATTATTCAGTCATCATCCATACCTGCACGGTATATCTATGTGCCTTACCTATGCGATATATTTGTGTGCCTTACCTAAGCGGTATAACTGTGTGGTTCACTTGTGCACCATAATTTCATGATACAGCAACACGAGGTACCTATGTGGAATACTTACAGGAGGTACCTATGCGACCTATTCAAGTACCCTTCATAAAATCCTCTCATGGCAGGGTATCTCTTTCCTTGGTCCCCTTTTCTAAAAGGGGATAAGTTGAATCCTCCACCAAAACCTCCTGACTTCTCAATCCTTTGGGTAAGGCACATCAGCATGACTTCTATTTGGGTTTGTATATTCATAGTCAGAGGTTTCCCACATTTCTTTCAAAATGAGGTTATGATTATTGGGATGTATTGGGGTTTGTATATCTATAGTCACATGGAACGTTCTCCTTGAAATAGTGATGGAAAGTTCCCAGTTTTGAAAAGGGTTGGTTACCAGCCTCACCCATTTCAAAGAGGTGACCCGGAGCCTCATGTCTCTGGTAGAGAAGGTACACTACACACTTGTCATTCTGCACAAGCATAAGAGAAGTCTCCCTCTCCTACCTGAACCAATTATAGGGTAGCCATCCTGGTATAATACCCTCACCTTCACCCCTTCTTCCTTACATTGGACCCTTGTCTAATGTAAAAAAGAACAGAGGGATGGATCATTTCTTCACCATATTCCATGGTCTAAACACCATCTTCCATCATCATGGATGAAAAATTTGGATGTGTGAAGTGTCATTGTTGAATCTTTCAAATCCTCTTGTTTATCACACCAAGCCTAACTCGTATGGGCTTAGAGATATGTGATGGTTGAAACATGTGCACAAACACTCATTTGAAGGAACTATGAAAACACTGATTCATATTCAACATAAGATACTTAGGATTCTCTTTCAGGGACCGAGCTCATTGAATATCTTCCTCAGGTATCCAACCTTAATTCCCCAAATTTAGGTGTCATCCTTAGGAAATAAACCCAAAATTCAATCCTCAAATCATCAAGGCATCCTTTTCAGGAAGTAATCCAAAACACATCTCTCTCATAGGATAATATTCTCCTATAAAATTTATTACACTATGTGGGCTTTGATTCTTTTCCATATGGGATATGTAGGAAGCCTCCTTAAGGTTCAAACCCAACACTTCAAATAAACCCTATTCTCCTTAGGCAATATTCCCAATAGGGTCTGATCCTACATGGAAACTCATATCCTTTCCAAGTTACTCATGCTGCTTCAGCGCAATCCCACAATAATTTTTTACTAAGCACCATTCTCTTAGAGGTCCTTATCACATGAACTCAAAAGGTATTATGTGTCCTATTAAGAGACACCGAACTACCAGGGTTCAGATTTCTTTCACAAGGATACTTAGGTAGCCCATTTTAGGGAACGATCCCAAGATCAAAACAAACCTTCGTCTCCCTGGATGAAAATAAATTCCAAAGTTCCCCATTGAGTGGCTTAGAAACCAATATCATCAAAACAATGATTAAAAGAATCCTTAATTGGTATATTAGAGGATACCAATGATGGAAAACATCGAATACATACAAGTGTTTACATTGATGAAGAACCCTGAATGCTTGCTTATGATTCTAAATTTTACACATATTAATAAGAGACTTTAAATTCCAAGGGATACTTATGATATAATTGGTTAATTAATAAGGATTCATGAAAATATTTTAATTTTACAAAGAGAGTCCCGGAGTAGACAATATTTCTCCCTAAAAGGGTGTGATGAGTCTGACATCCCTTCCTCTTGACCAATGCACATTCTTAATTATCATAAAGTTCAGTAAATAAAGAACACCTATCTTAGGACTGCAGGTCCTCATTGTATAATGAACTATTGGAAGTTTCCGGTTTCCTGAATATATCGAATGGAAACCTCCTAGAAACAATGATTCTTAGGTCTAGAACACACGTTTCAAGGAACTACGAAAAAAAGGACCCTATGGATAAAGATCCAATTGATTCTATCATATTAATTACCCATTTCCCAATTGAGAACCACTTTAGAGGCGAGTTGTTTATGTTCAATATTCGTGATCAACTCCTACACCATCCCAATAGTGCATTGGATGGACCACCCTCTGATGAACCTGTTCTGGTCATATGAAAACCTATGGGAGAGATGATTCCATGGATTCATATTTAAAATACTCACAATTATCTTGTAGGGGATGTCTCACATGACAATAGGGAGATAATGGTTGAGGGATTTTGGAACTTTGATCTTTGGAATAACAACCAATGATATAGAAGTCACTACCAAAGAAGATACCCACCTCTGATAAAATGACCCACCTTGTGAATAATTTTAGAAGATCATGCCCAATACCACATAGTGAGATACTTGAAACTATCAAGAACTAACCCATATGGATGATCACTCACCCTTTACTCAGTAAAAGATTCCCCACTACACCAACTTAGATATAGACTAAGGGGACTCACCCACACTAATTGTGAATATTAATTGTGGGTTCAATGGCCCCAACCAACCCTGAATGGAGTATATGATGTCTATGTGGGACACATGATAGGTCCTACTATAGTAGGTTCTATTTCATGTCATAGTACATGTATATGTCCTTTTACGCATTCCCACGTTATCTTTATTTTCTTATATACACTTTTTATGTTTGTGACCAAGTGCCAGGGGTTTTCCATAGGCCACCAAATCATTGTCCACATTGTATGCGAGCAATACAGGTTGTCATGTGATATTTATGTTCACACATTAACCCTATACACATTGAAATGAGTTTCATGTATAATTGTTGCTTCTAAAGAATAATTTATGTATATAGGAATTTAATAGAAACCACAAGTGTGGAATCATATCTCCCCACACCACCTCCTCCTCCACTCACGCTACGAGCCACAGAAAAAATGTAAAGATCTAACGTTGACCATCACTGATCTATTTTCAATTTTTGAATTATAGAAACCCATATTTTCAAAAATCTAATCCCATAGGACTATATATTCCTAACACCAAAACACTTAAAAACACCATTGATTCAACATAAAATTTCTATCATCACCATCATGGATTTATCGGCCCTTCAATCCCAAATCCAAACATATGATAATGATTTATTACACCAAAGATAAATTTCACAATGTTAAATTTATAGATATAGTCAAAACATTAGAGAAATGAAATACTGATGATGAGTGGTTGAAGAATAAAGGAATAAAAAAATAGATAAATCAATATTGCCCATTGTTTTGGTCGACCTTTATTCATTGAAAGAGAAATGAACAATTCTAGAGGACAATATTAAACCAAGAAATTAATATTTCTTGTAATTAAAATGGAAACATGGTTATCCCAACATAAATCATCATTGAATTAATTTCTAAAATAATTAATTCATGTCCACTTATAGAAATAAAGAACAATTAATAATTCAACAAAAAAATATCCTAGAATTCTAATAGATCAACCACGGATGGAGAATTATTCAACGTCATTTAGTTAGTGAGATAAAATAACTCCAATGACAGAGGGATTCTAGCATGAGACACAAGTGATGAATTCATTTTTCTAATTTTATCTCCACATAATTTCAATACCATACCCTTGTATTCACCAAATGATTTCTATCCTCTCAAATATGAAGGTTATGAAGATAACCCATGTTTCTGTTAGAATGAGGTTATAAATAGAGTTCTTTATTTAGGTAAAAGATTAATTACAATATTAATAAATAATTTAATTAATTTCACTTATTCTTCTAATTACCACAAGCAACTGAACTTTATTTAAGTGCACAATGTTGGCCAAAATTATGTGACACCTCAGGTAAAACCCATGTTCATGATTTAATATAGGTCTCAATTATCCCATTCAATACACCTTTTTGGAGTTATTCAATTTTCATTGGTAAAAATGTGGGCAAATGATATAATAAATTTCATATTTTTAATATATCAATATAGAGGTTCTATATATCCCAAAATCCTCCTTTATTCCATGGAAAACTCTAATAATATTAATTAAAATATTACAAAGTGATACATGGAAAAAATTAAAATGGTTGCACTATTTGTGGGAATACATATGGAAACTATTCTAGATCACTTGGATGTTGATTGATTGGTGGTAAATCTACAAACTGATCTTCCATTATGACATGAAATGATCAAGCAATATATTACTCAAGCGTCGATTGATTCTCCTATTGGTCTTGTTGGAGTTCCTTTTAGTGGGACTTAAATACTTATATGTAATCCAAATAAACTCTTCCCACATGATATTCCCATCGGTCTATGTGGCCTCTACTCATTTAGCATCCATATTTATTATATGTGGGAAATTAAGACACAAACTCATATTCAATTTCATCATTGGAAAATGGTTAGTCAAATAAATAATGTTGAATGAATACTATTCCAATTTTTCATCTAATTAGGGGGTCTTTTGATGGTGATGTTCCCATTATCTCAGTTTTATGGGTCAAGAATCACATCGAGTTTGAAAAATATTAGAGATTAGTCAAGGTTACTATTTTTCTTCCCAATATTCATTCCTCTTAAACTAAGAATGTTTTATCCTTGATAACTAAATTTAGGAATCTTGTGATTTTTCATCTTTGTGCATATTCCCATGAAAAGGGTATATGCTCCTTCCTCCTCTAGAAGAATTGTTCAGAAAGAATCCAACATATCTTATGTTTTTCCGAAATTATCTTATCTAGAATCAACCATCTTTTGTATTCATTATTTGAAGACAATACAATCTTGAACACTATGACCCAAATTCAGGGTACTGTGGAACCAATTTGGGAAATAATTATTATAAACATTGCTTGGTTTCTTGATATCAAGAAATCTAAGGAGATTATTTTTTAGGGATACAACAAATTACCCGAGAACTTTTTCCATTAGGAACTAATAACTCTAATTTTTCTACATTTAAGGATTATATAATCCTAATATCTTATCCCCTCCCTTTGAGAATGATGATGTTGGTTTTTTTACATAGATATAAGTTTCCCACAATATTGGGTGGGATTTGGCTCCAAAGTCAACACCAAACTCTGTTTGACTGTGAATCCCACTTTTTTGAATGAATAAACATTCTTTTCTAGATGGATGGAGTGGGTGATGTATTAGTTCTGATATGGCATATATTTTCATTCAACTATTGGTCCGTTGAGCCAATTATATAAATCCATGGAAGAATTTCCACATTATAACTGGTGTTTATAAATCATCATTTAGATTTTTATTCATAAATCCATTAGATACTGTTGAAGGATATTTATATCAACTGAATAAATAAGTTCCTTCCTATTTGAAATAATATATGAGTCCATTTCATTCTCAAATAGTATTCAATTTGAAAGGTAGATGATTATTGTCTTCTAAAAAATAGAGCTAAATATTTATAGAAAATGGTGACATAGATATTCCAAATTTTTAGTTGATCAAGCATGGAGGTAATTATTATATGAAATAATTGTTCCCACATTTTTTAGTAAGAACCAATTTTTGGCCGCATATTTTTTCTGAATCATTACCATTGTTAGGCCACAATAGGACACCAAATGTGTTTAAGGTTATTCAAGATTTCTTTTACCATTAGTGGTTGGGTGAGTGGGAAAACCATTTTTTGGAGGATTAAGTATAAAATTTACACATTTTGGGAAAAGCTTTATTTATGGTGGTCTTGATCACACCGCCCCTTTACGGCCTCCTTCTATGCGACGAATCATTGGAAGTCGTCGAATAAATCTAGTGATATCTCTAGTGGAGGAGAATCTTGATTAATAAATATAGTTGATGACCTATACGATCTATTTATATGTGTCTATTATTTCAATGTAATTTTTGTGGGTCCCAAATGATCAAGCGATGAATCCTAACGTACTATAGGTGGAAATATTGGTAATCCACAAATTCTAGTTCTATGTAATCTACTGGTTTGGGTTCTTATTTAATAGGATATCCAAACACCATCTGAATAATGGAATATTCATTTCTAACTATATAGCGCTAATTGAAGTGGATAAATTTATCCCCATCATATAATTATATTCAATAGGAGTGTGTCCACTAAATAATTCAACATTGATCAATCTCAATTATATTACATTTGTCCAAGATTGTGCCATTATCTTCTTAATAGAAATTACGTTAACTACATCAGGAGGAGCATATAATAATGCTAACCCTTTAACATATAACTCAATAATGCATGAGATGGGGTTGAAATTTCTGTGTTTTGGGGTTTTAGGTTTTCTATTTCATATTTCAATTAAGAAAACCCTCCCATCAAGTAACATGGATTGAGATACTTGTTGGTCATGAACCAAAACATCTTGTCCCTATGGATTGGTATTTTGTTCTTCCATATTGTTATTTCTGATACTAACCAAGTAATACCGAACAACCAAAACCATATCATAATATACATCTGAATTTTTTTAGTCTTTCCAATCCCCTAAATATTCGATAAGAGGCAGTCATAATTATTTTTCACCATTCTATTTATTAGAATGTTATTTGAAATTATGAATCCTTGATGGTTTGATTACTCTTCCAAAACACTCTTTGGGGGGAGATTATATATAGTAACATGAAAGGATATTCTGAAGAGTCTATTAAGGAGTGTCCTTAGCAGTGTGAATATATCGCACATTGATAGAAAAGTTAGTGAGATATCTTATGTGGATTATCCTAACATAGATAAGAATAATTTCAATTTTTGGAATGTTAAACTGGTATAAATTCCCTAAATCCCCATGGGATGGGTATCATTTTTACCTACTATTATGACAACTTGGGTTCTATAAGGATTTTATAATCTTAGGGATTGACTAAGAGATATTTATGATGAACATTCCCCAATCCATATGGGATGAGATTGTTCCATGACTTCCACTAAAGTATATTCCATAGAAAAAATTCATATTTATCATGATTTTACAAGCGTATGGGATAGGTGAAGAATACACTATGATCTAACTGGATGAAATATTTATTCCCTAGATAGGGTTCCATGCACTTATTAAACAAGGGGCCTTTTTTAACTTTTTTAAAGGCCTGATATAGTAATCCAGTGATGGTTTTTTCTTGATGAGTGTGTCATGTCTAGGCTTTAGAATTGTTATAACTATAATGAATTGACAAGTTTGTGTATATGCATCCATGCCTAGTGACATTGAATAAGGAAATCAAATTACAATATTCCTTCCATGAAGGAATCTAATTACTTGAGAAATGAATAAAACGTAAGGACCTATATTGACCCCGTCCTTTTTGGAACATGTTATATGTGGAATTATCAATCATCTGTTGAAGTGTCTTCATAGGAAAAATTAAAACAGACTACAGATTCCGATACCAAATTTCAAATTTTTTGTCTTGTGTTTTTAAAATGGTGGGAATCTCAATATTGTGAAAAATATCAATTATCATCTTAAATGATCAACATATCTCCCTTAGAGAATATTTCTTAACTGGAGGTAGATATTGGACTTCCATAATTTAGCATGTAGAATGTATACATATTCTGATCTTATCCCTTGACGGACCTCATATTGGGAGCCTATTGTTCCTTAAAACATGAAAAACATATTACCCTCTTCCAACTATCTCTACATAACCATATTATTTTCCACATTTTCCAAGGCATATTCCACTACCTGAACTTATAATATGAATTGCTTTTTGGAAGATTGTGACAGTCAATCTGTGGGAGGTATTGATTATAGTTATTGTGATGAAAAATGCCTCTCTCTTGGTGTATACTTGTTGGATAATTATATGGAACCAAATCATGTTGAACATGGTTTTCTAGTAAATATCTATATAACATTACTTTTAAAAGGGAGGATATTCTTATATTGGGAGATATGTTTCATTGGGAATTATTTTTATTGTTGATTCTAGAGGAATAATCCACATGACCCATAGAAATGGTTTTATGGGGAGGAATTCCATGGTTTATATTTCCTTATCCTTCTGATGTGGACTCAAAAGATCCTTCAGCTACCATTAAAAAGTTTTTAGGGATTCAAGGAAAATAAAAATGATTAGGGTTGGAATACTAACATAATCCTAATATGTATAAGATTATAAGAAGTTATTTTATTTATAATATAAAATTCTGGAAACTAATGACTCATATGATTGGTTTGATCCCTTACATATTGGAAACATATGAGATGCTCCCTAATCCCCCATCATAATATGTAGATTACCATCTCAAATATTTATATGGATATGCTCCCACTTTTGGGTAACTACCAGAATATGATTTTATGTTCCTGTGTTAGTGGTAGGGGTATGCTACTACCTTGAAGTTATAACTAAAAATCTCCAATAAAACTATATTGGAATAGGAATAAATTCTAGAAACTAATTTTTATTCGTCTACTATATATAAGGAAGACACTCCTAAATGGGAGAGGAATAATCACCCCCTCATGTATTTCTATTGAGGTGCACTAATGTGCTACTTCATTGAGGGGAGTAGGATTATAGGACTATATTAACCTGGACATCATAGTTTTTCAAATGTTATCTTCGTATTAACATATAAATTACACACATGATCTTTTGTGATATGGTGTGGGGTGTTGACCCAAACATAACTCACCGTTGGAATATTCCTCCAGGTCTTTCATATAATTTTAATAGGGAGGTGTGCCTAATCAGAAGTTATTATTAGATTATTCTAATGGACTATAGTTGTAATTGGTATATAAAACCAATCATGTGTGACTTCCTTCACTAGAATATGTTTGTGACCCTCCTAAATGAGAGAAATGATATAATTTTTCCCTAGTGTAGACACCTTTTCATGTGGATGGATTTTACGGTATAACAATATTTATCTTTATTTCACATTAATACTTGTTTTATTACATAATAATACACTTAATAAAACCTAGGTGATTGAGAAGTCTAGTTTCTTTGGGAATTACGTACAATACATTACAACATAAAATAGGTAATATAATATCTTCGTTGAAAATATCTTTAACATTCTCAAAAAATGCCTTCGAACATAAAACTACATGGGATAGCCGAGGGACTACATAAAAAGGGGGATGTACTATGATCGTAGTAAGGTAATTAAAGTTACATAATTTATACATGTTAGAAAATTCTCATATCAATGAGGAATAAAAGTAACACAAATAATAAGAAATTATATACCACGATAATCCTAATATTTTAACTGTGGAAAAAACATAAAACACTACATCATAAACATAGGTTGGGGTATATACCAAGATATAATTATGGAAAAGGATCCATAAAGAAATCTAGTTCAATTACTATCCAAATGAAATATACCATTATACAAAACATTACCCAATACATTGGAGTGCTATATAATTTTGGGTTCACCTGTAACATTAATTTCATTCTCAGGTTTAAGTGTGCTACCTTGATCATTAAAAATCGAAGCATTTTTCATCATATTTTAGTACTATATCATGGATTATAAATTAGATACATGTAATTAATAAATAAAATGATTCTAAGTGCATAAATGTAAACACCGTTGGTTATAGTTGGGTTTGGGTATTCACTACACTTTTTTTTGTAAATGATTCTTGTGATGAAATTTTGGCAGCATAACGGAAGCATGTTAATGAAATTGGGAGAGGTAAATGAGAGTTGAAGGGGTATATAATCATTTAACATCATATAGAAGGTACGGGAAATGTGGGAAAAAATAACCTAACAAAAGTTATTGAAAATAAAAATGAATAAAATGAATAATATTCTTGAATAAATGGGAGAAAGGGAGTAACCCTTAATAAATTTTAGCAGCATGACGATGTCCCATAAAAATTTTTAAAATGGGTTGATGGGAGAGAATGATGTATCCAAATATTTGGTCATAAAACTAGAATTTTTTATATATAATTACACATCCCTTCTTAAAAAATGACGATAAAATACATAAGGTAAGAAGATACTTTAATAAAGTGGGGAAAGGAAAAGATCCATTCATTGAGTGTGTGACTCGAGAATCATTGAAAGGTGAATTTTGATAGATTAGGGTGAATTTAGAAGATTCCAGAGAGGGGATAGAAGATTAAGGGAATGTAACAAGAATTTTTAATGTAGATAAATTGGATATTGGGTGGTTTTATATAGGAAAATATTGGGGAATTTTTTAATATTTTTCAAATATAGTTTTTGGACTCTATGTAAAAAAATAACCAAAACCACAAACCATTCCATGGTTTCTCTCATGATTTCTCCCAAAACGGCGTGCTTTTAATTATTTTATTATCCAATTTAAATAAATTATTCAAATAATTCACTTGATTTTGTGGAGGTGATTCATACTATTAGAGAAATGAATTTAATGTCATAAAATATATTCCATGTTTTAGAGGATTCATTGAGAATATAATAAATTAATCAAATAAAGATAATATCACATTATTTTTTGTTTAAAACTTAATTTTTTCAGATTTTACCCATAATATTATTTATTAATTCATTTTTTGGTCATTTGGAAGCTATATTACACACTATATATTTATATGGTATTAAAATTTTACCCAAAAATTAGACAAACTTAGAAAATTAAGAAAAAAATCACCATTTCGTAAATTGAACTTTAGAATTCCAAAAATAATTTATTTTTATCCAAAAATTCCAATATATTTTAATTTTATTTTATAAAATAATAATCAGTATTTATTGAGAAATGATGTATTTTTAACAATAACAGTTTTTGAACCCTTATAAAAAGTATGTTTGACATTATCAAAAATATATGAAAGTTTATATATAATGACAATTATTTAACAATAGTAATTTCTATAAATATTACTTATTTCTAATATCTATTAATTCATGAAAATAAATTCCGTAATAGGAATTTAAAATTACGTAAAAATTAATATTCGTGTTTTATAGTATCAAAATAATAATTAGATATAAAGTATCAAAAATATGAAAAATATATATAAATTATTCTAGAAATAATCATATATTTATGGTAATCATACATATTCCATTAATACACCTAAAAATTCTCTAATATTAATGTGTGAAACTGTGAGATTTGATTTTTGGTAGTTCAGCATAAAAGGTTTGGATTGTGATCTCGATGAGCTTAAACACATACCTTAAATGGTTTTTTTATTTATCAAGTTATTGGATATCATCTTTAGATTGGTAAAGAAAATATTCCATACATTATATCTCCCTTTGATTCTCTAATAAATGCACTTCATAGGGTACAGTCCTACAAGTTGAGGCCGTCACTTCCTTTATCTGAGTTAGTTGGATTTGTAAAAACCCAGGATTTATACTTATCACATGATCAATATTCAAGGTATATATTAGCAATGGTAAAGATATATAATTATATTTTAAATCCATGTGGATATAAATGAGTGCATGTGTTTTTTATAAACTTATTACAAAATAAAACATTCAATTAAATCAAAAGGGGGATTTTATTTCTAACAAGTCAGATCGTTATAATCCCCCCCCCCCTTAAGAAAGTTTACAGTCAATATTTTATTTTTGATCATTAATACAGATGATGGTAACTCTATTTTATCACAGCCTATGGATCCAAAATTTCTTATTCAATATTTTGTTTCCTAAAAAACACATTGACAAGGTGCATTATCTTATTTCGTAGAAATTTATCTTCATGATCAAATGTCTTCAATGGTTGATCCTCATTGGAAAGGTATTTCTATAATGGTACCACATCTATATTGAGTACATGTGAGGGTTCTGGAATTTATATTCCAAATAATGATACATTGAATCCATCATGTACTTGAGATAGGTTTGGTGGGAGTGCAAGTTGATAGGACACCACTACTATGAGATCATGGATATAAAAGGGGTTGATGTATCTTGGCATAATCCTCCCCTTATTCCAAAATCTCTTCACATTATTCCATAGACATATATAGAGGGAAAAAATTTCTCACACATCAAACACTAGGTCTCATCAATGACTGTCGGTATAGCTCTTCTGTCGACTCTCACCAGCCTTGATGTGCTACTAAATGGTCTTAGGCATATCAATTATTTCTTCAACCATTTTTGGACCTATCAGTTTTCATTCACCAAATTCAACCCATCATGTAGGTTTCCTGTAGGTCTTCACATAAAGGGCTTCATAGGGATCTATTTGGATGCTCTAGTGGAAACTATTAATATAATATAACTCAAGCAAAGGAAAATTTTGATCCATCCCTCATTTGAAATAAATTGAGCATGCCCTCAACGTTTCCTCAAGTGTCTTTTAGTTCACTAATATCGGTCAATAATATGGAGATGACAGTCTGTAATGATGTTCATCATAGTGTTTAGAATAAGTTGGAGACTTTTTCAAAACATGGAGGTGAATCTCGGATCTCGATCAGATACAATCGATAGTTGTACTCCATGAATCCCTAACATTTATGTAATTTATATATGTATAAGTTTATCTAGTGGGAAGTCCTATCTAATTGTGATAATCTGACATATCATTGTAAGATGATCCATAATAACCTAGACTGGATTATTTCCAATATATTTCTTTTGATGTCTAGTGAAAAAGTCCATGGTGATTTTCTACCATTTCCATATTGGGAAGTGTAATGGTTGAATCATCCCTGTATTTTTATTCCTCCTATCCTTCACTTTCTTACATAAGAGAAACATCAATTTATATTCAATGATCTACTTCTTCATTTATTCCCACTAATAGTTCTTATAGAGATCTTGATACATAATTGTGGTTCCTAGATGAATAGAGATAGTCAAACTATGTTCATCAACCAACATCTCCTTAATTAGCTCAATAATTGATAGTAAACATAGTCATGAAAAAAATAATACAACTCTTTTTTAAATAATATTGACGAATAAGTATTTCACTTTTCTTATAAATTCCACTTACTTATAAATTTACACATCCCATATTTAATAATCCTCTAACCTCTCTAGAAGAGATTATTGACCAATCATTTGTGATAGGATTTAACATGTTACTTCCTTTTTTATTCCCATTTCCATCCTTTTAAAATATAAAAATATTAGATCCTTCTCAATTACCATAAATTATAGAATTGATGGATCATTTCTACTTAGAACATATTCCACTTTAATCTCTTTCCCCTGATGATAGTGAATTTTTCCGTCGTAGTCCTTGATCAACTCTAACCATCATTATTTGTGCATATTCATCTCTTTCAATGTGAATATATACTTGAGGCCTTTGTGATCAGTATATATTTCACACATCTCTCCAAAGAGACAATGCTGCAAATTTTCAATGTGAAGTTCACTACATCTAACTCTAGATCAAGCATCGGGTCATTCTATTCATGAACATTCATCTTCTTCAAAGCATTTTATATGCCTTTTTCATTTTAAATTAACCCAAAACCCAATTCCTTATTCAAAGAATCTCTTAATACCATGAAAATAACCCCACTTATTGGTAGTTTGAGCATAGTTTCATTGATGAACGTCATTTTTAACTCCATGGAGATTTATTCACATTCATCATTATAGGAAAATATGAAACCAATATGAGTTAGCTTGGTAAGTGGGTTTGAAAAATGTGGGAAATTTTTCACGAATCAGTATTAACACCCAACTAACCCAAGGATACTATGGATATCTGTAGTATATTTGTTTACTTAGCCATACTTCTATTTTAACCATTTTTAAGGGACTATAGATATCCCATTTCCTGTGATGATATTCCTTAAGAAAGAGACTTCCATCTACCATAACTCACATTTGTTGTAATCGGCCTAAAGCTTCATCATTCTTAGGGCCTTGAGTATAGTGAGGAAATTCTCCTCATGATCCTACATACTAATGGAGTACATCCGAATTTCTTCTATAAAGACTACCACACTTTTTATGAGGTAATCTATAATGACGCTATTCATCATGTCCATGAAGATTAATGGAGCTTTTTTGAGTCCGAATGAAATATCTATAAACTCATAGTTCTTATACCTTATATTCAAACTATCTTGGGGATATCTTCCTTATCCACCATTACATGATAATATCATAACTAAAGATACACCTTAGATATGTATTGTGATCCACATAGTAGATCAAAAAAATTCATCAATCTGAGGAAGATGATACTTATTCTTTATTATGATCTTATTGACCTCATGATAATCAATGAAAATACAAATTGACCCATCCTTATTATAGAAAAAGAGGAATGATGTTCCCCATGTCTAATCACATGGTCGTATGTACCCTTTATCTAGATTATACTATAGTTATTTCTTCAGCTACTCATGTTACTAAAAATCCATTCTATATGGTGCCTTGGATAATGGAAATGCCCTGGGTATATGAACGATTGAAAATTAAACCTCTTGGTTAGTAGGAAGACTAGTAAATTCCTCAGAAAAAACATCATCATATTTCTACACAATATTCATGTATTTGTGGATGATTCTTTGTTCACGCCTAATAATTTGAGCTAGAAACATTTTCACATAGGGTAATAGTATCTAGCTTGATATGATTTTGATAAAGAAGATTTATACTACTCTCTTTACTTGTACATAAACTTAGTCAATTTGTATTAGAGGGATTGTCTTCTATCATGTTGAAATTTATGTTGGATCTATATAGTGAAATCCAATCCATGCCCATAATTACATCAAATTCCACCAAAGGAGGTATGACAAGGTTTGATGGAATGTTCCCTCCAAAAACATTTATAGGGGATGATTTATATACTTGGGTTGCAATAATTTCCCCATTTTAAAATTTCACAAACATCTATACCTCTATCCTTTGTGGTGGTGTTTGAATAGTTCTACTTAAAATTCTTGATATGATGGAATCCATAGAACAAAAATCAAACTGTACATTCACTATTCTTGAATGAATATCTGGAATTCATTTCACCCCTTCATTATCAGGATCCACCTTGATGGTTCTGATGGAAAAATATCACTCTTACTACATTGGAGTTATTGGGAAATCATTTAAAATTCTTATCTTGGTGAATTTTTTTTATGGGGACCTATTTTCTTGAAGTTATAGAAATGAATAATAAACCATGGGTTGACCTCTGTATTCCTTTCTTTTATAATAATAGATAGTTTTTCCTATTGAAAATTGTTATCTATGTGTCCTACCTTCCTAATCCTAAATCATTTTTTCATAACCATTAATAAATTTATTTGGTGATACTTTCTATAAATTTGACAAGTGGGGTGATGAAATTTCATAGACCCATTAGATTTCTCAATGAGACTATTAGAATTAAACTCTAAATTCCACTTCTTATCCCTGTGATACCCTTGATATTTACCAATATCCATTTCAACATTAACAACACATTCCACAATTTTCTCATAGCTATTAATGTGACGAATATCCATTGATTTTAGTAGACTAGGTTTCCGCCCACCAAAGAAGAAGTGAAACATGCATTCTGGGTTAAAGACAAAGAGAGAGGCACATTGTACATGTCATGTGATGGTTCCCTCACACACCCCAATATATTCATTGTCTTTTTATATGAGTGAAAGGAAATCACATCCAATTTTAAGATGGGGATTGAGAGCAAATTATTTATCGAGATATATTTTCTGAAAATACTTCCACCCCATTACTTTCATCAGATCCATAGGTTTGATAATTTTAATCATTGTCCCACACTGACCAGTTTCACCCTCTATACAATAAAGTGATAGTTTAACCTTTTATTTTTCGGAACATTAATTGATGGAGGAGATCTCCCCAATGGAGTTGATCAATTGTTCCATGATTAAGGGGTCAGATGATCCTTCGAAAGTCGGAGACCTTTGTCGCATTAAGGACTCAATATAATCTTGATATTTATTAAAGATATTTGGATTCTCCTCCAGACTTAGGATTCTATTCAGAACATGAGTAGTGTAAAATTGTATTTTCATGATGTTTTCAATTCCTACTCCCATCAGGTTTCACATCTCATTAGGGTAGTGATCACATTTCCATACACATTGATTATTTACCTAAATCCTCTTATTTTCATCAATTTTAAAGAAAAATGGAAAAATTAGGGACTAGTTTATTTAAAATTTTAAAAACACAAAGGGGAATTTAATGAAATTAAAGAGAAGATAGAAAACATAGATTCATTTCCTTAACATATGAGTCTATAGGATTCAATATATGATATCCATTATCTATTTTATAACATATAATCTAGTGGGATTATTTTGTTTCCATAAAAATGGGTTGTTATGAGATTATGAATAAACCAAAGAATATACCCAAGGTGTTTCAGAACAGGTGAACGATAAGTCTCATTGATGTGTACCATGTTACCCCGGGTTTGTCCCGAAACACCTTGTCAGAAATGTTACTCCTAGGTATATCTGTTTCAAAACCACATACACTTTGTATATCGAGATAAGGATATATTTTCTAGATAAATCAATAACTTTATTATAACTAGAATTTATGGATGTTTTTTGTACTTAGTCTTACCATTAAATCTTTCTTAGAGTTTTCTTATCATAATCCAAAAAATAACTTAATTTTTCCTCTCATAGTAACTAAAATAATTCTAATGTTTATTTGAAATTAATACTTGTTTTATCACCTAATACTACAATTAACACAACCAGGGTGATCAAGAATTATAGTGTATTTTGGAATTAGGTAAATTAAATAATAACATAAAATAGGGAATACAACATATTTTTTGAAAACTTCTTTAACATGACCACAAAACCCATCTTGACAAAATCCTGTATGGGTTAACCTTGGTATATAAATAAAGAAGGGGGGAGCTATGATGTAAAATAATAGAATAAAAATGTAATAAGTGATAAATGTTATACAATAGTCATATCAATGAGGATTAAAAGAAACATGAATAATTTCACATGATATTGTATGATAATCATAACATGGGAAATGTGGGAAAATTAAAAATTATTCATCATAAACATAGGTCCCGGGTAAATTCGAGTACATCATGACATAAAATGTCCCATAAAGATATCAAGTAGAATAACATCCCCAAAATGGAATATTATAATACTAAACATTACCCAGTTCATTGGTTCACTATATAATTTCCGTGACACGCATCACCTTCATTTCATTCTCATTCTTAAGTGTTACACATAGATCATACAACCTGGATTCATTTTTCATGATATTTTTTTCGAAGATCAAATATTGTGGGTTAAATACATGTAAATACCAAATAAAATGTGTATAAATGCATAAAATAAAACGGCGTTTGTATGAATTGTGTATTGGTATTCACTACACATCCTTTTGGAAAGGGATTCTTGTTGTGAAATTTTGGCACCATAACGGAAGCACATATATTTTCGTGATATGATAAATGAGACTAAAAGGGGTTTGTAATCATTTATAGAACATATGGGTAGAATGGTTAATGTGTTAAAATACACCCCAACAATGGGTATGTAAAATAAAAATGCATAAAATGAAGAAATGTTTTGAATAAATGAGAGAAAGAGAGGAACCTTACGAAGTTTCTGCATCATAACAAATTCATATAAAAATTAACAAAATGGGTTGATTAGAGAGAAAGGGGTCACCCATAATTTGGAGATAAATTATTATTTATGTATGGTATGGGATAAAATATCCCATCATAAGAAAATGATGATAAAATAAATAAGGTAATGAAGATACTTTAATAATGAAGGGAATGGAAAAGATCCCATACTTGAGTTTGTGGAACCAAAATATTGAGAAAAACATTCTTAAGAGATTGGGGTGCCTTGAGATGATTAAAGAAAGCTTAATGAAGTGTATGGACACTATCTAAGGATTTTTAGTGAATAAAAATGGGGCAATGGGTGGGTTTATATAGTAAAAGTGCGGAGTATTCTTTTATATTTCACAAACATTGTTTTTGGACTATATATATTAAAATAAACAAAACCAAAAAACTACCCATGGATTTTACCATGGTTTCTTAAAAATAGGGGAGTTTTTAGTTATTTTATTTTTTAAATGGCCAAAATTATTAAAATAATTCCCTTGATTATGTAGAGGAGAGTCACATTCATAAAGAAATGAATTTAAAATCATAAAATATATTATATGTTTTGGAGGATTCATAGAGGCTATATAAAATTAATAATAAAAAATAAAAATAAAATTATTTGAAGGGGAAATAAATATATATGGCCAAATAGATCCATTATAATATTTATTAAACCATTTTTGGCTCATTATGAGGTCATAATACACACCATATATTTATATAGTTTGTAATTTTTTTCCAAAAAGTCGACTTTCTCATAAAATTATGAAAAAATAACTATTGGATAAATTAAATGATAAAATTCAAAAAAATAATATTCAATTTAGAAAATAATTTTTTAAATATCAGCATCTTCACTTTTAAAATAATAACTGACATTTATTGTGAAATAATAAATTTTTTGACAGTAATAGTTTTCAAAACCTTAGGTTTGAATTCATAATAATAATATGACCATATATATTTAATGAAAAGTATTTAATAAAAATAAATTAGAGAAATATTATTTATTTAAATAATTAATTAATTCAGAAAAAGAAATTCCTTAGTCATTTTTGAATATTACCCAAAAATTTCTATTTGTGTTTTATTGTATCAAAACAAATATCAATTATAAAGACATAATAATAACATGTAAATATATTCATTATTATTTACATAATCACATCTCTAGGGTCATAATACATTTCACTTTAATACACCCTCAAACTCTCTAATATTAAGGTGTGAAACTATGAGATTTTCTTGGGGTGGTTTGATGTACATGATTTGGGGCATGATTCCAATGATTTTGTTTTTCTCCCATAAATGGTTTTGCTCAAGAGTATGTTGTTGGATTTCATCTTGGGATTAGTAAAGTGAAAATCCCAAATATTCTATCTGCATTAGAATATCTTATATATTGGCTTCATTTCATACTATCCTAATGGTGTAGACCATCACTTTGTCTATGTCAATTAGATTTTTCAAACCCATATATATACACTAATTACATGATCACTGTTCAACAATGATATTATGAACGGTAAATATGCATAATGATATTTTAAATAAAATTATTTTTATAATAGTTCATGTATTTTCTATAACAATATTTCATAACAAAACATTTAATTAAATCAAATGGGGGGTTTTATTTATAATATGTTGGGTCGTTATGTACAATGATAGGACTGGAATATGCATTTGTACCTTTTTTATTAATTGAATATGAGGATGAATTCTATTTGTGTATTCCAAAATTTTCTATAAATTATGAATAATTTGATCAACAATATGATTATTCTTCTAAATATTTCAAAAATATGTTGGAAGATATATCTTATTAATGTGGGAATATGTCCACGCTACTATCCTCCTTATATTGCCAATGTATATTCGCTATATTGATATAGGGGAGTGATAATGTGTGCTTTCCTATGAGATCATTTTATATATTAAGTAGTATTGTCCATAGGAACTGGAGAATGAGCCACCTCCTGGGATTCCACCCTGATATATTAATAGAATTTATCTATGGGAAGTGGAATATGTGTTTTCTCCATAATAAAATTTAGGATATTCTGACTGGTCTAATTCAAGGGAAAAATATTATAGAACCACCCATTGGGTGCTACATCCCACCACCCAGAAAGATACCTTTGATATATCCTTGCATTATGAAATGTGTTCGATGTATTATTGTTGACATCCAATGAAATATGCTGAAGAGTATTTGTTGTGTATTGGTGAGGGAATTTTATTGAATAGTGATCTATTATCTACACCAGGTGAAGAGTTATGCTGTTGATGGGTTCCTTAATCCTCCTCAAATATGATAGGTATACATTACCATGTTTTGGGACACTCCAAAAATATTTTAATCATGTAATAAGTACAAACAGTCCAGTCACGAGTTTCCTCTCATGAGGCATGTTGTTTGATTTTAGAATAAAGAGACTCTCCTGATATGCTTCTAGTTTTAGAGGCACACTATGGGGGTGGTATTCCTTACCCATGCTATTAGTGATCTTCCACATGATACATAGAGTGGGTTAAAATTACCTATAATTATATTATTCCAGTATAATTATAATAGTCACGACATTGGTTTGGGAATTTTATGATGATGATTCCATGGTTTGGATTTATTATATCTCCATAAGATATCCATTTACGTGTTAAAAACCCACAAATAATAATACCCATAAGTTTATCATCACTGAATAATATAAAATTAATTTAAAGTATCATCCTATTTTAATAAGATAGGTTTCATGTTGATATCAATTTTTATTGTTTCAGATATGTCAGACATCGAAGGGTAAAGATGAATGTCGTCTTGTTATTTTTTAACTGAGCTTTTTCAGGGTTATAAGTTTGACATCGGGTTAACCATTTTTTATGTATGTTTATGTCTCCATATGTTTTAGTCAATTAGCTTTTTCATTCCAGGGGGGTCACTTGGACTATATTAGTGACATATTAAAAAACAAATTGGTCATGAGGAAGGGAGGTTAGGCTCACTGACATATTTTGAGGGAGATTATTTCATACTATGAGACTCTCTTATATATTTAATACATGTTCATGGAACATACCCAATGGATTCAGTTACACTACTGGTTACCTTCATCAAGGATGGTTTATTAATTATAGAATGACATTCTTATTTAAATAATCACTATTAGGTAACTTTTTATTTTTTAAATCCATGAATATGTTTGGAACTTAGTACTGGGACCAGACCCATTATACATGTTTCCTACATACCCCTTTACAGGCAATTAGAGCCCATGTGGTTTAGTGTCACTTATTTGGACATGACATTCCTTATTAGATCGTTTGATGAGGACCATTCCTTGGAGTTTAACATCATTTTATAAGGATGTCTAGGAGAAATGTTCCTAGTGATGGTTGGGCGGATCTTATGCCTTATTGTCTAGTTAGAGTATTCTTAATGTGAAGTATTGTCAAATGGGAATAGATGGGGTCTACCGATAAGGGAACAAACTACTGGGTAAAAGTATAATCTAATTAGGGATATTGAATAGTGAATGAAATATGATGAAACCTAGATTGGTATGGATATATAGATGGGGAATGATTCCATCCATGATATTTCATGACATTGGAATATGATTATACTTAGAATATGGTCTAGTAGAGGAAAAAATGAAGTGAGAGATATTTTGTGGATATTGTGTTCAGGCTGTTATAAGGCATACTACATATCCTATTTGATACATGAAATGAAGACCATATATCTTGAGTTTCATAGTTTGAAGGCCATATGTCGGAACCATACTAGTTATTTTGGAATCATGTTATTAGGATATAGGACACATAGTTTCATTTTTTTTGGGGACATGATATGTTTCATGAGTGGTATGAAAATAGTGGACAGAGGTGGTATTGTGAATTTATGTTTACCTATAAGTTATTTTAGGAATGAAACCATGTAGGACACTAAACAAGAGAGATTTATAGTTATTATAGTGGCACAATTTTAATCATGATACATACAAACTGATTCCATTCTCTAATAGGATACTTATTATGATTTCTTATGTCAGGATCCTAATATTCTTAAATCACCAACAAATTATACATTTCCCCAATGATCCATATTTCTGTCATGTTCATATTCTTATATAAGGATATATCCTTGAAGAAATCATGACCCTATCTAGAGGGACACAACCCCTCTAAGTGTCATTGTATTTTTTTTACAATGAAATATTCTTAATTGGATAATAATTCTTCTTTATAATATATAACCCTATTGGTGGACCCATCCATCCCTATTGAGACATATTTCTTATTATGAATAACATTATTTTTCTCTCTAAAATACTCCCCACACAAACCACTTATATGAAACTTTTACCAGGACTTTCTTGTTATATGACTTTGAACTACTTGGATTAGACCTCATCACATGAACAAAAAAGTAATGATGTGTCACATTATTTAAACCTAAACTATGTGAAATATGATTCCCTTTACAGGGGTATTTAAGAAAACCATATAATTGCCCTGATCTATACACTATGTACTAGTTTTCCTTATCAATTGGAAAAATTATAGAGTCCCTTTAGAATTATGCTTCAAGACAATATATCATTCCTCAATTAATCAATCATCATTCATAAAGGTAACTAGTATAGTCACTAACATAACTAATAATGTTTCAAGAGAATGTATTAAATCTATTAGATAATATCAAATTATTAAATAACTCACATAAAATGGTGTGGGGAGACATCCCTCTATCCTATCAATTAACAAATTTTCTACGATGCCACTAGTAACATCCCGGGGACTGCTTTCCTTTAGAAAGAAAATATGTATTGATTTAAATGTGTAAAAAAATAAAAATAAATGGGAATTTTTTTTTAATTATTTTCATTTCATAAGAAATATAAATTAATGTATGATGAATATAAATGATAACACATATTTATTATTTCATTATAGATTTTTATTTATAAAAACATGGACCTGAGAGAAAAATATTCTTTGGTAGGGATGAGAGTTATTCATGCCAACACTATACTATTTTTTAATTAAATTATTCCTAAAGGAAATTTTTATTTATTATGTGAATTAAAATACCGAGAAAAATGAAATACCATATAAAATTATTGAGTGGATGGACTGAAGAAAAATTGAAAATTATAATCAGTTATGAAAGTAAATGACCAGGTGAATCATCAATTTAACCCATGAAAGCCTTACCATGGACATGATTTACTATGAAATTATTCCTAACATCTTGAATAAAAAAATTAAAATTATTGGAAACCTTCTAAATAATATTATCCATATAATATATTATTTTCAAATGATTATTTATTATATAAAATATTTTTTATATTGGATACTTGTTGTTGTTCGGTAAACTTATTAGTAACTATTTGGGTATATTTACCAAGGAAAATGGATGTGTATAATAACATCAAAATCTCCATAATTCTATCGGATTATTACATTTATAATTATTTCTTAAAAAAATTTTATTCTGTATATATGTATTTATAATAGAAACCGGTATTAGGAAATATACAATGATATGTTAATCAAGGGAGATTAAAAGGTGATGTGTCCTGTTAAGAAGCACCGAACTACATGGGTTTCGATTCATTTCATGATAACACATAAGGATTACATCAAATGGGTACAATACCAACATAAAAAAACTTTTATCTCCCATGATGATAGTAAATTCCATATCACATCACTATGTGGCTTCAAACTTATTTTTTCTAGGAAATGACCAATGAAAATATGATATGTTCATAAAAGTGTACCATTGATGGGAAACATTGGATACATGAATATATCCTATCAATGTAGAATTTCAGATTCCTACACATGATTCGGAACCCACATAAATTAATATTTGATTATTATCTTTGGGCGATCCGCATAAACATTCTTTAGAATGAAAAATGGATTTGAAAAAAAATCATAAATCTATAGTAGTGACCCATTATAGGTATTTGTCCTCCCCCAAAAGGGTTTGGTATGCTTGAATTGCATTCCTATTGACCAGTTTGCGTTATTATGTTCCATTGGCCATGTTACCCAATGAATTATTTCCAATGTAATGTACATCCATGAGTCATCACAAATATATTAAGCATTGTGTTTTACAACACTTCATAAAAACCCATTGGGGTTTGTTCAGAGGTAGTAAACCTGGCATAAATTGTTGTATAAAACTAAGACCCTAAAATCAATCATCCTGTGAAATAACATTATTTGAAAATAAATGGTCAACCTGACATGGATTCCAAATCGAGGTGGAGGTGTCACTCTGTATCAGTCACCTTTCGTATCCAAAATGGAGGTGGTCTAAACAAGACCAACGATCAGGCATATGGTCATAAAATTCTACATTAATGCGGGTTTTTATGAATTTTTCACAAATATTGTTGCCAATTTCCCCCAAAAATCTCTCCAATCCAATGAAATCTCATGTACTTTCATAGATACGTACATCAGCCACTACACATGTTGGTTCATCATCCAACCATATTATTACATTAACAACCCATCATCATTAAAATTGGTTTTTAAATGTATTGTTTTGAGAGTCCCACTGGAATGGTACTCGTAAATAGTGGAGGTAGCTCTATAGGTCCTCTGGTGTAGGAATTCTCGAAATCCATCTACGAAGTGATGGATGACGGTGCTGAACTAGACATCTCTAATAGCTTTCTCACACCATTTTGGGAGCCTACCTATAAAATTGTATAACGAGTTCCCCCTTATCATAGGGAGTCTAATGAAGTACTCTCCATTAACTTAATCCTAGTAGAGAAATGGTTCCATATAAGGGTATTTGCTGGTAAATTTCACCGCTAATTCCATGAATCCCAGCTTTCTCACTAGGAAATGGATACCGCCCCATATGACTCAACAAAAGACAAGCATACCCTTGTTCTCATGGATTCCCACAAAGCATGACAATTGGAAAATCAATAATATAGAATCATCCTCATTCACACTGATGAATCCCCCCATGTAAATATAGTGAAATCCTATGGGTATACATATATTTCTGATCACTATTATCAATCCCATTAGTCAAATAGGATGGAAAACCCAGAGAAAACTCAAATTCCTACTTGTTCAATTCTATCCCACTATAAGAAAATAACACCAAATTATATACATTGGCATAACCATGCTTACAACTATGAATCTTGTGAGTCAAATATGATGACAAACCATGTGTAAACGTATACTCTTGATCTGCCACACCTGATTTTTTATGTCTTGGTTTTGATCTACTACATTGGAATTCATGATCCTTTTCATGGGTTTTGAGTGATATAAATATTTAGTTTTTAACTTCAACATATATCTAATCATCCTACCCAAGGTTTTCCCATATCTTTTTTGGGTGTTTTTGGAGAAAAAGTTGGTTACTTAAAGATTTGGGGAAATCATTACCCCATTTCCAGAATTAAAAATTAAAAATTTTTATTTTATAAATCCATCATTTTCCAAAAAAAAATCACAGATTACACTTCCCACTTGGCCTCCCATGACCCATAAAAATCTCCATATCCTTTTTCTACCCATTATGTAATTAATAATCATGGTGGATTTGGGTTATTTATTCAGGTTTTGGGCTAGCCCGTGAGCCCATTTCCTGTTTAAAATATCAATTAGTTTCATTTATATATTATTTATTTCATAATAATATTTTCTGATTCCACTGATCACCCGAGCCCAAAAAAATCTAGGTGCACCCCCAGGTTCCATTTTTCTTATTCGAATATCATCATTGTTGTAAATTAGAGGAAAATTTCTCTAGTATTCTCAAATTGTCCAGATTTAGTAAGGTAATTTGTTGCTTCCCTGTATCATTCATTTTTTTCTATTTCCAACCCAAATCATCTATAACTAGTTCCTCCAGACCAATGATGTCTATCAATGAATTTATAATCCATTCCCTCTCTTATATGGGTGTGGATCTTAGGGAAGATGAATAGTTTTGTTGTTTAAATGTTAGTTTCCTTCCCCTTTCTCCTCCTTCTCCATTCACTGTCCATTAATTCATGGTTAATTCTTCCCCCTAGTCATGAAAGTCCTAGGGTAAAATTATTGTATGATTTTTTATGTGGTTATGTTCATTTAGGGATATTCTTAATAGGTTTTGTTTTTATAAACCCGTGACTGGTGATTTCAGTTCTGTGTTTCCATTTCGCAATGGTTTTGAAGTAGGTTCTCCCATGCACTAGCCCTTACTATTTATGTTTAATATTTTTATTTATATTATCAAGTTATATACATGTTTAGTTTTCTTTTAAAACCATTGGATAATCTTTATGGTGTGAAAATTATTATTTATGCCATGTTTTGTATAAAATGGAGTTGTTCTATTTAAACGTGCAGTCTTATTGTTTAAATAAATGTTCTGATATTTTTTGGATATGGTTTGTGATGTTTATGACATGGTTTAATATCCTTATTAATTAATTTTCTTGAAAATTAGGCTTTATAACCTTTTTAAACTTACATAGTGTTGGACTTATTAAATGTTTCATGCCTAGTTTTCGAGAATGTGCCTGATTGGCTGTTATGTGTTCAAGGTGTTATAAAATGATTGTTTTGACTTATAATAAATGATGGAAGCATGTGTATAAATAGTTTTTGGGTTCCTTATATGGATTTCAACCTGGTATTTCATTTTATAATGATATCAGTATGGGTTTTCAAGGATCTTTCATATGTGTTGTCAATGGAAGGCATGTTTGGAAACATTATAGAAATGGGTGGGGTTTGAATGTGTGTCCTGAATTATTATGTAGCATAAGTGAATGTTTTTTTCATCCAATGGTGTGTTTCAACTTAATTATGAATCGTTTAATTGTTCCTTATTACAACTATTTTTTTTGAATAATGATTAAAGGCCTTCTTGTCATTTTTCTTTTAAAGACAGTTTTCCTCTGTATTTCAATTTACATTATTTGGGGACATTTTATGATTCATAAAATTGATATTTTAAATACATTTGGGGCTAAAAATTCTTGTTTATATGGAATTGGTGTGTTTTTTCCCTAAGAAGTGAATTTTTTAATGGATTTAATGGGAAAATCCTCATTACACATCTTGAAACTTCATTAGGAAAATATTAACTTGTTTATTAATATGTGAACGAAATGTGAATCACGTTAACTAGATGGTCTCTATGTGTATGATTTGGGAATGGTATTTTATTTTTCAATGTGTATTGATAACATGTGGAACCTAACTATGCACACAAATGGAATTCTAGGAATCTATGTGGGTGGACGTGTACTAGTATGATAGTGATCTGAACTGGTTTTATCCCTATTTCATGTAGAACATTTTATGATGAAAAAATAACAACACAATACTGATGATGATGTTTGCTACCACTAGGTTATGGATGATTATCCTACTAGTGGCTCATGTGCATGAGAATGGACATTCATTGTGGTTACTTTCACTAAGATATGAGGTACCTAGGGCTCCAAACTAACTACTTTCTAGGGGTGTTTCGGTGAATAGTGCTCATTTACCAAATTATATTCACTATAGGAATATAATGTGTTTGGAATTAAAATTCAGCAGCATGTTTGTTTTATTTAGATGTTTTATTTACCTAAAGAATCCATCTTGGAAATTGATTTCATTTTGAAGTTGCATATCTTGGGAAATTGTTCTACCATACCTATGTACAAAACATGCAAGATTTTGTCTGATAACAACCATAGAATGGAATCTTGTTTGAAAAATATTACATTCAAATATTGTATTTCAAACATAAAATTCTCATTTCTTTTATTTTTAGTGGAATTATATTATGAATATAATATCGGGAAAACCTTATGAGTTTTAATAATCATGACTATGGTTTTCTTCTATTTTTATCCCTTATGATTTTATCATCTGGAGTTTAGTCTCCTTGTGATTCAAGGGGTCATTATGATAGAGATTTAATAGTGAGGTCACATAGAGTTATTTGGTCATTAGGTTTTGTTGGTTTAGTTGTATTATTCAGTTTTACTTTTTTTTTTGTCCTATAAAAGATGTTTTTTTTTATATAAATGTGTATTGTGCTGTACATTATTACCACTATTTCCCTTATTGTTTATATTTGGTTGAAATCATTCCCTTTTCACACTTACTGATTTTCTAGGAGCTTGTCTCCATCCTAGGAGGATCAGTAAAGCCTCTCGGGACTTGTCACAGAGCGGCCCGTGTGACTGGATTAGGGTCGTCCATTACTGGTTCGTGAAAAAATGCTATCAATGGAGGTCGAAACCTAGATGACCATAATTTTTATAGTGCCCATTTTTATTTAGGGATGTCAATGAATATTGATTAGGATTTTCAAGACATGGTTAGTAGGTTTTAGAAGAGCGTTTTGATCTCTTGCTCATTCTAACCCTCAGGTGTCCATGGGAAGTCTAGTTTTATTAGTGTCTTATGTTCTTATTGATTGTATGTTGTTGAAATATGAAAAGGGGAGTTGGAATAATGGTATCTATGAGCTCACAGGTCCTAGAAAGACATTTATAGCTAGGGAATGGTTGTAAGAAGTCTCTCCGTGTTGCTGGCATGTTTGACATATTTCTGCCAAAAATATGGTCAGGTCACCCACCCACACTAGTTCCCTTTTGTGGGTCTCTTGGAATATTTTTCAATTTTGAATTTTTATTTAAAATCCTAATGTGAGAATTGTGAAAATGGGTTTTAATGGAATTGTTTGTTGTTGAAAAGTGTAAAATTATTTTTAAATTTTTAATATGATAACGGTTTTGGAAGGTTGGGTTTTGTGAAACAAATCTTGGGGATAAAGATGAAAATATTCAATAGGAATAAATTTCCTTAATCCAAACTTATGGTTTCTTGAAATAAAATGTTGAGTAATCTTGGATTATTTTGAATTTATTTTAAACTCTCTTTTAAATGGGGTGTTTTGGGCTATTGAAATGTTTTTGAATATGATTAATTTATTTTGGAAATTTCTTTTTCGAAAGCGGGTGTTTTTATGTAAAGGGGTTTTGGCCTTTGGTTTATTAGATTATGAAACGGGACCTTGCTCAATTATAAAAGATGGGAAAGGAATATTTGGAATAGAAAGGCAGTTTTTTGAATTTCTATTAAATGAAATGGATTTGGTTTTTAATCAAATGGTTCTTGATAATGCTGGGTTTGTTTTGTGAAAGATGAAAATAGTTTTTGATATTGTTTTTCATGTGCCTTTTGAAGGTACTTGATTCATTTTGGAGTGGTGATTATTTTATTTTTTCCTTTAGTGCTTTCATGGGTTCAGAGATGCATGGTTTTTTGGATATATGGATCAATGGATAGTATGGAATGGTGGTTTAGAGCTTGGGGTGACATAGAAACGTGCATATGAGTGAGACTAGATGAAACACCATTGGTGAATGTGAAAATCCACCATGTTTCTTTGTTTATCAAAATTATTCTATGATGAAATATTTGTGTTGTTTGTTATAAACCAATGGTTATGATTCATGTTTTTCCTATATCTTATAAGTGTTGTTTTTTAGCATGCTTCCTTGGGATTAAGAATTCGTACTGTTGTTGTGTCTTGATATGGAAACTCGTTGTTGGATCGTTTTTAGAGAAATGTTCATTGGGGTTCTAATGATTTGATGGATGTTGTGATTTGTCCATGAATATTTCTCTGTTGGAATGATTTCCTAGTGATCAACCTAAGGATTCAATCCAAGTAGTAAATCCACCTCTTCGAATGATGCCTCAACCCATTTTTTGGAATTGAGAGCTTTTTAGGATCAATTTAATGTGCCTTTATGTTATGGTGTCCTTCTAGATTGGGGTACATTTTCTTAGTGAGTTTGATATGTTTCTCCATTTACATCGTACATTATACTCCTCATCAGATTGAGATAATATACTGTTTTTTATCTCCAAATTTGTGATTTGGTAAAGGTGTGTTTTTTAGGAAGGTTGTTTCATAGTTCCCTTGATCAGTCGTTTCAGCCTGGGAGTGTTATGTGTCACCCTGTGGAAGTAAGGGGAAGATTCAATGTTAGGGATTATCAAAGCCTGACTACGAGGTATGAGATGCTTCATCCATTAGAGCTCTAGCCATATGTATGGGAGAGATATAGGAAAGTAGTCATCAGTCCCTAGACAGTCGGTAATATTGCTAAGATCATGAATAAACCATTGTATTGAGGTGGTTACTTTATTTATTTTGTGGTTTTAGTGACTAAATGATAGATTCCCCTTCCCTCCCCTCCCCATGTGGTGGGGGATTGGATCAATGCAGAAAGAATTGACCTAGTTTTTGTCCCATCTGCTTAGGAGTGGGTGGTTTAAATGGTCATGTTGTGTTCCTCTTAACATGGGTTGGTGGGTTGTTGTGGGAGAGTTTTGGTGGGATTTTGTGGGAGAGAACCATTCCACGTTAATGTTGAATTCTTGTTTTGTCATTTATTGATGGTTCATAATGGTGGATAGAACCACCATGGGTCTCATAGAGTTTCCTTCTATGAATTGGTCAACTGCTAATTTTTTCTTAATAGTGGTTATTCCATTCCAAAATACCTTAAAATTATTGGTTTCGATGATTGATCATTGGTTTGGGTGATGTTTGGGTTCATTGGGAGAAGGCCCAATAATTTGGTTCTTAATTTTATTGTGAAGGTAGTGACTCGATCTTTCAGTTGATTCACAAGAAGTGGGTGAGAGTTTGTGTTTTAGTTGAGGTAAGAGGATTATGTTCTATTAATGGTGGAAGAAATGTCATTAGATTTAGAGGATAGACCATATTGATAAGAAAAAATTAGGTGGTGATCAGTATTCAGAAATGTGTTGTGGATTTTCAGGGTCGGAAATATTTAATGGTGGGGAGAATTGTCACACCCAGTAATTCATGTCTTGGTTTTGATCTGGTGCATAGGATATTAACATCATTTTCTTTGGGTTTCAGTTGATATTAATATTAATTTTTGAACTTAAATCTATGTATAATCATCATACCATTGCTGACTCATATCTTGTTGAGGTGGTTTGGGGAAAAGGGTGGTTACTTTAAGATTCGGGCCAACCGTGAGCCCATTTCCAGATTTAAAAATAATATTTTTTATAAATGCTTTGTTTTCCAAACAAAATCACCCATTTCACCTCTCCATTGGAATATACTAGCCTATTTATGTCACCATGTCATTTTGAACCCCCTTAGGAATTCATAATCATGGTGTATTTGGGTTATTTATCTAGGTATTCGACCAGCCCGTGATCCGATTTTCATTTTTAAAAAAATAATTTGTTTCTTTTTTGTATTTTTAAATTTATAATTTTTTTGCTGATTCTACCTCTCACTCAAGACCAATAGACCTATACGAAAAACAATGTTTCATTTTTCCTCTTTGAAGATCATCTAGGTTGTGGAATAGGGAAAACATTCTCAAGGATTCTCAAATCATCTATATTTGTTAAGGTAATTTGTTTCATTCATGAATCATTGATTTTTTCTCTATTCCCCCCAAATTATCTTTCCCTGGTTTTTCTCAACCTAAGGAGTCTCTCCCAGAAGTTCTAATCCACTATCTATCCTATAATGGTGTGGATATAATGGATGATGATGAGTTTTCTGTTATTCTAGGTGAGTTTCCTTCTCCTTTCACCTCCTTCCTCATCCTCTTTCCATTATTTCATGGTATTTCTTCTCCCCTAGTCATGAACGACCAAGGGTAATATTTTTTATGATACTTGATGTGTTTTATGTTCTTTTAGGTCTGGTAATCATAGAATTAGGTTTTATAAAATCACGGTGGGTGATTTTGGTTGTATGTTTTCATTCCGCCATGTTTTTGATGTAGGTTATCCCACAAACATGTCCCTATTATTTATATTTCATCATTTTCAAGCTATTATCACCGTATATACATGTTTACTATTTTTTTAAAACCTTTGGATAATAATTTTGGAGTGATAAATGGTTATTTATGCCTTGTTTTGTATTAAATGGAGTTGTTTCATATAAATGTGCTCTCACATGTTTCAACAAATATTCCAATGGTTTTTGTGTAACACCCCACGAAATTTAAATAGTTAATTACTGTAATTAATTTATTATTTAATAATTTGTTACATATATATATATATATATATATCAAGAAATGTTTTAACCAAGGGTTTTACATAACTAAAGACTTCTATTGATGAAATATTATCTTACATAATTTTTTTTTTAATAATATAAAATATATTACTTATTTAATGTTTTGAATATATTATTATTATTCAAAAAATATTATTCTATTCAATATGGTGTTAATTTAATTATATTTACCTAGTAATTTTCATAAAAATATAAATATCAAATAATCAAATTTGTTTGATACTTAAATGATTTCGTTTTAACAAATAAATAATGGATTGTGTGTGTGTATATATATATATATATAATTACGATTTTTGATACTAATAATATTCTTACAATTATTTTGAAATAAATATAATTTGTTTTAATATTTTAACGGTAATAATAATATTAGTTATAATAATATTTTGTGAGACATATTTTTTATAAAAATTATTATTAATATTTTGATGATAACATATTTTAAATATATCAAAAAATATATATATTTTTAAATAATATATAAATATAATTATATTATTAATAAAAACAAATTATATATATATATATAAAAACATTTAAAAAACAATGTATATATATAATGTTTTTTCAAAAATTTATGTTTATTAAAAAAACAAATTTATACTAACATAAAAAATGGGCACATTTTGTTTAAAAACATGATTTGAATTAATTATAAAAAAATTAATTTCATTTTCTCCTTTTTGAAAAAGAAAAACATGTTTCTTTTTAAATATGATAAACAAATAGAACACCACATTAACTATTATGAATGAAATGTTAATGATTTAAAAAAATTCATAAAAAACAATCAATGATTGCATGTTGGTGTGTCAAACAAAAAACATAAAATGATAGAAAAAAATTGAAAAGATAAAATACATTTTCAAATTAAAATAACATACAAACGATATAATAGGAAAAATAGTCAAAAAGTGAAAGAAAGATTATTGAAAAGCATGACCAAAATAAAAAAAAACAGGATGATTGAAAAATGATAAAGTAATAATAATAATAATAAGGATTACCGATATTGTATTTTTGATTCATTGTTTTGACTAAAAATAAAATTGTGTTACTCAGCTTCTCCTAGAAGTTTTAGCCAACTATGATTTTATTTATTTATAAATTTGGAGAACACCCAACCCTCTTCCTATCAAACCTCATTTTTGGGAAATTCTCTAAAACCCACAACCCCTCTTTCGATCCAATCCCTGGTAATGGTGTATTTTAGTTTTTTAAACTATGGTTTTTACATTAATATATGTGTATACATACATATATATGTACATATAACTCATTTTTTTAGTGTTCATATATATATATATATGATCCAATACATTATGTCCTAAATATTAAATCTAAAACATATGTAAGGAATTGTATAATTTTACCTCTTACATTGTGTACCTCTTTGGGTTTTATTTTTATTCCATATATCCATGTTTTAATTTTAAAGGATATATATATAAATTCATCCATATACTTATTCTTTTTTCATTATTTATATAAATTGTGATTTTTTATTTTTATGCAAAAGTATTAAATTATATTATTGTCAATATTTATTTAATATATATATATGTATATATACATATACATATGTATAACTGACATATATGATTTTTCTAAACTTATAATGAAAAATATATCATACGTTTTATGTATTTATATTACAATTATAAAGAACTATTTTAAATTATTAATTCATGTTTTAATTCATGGTTCTGTATTGAGTTTAATTATTTTATTATGTTTTGATATTCCGTATTAAATGAATAGTATATACTAATAAAAATTGTGTTTTAATAAATCTATCACAATGTATATTATTATTTATAATGCTTATGTTATAATTTTATTTTATATTTATCATGCCAATGAATATTCTCATTTATCGACATTTTATAAAACATGAATTTTTATTTGGGAGGATGAGTATTATAAATTTAATGTTATATGTATATATATATATATGTGAAATGTTTATTTTCTCACACACACACACACACACAGACAGATATATATAAGGATAAATTTCTTAATGACATGTTATACTAGTTATTTTAATGTTTCTAAAAATGCACATAACAAGTCATCATGTTATTTTAAAAATAAAAATGTCACATATACATATAATCTTGGCTATGAATTTATACATAATATCAACATTCTTGTCATTCATAGTAAGTTATTAATTTCAATATAAATATTAACGATTTATTTAAAAATTAATAAGTACATGGATTTCAGAGAAATTGTTTTATTTAAAATGTTCCCTTTGTATTTTATATGGGAGAAGCATAATTATTAAATATTATTATATTAATCTGATCAACTATTTGTATTGATATCATGGGTATTACATGAATGGGAGTTTGAATTCATGGATAGATCATGAAAAGGTTGTGGTAAAAGTTTTGGTTATAGCCAAACTCACAAGTGTTATGAAAGTTCATATATATACATTTATATATTTATATGTACACACACTTATATTTTTTATTGTGTAATTTGATGTCGTGTTATGTTTTCAATGTTAAAAACAGTGGTGTAAATATATACATAAGTAAAAAAAAGCTTAGGAATTTTTTAGAAAATCCAACGCTTGATCGTTGTGAATATGGATGGTCATTGGGGAGTGAACGTATCCTTTGCTAAGTGGGTAGACCCAAACAACCTTCAGTGATTCAAGTGGTCTAGAATAGTTTTTTTTAGAATCTTGCAAATTATTTTCAGAAAAAAACACTAGAATATGTTTATGCCAGTTTTGAGTGTATTTAATTTTCAAATCTTTTATTTATTATTTTTATGGTGTAGTAAATTTCAAAGGATATTTCCAAAGGATATATATATATATCTAAATGTATTTTGAAGATGGAATTTAAAAAAAATTTAAACGGATTTAGAAAAGGTTTTAAAACCTAAAAATGGGAAAACTTTTATGCTCACCCCTTTGTTTTAAATGATTTTTCAATGAAACAGTAGAATTTTCAAAGTCATTCACATTACATACAGAGTTAGTGAGCAACATTATTTTGTTCATTTTATTTTATTTTGTTGAATCTATGATAAATTGTAAGGATGTATCTAATTCTACAGAGCTTAGACTGGTGAAAGGTCTTTTTCTATGTAATTTGAAATGATGGATCCTTATAATTGGTATTAGAGGAACGGTCTAGAAAACATTGGAGATTAGATGTTTCCAAGTATAGAAGTTTAATAGTCATAGTTTTTTTTAAAATTCAAAATACCAGAATTCCGTATTCTTTTTATTTCGATGAAATGAATTGCAGGGATGTAAATATTTTAAGGGGGAAAATGTAACACCACACAAAATTTAAATAATAACTTACTATACTTAATTATTTATTTAATTATTTATATATATATACTATATTATGAAATGTTTTAACAAAATGTTTTACATAACTAAAAATTTCTTTCGAAGAAATATTATTTTACATAAAAGTTTTTTTTAATAAGATAAACTATATTATTTTATTAATCATATGAATGTATTATAAATATAAAAAATATATTAATTTTTTAATATGGTATTAATTTATTTATATTTAGTTATTTGTTTAAAAAAATATATATATCAAATAATTAAATTTGTTTGAAACATAAAATGATTACCTTTTACCACATAAAAAATGAAATGTCTATATATATATATATATGTGTTTCTGATTAAAATTTATGATACTAATAATAATTTTACTATTATATTGAAATAAATAGAAAATGTTTTAATATTTTAATGATATTAATAATATTAGTAATAAAAATATTGGGTGAAACATTTTTTTAAGAAAATTATTATTAATATTTTTAAGATAATATATTTTATATATATCAAAATATATTAGGTTTTTTTAAAGTATAAATATATATAATTAGAATTTTACTAAAAAAAATTATATATATATATATATATTAAAATGTTTAAAAAACAAGTCATATATATATAATGTTTTTTTAAAAAAGTGATATTTATTAAAAAAACGAATTTTTACTTATAAAAAAAACGGGGGCACATTTTGTTTAAAAACATTATTTAAATTAATAAAAAAATGAATTTCATTTTATTCTTTTTGAAAAATAACAACATGTTTCTTTTTAAATATGTTAAACAAAAAACCCCACATTAACTACTAAGAATGAAATGCGAATGATTTAAGAAAAAGATTTAAAATTATAAATGATTTCATTTTGGCGTGTCAAAAAAACATGAAATGATAGAAAAAAATAGAAAAGATAAAATATATTTTTAAATTAAAAAAACATACAAATGAGATGATTGGAAAAACTGTAAAAAAGTGAAAAAAATTTGATTGAACAACTTGACCAAAATGGTGAAAAATTAGATGATTGAAAAAAGGAAAAAGAAATAATAATGATATAAAAAAGGTTTACCAATAATATATTTTTGCGTCTTTTTTTTTATTTTAAATAAAATTGTCTTACTCAACTTTTCCTAGAAGATTTAGCCAGCTATGTTTTTATTTCCTTATAAATTTGGAGAACACCCAACCCTCTTCCAATTAAGCCTCAGTTTTTTTTCTTTAATTCTGAAAACTCATAGCCCCTCTTTTTATCTAAACCAAGGTAAGGGTGTATTTATGTTTTTCCAAATATGGTTGTTACATATATATATGTGTATATATACATATATACACACATATAACTCATTATTTTCAGTATATATATATATACGAGTTAAGAGATTATGCCTTAAATATTAAATCTAAAACTTTTTTAAGGGATTATTTAATTTTACCTCTTACGTTGTGTGTTTTTTGGGTTTTAATTTCATTTCATATATTCAAGTTTTAATTTGAAAGGATATACGTATAAATGAATCCATCTACTTATTCTATTTTCATAATTTATAAAAATTGTGAATTTTTATTTTTATGAAAAAGGATTAAATTATATTTTTGTTATTATTTGGTTAATACATTTATATGTATATATTCATATATATGTATATGTACATATATATATATATGTATTACTAAAATAGATTATTTTCAAAACATATAATGAAAAAGATAAAATATATTTTTAGTAATTAAATTAAAATTAAAAAGAATTATTTTTAATAATTAATTCATGTTTTCATTCATAGTTGTGAATTCAGTTTAATTATTTTATTATGATTTGATGTTCTGTATTAAATGAATATTCTATGCTAATAACAATTATGTTTTAAAAAATATGTCACAATGTACAATATTATATATAATGTTTATTTTTTAATTTTATTTCATATTTATCATGTGAAGTGATATTCTCATTTAGAGACACTTTCTAAAACATGAATTGTTATTCATGATGAGGAGTATTATAAATTTAATGATATATGTATATATATATAAGTATGAAATATTAATTTTCACACACACACACACACACGTATATATATAAAAGGAAAAATTGTTTATTAACATGTTATAACATTTATTGTCATGTTTCCAAAAATGCGCATAACATGTCATCATGTTATTTTAAAAACAAGGACGTCCCATCTACATATAATCATGGCTATTCATTTATACATAATACCGACAAACCTAGCATTAATTGAAAATTAATAGTTTCAATATAAATATTAACGATTAATTCCAAAATTAATAAGTACATGGATTTCAATGCATTTGTTTTATTTATAATGTTCCCTTTGTAGTTTTTATGTGAGAAACATAATTATTAAATTTTATTTTTTTAAGAGGATAAAAATTTGTTTGGATATCATAGGTATTACATGAATCAGTGTTTGAACGCATGGAACGATAATGAAAAGTTTATAGAAGGGTTTTGGTTGTAACCAAACTCAGAAGTGTAATGAATGTTCATATATATAAATATTTATATATATTTATATGTAAAGACTTATATATTTTGTAATGTGTAACTTAATGTAGTGTAAAGTTTTCAATGTTAAAAACACCGCTGAAGATATATACATAGGTAAAGAAAGCTTATAAATTATCAGAAAATCCAGTGCTTTATCATTGTGAATATGAATGTTAATTGGGGAGTGAACCCATCCTCAACTAAGTGGGTAGGCCTAGACAGCCTTCAATGATTCAAGTGTCCCATAATAGTGTTTTTTTCAGAAGCTTCTGTACTGTTTTTAAAAAAACACAAGAATATGTTTAATCCAGTTTTGAGAAAATTTAATTTTCAAAGCATTTCTTTATTATTTTTAAGGCATAATAAATTTCAAATGATATTTCCAAATGATATATATATCCAATTTTATTTTCTAGATGGAATTTTCAAAAAAATTAAAGGATTTAAGGAAGTTTTTAAAACCTCATAATGAGCATTTTTTTGTGCTCGTCCATTTGTTTTAAATGATTTTTCACAAGAATAGTAGAATTTTTGAAGGTGTTCACTTAGCTTGAGGAGTTTTCATGAACCATGTTTTTGTTCAATTTTTTGTTGTAACTCTAATAATTTGTTAGGTTGTATCTAATTCTCCATAAATTATACTAGTGAGAGGTCCTCTTCTAGGTAATTTATAAGGATGGGTTATTATATTTTACAAATGGTTTTTGATTTTGATGACATTTTTTAACTACTAAAATAATTGATTTTCATTAAAATTTGGCTTTATTCCATTTTTAATGTTAAATATAGTTTGTTTTATTTACTTTTTCATGCCTTGTTTATTGAGAAAGTTCCTGGTTGGCTCTTGTGTGTTTATGGATATATAAAATGACTAGTTTGGCTTATGATAAATGTTGGAATCATGTTTACAAATGTTTTTTGTGATTTTTATATGGGTTATAAACTGTTTTTTTGTTTTATAATTATGTGAATATGGGTTTTTAAGGTTCTTTCTCATGTGTTTCCAATGGAAGGAATGTTTCGAATCTTTATTAAAATGGGTGGGTTTTGAATGATTTTATTGAATTTCAAAGGGGTTTATGTAAATTATGTGTTACTTCCAATGGTTTTTTACACCTACTTATTAGTTATTGAATTTTTCATTTTGATAATTGTTTTTTATGATGGTTGCTTAAAGGATTATTTGTTAGTATTTGTATAAATATATTTTTCCTCTATATTTCATGTTGTATCATTAGGGGTCATTTATTATTAAGTAAATTGATTTATTAAATGGTGTTGGGGCTGTAAAATCTGGTTATAAATGGTATTGGTGCATGTTTGGTCGAAAAAGTGCATTTTTGAATGGATTTCATGGGAAAAACTACATTACACTTCTTGAAATTGCTTTATGAAAATCATAACTGGATTATTGATCCGTACATGAAATGTGAAACACATTTGTAGGTTGTTCTATGTGTGTATTATTTGGGAATGTTATTTTTAAGTGAAATGTGTATTTATAACATGTGGAACTTGATTGATCACAAATACGGAAACATAGGTATCTGGGTGGGCAGACGTGTACTAGTATGCTAGTGATCCAGAGCTGCTTTCCCCTTATTTTACGTATCAGGTTTGATGATGACAACACTAACTAATCTATAAAGATGGTGATGTTGGGGACCAATATGTTATAGATGATTTTAAAACTACTGACTCATGTGTAAGAGAATGTATATTAATTATGGTCACTTTCATTGAGATACGAGGTACCTGGGGCTCACAACTAACTAGTGCCTAAGAATTTTCCCAAGACTAGTTCTCATTGACAATATGATATTCACCATTAGAATACAGTGTGTTTGTCTTGAAAATTTAGTAGCATGTTTGTTTTATTTAAAAGTTTTCTTTCTTTAAAGCATCCCTCTTGAAAATTGTTTACATTTTGAAGTTTTATATCATTTGAATTTGTTTTAACATACTTATGTATAAAATTGGAAATTTTTCTTTCTGATAACTTCAATTGCATGGAACCTTGTTTGAAAAAAAAAATATATTCAAATATTGTATTTCAAACATGAAATTGATGTTTATTTTTTTTATGTGGATGTGCATTGAGAATAGAATATCATGCTAACCTACAAAGTTTTAATACCCACTCTTATAAATTTTTTCTATTTTTATCCCTTGTGTTGGATTCAACATGGGTTCGGTCTCCATGAGAGACATGGGATCATTATGTTGGAGAGTGATGAGAGAGGTAACAAGGAGTTAGTTGGTCATCAGGTCAGGTCGGTTTATTTGTACTATTCAGTTGTACTTTCAGTTTTGTCATGTAAATGATGTCGTTTTTTATATAAATGTGTATTGGGTTGTCCATTCATTTTGTTTTGTTCATTATTATTTATATTTGGGTGAAATCATCACCTTATCACTCTAACTAATTCCCTTTGTCCTTGTCTTTATCTTAAGAGGATCGGGAAAGCATCTAGGGACTTGTCGCGAAGAGACCCAGGTGACTGGTTCAGGGTCTACCCAGACTTGTTCGTGAAATGATCACTCTTATCAATATTGTTTTACATATTTATGGTAAACCCTAAGAAGATATAAATTCATGCTACCCATATCAATAAAACTATGGAAATATAGAAGTAAATTATGATAAGACATAAATTCATACTCGTTAAAATCAACATCCCCCTGAAAATACGGTGGAAAATTATAGGCAGACTCATATCACATACAAATAACATGAAGCCCATAAGTAAAATATGTCATTAAGGTATGAACGGAGACAAATGTCTTCTTGTACACATCAATCCCACCAGGTAAATATGGAGAGAACCAACTAAGAGAAGATAAAAAATCAATCTCATGTGAAAAATGATCACCAGGTAAATACGAAGGAAACCAACTTTGAGTAGATGAAAAAATATCAGGGATGCACATAAATCTTGTTATCCAAATACATCAACAAAATATGACAAGAAACACATTCTCTCTCACAAACATGAACCCCGTTAGTCAGAGATGAAATCAAAATATGAGAAGAAATAAATTAATACTCACTCTAATGAATCCTATTAGTCAAATACATTGGAAATTTATGATCAGATGATAATTATTTCACATTCATATAAATTATTATATGTAAATATGATAACAACCAACTATGGTAACAAACAAACTCTAGAAGATGAACATCTATATTTTCATCCAAATTAAATAAAAAATAATAAGAATAGTTAAATTAATACTTGAAAACATGACACCCATAATGAAATATGGTAGAGAAATACATGAAGGCACAAATTCCTACTCACAAATATGATGTCCTTCATGAAAATATGTCAGAAAATATTTAAAATATGTAAATTCATTCCCCCGAACATAAAGCATGTCAGTCAAATACAGTGGAAAACTATTAGAAGATAACAAATTCTTATATATTCATATCAATCCCATCATCAAGATATAGTGGAAATTGGATGAAGAGGCTAGAATATCTCAATTATGAATCAAGGATACCGTCTTACCTCTACACCCACACAACAGAACCGTTAGTACTTACTAGATGGAAATGGATGACTAGAGATGACACATATTCCTGCTCCAAAACCAGAATAAGAATATATTTCCATTACCTCCAATTAAATCTCTTATCACATATTAGTAATTATAGAGTATCAAGAGTAAAATTATGTATATATCTATTGCAATTTCTAATATTACAAAACATCTGTGATAATAACTAGGATTCTTCCCCACCACCCTTTATCCTCTAGTGGGGTGACTCATCCACAAAATTTGTTGGTCAGTCAGGAGTATACATTCATCCATGGTCCCATCTCGTTGGGTCGTTGACAACATTCAATGATAAATGAACAATATGATCAATAAAAGATACCCATTTCAACTTGGGAACACTGGTCCACATTTTTGGTCTCTCAAGTGTAGGCATATATCTCTTCCAATATTCTAGAATCATAATAGAATTCCTCGGCCGTACTGCTGGATCCACATGAACATTGACCAACTTGTGAATGTTTTCACTTATATTATGTGGCCTTAGAGTCTTTTATGAAAGAACCTAAAAAGAATTTATGAAATAGGAAATTAGAAAATGGTAAGAAAAATTAAAAAATAGATATGTAGGAATATGTAGTTTTTTAGGCCAAAAAACTACTATCACTGGTGGCCCATGATCGTGCCCATCCATTACAAAATTATGGGAGACTAAGTAGAAATTTAGAAGGTCCTCCACCAAATACTATTACTAGCAGCTTGAAGGCCCTTACCAAAGCATCTACAACGAGTTCTCCATTCTTGGGCAAAAACTGATCATTCATGAGAGCATATATCTTGATGATCATCACGGTATCCATTCTCATGGAAAGATAATCAAACAGAAAAAAGGTACTCCAATTTTTTTAATCCTCTATAAAGGTCCTCCTGAATGTATACACTATTGAAATTCTCATTACTATCAAACACTGATCTGTGATGGTATTATTTTCCACGAATACATTCACTATGAAGGTTGTCCCTTCATTAAAATCTCATTTTGCAAGAAGGTCCACCCCTAGTTGAGTTAAATATGAGAATTTTCTCATAATCTAGGGAAATCATATAGATGAGTCCAGAAATGTTCTAGATCCTATCAATGACAAGTGAAATCCATTCTCAAATAAAATTTATTTTTACGCAACAATCATCCTCTAAGCTACCCCGGACCGTTCCCATACCAACAAGACCACCCCTATCCCCTATACATCTGATAAAACTCTAAAGAATCATTCATGATATGATGATCAGGAAGAGGAGTATCTTGTGGAATAACAGAAGGATGTGTTACAATTTAGATGATTGTTGACCAGGGAAGATATACCCATTATGTTTTGGCCCTCATCAACTTTTCAGTTCGACATTCTAATGGAATTGTATGAGAAATACATACATGAAAAACTTCTGAATCACTAGAAAATCCTACGACACATAAAAGAAAAATTATTTACATATAATGGTTGTGGAAACCATTCCAAAATATTTGGATATCTATATCATAAAATTTACCTGATGCCATACCCTTTATGCAGCGGCCACAATTAGTGAAGAAACAGAAAAATATCTGAATGAGCTACCTCATTTCATTAAATTAGTATCAACACCTAGTTATAGAAACCCAATCTTGTGTTAAAGTCTAGGGATGTGGGATTATGGATCTTTTCATTTTACCCCATGCCCAATTCACCTAATCCTACTGGAAAAAAAATCATATAATGTGATTATTCTATGGAATCCATCAACCAGTACCCATACTCTAGAAAGACAAAACACTCAAAAAGAATTGGCCCCGGATAAGTCTCAAAAGAGTATGTCTCATTTAAAGAAAGCCATCTAATAACACCAAATCCAAGAGACTGTGAAAATTAAATAGGGTTCTCTCTTTTGGGAATCTAATCATTAATGAATACTAATATCTGAGATAGAATATATTTTACATGAATAATAATCTTAATATACAGCTCATGCTTGAAAAGGGATGAGCAAGATAAAGAGGGTGGTGACAATACTAGATGTCATCGCAATCTTGGGGTATCCCTATACCCAAGGTGTAACGACATAAGGTTTCATTAATGGAAAATCCATCTTGATCTAGTTAAAATGTATCTTATGTAAAATGTTTATATAAAATGTCATCTTCATTGGTTTTATGTTAATAATTTTGATCGTTGTTAATATAGACACTGCACAGTTATCACATGATTAGTTTAAATAAACGGCTTTAACAAATCCCATTTTACTCAGAAAAAGGAAGCGATGGCCTAATCCAGTAGAATTTCCCCATATGAATCCCATTTATCAGATCTTAGAAAAGAGGTGGAATCCTTGGTCTTCTCTCTTGACCAAGCCCAAGATGAACTTTATCATGTTAAGCTCGAACGGGACCATCTACGGGAGAAGTGGAAGTTGATAGAAATTACCACTCGAGCAATGTTATCTGAGCCACCCCAAGAGTATTTCACCATCGGACACCTTACCCTTAGGTCTTATGTGGATGTTTTAAGGGGTTATGTAACGAATTGATAGTACTATGTTCATATACATTTTTTTGTATATAACAATTAATATACTTTCTTGTCATTATTGATACATTATAAATAGTTTTTAAAGTAGAAATAGTGTTTTTAGTTATTCTGTAATTAAGAAATATATTTTATTAAATTGATGGATTTTTTAATTATATAATATTTTAATTAAATATTATTATTAAATTAATTTTTAATAAATATAAATGATCTTATAATTTTATGTATGAAATTATAATTTTGATTAAGGTTTGAAATCCATTTCTGTCAAAACCCATGACTTTTCGATAAATGTCGGTTTTTATCTTAAAAGATAAAATTAACATATTTAAAAAATTATTTAGATAAAATAAATGTTATTTCTAGAATCAGGACACTGAAATTATGCAACGGTTAATTTTTTATAATTTTCTAAGACAATCAATTTTTTTTGTAAAAATTAAATACCGTTTAAATATATAATGTGTTTTATGACATCATAATGACCAAATAGTGATGTAATAAAACACTATAATCTTTATGTTCGGCCAATATATGTTTTACCATTAAAATAATATGATTTTGGGTTTGTTTGACTTACTTTTCAAAGCATCAATGGACCCCTCAAGACTTATTAAACATTGTCTTTTTAAATTATTTTTCATGGGAGTGTGAATCACCTCCACATAAGCAACCTAATTATTTTAAGATGTTAGGACTTTGGCCATATAAAATATTTTTTTCCTCTTCCCTTTTCTAAAAACCATGGGAAAAAACCATGGGATGGTTTGTGGTTTGGATTAATTTAATATAAGTGGTCCCAAACCTAAATAATAAAGAATTTCCTCAGCTTTCCTATATAAACCCTCCCAAGCTCCCACTTTCTCCTCACTAAAAACCTTTGGAGTTCGTCAAACCTCTTACCTACTCTCTCTATAATCCTCCCATGGTTCCCCAAGCTCCCATGAAGTCTCTCTCAAGCCTCTCTCAAGCCTTTGGAAGCACACTTCCAAGTAAGGGTTTTTTCTTCCTTTCTGATTTTTGTCTATTCTGCTTTAACTTGTTTTGCCCATTTAATTTCAATTATAAATGTTAGGTTATGGTTTCTCACCTCCCTCATACTTCACTATTTATGTTTTAATGATGGGAGACCCATTTCTCTCTCAATATATGCCTTCAATTTACACCTGTTACTATGCCGAAATTCCGAAAGGAACTTCAGTCTCCTCATTTACATTCAAGCAATAAATTTATATCACAAATCTAAATTACGTTATAATTGTTTGGACCTATATCTATATGACCTCCTTAATATAAAATATATGTAAATATTAATAGGAACACCTTTCTCGTTCATCAACCATTTTTATGAATTCTTATGTCATGCCGTTACACTGCCGAAATCGCACCAATTTTCTAAGCCAATTCAATTGTGTTGTGAATACCATGCCCATTTATCCATCAAGGGTATTAACCTTGTTGTACATTAAATTATTTATTATAATGTTTCTTGTATAAATTCCATATTCCTTTATCATGGAATAAATGATTATGTTTTATGAATCCATGTTTTATGATCCATGTGGCACACTGATGCATGAAATGAAATGTTTAAGAAGGATGCTCCCTTATAGCGCTTCAATGCATTGGGTAAAGTATAGTATCCTGATACATCATGTGAAATGAGTGTTGAATCATGCTAATTCAAGTACAATGAGTTTTTACTCGTTCTTCATGTGAAATGAGGGTTTACTCATGCTCCTTGTGCAACGGGCCTTGGCTCATGCTAATTCCATGTTAAGCGTTGTTGCCACATTTCCATGTTATGATTATCATGATTTATCATGACATTATGTTCATGCTTCTCTTGTTCTATATTGATATGAATAATGTATAACATGTATTGTAATCTTCATGTAATTCCATGTGTATTCCCTTACTGGGCATTATAGCTCACCCTTTTCTTATGCATGTCCTCAGGTTATCCCATGCAATGCTATGTACGAAGGAATTTAGTGGTCATGTAAAAGATGTTTTCAATAAAGATGTTTTATTTCATGTTTTATGTTTTTATGTAATTATCCTAAGCCCCAAAGACACCAAACCTCTCAATATTCTTTGTTGTATCAAGCGCTGTTTTATGTAATAAATCATGTTCATGTTTTTAATAAAAGCAGGGTTTTCATAGTTGGTATCAGAGGATAGGTTTAGTAATTTTTGGGATTAGGATTAGAAACCCCCAGCCTTAGATACAAGACTAATTAAAATAGAGATGTCCCTATGTTTTGGTGAGTATTGAGTAAGTGTGTTATCAATCAAATACACCCCTGACTGGATACGAGTAGGTAGAGGTGGCTCTCGCACAGATGTATCCTAGGGGTAAAACCCGAAAACACCGCTTTGAGCTAGACTAGAACAGGAACTGGTGAACAACAACGGGACTTTCTGCACTCTTGGTTACAACACTCCAGGGGATATTCTTTGGTAGATTCAAAATCTTAGTATGAACCCTTATTAAGGGAATAAAAACCCCTACGAATATATGTGTGAAAGTAGATCATGGAAAGCCAAGCCTATAGACTCGTGAGTTAAGGAAACAAAAGTTTATTTTTAAGTCATCATCTTTTGTCTTTAGATTACCCTTTATGTGTTACCCCTAATATTACATTCATTCCAGCCAATGGACAGTAATAGGAGGAATTATGCTAACAATCGATGTGAAGATCAGTGTGATGACTGTACTAATGAAATGCCCAGTCCAATCGGAGCGAAAATTGAAAACGTTGTCACGCTTATCTTTCAGCTAACCCAAGCTTTGAATAGAAACATGGGTCAAGAGGAACGTTCAACCCCCCCCCCCCCCCCAATAAAGAACAAGTCGCTATATCGATTGCTTCATGAGACAAAGGCCTCCTAATTTTAGTGGATCATCCGATCCCACGATTTCTGAACAATGGATCAACTCCATTGAATATTTCTTCCCCATCCTTCAATGTTCTGAACAAGAGAAGGTTCTCCGGGAGGCTTATCATATGGAGGGTGAAGCTGATCAATGGTGGAAGTTAATAAAAAAATATGAAGCATGAGGAGGAGATCGAGGAGTTGGAATGGAAGTATTTCCAGAAGATGTTTTTCAATAAGTATTTTCTGTGCACCCTCCGTCTTAAGATGGAAAGGGGATTCCTTTACATGAAGAAAAAAGAGGAAGAATCTATTGGATCGTATGAGGAAAACTTCACAAGGCTTGCACGATACGCTTCCGGCTTTGTCATTTCCCCGGAATGCAATGTTGACCGCTTCTTTAGTGGGTTTAAGCCTAGCTTACGGAAAGCATTTACAATCCGTGACTTCGACAGCTATGAGGAAATCTTATAATGTGCCCTCAAGGTCGAAATTGAGATCATAGAATCACAGGGGTATCATGGGGATAAGAAGCATAAGGTGTACTTCTATGCTGGTGGTCCGATGGATAAATCCAACGGTGCTAATAAAATCCATCACCCCACTCGACAAAAGTGTGGAAAGAAGCACCCTGGAAATTTCCATAAGGGGACGAGAAAATGCTTCAGGTTTGGAAGAGAAGGGAACCTAGCTGTTAACTGTTGGCAAGAAAGACCTGCGGCTGCAAAAGAGGAGAAAAATTCTCCGTTCGATCCTCAACGCGTTGTTCATTGCTATAAATGCAATTAACTAGGGCATCTTGCAAATCAGTTCCCTAATCCAAGGGTTTTCAGAGGCAACCAACAACCTCTAAGGCAGAAAAGAAGAGATTTTCCCATCACTTCTGCCAAAGTGAACCCCGACAACGATGTGGTGACTGGTACACTAGTTATTCATTCAATAATAGTGAAAATATTTTTTTATTCAGGTTCTAAACATTCTTTTATATCTTGAAAGTTCAGTAGAACAATCCCAGCACCACCACAAATCATGGAAGTGAAGATGTCGGTGAGTACGGAAAATGGGGAAATCATTGCCTCCCCTGAATATAAGTCCTCCCCTATTATAATATGTGGATTGAATTACCCAGTGAACCTCTTCATACTCCCCCTGGTGGAATTTAATTCAATTCATGGCATGGATTGGCTTTCCTTATATTGAGCCAACCTAAATTGTCGGGAAAGGGAAATCACACTCCATATGGAGAATCAACCCCCGATTCATTATAAGTGTAAGGAGGAAGATGAATATCCTTTAGCTCCATCATCTCAAGCATGGATATTACTTCCCTATGAGTACACATATCTAGCTCAGATGATTGAGTCCAAGGAAGAAACCATCTTTGAAGAAATTTCTATTTTGAGGGAATTCGCTAAAGTGTTTCTTGAGGAATTGTCTGGTCTTCCTCCTAAAAGAGATGTTGAATAATCAAATGAATATATACTCGGGGCATTAGAAATATCCAAGCCTCCATATAGAATGGATGTTGTAGATCTTGAATAGCAGAAGAAACAACTACAGGAGAATCTGGATAAAGGGTTTACACGCCCAAGTGTTTCACCATGGGGTGCACCTGTCCTCTTCGTCAAGAAGTAGGATGGGTCAATGCGGATATGCATCGATTATCGTGAACTTAACAGAATCATGATAAATAACAAGTATCCCTGGCCACGCATCTATGAATTGTTCAATCAGATACGTGGAGCACAATACTTCTCCAAGGTAGACTTGTGGTCGGGATATTATCAAGTAAGGGTGAAAAAGGATGATGTCCCCAAGACTGCTTTCCGTACAAGATACGGGCACTATGAATTCATAGTAATTCCTTTCAGACTCACTAATTCTCCATAAATCTTCATGGACATGATGAATCGAGTCTTTAGAGATTACCTAGACAAATATTTGGTAGTCTTTAGAGATTATATTCTAATATAATCCAAAACCATGGAGGATCATGAGGAGCATTTAAGAACTGTACTAGAGACTTTGCGCAAGGAAAAGCTCTATGAAAAGTACATAAAGTATGAGTTCTAGTTGAATGAGGTCTCATTCTTGGGCCATATCATCACATGCAATGGGATATCTGTGGATACCTCCAAAACATATGCAATTGAGGGATGGTTGAGGCCAACATCAGGAACCATTATCCATATCTTCTTGGGGTTAGATAGATATTATCTACGATTTGTGAGAAATTTATCACGATTGTCCAACCCTCTTACCAAGCTAACCCGAAAGGGAGTAAAGTTTGCATGGAGTGATGAATGCGAAGAAATCCTCAAAGAGTTGAAAAAGAGGCTTATCACTGCACTCATTCTCACTTTACCCACAAGTGGGGAACCTTTTTTGGTTTTCAGTGATGCTTCGAAAAAGGTATTAGGATGTGTGCTGATGCAGAATGGTAAATTGATATCCTATTCTTCAAGGAAGTTGAAAATACTTGAGCTAAACTATCCAACGCATGATCTGGAGTTAGCGGCGGTGATCTTTTCCTCGAAAATCTGGCGACATTATCTCTATGGGTAGAAATGTGATATATATACTGACCAAAAGAGTATTAATAATATATTCAAATAGAAAGATCATAATATGTGCTAGAGAAGATGAATATAGCTAGTAATTCTATCAATGATGATAATTGAGAAGGATCCAATCTTCTTATACTTGATGAAGATGGACATGGGAATCATAAAGAAGGGAACATCATCAATCCTTTCACAAATGATTGCTCAACCTTCTCGTTTGGAATGGTTAAATGATTCTCAAATGGATTATGTGGGAATTCAGGAAAATGTGGAAGGTATAGAAAAAAGGAAATCCTTGGAAATTAATGTTAATGAAGAAGGAATTGTGCGGTTTGGGAAAATACTATGTGTTCAATCAAGTTCGAAGATGAAGAAGGAACTTTTGGATGACACACATAGTTCAAATTTCTCTATTCACCTAGGGAGCACAAAGATGTATCGAGATCTCCGAGAAAATTTTTGGTGGGATAATATGAAGAAGGAGATCGCTAAATATACATCAAAGTGCCTGATGTGCCATTAAGTGAAGGCAGATATGTAGAAGTCTAAGGAGATGATGCAACCATTTCCCATACCAGAATGGAAATGGGAGAACATCACCATGGACTTTTTCACCGGACTTCCAAGGATCACGAAAGGCAACAATGCAGTCTGGGTTGTTTTGGATCTTCTAACAAAGACTGCACATTTCATTGCTATTCAGGAGGATTTCTCATTGGATCAACTCGCATAGATATATATCTGGTAAGTGGTAAGGCTGCATGGAGTACCACTATCTATTGTGTGTGACCAAGATCCAAGATTCACCTCTATTTTTTGGAAGGGTCTTCAACATGTTCTGAATACTGAACTGAACTTTAGAATGGCCTATCATCCTCAAAATGATGGCCAATCTGAGCAAACTATCCAAACACATGAGGACATGTTGAGAGCGTGCTCAATGGATTTTAAAGGAGGATGGAATCAACATCTTCTTATGGTTGAGTTATCTTATAATAATAGTTTCAACTAGAGCATCCAAATGGAACCTTATGAAGCCCAATATGGGAAAAGGTGTAGAACACCAACATGTTGGGTTGAGGTCAATGAATATAAGCTTCTCGGACCAGAAATGGTCTAGGAAATTGTGGAGAAGGTGAAAACCATTCAACATCATATCAAGGAAGCCCAAAGACGACCGAAGAGTTGTGTAGATAACCTTTGATGAGACCTTGTGTTTAAAGTTGAAGACATGGTTCTTCTATGCATTTCTCCGTGGAAGAAGGTCATGAGGTTTGGAAAGAAAGGGAAGTTAAGTACAAGGTACATCAGCCCCTTCGAGATTCTTGATCATGTTAGGGCTTTGGCCTATCGACTAGAACTTCAAACTATAATGGCCAAAGTACATGATGTCTTTCGTGTATCCCTCTTAAAGAAGTACATACCAGACCCTTCACATGTACTCTCTTATGAGGTGGTTCAATTGGAAGATGATCTTTCTTATAAGGAGAAAGCAGTGAAATCTTACATCATAGAGAAAAATTTCTACAAAATAAGACAATGCCCCTCATCAAGGTGTTGTGTAGAAACCAAACTTTTGAAGAAGTGACTTGTGAATCAGAGGAAATGATGAAGATGAGTTACCAACATCTATTTTAGTGTGGTAAAAGTAAAATTTCGTGGGAAAATATTCTTAATGGGGGAATATTATAATGACCCAAGGTTTCATTAATGGAAAATACCTCTTGATCTAGTTAAAATGTATCATAATGTAAAATGTTTATATAAAATACCAACTTCATTGGTTTTATGTTAAGAATTTTGACCATTGCTAATATAGCCGTTGAACAGTGATCACATGGTTAGTATAAATATAGGGCTTTAATAAATCCTAATTTACTCAGAGAAAGGAAGTGATGGCCTCATCCAGTAGAATTTCCCCATACGAAGCCCATTTTTCGGAGCTCAGAAAAGAGGTGGTATCCTTGGGCTTCGCTCTTGACCAAGCCCAAGATGATCTTTATCATGTCAAGCCCAAACAATATAGTCTACGGGAGAAGTGGAAGTTGATAGAAATTACCACTCGAGCGATGTTATCCGAGCCACCCCAAGAGTCTGTCACCATCGCACACCTTACCCTTAGGTCTTATGTGACTGTTTAAAGGGGTTGTGTAACGAATCGATAGTACTATGTTCATGTACATTTTTTTGTATCTAATAATGAATATACTTTCTTGTCATTATTCATACATTTTAATTATTTTTAAAGTAAAAATATTGTTTTTAGTTATTATTTAATTAAGAAATATATTTTATTAAATTAATTGATTTTTGAATTAAATAATATTTTAATAAAATGTTATTATTAAATTAATTTTTATTAAATATAAATGATCTTATAATTTTATGAATTCAATTATAATTTTTATTAAGGTTTGAAAGCCATTTCTGTCAAAACCCGTGAATTTTTGATAAATGTCTGTTATTATCTCAAAAGTGAAAATTTACATATTTTAAAAATTAATTAGATATAATAAATGTTATTTCCGGAATCAGGACATCAAAATTATCCAACGGTGAATTTTTCATAATTTTCTGAGACAGTCAAATTATTGGGTAAAAATTAATTAACGTTTAAATATATAATGTGTTTTATGACATCATAATGACCCAATAGTGATTTTATAAAATACAATAATCTTTATGATCGGAAAAATACATTTTTTACCATTAAAATAATGTGATTTTGGGTTTGTTTTACTTACTTTTCAAAGCATTAATCAACCCCTCAAGACTTATTAAACACCTTGTCTTTTTAAATTGTTTTCCATGGGAGTGTGACTAAACTCCACATAAAAAACCCTATTATTTTAAGAAGTTCGTACTTTGGCATTATAAAATATTGTTTTCCTCTTCCCTTTTCAAAAAACCATGGGAAAAACAATTGGATGGTTTGTGTTTTGGATTAATTTAATATAAGTGGTCCCAAACCTAAATAATAATGAATTTCCCTCAACATTCCTATATAAACCCACCCAAGCTCCCACTTCCTCCTTACTAAAAACCTTTTGAGTTCTTCCAACCTCTTCCTTACTCTCTCTAGAATCCTCCCAAGGTTCCCCAAGCTCCCATGAAGCCTCTCTCAAGCCTCTCTTAAGCCTTTGGAAGCACACTTCCATGTAATGGTTTTTTCTTCCTTTCTCATTTTGTCCAATTTTTTTTAAGTTGATTTTCCCATTTAATTTCAATTATGAATGTTGGGGTATGGTTAATCACCTCCCTCATAATGCCCTATTAATGTTTTAAGTATGGGAGACCCCTTTCTCTCTCATTAGATGCCTCCCATGTACACCGGTTACTATGCCGGAATTCCGAAAGGATATTTTCTCTCCTCATTTACACTCAAGAAATAGTTTTGTATCACGAATCTAAATTCCTTTATAATTTTTGAGACACGTATCTATATGACCTCATTACTATACATTACATGTATATATGATGTGGAACTACTTCCTCTCTCATCAACAATTTTTATGAATTCTTATGTCACGCCGTTACGTTGCCGAAATCGCACTGATTTTCTATGCCAATGCCATTGTGTAGTAAATACCATGCCCATTTCTCCATCAAGTGTATTCACTATTATGCACATTTAATTATTGATTATAAAGTTTAATGTATGAGTTACACATTCCTTTATTGTGTAATAAATGATTATGTTTTATGAATCCCTGTTTTATGATCCATGTGGCACACTTATGCATGAAATGAAATGTTTAAGAAGGGTGTGCCCTTATAGCGCTCCAATGCATTGGGTAAAGTATAGTATCATGATACATCATGCACAATAAATGTTGTGTCATTCTAATTCAAGTTTAACTAGGGTTTACTCGTTTTTCATGTGCAATGAGGGTTTACTCATGCTCCATGTGCAATGAGCCTTGGATCATGCTAATTCCATGTTAAGTTTTGTTGCCAGATTTCCATGTTATGATTATATTGCTTTATAATGCCTTTATTTTAATGTTTCTCTTGTGCTATATTGATATTCATAATATCTAACATGTATTGTACTCCTCATTTTATTCCATGTGTATTCCCTTACTGGGCTTTATAGCTCACCCTTTTCTTAGGCATGTCCTCAGGTTATCCCATGTAATGTAAAGTATGAAGGAATGTAGTGGTCATTTAAAGGAAGTTTTCAATAAAGATTTTGTATTTCATGTTTTAAGTTTTTATGTAATGATCTTAATCCCCAAGGACACAAAACTTCTCGATCTTCTTTGTTGTATCACATGATTTTTTATGTAATAAATCATGTTTATGTTTTTTATAAAAGTAGGGTTTTCATACTAGGGCTAGTGATGTTTTTACAAAAACATTCCCCCTTAAGACTAAAGAATTCAACACAAGACAAAAAAACAAGAAAACAAGAGAAACCCCATCCCACAGGGTTGGGGGAATTTTGACCTCAACCATCCATTTAATAGAATGCAGTCAATTATAGATTAGGGAGGATGTCCTACAGTAAGGTATCCTAGTTCAGACAATATCATGACCTATTTTTTATCATAATAAGAGCATATGACTAAGCTTCATATAGATTATTTCTATGTCACCCTTCACAAAAAATCTCAAAGTGGATACTGAAAAAAGGATAGGTCCTGCAAAGGGTGGAAACAACCCTCATGTCATTTGAAATCTAGTATGATTCCTACATTTCATTACACATCAGGGAACATCCTGGATCTCAATTGTATAGATGACACAAAAAATGATTAAAATGAAAAAAATATCAAGGGTAGTATGGTTCCAACATATATACTATCAACATTTACAATGAAGGTGTGCATAACTAAAACCAATGAATCACCCCCAATTTGGGTGTTCCCTCGATAAATCCCTCACTTCCTCCTCAGACAATCTCTAACAAAAACAATAAATAATATAATATAGATATGACATGTCTCCTCCTCACAATGAGGATGATATCAATATACATGAATAAAGACTCACTCAACAGGAGGAGGAAATGAATGATTTTAGTCGGCATAATGAATCGTTTTATTAAGTTATCACATAACTAAATATGCTCCATGGTAAGAGCCTAAACATACAATTCAATCAGGTGTACCCCCACAGGGGTTCACTACAATTACTAAAGGAGTTCGAGGACATCAAATCCAACTCGATGCCTAGACCCTCACTTTACGTGGATTAGATAATCGATTTATATCAATATTTCCCTCCATTAAGTAGATAAATGGAGTGGGTTTTGGAAAATACTTAAATGATATCCATCGATGGACATCATCCACAATTGAAGAACCATAAAACCATATCTTTTTTATTTATTCACCTGTAAAAGCTCATTTTCATTGAAACAATAATAAATTGATGATTAACAACAATGAGTCATTGGAAGCTATATTACAATCTTTGGAGGAGAAATATTCACCAGTGCCACTCCAACAGAAATGACACCCCAATTGTGTACCCAAATCCATAAAAAAATCCAAACATCTAGAGACCTACATTTATAATATTCAATGGATGTGGAGACTGAGAACACCATATAGTGCACGATACATCCCATTATGATCCCATAAAGGTAACTCCATTGAAACAAGATTAAGTGAAACTTAGATAAATCCTATAAACCTTCTAAGGGACAACCTTTGTATGATACACCGGTTTCTTAAATCATCCAATCATTGAATGGGAAGACATCAATAAAAATTACCTAACAGTGTTTATATCGGCATTGCAAAAGACAAAAACCAAGGACATCTAAAATTGAAAAAAAGGGAAATGAGAAAGTATCTGATTTTATTTCCATATTGAATTAGATAACTTACTCCATAAACCTACCAATTACTCTGGAAATCCATCTTTATATTTTCATTGATAAACTTTGCAAAAAGATCCCTTCACTGCTCATCCTGGTGAAATATACATGTGGGTTTTGGGAATTATCTTCCATTTATTATATAATAGAATATCTTGTGTAGTGGACTAATATATAGTCTCTGATAACTCCATCGTCCCCAAGGAAAGGAGAAAGAAAGGAGAAGAAGGAATCTATCGCATATAAGGAAACCTCTAAACTAATTCTAGTTCCAAAACTATCACTGTATTGTGATGTTCCCCTGGTCACCAAAAGCAACACTCTCATTGAAAATTTCAGTAGAGGAAACTATGTTGAAATAAATTAAAGGATTAATGGAAAAAAATTAACTCATCTTGAGATGATAGAGTCCTCAGTTGCTTTATAGATACTATGGATAGTGATATGATTCACCTTCTTGAACCTGAATGGACCGATCAGGTATGTATTGAAAGCCAACCAGATTAATTCCCCTTCCATATAACATTGGGAAACTACATTCAATAATTATTCTTTTTAAAATACATCCTTCATTAAATGGTAGATTCTGGGAAGGTAATGTTGGGAAGGCCACCAACATGGGTAGTGTATGTTTTTAATACATCCCTTAAATAATGAGGTGAGTTGAAATAAGTTGTTTGAAGATGGTAATATTTTTTTTTGTTTAGATGACTTGAAAGAAAATCTACCAAACTCAGGTTATTCTCTATGCATAGTTAAAACAATCAACTATTCCACAAACTTCTTTTTTGGAAACACAACTGACGTCCTCAACCACACAAACCACAATAATATAGAGTTTAAAAAAGAGGACTTTTTTGAATGATAGAGAGATAATGTAGGATGATAATATCACATTGAGGAAAAATCTATCTTTAATCCTCCTAGACTTTATACATTATTATTTGATTCAAAGGTAAATATCCCACCAACCGACACCACCAAAAACGATCATCCAGTAAAAGTATTCATTAGAATAAGAGTTGATATTATATTCCATAAATGTCATCTATTTATTATATATCATATATGATGATGAGTATAGATATGAACCAGAGTTCCCTGCACACGATTTGGGAACCATAGGAAGAGGTCGTTGGGACTGAGGATACCAGGGAAGTCGGAGTTATGGAATGAAAAAAATATTCTATCCACTACCCTACTCAGACAATTAATTTAGAGAAACTCATAGAAGAGACCTCCAGTGGATCCAACAAAAGCAGAAAAATCCCCCTTAACCTAACAAAATCATGCATAACCCGATCACTCTAGAATATCAATAATAAGAGGAACATGTGTCCAATCACCCTATGCATGTAGGAATACAAACCCAAACCAACCCACAAAGGATAGGAGTACCTCTATCTCATGTATCGAGGGCTGATCCATCTACATCCAACACTCATGCCTATAATACACCTATTAAATAACATACCCATATTGGGAAGTACATTCAATTAGACTATTGCTATGATATATTGAAATAGTTATCCATGATACTGACAAGGATGTCTATCTTGGATTCTATAATCTTATCAAAAGACCTTAGGTAATCAATCATATAGGCTCCGAGAGGACCCTAGTAGTTGAATCAAATGTGGACACTATGGATGTCCATCAGATAGAGACCAATCCTATTATATTTTAGCTGGTTATCTATTTCATTGATCAATATGAATATTCTGTTATTCATTGATAAGTCTGAACCTTTTCATTGTCAGGCTAGATAAATGCTTTGATGTATGAATTGTTTTCATTAACAATGGCTCTAGAGATAACCATATTCCAGTAAAAACATGATACCGGTTGGGATGTAAAGTGAAAAAACTAGAAACTTCCTCCACAACATATAAAGGATATGAAAACTGTAGAAAAATATGTTGGTCAAAATCATTGTCATGTTGGAGACCTCATAGCCCAACCATACTTTCATATGGTTTGGTATAAAAAATCCTTCAACATCTTTCAAGGTAGGCCCTAGTTTCACCAACACTTGAAAATCCCCTTACTATACCATCATTGAGTCAAATATAGAATTAATTAAACATGGATGTATTGAACACCAATAAGGCCTCGTTCAAATATTGGGATTCACATTATATCAATTCCATATTCTATCAACGGATGGGAAACAAACTCTAGTCTATGATGTTGCTATGGTCACCAACCTAAATAGTATGGAGATGATCTCAGCCAACCCCTTCAAGTATATCAGCAAATAATACATGTTACTCGTCATTCTAATCGAGCATATGAGCCGATATTTAGATTCATATTCAGTGATATTCATGATTTACATCAAGACAATGAAGACCAATAGTGTTGAAAAGTTTTATAACTCCCCAGAAAATGGTTAAAGATTAGATGCAAAGGCCTTCATTCCATCCTCATGGATCCAAGAAGACCATACATCACTAATTGATGAAGAATATGTTTTATCATAATCAAAATAGAATGAATAAAATCACTCACCATATATCACTTCACACTATCAAGAGTTTAAAGGAAATTCCGCATTTTTATCTGGGTTAGAGGAAGATTCTTCATCTTTATAATACCAAGGTATCATCTCCTCCCCCTAATCTGGAGAACATATCCCACCATGTCCTCCCCTATGGAACAAGAGGAAGAATATGAAGAGGAGGATGTTTAAGAGTAGTATGAACTTATGGATTTCCCTCTAGTATTTGAAAAAGTTGTATCCACCATCATTGATGAACTAGGAGAAATAAAATAGGGTATGGTAGAAGATGCATGAAAAACAATTATTAGTGCATCTGTGTCATCTAAAGAACAAAACTTCTATGCCTCCTTTCTAAATAATTACTAGGATTTGTTCACCAAGACCTAAATAGAAATGTCAGGCCTTGTTCTTAAGGTGTAAAATCACAACTTGATCCTTATATATGACCACTAGGGCTATAGACAGGAATACATAAGAATTCACCCAACAAAAGTTTCCAAATTTGCTACGGATTTAAACAAGATCATCAGTGCCAACTCCATTAAGAAGATACAATATCCCAAATGGCTATAAAATATAATCCCCATCAAGAAGAATAACTAGAAAATCAGATTCCCCATAAACTTTAGGAATCTCAACTGATAATATCTAAAGGATGATTTCCTATACAAGATCACAAAACTTCCAATTTATGAAATAATTGGATATCAGGTTCTCTCCTTCATGGATGGATATTCAGGATACAATAAAATGTGAATTCCCTTGAAGATGAATAATTCAACCCCTTTAGGGCCCCCATTGATTATTTTACTATCATGTAATTCTCTTTATCCTAAAGAATTATAAGGATACGTACCAACGTACCATTCAATGCATCCTCAAGCCCTTATTAGGAATATTTTCTGAATAATTTTTTATGAAATGGTGGTTAAATAATGACAATGATTGGGCCACATGGGATATGATGAAATTATCTTCAAAAAACTATTATAACATAACCTGATGATGAAACCCTTGAAATGTGGTTTTGGAATTTCTTCTACAAAATTTTTTAGCTTCATCATACATCATCATTGTATCGAAGTATAACTGGATATTGAAAAGTATATCCTTAGAATGTCACCTCCTTGTACTCTCACATATTTTAGCAGAATTAAAGTATGCATTCCCAAAATTCAGATCATCATAACCAAATTTCCTTGAAAATTTCTTACCTTGGTTGGGATAATGAAAAATATAGTTACATATTATTGGACTAATTATTGTGAAAAATAAATAAATATTATCATGAAATATATCCATGTACCACCATTTATCATGCATCCTATCAAAGGAAGGACACTTATTTGATATGTAATAGCCTTAGAGTTTTCATTGGGTTCTTTACTTGCCCAAAAGAATGACTATGGTAGTGAAAACTATCTCTATTATCTTAATAAAAACCATGATTGATGATGAGAATCATTATTTAGACATTGATAAGAGCTATCTGGTGAAAATATATGCGGTCTGGAAGTTGAGGCACTACCTACTGCATCATGATGTCAGTTTTTTCTCTCTTAAAATATCCACATTTATAAATTTTCATCCATCCTATATTGATTGGAATTATTTCATGTTGGGAAGTCATTCTATAGTAGTTTGACATTGAGGTCATGCCTCAGAAATCTATCAAATGTTATGAACTATAATATTTTCTAGAAGAGAACCCCTTGATTTAAATGCATTCATTGGGTAATAAACTGCCTGATGAAGAGGTTTTCTCTATTAAATAGGGTCCCCATTTATGGGATATGTATTTCGATGGTGCATCCAGATGTCTGAAAGAGAAAAGGATTGAAGAAACCCATATTACCAAAGAGGATCTTAGAGTCAAGATCATCATTCCTAAAAATATAGCTGTAAATTAATCCTTCCTACTATAAGAAGGGTAAATAAAAAAAATTATAATATCAGGCTCTAATTATAGGACTAGAGTTGGTACATCAGGAATATGTTAATCACTTGAAGATAAAACATGATTTAGAACTATGCCTAAAACATTGAAATGAGGATTATTCCATCAAAAAGGAAGAAAATCCCCCCCTTCTAAAACAATTTGGGGTATTAAAGGCATAATATTCATAATATTTTACATTGAATCTAGTTTTGTGGTCAAAAAATACATATAAATACACCCTTGAAAATAGATCCATTGTTCCAGCTGATCCATACTAGGATGAAATAATCATTAGTATTTCACATCATTGGATGGTCTCACATTTCATTCAAACAATCATGGAAGCGATCTATGAGATTAACCCTATATATTAACCATATAGTCTAAAATAGTCTGGATGAAACATTCTATGTAATAACTTATTAAAAGATAGATACCACTAGATATAGGTATGATATAGGAAAATTGAAAATGTGGAATTAACATTGTTCTATATGAAGACATATATCATCCAAGGGTCCTCTATATGAGGAGTAATTATGGGGTCCTTATTAGGTTCACTGATGGAGAAGATATTTTTTCTATTGTATAAGAAGTTGAAACTAGATTATGTGGCACCCAACAGTAAGGATCCAATGATTCCCATCAAATATGAAGGCTTGGGTTATTCTGGAACACAATAATGAATGACTGTGCTAAATTCACAAAGAATTTCCATTCCTCTTAGTTTTATAATGACTTCATCCTCCAACCCCCAAAGATTCTTCATACTACCGAATAATCCTAGACATTTTACATATGTGGAATGGACACCATGGCACCATATCCTCTAGATATGACCATGATATTCAAAAATATTCTCAATACAACTAAATTATTCTCCATGTGGGACAAACTCGTACCCCTTATAGAGTTCAGGAAAAAGAACATTTTTAGATTCTTGAGAGCCCACATAATCACCATATTTTGTGTCCCTTATAAAATAATAATAGAAATCAACAACAATTTCTGTTATAATAAATTAGAAAAAATATATCAATATATGTCATTATAATCATTCAATCATCTAGATACAATGCACCAGCAAACATATAGATAGAGGACTTTAACAAGACCCTTTCAAATATACTTCATATGATGATATGAAAGGATAAAATGTATTCCCCAAAAAATCTATTTCATTCCTTGTCATGTTACTAAACTATGACAGGAAATTCTACAATAGAGACCACATACTCATTAGTATACAATACATATGAAATCTTTCCGATCAAAGTTTAGTTTCCCTCCCTCTATGTTTCTATCTATGATTAGTTATCCATGGGTAATAAATCATTGAAATGGATGCATGAATTTGGGAGACTTGAGATAAAATATTCCACAACATACATTTATTGGAATTAAACTAAAACCAAATTACATGATCCTTTAATAAAAAATTCACCACATGTATTTAGTTAAGGGAGAGGTAGGATGGGTCCTTAAGAATCATACAATACATAGAAAGAAACCACCATGTATGGATTCAAAGAGGGAGGGACCCTATTCCACATTAAAATTATTCTCCCATCGGGCCTATTAATTAATATTGATGGATGGGTTTCTTACTAACACCCTAATATATGCAAGGTTACGAAAGAAGTATTTAATGTAATAAAAAAAAACTTTCAACCTAACCGAATTACATTAAACTACATGGTAGATTTTCCAGATCACTAGACAACAAAATGCATGAAACTAGGGTCCTTATTGTATGATTTAAAACTTCATAGCTACATAATGTCTTAAATCGAGAGGAAATATTCCTCGACCTCAGTTATATACCATTCTATATTCATGAACTACATATGTATTTATTCTTGTCGTTATATGATAGGTAGTGACTCATTGACCTCTTATGATGGGCCCATCCAAAAAACTCCAACAAATCATATAGGTATTATTCCCACCCTTTAGCCTCAAGGCCTCTTTTCATGTGGGATTTTATTTACCGCCAGTTCGAAAAATCATAATTCACATAAATAGAAGAAACAATCATAATGAATTCATCTTGTTAAAATGTATGTTGTATTTTCCATTTTTCATGACGATAAATTAAAATTCACTAATTTCCTCACCATATAATGTTAAATAGAAACGATCCATAATGTTCTCACCTAAGAGGAAATCATCCATAACATCATTCATTTATAATTCAAAATTTAGAAAATATGTGCATCTTGATCCCTATCAACATAAGATAGATAGAGAATCTTCTAATTTACATCCTAGTACAGAACCCCAATGTAAAAAAATTCCCCTCCCAATGTGTGAGTCAAACCTACCAGTGGGTGATTTATATCAAGAAAACAATATGGATTTATTCTATCCATGTTCAGATACATATTTATACACATATCTCTATTCATGTTCCCTGCCATGATGAAACTTATTTCATGTTGAGTAACCCTTATCCATAACACATTAGGTTAAAATGCATGGTTCCTCAAGAATGATATGTGTCGTTATTATCATTCAAAAAATATAATTAGTGATGATAGGATATTCGATCCTGGTCCTAGACACTATAGTAAAATAATCAAAGGCATATATTCCCCCCGCCCCTCAGTATATCGATCTGAACTGCGTATAGAGTTCACATTCAAAACTACATGTGGCCTGATTCCTATCCAAAAAAGATACATAGTGATGCCTCTATATATAATCCAAGGTCCAGCTGCAATTATGGATTAAAAATTACCTCCTTATTTAGAAGTCCGATATTCATAAATATTTTTCTAACAACTATATGTTTTTGACCAATAGACGGGGCAGGGTACATGGACAATTGAATCCTAGATTTTCCACCAATTGTTTCTCAGAGTAGTAATAGCTCGTGTGGGATTTAGAGATTCTATTAGGGAATCCACAAATTATCAAGTAATATCTATCTGAATCAAGGTTTCCATGGTCTTAGTAGAATGAAATTAAAAGGTACACCAACTTTCCTTACCACAATATGTTAAACAACTTGGTCAAAGTAAGATTATGAACTACATATCACTTGATTCCTTTTATCACGTGATATGTAGGGACACCTAGGTCCTCAATCATAGGTCACACCATGATATTTAGTCTTTATTTTTGGGAACTTAACCCCTTACATCATGATGATATACTTCATGGATAATTTACTTGTTGCACGACATTTTAATTCATGGTACCCTAAGAACAATGTATGTCCTAATTCTTGCTTTGACGTGATAAAAAGTGATACTTATGAACCATTTCCTAGTCTCATCCATAGGAAAAAGAAAAAGAAAAATATCCCAATATCATGTATATAAAAATTGATCTATGTAGGGGGTCTCATGTTTGGGTTCCTCATTCTGGGATCTCCTATGGAAACAAAAATTTACCCCCAGCATAAGAGTTTAATCTACGTAAGGAATTTGGAACTCCATGGCCAATCACATCATGAGTGTTTCTTATATACCCAGACACATTCCTTCTATTCATCAAACTCTATGAGCCATAAAATTTTGGATCCTTACAATATTCTTCTATCCATCGGAGATAGGGGTTAGTGTCTTATGGAAATCATTTTTTGACAATGCATAATATTCCCCAACTAGCTCTTCATATGTTTCCCACTCAACAGGCCTATCAACCAAGAAAAAATTCTCCCCCATTAGTGGCCTCTTCTATCTATGTAATCTCTACTTTAATTTTTCCCCATATCATTTATTTGGATCCATGATTCCCTTGAATAATGATTTACAAATTATTCCCCCCCCCGTCTAAGGAATTTTGGAATATCATTGCCCAATGAGACTCTGGTTACTCAATGTTTCTATTGAATATGGTCCTCCCTGTATGGTCTAAAATTGAAAGACACCATGTAATCCTTACCGCATCACATGAAAATTCATCATTAACATCAACCTTATATTGTTTTATAGTTCAATGACTACATTTATCATAATTATCATCATTACAATATACATCATTATACCCTGATCTATAACATTGATACAAGTAATAATATTCTCTATTTGACATTGTGTCACCTACATATTCATCACAAAAAGATAAACATCATGGACAATGTCATATTTCATGAGACTAAACTATGCTATTTCTATGAACTACCTATAGAAGGATTCTAATTTTTATGTGATATGTAGCGACACAAAAATATTATATCATAGTTCATCCATATTAAAAAAACATTCTCCACATTCCTATACATGAGGTTGATTTGTATAGGATGGTCTAATATGTGTCTCGCCCCATTCGTGGGATCTTATTAAAAAAAATCCTTCCCAACATAAGAGTTCAATTGATTTGTGGGGATACCTTCCCCAAACTATTTATGTCTTGATTATTACCATTTTATTTTACATAGTGATGATGGGATCTCCACTCCTAGGTCATTCCATAAAGAATGTTAATAATATCCCCTCCTTATGTGTAGGTCAAACATATACCTGGAAACATTCTAGAACTATGTATAGATTGATTATTTTATATGAGATATGAAGTGACATATAAGCATCATGTATTAGGCCAATACATATCATGAAAAATCCTTCTTTTGTATGGGTTAGACCTGTGTAAGGGAAACATTTTTAACCATTCCCATGAAATATTAAAATGAAATTATTCTTTCATATTCTAGAGTTTTTCCTCTAAAAAACAAACTTTAGGTCTTGGAAAATTAAGATCCCCATAATCATACTCAACCAATAGAAATTGAGGGCTAGTGTCTTTAGGACACCATTTTTTATCTATACCTAATATGACATAGTTGGATCTGCATAATCCTCCCATATAGAAGGTCTTCCAACCAAAGGAAAATTATTCCCCATGAAAGGATTAACCTATCTTTATATGCCCCAAAAAAAAATTTCATTCCACATCACTCCATATATTAAAATACCACCAAATTATACCTTACAATATTTCCCCTTCATGCCTGCATATGATGGATCATTCTAGGATGAATTACTATGAGATGGGAAATTTTTTTCTTTCACATTCAAAGATAATAATAACTAAATTGTATCCCTTTATTGTCATTAACATACGTAAATAACCTAAATGATCAATTTTTTAGATGAATAAAATTAAAATACATCATTATTCAACCCTTCTTTACACAAGACAAATCTATGTTGGAGTCATTTATCAATCATGGGTGATTCCAATATTGATTCCCTCATAATTTTCAAACATAATTATCTTGACAAGACACCCTTTTCGGTCTTGTTGAATGTTCATTAATTATATGGCCATCGGGAATGAGGGTGTCAGTTTCCTAACATCACCTTCATTTGACTATGCTTAATATAGCCTAGTTTTCAATGCATATGTTTCCCACACAAAAGGCATGTTAACAAAATTAAAAAAAATTCCCCATGAGAAGATTCCATTATATGTGTATTCCCTAACAACATCATGATGGAATCTATCCTAACATGTACCACTCAAGTAATTTATCCATATCATTTCTCTGATTTAGAAATTATAAATCCTAGGTAAAAAATTCCCCCATTTATGTTTAAAGAATATTGGGAAATTCTCAACTAGTAATCCTTGTTGGGGGAATAAACCATTGAGTATTGGATAATGTTATTCAACCTAAAACATAAATTTTATTTTTCTAAATTGAAACAAATTAAACTAGCCATGAAAGTCAACATGGTACTATCTATGTTTGAAACCCATAAATGTCAACCTATGGTAGAATTCAAGTCCCACCTCACAAAACAAATGATTTCCTGGTTTAGGAAAGAATCATGAAATCAAAAAAAGAAATAAAAGAAAAGAGACAAAAAATTTATTATGATACAAACTAAAAAGGGTGACCTATGTAATAATCATGTTATGACAACTAATCTCTCACCATAGTGGACATAGGAAAAAATTAGGGCAGTAATAAAAAAGCCACTTTGTTTTTATTTTTTTCATGTGAACCTCTTAATATTCAAAACTATGCATTCTGAGTCCCCTAGATCAAGAAACAATATGGCATTGTATGATCATTTAAATTTGATTATCTCAGGTTACAACTAAAATTGATATTTAGCGGATAATATCTTTCATAATCTGAACAATTATGATTAATTGGCATGGTCGGATAATATTATGAATAAAAATTAGAGGGTAAATAATGTTTAATTATATAAAATGAGATTATAGGAGCATAAATATCCAAGAGACTCTTCCCAATTCTATTAACAAAGAATAAGGAAAATGTCACCGAACATCCAAAATGGATACATTTTTTTAAATACCATCCTGAGATCTTGACTCTTTTCCTTGATGGTTTTAAAATTTTAATTTTTTGACAAAAAAAGTTTCTTTAAACAAGCTAAATGAGACTCACATTCTAGAAACTCAACGGTCGTTGCAACAACATGATCATAATATTGTGATTCTATAGTTGGCAGGTGATGTAGCTAAGTAGTGGTATCATGTAAGGATTCCATGTGATTATTGGAACTATTAAATATAGGAACATAAAATTTGTAAGTATTTTAGTATTCTTGATGAATGAGGATCTGTTGGTTAATCATATATAGATATTGGTAATAAAACACATTAGAGCCTAAACAAATGAAAATTTGGAGGATGAAATCTATATTGTTAGTGATTTCCATCTTGGGGTTCTCTATGATGAAAGTAAAAAATTTGTAGCCTATCCTATTTTTACATAGTTGGGTGTTTGATAGCAATGATAGGATCCTGAACCTGTTCAATTGTTACCACAAGTATGTAATCTAGAATTGTAATTACAATAGGGTGGTTAATGTCAAAAAATGACTCAATATCGAAAAATATCCCATATCACTCTCTTTTCTAGTATGGGGAATCAGTCTGATAAACTTGTCCTCAATTGGTGGAATTCCCTGGATAACTTCCTTATTTCTTCTAGTAGTTCCATTTGAAAACATTTAATTGCCGGCAACTTTTTAAGGGATGTTTTGGAGGATGAGGCTCCCCTAAGATGCATAGAGCATTGGGATGTAAGGCATTGTCCCTCTGAAACCAATGCAGATGGTGTGTCAAGAACCAACTTGTGAGTGGCTAGTGGTTTATGCACATTTAGGATTATCATCCCTATTATCCCATCAAGAGATTATTCCATCCACATACTCGAATAATTACATGATTGGTTGATGGAAGTCTCCACAAGAGGTAGGGAAATTTTTGTCCCTGAATCTTGAGGCATCGTCATTATCCATAGATAGTGAAGGATAACTGTGTGTGAATCCTTAATCTGAGTATGATTAAAAGAGGAAACATGTTCACACATACTTATTATCATTAAAATCAATAATGAGTATAGCGTGCTTATATTTTTACTCTATCTACCTCTTCATCCATAGTTCCATATTACAATTAAATAATGTAAGATAATTCCTCTATAGTATTTTTCCTATTATAAAACAACATTCCCAAAGGATAGGGGTGAAGAATGACTGTAATTTCGGAAGTACCATTTAACATCTAAACAACACCATATATGACTATGGGTTTTTCGATAATGAAAGTAATATTGAGTAGTGTGGGGTGGAAGGTGGAATGAGGGATCATTATGGTATGCGGATATTAATAGGATCAAAAATGTTCCTCTAACCATCCATATATTAATTAGAATGGCCCATAAAGATGATTTGGAGACCTAAAAAATTTCAAATGGCCTAATAATTTATAAATAAAAGAAAGGTTGGGTACAACTATGTTGATGTTTTTTCCTACTTCCAGTTGGGACGACATCATTGGGGTAAAAAATTTGACACATGTAAAGGAATCATAGGATGGGAAGATCCATCCAATCAGGAACATAGAGACAAATAATGCAATTATAATGTTTGAATATTTGTCTAGAAAGATTTTGTATCCCCACATAGCATGTTGTCCATCTTCAGTAGTATCCTAGTATGAAAACTAAATGCCTCCCAACTGTTGCATTAATTAATTCCTACTACAGAGGACATTCAGCCTTGTACCAATAATATGTAGAAAAATATTAATTCAATAATTTAATGGAATAAGTGAGTGGTTATGGAGGGGCTCACTAAGAATGTCCTCTACCATGATATTTATTTCCATTTCCAATGGATATAATTTACTTGTGGTTTTCCATGTATTGGACATAGGAAGACTTTCATCATACATATTACTAGGAATAGGAATTTCCCATAGCTGGTAAACACTCTAAAAGTTGAATCCGTCTTCCCCATTTGATAAATGGAATTTATTGTTTCTCAAACACTAGTCAATGATCAATTAAGAAAATTTCATGGTTGGTGAGTAAACTAGAAAATAATAAACCCATATTTCCTGATATATCCTGATGAACTCCAATCATCCAAAAAATTCCCTATAATTTTAGTTAACCAAAAATTCACAAGACCATTCATCTAAAAAACACATTCTAGACCAAAATTCCCACCATGAGATGCAACCACTATTGCGATCACCACCTAAGAAGTTTAAAATGGATAAATAATATCAAATGGCACATTTCAATGATATTTCATAACTATGTTGGTTGGTTTAGTTCAACAAGGAACCATTCAAAAAAATCATTCTCTTAGCCTGTCCTTGAAATTATTTTTCTTAGAGTAGATATATTCACTTGATCATTTCCCCGATACATTTCAAACAAAAAAGAGGGAAGTTTTTGATAAATTCTTGGAAAGGGAGCATCATCTTAAAGACTGAAGTTATAGAGTGGATGTCAATTGGACATAGGGAAAGACAAAATATTAGGTGAAAATTGATTTTTTAGAATACCCTCCTGAGGGAAGATGTGATATTGAATAATGCATTCAATACTATCTATCATGGTAGTTTGTCTCTTAATCATAGTCATTAAGGTGGAATTAAAATCCTTTTTATCCGTATGTTGTATTCATCAAAATTATGTGAGATTCATTGAGAAGTGTGAATATCAGAATTTGAATAAAATAATGTTACTTCACCCATGAGGTGTTGTCCCACATGCCATTGGTTTGTGAGGAGCTAACCCATGAAGCATTGGCCAGGAAACTATTGGACAACAAGGTGTGAAGTACATGGTAAGCTCCATCCACAAAAAATATTTCTAAAATATGGGAGATTCATAATTAAAATTCATGGGTGACAAAGATTGGTTTGCGGAAATTTTATCTACAAATGAGAAACACACTACGGATGTGGTAAGTGATCGACAATTCATCGAGTACTTTGTTCACTGAGAAAAACATTTAAAAGAAACATGATCTAGGCCCCCTATTTATAGGTGTGACCCCCTCTTTTATGTCCACTCAAATTCCAGAAATTAAATCCAAACATGAATAATTTCCACATTAGAATAGCCACCTATTCATCCCAATAAAAACTCATGTTGATTGGGGTCATTTGTCTAGTTCTGATAATTAAGCATACAAAAAGATAATTCCCTGAACTTTAAAAAGGGTAGAAATATTCCCAAAATAATAATTTAAAAAAAAATTTATGGCGATGAGGCCATGAAGGAAATTTTGGGCCAGCGTAGTAAAAAAGTTTACAAAGACTGTCATTCTGCAAGTTGTTCTGCCACTTCATAAATTTTCCAATGTAAAAACTCATTCATTGGATTTTATGGTACTTCTAGAATCCAGAAATGAAACCCTATTTATTTTCATGGATGGGTAGTGATTTACAACCCCATGAATGACCCCCTGCAAATGCAATCATTCAAAAGAGGAGATGGTACCCCCATCTCATAATAATTATGTAAAGCCATTTAGGGGGATAGATGATGATTTTCACCCTCAAAAATGACCTTCAATAATGAATGATATCATTTTTGGGATGATACTGTACCATCAGATCTGAAATATTAAATTGCATCATTTTTAGTCCAAATAGTGATTGTTATCCCCATGAATGATTGCCTCATGAAAACAAAATATTTTTCAAGATGAGGCATCCTCTATGTCAGTCAATAAATGAAGACTCATGGAAAACTATGGATGACCAAACTTGTTGGTATTTGTTGAATCTATTCTTCTATAAAAGGCCAAGGTGGGGAACCATGAAAAAGGATAGAATGAGATAAAACCGATGAGAGGAAACAAAAAATGATTGATTCTAGTGGAGAATTTGGAGAGATCAGTTGATTTCAAAAAAGTAAAACCACCACATAACATTAAGGAACAAACCAAAACTATCTTGTACAATGAAAAATAATAACCACATTGTGGACACCATTCCATGGGGGAAAAATAGATTTCAACTTTTCATACCAATGCCTCACATAGTAAAATGATGTTCAAGAGGAAACCAACAACACATAATAATTCTTACACGGGTGAAAATTGATTCCAAGTTGAAAAATGATCCACTGGTAGAACTAAGCCTTGAATGGAAGCATGAGATACAGGTAGAATATAGTTCCATGTAGCACACTACTACATTGACGGTACCCTCACCCATCAAGAAATATTCTATTCATACAGAACTGCATCCTGATAAATTACATGATATGGGAAGTGGGATTTGTAGGGATTTATACACTCCACCTTCCATCACTCCCTTCATCCTCACAATCAGGTCCCACATAGGCCCCTATATGAACATGTATAAGGAATTCAGAAAAAGAACACATCCAAATCTAGTCTATATGTATGATCATATCATCAAGAAAATCATTGTTTCCTCTAGAGTCTACATACTCATTGTATGCGGAGTTAGCTTGGTGGCCTTCACAACAAGGCAGACACTTGGAATGTATTAGAGTTTAAATTCCTTTAGTAATGAGGGTTTTGAACATGGGACACATGTGAACCTAAACATTCTAGGGATTGAGGGGAATAACTGTTCATTCCCTTATATGAGGGTTGATGGTCACTCCTCTCTTCCCTGGGGACCAGCTAAGCATCCTCTTGGAGTACTCCCCTAGTAATTTATGGGAGAGGTCAAAGTATTTATCCTATTGACCTCCCTAGATTACAAAATAATAGCGAAGATAATAACACTTGATGCCCACACCACTCCCATTGGGCTTCAGACCTCGTCCACTAACAGATAGAGTGGATCATGTGATCATCAAATCTACTACTACATCTCATTTCTCACACTAAGCATGACACAAGTGGTCAAAGTGGTTAGTGGAGATCTTGATATTTACAGGATCCAAAAAAATCAAAAGGTCATTCTCCAATGATATTTTCCCCAACCACCATTCAAATGGGAATCCTCATAGGTGCGATACCCATGAAAAATAACTATGCTACATTTTATTCCCAACTAATAGGGATATGTTGAAAGTCTACCTTAGTTCCAAACCTAACACCCAAATTTACCATAATTTTCATCAGGTCACTTTCCCCATAGGTTCACATCCACCATGGAGACCAAATACCCTTTCATTCCACTGGTTTACCTCGTCATATGGGCCACACCATCATTTACTAGGCACCTTCTATCTAGACGTCCATATCGCATGATGTGAAGAATCATGGTTGGGTCATCATCCCATGAACTTAAAAGGTGATGTGACCTATTAAGAAGCACTGAAAAAATGGATTCATATGAAATTAAAAATTATACGAAGAAATTTAATAATATGAACTTGATCCTAAAATAGAAATAAATTTCATCGCCATGGATGATAGTGAACTCTATAGACCCTTACTATGTGGCGTAAAAATAGTTTCATTCTAAAAAAAAGACAAAATAAACAACAATCCATTTGTAAAGGGGTACCATTGATGGGAATCCTTAGATACCTATAGATTTGTATATCAATGGATATCCTCATATGCATAAAAATGATTCCAAACTCACACATGTTTATAATTTATCATCATATCAGGGTGATCCACATAAACATACTTGGGAATGAACAAAAGATTATTGAACATATCTTAAATCTATAAGAGAATCCATGGATATGAAATAGTTTCCCCAGAAATGGTTTTATGAGTATAACATCCCATCCTCTCAACCAATGTGAGTTCATAAGTATCTTTTTCCATGTTACCCAATGGATGAATGCCTTTGGATATTAGGTCCATGCTTCATCACAAATATAAGACTTGATGGGTGTTTCTAACTCTATGAACAAAATCCATTGGATATATTTTGGAGGTAGTGATCCTGAAATTCATTATTGTACCAAAAAAACCCTATGAAATCAATCATCGAGTGCCAGACCCTATTATGACATAGAGTTCCAGTCTTTATTATAACTGATCAATATCTAAGGATTACCTTGAAGTTATAAAGAATAAATCTGCCAGCCTTTGATATAAGGTTCAGTTTTAGAACTACATAACACCCCCTGATAGATGGTTTGTTGGAATTAACCATTCAAAATATTGAGGATATGTTGATGTCATGTTCAATTAATATCAATGGATGTTGGGATCATAACCTTCCCCTAGTGGTGTTCTCTTGTAAAAACAGTTTTTTATTGTATTAAAATAACAACTTTTAAAGAACTATACGAGAAAAGGTTTCAGACTCAAAATTGAAATGATTGTGTTGGGGAGAAGATTATTATTTAGCATGATCTTATATAAGAGATGATATAGACAATTCATTCCATTAAACATCATATTAATGTTTCGAAAATTTGACAAAAAAATCTATGTAGATAATCATTGATGTTACCTGGATATTAAGGTAACATATAAAGTTACCCATATACATAAGCAAGAAATATTTTCCTGAGGTCTGGGAAGTATAAATATCTTAGTCGAAGATTTATATTCTCCCTTAAGATCTTTGATTTCATCATTTTTTTGTCTAAAAACTAGCACTCCCACTCAACCTATCACATGTACAAGATGTGTTCCTAGTACCCCTCTCGAGGAAGTACATACCAAAACTATCCCATGTTTTGAATATAGATTTTGTACCCCAAAAAAATTGTATTTCGTATGAGGAATGTCCAGTTAAGATCATATATTGTAGAGATAATTTTATATGAAACCAAATAAATCACCTGGTTGATGTGTTGTGGAAGAACCACATGTTTGGGGAAGAAACACGAGAAGAAAAATTGGTGGTGACACAAAATCACCCTCATCTATTCTAGTGAACAAATTTAAATCTCAATGGGAAAATTTATGAATTAGGGATGAATGTAATAAACCAATAATCAATAATTTAAATAACTTCTTAAATGAATAAATTCATAAATAATTAGTATATTTATTGAAAACACATGCACATGTTTTATCATTTTTGACCAATAAATCCAAATCAATTTAACATACCATTAATAATCATAACCATTAAAAATAAGGGTATTTTACTTTGAATTTAAATATTAGTATATATCAATGGTTATGATAATGACTAATTGATATTGATGAAATAAGTTATAGCCATAACTAGTAGGATCATACCATGTGAAGTCCACATATCAGATCTTTTGAAAAAGATGACATCACTAGGATCTCCCGTTTACCTAGCCTAGGTTGAGGATCAATAGATAATTCTTGATAGAAATCAATTTTGTCAAAAGTTCAATATTTTCAAGGTAATGGAAAAAACCATGTTCATTGAACTACCCTATGGAATAACCACCATTGTAATCCTTACCCTGAGGGAATACACTGGTATAAAAATGGGTTAGGTATCTAGACCCTAGTAATTTGAATTTGTCCATTTTTTATTATTGTTAAATAATTTTTATATGTAAAAAGTTTTATAATTTCTTTTTAAATGATTATATAATGACATTGATAAAAATTATATTTTTACACAAGGACATAAAAATTGTGTTTTGGCTAAATATATAGTTTCAATTAATAATTTTTTTTGGTAAATTCATTAATTTTGGAAATAGATGATATTTTAATAAAATATTATTATTATATAATAAATATTTAAATAAAAGTGATTATACAATTTAATAAAGACCAATTTAATTTTTCTATGTGTTAAAAAAAGAATAATATTACAATAAATTGAATTTTTTAATAAATAATATTTTTATTTAAAATTTTATATTCTGAAATTTAGATAATTATTTTGATAAAATAAATATATTTTTTAGAATCATCACATCAAATTTATCCAATGGTTTTTTTTCATAATTTTCATAGACAATGAATATTTTTGGTAAACATTAATTATGATATAAATATACAGTCTATATTATGACATCATAATAGCCCAAAGTTATTTACGAAGTTATATAAAATTCATCAATGGAAAAAATACATTTTCACATAAAAAATTAGAGTTTTTATGTTATTTTATTAATTTTTTAATCCATTATTGGATCCCAAAAAACCAATAATATATTTTACAATTTGAAAATCAATTATTTATTAACACATTTCTCTTACACATAACTAATTGTTTTATTTTAATAGGTAAGGTTATTGAAAATATCAAATATTGAATACCAAATACCCTTTATAGGATCAATGGAAAAAACAATAAGGTTTTTGGTATTCACTATTTTATCACATAGGGTCCAAAACCAATTTTTTGAAATTAATAATGAAATCCCCCACTTTCAATATAAATACCCACAAAAACTAAACCTCCACAACACTAAAAAAGTTGAATGTGAATTTACACAACCTATCTATATCTAAATACCTCCCAAGGTTTTCCCATACTCATAATAACCTCCACTAAAACTTTTTGATACACGATACCAAGGATGGGGTCTCTCCTTCTTCTTATACATTCAATAACCTTATTTGTATTTATCCTTCTGAATATAAATTTATAATGTTTTAGTGAATTAACTAATATCCCATTTCAAAAATATGTTGTTATTGTAGTTATAATTCATTTAACCCCTAGTTATTACCCTTTCCTAATATGATTATATGTTGAAGAGGTTCTTTCCTACTCATATTTATTCATGAACTTTCATTATAGTGTCCCATTTTATTTACAAATTAACATGTTGGAATGTGTTTTTAAACATCCCATATTCGTTTATAATGATTTATATGTAATGATATTCTACTTTTTTACTCTCAATAAATTTTTCCCTAAATCATGACGTAAACCCATTATGCTCTCAAAATTATCCTTTGATTTTTCCATGACAACAATTTATGTAGTAAATACCCACCCCATTTCTTCTACTGGTATTTACAAAAATATACCTATGATACATGTATTTTGACATTTAGTTTAATAAATCCAAAATTCATAATTGTGTTATTAAATGTGATAACTTTTTTTATTATATAGTATGGTCTTTGTGGTATAGAAATGCATTCACTAAAATATGAATAAGATGGGTGGGACTGTAATTTTATATCACTCATATGTAATGTGTTATGGTCTTATCTTATGGTATTACATGTATTGTTCATTGTAGGTTATACTAAGCACACTATGTTACGATGTCGCAATGGTTCTCCTTGGAATATGTGCATGATGTCATATTTTATGTCTTTAAACATTCCTATATTGACTTAACGTTCACATCATATATCATACATCAACGATTATGTTTTTTTATTTTCACCCAGTTTTTTCACCTTAATATGCATCATGACTTCCATTTAATTATTTTATCATGTTTTTCATTAAATATTGATTTGCTATATTTTATAACTCACCCCTATATTATGTACATTCCCAGTTTATCCAGTGTAGTTTAGAAGATCAATTAAAATTTAAGAAAATGTTAAAGAGTTTTAAAAAATCTCATTTTATCCCCATTAAATGTTTTTATGTTATATATCTAATTACCCAAATTCTCTAGAAATTTATAGATTTTATTATTTTATTACTTGTGTGTTTATATTTTAAATAATGAATTAATGTGTATAAATGATATGGGTTATCATATATCAAATCCTATGGTTTCTAGGAAGCCTCCTCAAAATCACGATTCCATCATAGACCATTGACTAGATGTGTGGTCTATTTATTTAGAAAGTATTCACTTTTATATATTATCTCTATATAATATTACTTATCTGAATGTTATTGTAACAATTTTACAGCTTATGACATTATTACAAGTAAAGGATATTGTATATATTACATTTAATCTTATATGTGAACAAAAAAACACTTGATAAAGGTGTGGAGGGATTTCAAAGTGATAATATACAAACCCTGGATGATCAATGAACTAGAAGGGATTGATATATCTATGGATAAAATTCCCTATTTTCCAAATCTCATAACACAATTTTATTGAGATATTCTAAGAATAACCTTGTCACCAAAATCAAATTCCAAATCTCAATGATGATTATCTTCAAAAATATTATTTTGAAATTGTAAGGATTACATATATCACTGAATAGTTTAAAAATTATTTTTAATTTAATGGACATAGTCTGGAGATATTATCTTCCTCTCTTAAAATTCATCCCAACAAGTTGTAGTCCTATATTTCATCCCATAACGATCCTTATATGGTTCCATCTATATTATAAAATATAATTTTTGTATACGAGAACTTCAATTGGGGGATTTTTTGAACCTCAAATCCTTGTAAATACAATGATCAAGATATCCATATATATTTTAGAGTTTTAATCATCCTCTTATACCAAATATCCTTCAGGGGATGATAATCAGTGATAAAAATGAACAATCTATCAAATAATTTCTAAAAACATCTCCATAACCATGATGTAAAACTTGAATCATAATAATATAAAATGGTTAGTGTTAATTAATGTCTATTAAACAATTCCATTATGTATATATTTGTTAGTGGGTCTAAATAGAAGTCATCATTGTTGGAAATAAAATGTTCAATATTTTTATTGATATTAAAGACTAGTGAAATAAAATTATGGCCTTTATGAATGTTAGGGAGTCATATGGTAAAATCTGTGGTTATTTAATGCCATTTCTATATTATTGTGGGAAATAGTTTCAACATAACCTTTTAATTTTTTTCATTTATTATTAAAATTATATCATACAGAGGATCAAAATATTTATTCTAAAATTCAGCTCTTCATTCCATCCCACTAGATTGTTTTTTAGATCCCTATACATCTTTATACTTCAAAATAGAATATAGGAAGATGGTCTATTTTCATTGTCCGAATGTTCCGTATCAAATTCTTGTTTTTATTGGACACATATCTAGGTTCAAAAACTTATTAATCAATATTTATAAAATATGTACACTAGAATATTCACTACCTTTATATGTATCCCAACATAATATTTCATGGATTGTTTTATCTTCATATAAATTGAAAATTGAGTCATTACAATAGAATGATTTTAGTTAACTCCACATTTTATTTACTTCAATATTCATACATTAAAAATACATGAGTATTGGGTCTTTTTCAATCCTTATATTGGATAGATTATCAAGGTATTTTTTTCATAGAACAGAATCCAACATATTTTCCTTCATTCAATGGTAATATATTGAGAATAATTATATCTTTTCAATTCCAAACACATATTTTCTTATATATTGAATTATTTCCCTAGGAATATATATTTCAAGATCTAGTGATCTATATATCTATAAAAAATTTCTAAAAAGAGATAAAGATAGAATACATTTTATTAGAGGTCACTACATCCAAATCTAAATCACGCATTATATACTTATACTTATGAATCATTAATTGTCTTGATGAATAATTACTTACCTTGTCATTCTTCGTGAGGAGACTACATAAAATCATTTTTAAACAATACTTTTATATCAAAAACTCTTTTCCATTGGAGAGTGATGTATATATTAAAGCCTCAACCATCATATTTATTTAGTTTATTGACACATTCATTAATCCAAAGGAACTTAACTCCCATACATTTTAACCTGGTTTGTGAATTTAATATTGATGATGAATTTATCAAAAAAGTTTTTGTAATATCATATAATCTTATGAAAAGTGTAAATTTCAGTCATAGTGACTTCTATAATACAATTCTCAATAATTTCCATCTTTGATATATCTATTGATATGACGTTTGTTATGGTTATAAGAACCAATAATGAAACTTCCAATATCTATAATTGACACTTTACAAATTTTGAATACATTTTCTTCATTCTAAATGTCTTAAACGCAATCCAAAAACGATCCACATTCTATTCAATTATTCTTAAATATATAACATTATCATATATAAAGGCAGCCAAGAAATTTACATTTATGTATATAAATACCATATTAAAAATATCCGTGAAGATAGTTGGATAATTCATACGATTAAATGGAATAACTAAAATTTCCTAAGTTCCATACCTCATGCTGAAATTTATTTTAAAAATACAATCTCTTTTAACCCTAAACTGAATATATTTAGATCATTATTAAATATTAAATATATGTAGGAGTCCCAAAAGTTGTTAAAAAAGCTCAATGATATGGGGTTAAAGATTATTTTTTCGGATCCTTATTTTATTAATATTGCAATAATCAATGAAATGACACATTTAACAATATTTCTTTTTAAAAAAGAGAACTGGTACACTCTATAATAAAATACCACGGTGTATAAAAACCATGTTGAAAATATTTTTTAGTTGAGTAATTATCTCCTCCAATTAAATTTGATTCACTATATATCGGCTCATTGATATAAACATTGATCCAGGTAAAAGTTCTATATATAACTAAACATCACACTTATGTGGAATACTGGAATGTTCATCCAGTAAGACATCATATTTTCAATTATAATGTGAATATTCTTATTGTTGACATAATATTAGATTATTTAATATCAAAATGAAAAAAATAAATTAGGAAACCAATCAATTATCAAATTTTATAAAAATAATATGATCAAACAAATATTATCCCTCAAGAGACTATATATTGGTGTGCAGTCTTAGGACTACTCATTATGCATTCGGGTGATGATCGAGTCAATGCTCAATAATTTTTTATGGTGATTAAAAATAGATTAATAGAAACAAAAACCACATATAGAATAAAATATATATTGAGGGATGCTAATTCTTTCAGGACCAAAAAATTAATCATTTGATAAATTTCTAGATGTTATCATATAATCAGACTCATCTCTAGGGTTTTCAAAAATGTTCCCTATAATTAACCCCAAATGTAAATAAAATAATCTCTTTAAATATCTAATGTGTCCCTATTATAGAAACTAAAGTTACAAAAGAAAAAATTGATTTAAATAATACATTAATTTCATGTTTTATATAATAAATCTGGAAAATAGTCGCTAAATTTGTGGACTAAAAGGATTTTTTTCTTGATGTTTAGCTATATAAACAAATTATTATACAACACAAGAAAAATATAGTCTATAAATGTGCTCCTTTAAACCCTATAATAAATGTCACATGATATAATAATCTTCCTGAACATGAAGATTAAAACATTAGAAAGGTGTGAGATCATACTCTCAAAAAAGGAAAACACATGAAAATATATTCTATTATTAACATAAAGGAGAAAATGATGAAGGAATTAATTTATTAATAGAATATCATAAGACCATGAGTGATAATAATAATACAATATAGAGAGATATAATATTATAAAATTATTTTATGGAAGTGTAAAATTTATGGCGTGGCTCAAAATACATATCAACAAAAATCCATTATATGAGAATAGAATAAAGGGGTGGAATACATTAAAAATAAGTCATAATCATGAACAATGAAATAAAATGAAAATGAATATCATCACGTAAATTTCTAATTACTATATGAAAAACATAAAAATATATCACAACTATATGAATAGGAAATAAGTATTGAGAAAATCCATGATATTAATGCCAATGTGAAAACAATCATTATGTTTATGCCTGAAAATGTGAGCAAACCTAAACACCCATGAATGTGGAAAAAACTCATCATGTCGATGCATGACTATATCATGAGACATAATAACAAACCAATGTATTGGAGGTTGATATATAACCCACCCATCATTATTCTTTCAAATGTGTGCATCCTAAAATTAACCATAATCATATCTTAAAGAACCCATGTAAAAGATCATTTTTAAACAAATCAATAAAATAACATAAAATGATTTAAATAAATCGTAGAATATCCAAAATCACATATCCAAAATATAATCATATAATATTAAAATATAATTTACAATCAAGACATCACTTTATGAGATATAATCCATTGTTGAAAAATAGATGTGAAAATACAAACTTTCAAATAAACCCTTCTAAGAGTTGTTATTAATGATGAAGTAAAATTAAATTAAAAAAATTGAGATGGGAAAAAGGACACATGAAAAAAATATTATAAAGAGATATATATAACTAATAGTTTTTATAAAAATTAATAAATTAGAAGTTTTAAATAATGAAATAATATCATTGTAAATATTTTTAGGAAATTTTAAAGAATAAACACACATGGCAGAAAAGATGAATTATTTTTATTTCATAAAACATTCAAATTCTTTTATTTTGAATATATATGATTAAAATTAATTGGATTTTATTTACTTAAAACATCTTTTATTGAAAAAAATATACATGGGGGGAAAATATTCACTGTTGAAATGAGAGTAGTTCATAACAACACTATACTTTATCTCAGAAAAGGTTTCATCAAAGAATTGGTTATTAATAAAAAGAATGAATTTCCATTTATTAAAAATGACACAATGTAAAAAAAATTGATGGTATGAAAAATAAATATTAAAATGTATAATCTCCTATTAAATTCTATGACTTAGTAAATAAAAAAATGATTCGATGAAACACTTTAATTTGTTAAGATTCTATCTACCCAAGTCACTAACATTAGAGTAACAAAATTATGTTTTTAAAGATATAATTATGAATACAATAAAAATATATTTAATTTAATTATTATAATTTATTTTCATGTTAAATTTATTTATTATTTTATATTCAATTCATATCAGATAGATGAAGTGGTTTGCTCATCTTTTTCCATTACCAATTTGGTAAACACACCAGGGTCAAATGTAATTCAGAATAACATCATAATCAATATATATTTTTATGTTTCTATAATTTATTAATATATTTGATTAAATGTTTTATAAATATAGAGTATTTTATAAAATGAACCCATATTTGCAGATGTACAATTATATGTTCATCTTGGGAGATTAAATTTACATAGAAACTTTAGTTTCAATATCCTTTATAGGATATATATAATTAACACTAAAATATATTGACATTAAAAAAAAGAATTTTTAAACTTAAAATGTTTTTTAATGTTTTCATTGTTAGTTTTTTATGTAAAATGAAGTACATCTTCTCGTGGCAACTGTACTTGGCACATATTCACATGTGACATGTTCAGTTCCCATATAACAGAATGAATGTATTATGTTATATTATTATTTAAAAGTATTAATGATGTTATAAGATTCATAATAAAAAATTATTTGTCCCCTTTAAATGAACCTTGATTTAATGTGAATAAAAAAACATGTCAGACACGGAGGAGATAGTCCTTATATAGGCTTGATTACATTTTTGTTTTAAAATTGTGAGGGGTATGGTAGTTAATGAATAATCCATAATCATCATTAAATTTCATTATATTATTGTATTAATTAATATATAATATAAATAATAGTTACTAAATTTGTGATAAAGGAAATGAATTTTTTATGAGGGGTCGGTAGAGAATATTTCCTTTAACTATTAGATTATATCCATTGAATAAAACCTTAAGGAACCTCATATTAGGCTTTTGAAAATTACATGAATTTTAGGACATGTGGAGTGTGATTGGTATATTATTTGGTAGAGTTTTGGCCATGAATAAGAATTTTCAAATTGTGGTGACGTCTGGACCCTTCCATTTATAATAGAGAGGAGGGGAACATTTTTAATGACTAAAAGAGAAAAACATTAATAAATAGTCAAAAGATCCAACATATAAAATAATTGTATTCAAGGGTGATAATAGGTTGATAAATTCTCAATAAAAGTTTTTAAAACATGTTTTAAAATTGGTTCTAGAACATTGCCATTGTTTTTTTACAGGTTACCATTTTTGATTTATCCCAGCTGACTAGTTTTTTAACCAAATAATAAATGTTTTATTAAAAATGTAAATAAACACATCAAACCAAAAAAATTTAGTAATGAAACTAAATATAAACTACATTTAAAATAATTCAATTTATACATGAGATAAAATTAACTTGTAAATTAAAAAATTATATATATAATTTTTTTAAAGAAATTAGGTGTTTAAACCATTATGGGTTCATAATCTTATTTATCATAGATTTCTAATAATATATTTTCTAATATAGTAATATATGTGTTTAAAAATCATATTGGAGCCATTATTTAAAGTATTATTATTTAAATGATTAGATTATTATAATTTAATACTAATAAAAAAATATTTGAAAATAAATTTTTTACCATTATCAGTGGAATTTACATTATTCTTAGTAATATTATTTTTAGGCCTTAAAATAATATTAGTCATTATATATAATTTAGACCCACTAATTTCTAATATAAAATAAATTTCATGAAATAATATTTCTATTGGTGATAAATGATTTATTTTCAAATTAGAACATATACTTTTTTTAATTTTTTTATAAAATGCATATCTCTAAACATAAAATGAAATTTATTTTATTATAATTTTTATATAGTTTTATAATGTGTTTTTATATGCATAATCACTAATTTAATTGTTAAAATATATTGGGGATATCTAATTGTTTTTTAATGTAATCGAGTTTTGGATTTAGTTCAGTGTCACGTGCAAGATAAATTACCCACAAGATTTGTATTTATGGAAATGTATTTAATAAAATAATAATTTGTTAATTGATCACCTACATTAAATTCTATACCCTTCCACTAGTTATCATAAATGATCTTTTTAATATTTTGAGATACATTTTTATGACTCTTGTAATTACTTAGTTTTTCCATTGTCTCCTCAAAATATTCTAGAAAAAATGATTTATTACACCAACTTATTCCCAACATGTTTTTCAATTACTTGTTTTATCATGTCACTCATTATATGGTTCCATTTGAATTGTCTAATGAAAAATATTATTGAATAAAAATTCTTAGTCCACCACTTCATCTGTGGCTCTCTTCCTCAGCGGTAGTCCTTGCCTCTTCACTTTGGTGTATTGTTTTTGTCATGACCCATCCCCCAGGGCCCATGTCGTGATTACCCCACAACCACCTTTTATAGGCCAGGGGTTAGGAACTAGAACTGGAAAGACATTTCATTAAAATGGGAAGACATTGCCTCAAATCCTATACACACACAGATAGGGAACGCTGCACACAATTAAAACACAACCGAAGGATAAATGTACAACCATAACTAAAAACCACCTTATAGTGTAAAAGTAAGTAATGAAGAAAAGGGGATATAATACAAGATCAAATGAAATAGAAATTCAACAAAAAGGAAAAATATCTCCTGAGTTCATCCACCAAAGATCTTACCTGAAGGGTAGGTACATCGCGTCACTACGGCTCTCCACGTCCACCGGTCACCTTCATACACTATCACGTCTTGGCTCTTCATTACTCAGTCAAAGCTTCCCACCATCTGTAAAAGAAACTATAGGTGCGGGCGAATCCCATGTTTGGGTGAGTATAAATATTCTATGTAGGTACCCTGATACCCCTAAAGGTCTCTCAGAATTCCACAAATGAAAAAATACCAAGCATGATCTCAATCACAAAGCATAAGGAAAAGAAAAGTCACACTAGGTATATTCTAGTGTATTAATAGTATCATCATCAGTCTCATCATTTAACACCTTGGATTCTATAGAACTCCTCCTCTATCGAGTATTGTGGGTTTTCAATGTCACATAGAGGTGCTTCCCACTAACCTTGAACTGCTTTGGTACTCCTCCGCATCGTGTACCATGGGCCTGCGGGGTTACACATAGCTGCTCCCCACCACGACCTTCTGAGGTAATTCTCCTGTCAAGTACCATGGGTTTTTTGGGTCACATAGAGCCACTACCCACCATGGGCCTACAAATTTACACAGAGGTGCTTCCCACGGGGCCATCGAGTCACATTGAGTTGAAAGTCAACAGTTTTCAGGTCTCAGCCAGTCGTAGGGTTCCATACATAGCGTGCTTGGGAGAACCCCTCCTCAAGCCATATTTCATATTTCAACAAGAACTAAGTACCCAGAAATAGTGACCCGATGATCTGCCATGTCATAAGGGCCCCATCACAATAGACGAAACATCAACCGGACAACTGATTTGTAAGTTATAGGAATTTTAGTGCTGAGGGACCATTTAGATACTGGTACTATCCAACCTGACCAATCTACAGCTTTCACTAAGTCTCCCATGGAGTATCTATAAATTAAAACCTCTTTATAAGGGTTTCGGAACTACAGACGGTTCATCAAATAGACATCCCGTTTAAGAGATACGCCCGTATAAGCGTAACTGAGAAATAAGGGGTCCGGGTACGGTTTGACCTGGTCTGACTGATCCGACCCAGCCTTCTTGGCCATGGGCTCGACCTGCAAGTTTTGGGATTAGCCCACTAGACTGTAGGTTCATCCTGGCCCACACAGCTGGGCGTGGACCGTCGGGCCGTGGAACCGCTCGGTCCGATGGCCGAGCACGGGGGGTCTGATCGCCACCCAAACAACTTCGACTGTTTGGGTCTTCAATGCCGCAACGCTAGTTTGGTGCTGCACCTCCCAGCCGGTCTGTGGGGACCATCCCGTTATGGACCTATGGGCGCGGGATTACTCTCCATCATGGCTTGAAGCTACGACCCTCTTCTGTGGCTTCAAGTCACGACCCTCCTCCGTGGTGCATCGCCCAGCTCAGCAGTGGCACCAGATGGCTTCGCACCACCAGGCCTGTCTCACTGGACCAGTCATCTGTAGATCCAATGGTCCGCTGGTCCGCCGTCCACCATGACCTTCCTTTGTCGTGCGCCTCCGCAATGTTCTGCAATGCTCCAATGCGGCCAACAATGGTCGGCCGCCCCTTTGTCCACAGCAACACCTTTAGGCAACACAACCTTCTCAAGGCAGATGGGAGCCAGCGGCCGCCTCCTCCAGTTGTCGGCATCGATATGCCGACGATGCATCTGTAGGCCCCCAATGAAGCTCCGATGGTCTGATTCCTTTCTTTCTCTGCACCTATGGCCTCTCAGGATGGTTCCTACACTGCTCAGCCCGAATTTTCACCTTGCTGCTATATTTATCTTTCACCCCCAAAGAATTCCACCAACCTGAGATCTGTGGAGGTTCTGGGCATTTTTTGGCTTGGCTTGTTCCATCCACATCAGCATTATAACATAATAAGGATTATCTAAATTTAAAAACTTCTATAATTAAACCCTGCATTATCCTCCCTCATTAATGAATATAATTCAGATCCACGCATTGGTCGGTTGATCTATGTTTTTCATAATATTCACGAATGGGGAAAAATGAAGGAATTATGCACACAACACCCTACCTCGAGTTTTTTGGAAGTCAATGTGGATGAGGAAGGAGTTCCCATGATCGAGGTTATTGTAGACATAGGAGGAGGTTCACGTCCTTTGGTGTTTATCGTTGCTCATTGTCGAATCCTCCAACGATCGTCAAAGCTCCCCTCTACATTGGTGGATGATATCATCGACACCAAATCAGAGGATCCACTTTATTTTAAAAAAACTCATGCTCAAACTTTGCTTAAATAGAGGAATATAGGATATCTACCCACCGCACAATTAATGAGATTCATTAATGAATTTAATTAATGAACATATTAATTCTCCCAATGGTGTGGTAACACAACCAAGTGTAACTTTCCATTAAATGGTCTGAAACCCAGCAGTCCTGCCAGAGCCACTCAACATTTACAAGGAAAGAAATAAAATAACTCATTGAGTTAATCTTTATTATTTTTTTAAAGTCCGAAAATTAACTTTTTTGTTTGACCATTGCGGGTTGAAGTTAAGTGTCCAGTAAGAGAATCTTGACGCTATGGATTCAACAATGCCCTTTGATTTTTTATTTGAGCATCAGTTCAATAGATAGAATTTTCCACCACCACGTTTATTGAACATCCCATAAGAAGGACTAAAATTCCATCCTGAGCTCTCTGGGCCTCAGAATCACTTCCCGTCAATTTTCGTAGACTCGTAATAATTCCATTTAATTGAAAAAAATACATGGAATTTAAGGGTCACTACATACTCCCCACATTATTATTTCATCACCAAAAGCTACCAACAAATATATGGAATTAAATGGTGGTACTGAGCGCATATCTGAGGCTCCCTCTTTCATGTGTTATCCTGGAGGTTCTTATACTTCCTCCAAACATGCACCAAAGGGATCAACCATCCATGAAGGACCCGCTCAGGTTGATCCTCTATCTCCACTTGGAACTCCGTGAACGTGTCCCCATCATCAACATCCATCTCCCCCCAGTCGATAACATGTGATGGATCATGAACATAACTCCTCAGTTGCAACACATGTAATACATTATGCACCTAGTGCGTCTGTAGGGGAAGAGCTAGGTAGTATGCCACCAGGGCTAGTCTACTATGGATCTGGAATGGTCTGATCAAACATGGTGATAGCTTGCCGCCCAAGCCATATCTCAACAATCCTCTTCGGGGTGTGACCCTTAGGAAGACATGGTCTCTCTCCTCAAACTCCAAGGGCCTCTTTCTTCTATCAGAATATGACTTCTGTCAGCTCTGGGCAGTCTTCATCCAGTCCTAGATGATCTTCACATTCTTAGTGGTAGCTCTTAGTAACTCTAGACCCATAATTTCTAACTCCACTGAGTTTGTCCAATTTAGAGGTGATCCACACGGTCACCCATACAAGGCCTCAAATGGTTGAAAGTCGATGGTGGAGTGACAACTATTGTTGTGTGTGAACTCCTCCAGTGTATGTTGGTCCCCCTAACTAAAGAAAAAATCAAGGACCCCTGCACAAAGCATGTATTTGAGTATCTGTATTGTCAGCTCATTATGACCATCTATATAATGGTGAAACAAAGTGCTCAATCTTAGCTGAGTACTGAATATTTCCACCATCCTCCTCCCCAAGCGGGATGTAAAATGAGCATCACAATCTGATATTATCGTTGATGGAACCCGGTGAAGCCGTACAGTCTCCTGTACGTAGAGACATTCTAAGCTCTCTCCTGGTCCACGCTCTCAGATGGATAGGAAGTGGGAAGACATAGTGAGTTGTTCAACAATCACCCTGATGGAATTGTGGCTCTTGGATATATGTTGTATCTCTATCACAGAATCCATGGAGATGCCATACCACTTCCATTTTGGCACCTCAAGTGGCCGATCTAAACCTGCTGGTACATGATGCCAATTATTAACATGCTGAGAAGTGAGGCATCATGATATGAACTCTCCCAAGGATTTCATTATCCTTTGCCACTAGTACTAACGTCAGAGGTCCTGTTACATTTTCACCACACCCGAATGTACCGTCAATGGGGATTTGTGGAGCACCTTCAACACCTCCTCCCATAGAATCACAGGTACCATGGTGCGTCCTCTAGAGAGGACGACGTGATCACAACCTTAATAAAATATAATAGGATACTGTCATCATGATATATGAGAATGCTAGGGCTCGCATTCAACATCCCAAATATGAGCCTCTCAAAATAGATGAAGTAGTGGGGGAGTGACAGTTATAGACTAGAGGTAAGATACTCCATCTATATCCAAGAAGGGTATCTATATTGGAGCAAGCTACTCTATCACCTCACTCAACAATAGCAATCCAAACCTCTTGCTGAGTGCATCTCCTACTACGTTCCCCTTATTAGGAGTGTATACTATCTCAAATTCATAGTTTGGAGGAACACCAGCAATCACCAATACCTCAGGTTTAGGTCCTTCAGTGAGAATATATATATGAGACTATTGTGATTGGATTAGACAGTAAAATGTTCACCCATCAAGTAGTGTTTCCACAACTTCAGCGCAAAGACCAGTGCTAAATCCATGTCACTGGTAGTGTAGCTCTTCTTGTACTGTCTCAATTTCCTTGATTCATAGGTGATCACCTCATCCTCTAGCATTAGGAAAAAACTAGTCTAGTCCCTATTTAATCGCAGCATACCACATACCCAACTCCCTCTTCTGGTAGCCTTAAGATGGGGGCACTCGTTAATCTCCACCTCAGCTCATGGAAACTGAGATGGAACTACTTCGTCCACAAGAATGGCTTCCCCTTGCTTTTAAAATATGAAAAGGGTGATTATACCCTAGAGAAGTCCATTATAAATATTCGGTAGTACGTAAGAAAATCCCAAAATACTATGTGCCTTGGTCACAATCCTGGATGGCTCCCAAGAAAACATTTGATAATATTTTTCGATCCACTGAAACTCCAGCCTTTGATTCCACTTTGTCACAACCCGTCCCCAAGGTCCCATTCTGTGACTACCCAAAGCTCGCCTTCCATAGGCTAGGGGTTGGAGACTAGCACCAGAAAATAATTTCCCTAACATGTTAAGACATTGCCTCAAATCCTGTACACACATAGACATGGATCACTGCGCCCAAGTAGAACACAATGGAAGGAGAAATGTACCATCACAACTAAAAACCATCACATAGTGTAAAAGTAATTAATGAAGTAAAGGGTATAGAATACAAGCCCAACTGAAATAGAAATATAGAAAAAGGGATATACATCTCCTAAGACCATCCACCAAATATTATACCTTAAGGGTAGGTACATCTCATCATTGCGGCTCTCTACATCCCCCAGTCACCTTCGTACAATTTCATGTCCTGGCTCCACGAGACTCAGTCAATCCTACCCATCGTTTGCACAAGACACAACAAGGTTCAGGAAAAACCTGTACATGGGTGATTATAAAAATACTCAGTAGGGACCCTGAGACCCTCAATGGTCTCTCCGAATTCAATAATGGAAAAATGACAAATCATGATCTCAATCACAATGCACAAGAAAATGTTATCTCACACCAGGTATATTCTAGGGTAGTAATACTAGCATCCTTAGTATTATCATCGAACTCCTCAGCTGCTGGAGAACACCCCCTCTATCATGTATAGTGGTTCATCCAACTCTAACAGTGATGCTTCCCACTAACCTTGAACAACTTAGGTACTCCATCCCATTTTGTACCATGGGTCTACTAGTTCACACAGAGCTGCTCCCCACCGTGGCCTATTAAGTTAATCCTCCTATCGAGTGCCATCAGTATGTCAGGTCACAATGAGTTGCTCCCCACCGTGGCCTGAAAAGTCACATATTGGTGCTTACCACTGTGTCGTTGAGACACACAAAGTCGAAAGTCAGTAGTCTTCAGGTCTTAGCCAGTCGTAGGGTTCCGCACATAGTTCCCTTGGTAGATCCTCTCATCAATCCGTCAGTCATATTTCAAACAGCACTATGTCACTTGAAAAAGTAACCCAATGATATGCCATGTCATATGGTTCCCATCGAAATAGATGGCACATCAACCTGACACCCAGTCTGTCTGCTATAGAAATTTTATTGCCGAGGGCCCGAGTAGATTCTGGTACGATCCAACCTGGCCAATCTCCAACTTTCTCTGAGTCTCTCATGGAGTATCTCAAAAGGACCAACCCATCTTAAGGGTTCTGACAGTACATATAATTCTTCAAAACAGATCCCCAGTTTAGGAGATATGCATGATTAAGAATAACTATGAAAATGTGGTTCAGGAACTGCCCAACCCGGTCAGACCAACCCGAATAAGCCTACTGGGCTGCAGACTTGTCTTGCTGGGCCGTGGGCTTGAACTGAAGGTCGTGGGCTACGCCCACTATACCGCGTGTTAACCTTGGCCCACATAGTTTGGAGGGGCCCACCGGGCTGCTGAACTTCTTGGCATGTAGGCCAAGTGTGGGGGTTCCACTACCGACCCGAATGGCTTTAACCGTTTGGGTTTTCAATGCAGCGACACCAGTTGGCAACGCAGCTCCTTCCCAATACGCACGGACCAGCCCGTTAAGGACCTGTGGGCAGGGGTCCACCCTCCACCATGGGTCAAAGCCACGGCCCTCCTCCATGGTGTCCCTCCAGACTCAGCTATGGTGCCATATGGTGCTACACCACCTGGACGGTCCTGTCGGACCTATCACTTTTGGAACCCGCGGACCGCGGGACTACCCTCTTCCTCGGCCTTCCTCCATGACACAGTGCCGCAGCACACCACCCTGTTCCGACATGGTTGGAAAAGTTCAGCCCCCCGATTTCTATTTTGGTGCCTTCAAGCACTTCCACCTTCTCACCACTTGTAGTAGTTGGTAGCTTCCTCCTCCGGTTGTCTTCATTGCCGCAATGGAGATGCTTTCGCGGGCCACCGGCGAAGCTCCAGTGGTCCGATTCCTTTTCCATCTCTGCCTATGACCTCCCGGTATGGTGTCTACACCGCATGGCCCAAATGTTTACCTTGCCTCCATATTTCTCGGTCTCCCACAAAGAACACCACCAACCAAGTATTAGTGAATGGTCCAGGAATTTCTCAGCAAGGCCCTCACCATCTACGTTAACATTATAACATAGGGAGGATTATTTAATTATAAAAACTCCAAAAAAACCATGAATTATCCTCCTGCATTAATGATCAGAATATGGATCCACCCATTGGTTGGATAATCCGTGTTTTTCACAATAATCAAGGATGAAAAAAGGGATGAATTAAGAACATAACCCCCTACCTCGAGTTTGAAGGAAGTCACTACGGATGAGGAAGGAGTGTCCAGGATTTAGGGTGTTGCAAATGATGGAGAAGGTTCATGACCTTTGGTTCTCATCATTTACCATAATTGAATCCTCCAACGGTCATCGAAGCTCCACTATACATTGGTTGAAGACTTCATTGGCACTTCGTCATAGGTTGCTCTCTTTTGTCGAAAACAAAATGCCTGAGCATTTTTTAAAAATAAGAAAAGAGGAGATAAACCCACAACATAAATAATTAGGTTCATTAATTAATTTAATTAATAAACCTATTAATTATTCCAATGGTGTGGTTACACAACCATGAGTAACCGACCATTTAATGGTCTCACAACCCATCAGTTCTTCCACAGCCTCTCAACAGTTACATATAATGAAATAAAATAAATCATTTAGTTATTTTTTTTGTAATGTCCAAATTTTTTTTTTCATCTGACCCTTGCCGGTTGAATTTACGCTTCCCTTAAGTGAATCTTGGTGTTGCGGAATCAACGGTTACCTCAGATTTTTAATCTCATCCCCAGCTCAAAATATATAATTCTCCACCCGCATGTTTTCTTACCATATCTTAAAAAAAATTCCAAATTCCATTCCGAGCTCTCGATGCCTCAGAATCACGTGTCGTTAATTTTACAAGACACATAATAATTCTATTTAATTAAACGAATTACATGGAGTTTCTTGGTCTTTATAGTTTTTTGATGGATTATACAGATCTTCCTCACATGATACAATGTTCTCAAGAACCCATGGTAGTAGCAGTCCTCCAATAGTGTCTCCCTTCGTGGAATTCGCTAGAGGTCCCACGTGGTGCAGAGAATAAGCAACGACATGCTTTTGGTGGTGCGTTGGAGATTTTTTGTAGTATATCATGGATTTGGTATGTGGAGATCCGGTTTTGAATATTTCCTTGGGTGTGGTTTGAGAATTTTCTGGATTTGATGAAGTGAAACTATAATTAATCTGTGGTTGGAGAAGGTGGCGGTGACGCTTTTGTTTGCGGGTGGTGGAGGAGATGTCCTCAACATCGATGAACTTGTGTAGGTGGTGGTAGGGGTTATTCGAGTATTGGTGGTAGTGATGTCCTCATGTGATGACATGTTGTGTCTGTGCGGCCACATGTGGCAATGATGGAGCTGGTTTCTTGGGCCAGGGCAATTGACTCAGGTTCTTGACCTTTGTGTTTTGGTCTTGTGCGAATGGGTTCATGATTCAGACTTGTCATGGTAATTGGTTGTGTAATCACTTGTTCTCACTAGGATCTAATTATATTGAACATTATTCTTATGTTCCTCTAGGCCTGTGGGTATGAAATAGGTTTTTTGTTTACCCAGTTAAAATATGGTTCCTGTTTTCTTTCCTTTTTTAATAAAAAGGCTTCCCCCAACCTTTTTGGTATTTAAAAATACCACTAATATTAAAAAAGGATTTCATATTCCTTTAATGTCATGTAATAAGGACCACATCATGTGTTGTGATGTTTGAATAGTCTATTAAAATCATCATTTTCTTTATGGATGATAAGAAACACAAAAAATTGTCCTAGTGTCAATAGTCTTATAAATAATTCTCAATGATTCGTTTAATTGAAAATTTAACATCATAATTAGGTGGATTTATAGGTAACACTTTAAGAAACACGTGAATAAAATTCTATTTAGTAGGTACATATTCAGTTCTATGGTTTCTTTTCCCATATATAGATTTTAATGTTCTTATTATCCTATAATTTCATTATAGACAACTACTAGAGGTGGATACTGGTATGATTTAAATGATCATATCCCCCCTATAATGAAATGTGATTATACACATACCTTTTGAATCATAATATCCTTCACTAGGAAATAAATTTATTCCGAAAAATTAAATATTAAATGCAATCCATTCATTACTTCAATGCCAACCATAGGTATAATAACAATGTACTAAAATAGTGTAAGTCTAGGTATCATAGTAGGTACTGAAATAAATATCATAATTATAATACATTTTATACATGGATTATTGATTGATAACAACCTTTTAAACGTTATAAGGAATTATTTAATGTAAATATAAAAAATAAAAGTTTTAAAAGAGTGTGATGATCTAGAATCAGATAAATCATTATATAATTTTCAGTTTAAAATCATAGTACCTACCACCCTATCATTATAATCGTTTAATTTAGTAGTGTAATAACATAATATTACCCTCTTCCTAAATGTTTATTTGGTATTTACACTTTAATATTGAGGATTTGGTTGGAGTAATACCCTATTTCCCTACAATTGATTTAATGGATATTAGTAGATTCATTATTTCCTTTGCAATCATAAGCCTAATGGAACTTATCTATACACATTAAACAAAATCCAATTCAATTGAAAATTTCCATAGGATGTTTATTTATAGAATTAATACATTGTGGATGTCTCATCATTCTTTATTTTTATTTGAAACATATATTTTTTCCATATTTCTAGTTATGCTGTTATTTTCTTGACTTCTCTTGAATATATATGAACTAGATTTTTTTTATCTTCCTTGATCATAGATAAAACAATATAATCATATCATGAAACATTTTGGGAGACCTATTACATGTGAAGATTCATCTTAGGAACATCAAATAAATAGTTAATATTTATTTCCTAAATATATATGTATTCCATTCAATGGATTGTTAATATTGTGAATCTAGCCTTATATTCCAAAAACAATTCATGTGAAATAATCCATTTCATAGACACTAGTGGATTAATAGTTATATTAAGGAATGGAGTTTTATATTACTTAAATTGATCTATAATAGGTGCATCACACTATGTAACAACATTATTCACTTTACGAGAAAGTTAATTTTCCATATCCTCTATAATTTTTTCCAATATGACCATTATATATTCATCTCCAACACCAAATGTATTAAATTTCTCATAAGGTAAATCCCTACGTTAACTATGGGTGACAGATTTATTTCCCATTCTTATATTTAATATATTAAATAAAAATTGAACCAACATAATTAGCTAATGACATAATGAATATTAAGCTATAAAATAAAAATCCAGAATTTATTAAAAAATTTAGGGGTCCATCATATTTCTTTTGATAACTATTTTGATATATTATTTAATTCACAAGGATCCTAATAAAATTTATTTTATACCAAATAAAATGACCCAAAATCACGTAACCCAAATACTATTTATACTTTTTACATTGGTACAATATTTAAGGGATCACACCATCAAGGATCAATCAGTTTACTAGTCTTAGAATACTATATACATAAAGGATTTCCATATCACATTATAAAAAAACATATCATGGAAGAGATCATTTAATTATTTAACATCATTGAAATTTTATATATTCATATCTCTGGGAAAGGAAAACATAATAATGGGTGATCCTAGAATATGATGAACCAACATGGTTTACACTCTATGACTGACACCTGAACCGATTCACCATTAACCCGAAGGGTATTCCCGATCCCCATGGGATGGGGAATAAAAGCATGGAATGAAAAAACAACTATAGTTAATTATATTAACTATCCTAAAAATAATACATTGAATTTTTAAATATATATATATAAATAAAAAACAAAAAAAACCAGAATGGAAATATTACCTAACCGAAGAATTGAAAATGATTGACGTATAAGTAAAAGATGCAATATAAAACTACATGGTAAAAATCCAACACCCAAAAAGTGTCCCAAAAATTGGAAAACAACTATTTCACATGACATGTAGAAAATATACCACTATATGACAACCAACTACTCATACCCAACTGTCAAAAACCACACCACCTCATTATAGTGCCACACCATTTCCTATCTCAAAAGTCAATATAGGGGTTACACATTCCCATGGTACTGTGAAATATGTAAGATTAATAAGCATAGTAGGATCTCATATAGGTCTTCTATATCATATATATGTATGATAATAACATTTTTCTCAATTTATATAAAACATGTCTTGAAAAATATTTAAACATTTTTTAATATCCAAATCATGGTATACAATTTCCCCTTTCCCACAATTCTATAACAAGACCTTTAAATTATTTCTAAGTAGAACTTCCAAATTGTTTTAAATTTATTGAAATAGTTTTTTCAAATCCCAAATTTTATAAACCCAAATTGAAATGGGAAAACACTCCAAGGATAACTTATAGTCATCTTAGCTAGGTCCCGAACACATCGATTTTGAATATTGGGCTCTATAAGTCCCTGGAACCCATGCATCATGGTCTATGAAACAACAGAATGTCCCAATTAAGGAATAAAAGAACTCATTATAAATTTAACACCCATACAATACCAAAATAAGAGACCTAATGTTATATTGTTTAGCTATGTACCCAGGGATCCTAAGTGCCCCATTTATCAAATTATTCTAAATGGGATTATCAAATTTTGTAATATCATTTAAAACAATAAAAAAAATTAATCAAAAACAATCTTTGAAACACCATATTGAAATTCATTTCAAAATTAATTGAAAATCACCTTTCTTTTACCAAAACAAGGGGAACATATTTTCTATGAAACCCATTTTTACACACAAATAAACCTAGATAAGATCATGAAAAATAATTAATAAATCAATTCAAGTAAAATTAATGTTTTTCCAACATAGGATGGAAACATAACAACCTTCCTCAATCTTGATTTGAAAATATCTGCAACAAGATCCATACATTATAGGGGAAGTAAAGGAATGGAAACCAACAAACTAAGGCCATCAGGAAAACCATGTTCTATAATATAAATAACAAAAAAAACTATCCTATATAAGGAAATAAAAATTGGATATTGAATGGATATAGGTTGCATAATAACATGATAAATATTCCTTAATCCATTTCCCAAAATCACTACCATATCCAAGGGAAATGAAACCATATATTATAAGAAAACACACTCTCCCAAATGAAAGAAACCAACCAATTCTTAGATAGCATAACCAATAGAGAAACTATGATGACCGAAAACCAACCAAAATAACCTAGGAGAGATAAATTGGTCATGGAAGGTATTATGTAAATAAAAAAGATAAGATAAAGTCATGTACTGAGGAAAACCCTACTAGGGTGAATCAATTCATTTCCTGAGTCACCAATTCATGACGTGAATCCCATAGGTTGAATGTACATTGTAAAAGGAGGAAAATTAATTAATTAAAACTATTAAAACAATTAAAAATGTGAATGGAAGTAATTTCATGAATCCATTTAAGTCATGAACCCAATTCATTGTGTGTAACCGTAATAGATTCATGTTGTGAATCATCCATTGATGACATGAATTTGTTCCGCATTATGCTCCCAGACTAGTATCATACCTAATTGATCCTAAATTGTTATTAACACCCTAATAACATAACTAAAACACTCATATTGATAATAATAAATCATACATTTCAATAGGGTGTTATAATTAAACCCACCATAAGAAATTATTTCCTCGAAAGTCACATGGAATAAGGGTGCTCTGGATTTGGGTGAGGCCACTACTCTCTCATAGAAAATCATCACCCTAATGTCTCATGAGAATTTATTCCCTGATAATAGGTCATATTGCACAATGAAATAAACTTAAAATAAAATTATATCCTTTAGGAACTAATCATATCCCCAGGTTTCTCTACAAATGAAGCATCTATCTCCAACTCAGTTTCCTCTAAACTCAGAACTTGAGAAGGATTTGGTTGGTACATTTTGGGATGAGATCTATGTAAAAATCAAGAATATATTTATATAATGATCCCAATATAGAAGATACTACCATGATATTATCAATAATCTCCAATGGAAAAACATATCTCATGGATAACTTCCCCGATTTTACAAGCTGATGGGAAACCAAAAAAGGAGGAAATTTCATGAAAATATGACCACTAATGAACAAATCCAATAGACTTTGTTGATGATTTTCATATAATTTCTAAAGACTCTAACCTCAAACAAATATTCAAATTATATCCCGAATCTTCAATTATGTCTCACAAATGATACTAAGTCCCATAAAATAATAATTCTATAAGGACCCAAACAATTATAAATAAAATTTGTATTGTGGTTTCATAAAATTTCTTATTGTAGTTATATAAAACATATGCACCTCATTAATGCAACTATATTCTATCAGATTTAAAATTCATTTAAGCATCATTATGACTTATTATATAGATTATTAATAGTGATAATATGATTATTATAAATATTGGGTTTTTATAAATCCATTTCACATAAAATATGATGTGATGAACATGACTAATAGTATAATACCCTACTAGACCAATTAATATGAGCATCCCTGGGAGATAATATCACTAGGTAGTTTCCAAGACCAATCCTAATCCATGATCCAAAAACTAAAACACGAGTGAAACCATTTACAATAGATGTTCAAGCTCCTCAAGATCGCTGATCAAACCATGTACGATGAACCACCCCATTAAAATATCACCATTATACCCAAAAACATTAGTGTGTTTACCTTTGTAATAATAGGATATTTTTTAAGACCCTAATAATATGAATATTTATATTGTATTTATAATATATAATTGGTTATACTTTTTATTTTTGTTACGGTATAAATTATTTTGATTTTGATAATATAAAGCACAAATTGAAGTTTTGGGTAATATAGAATTTCAATTAAGACGTTTCTTCTCAAAATAATAGATATTATGAAATAAATAATATTTTAATAAACTATTATTATAAGATAAATAATTATTAAATTTAAATTATAATTGTATTTTTATGATGCAATTTTTAATTCTTATAAGGGTTGGAAATCTATTATTGTAAAAAAACCATTCATTTCTCAATAAATATTGATTTTGTTCTTTAAGTGAAAGTAAAAACATTTCCTAAATTATTTTGATAAAATAAATATAATTTATTTAGTAATAATGTCATAATTATAAAAAGGTTACTTTTTCGTAATTTTCTGAGGTAGTCTTATTTTCGGGTAAAAATTAAATATTGTATAAATATATGGTGTGTATTTTGACTTCATAATGAAACTAAAGGGATGTAATAAAATAATTAAAATTCATCCACACCCAAACCAATGTTTTTCCTTCAAATTAATTTGTTTTGGATGTTATTTTATTAATTTTTATAAATCAATTATGAATCCTCCAAAACCTATATTAGATTTTATTTTTTAAAATCATTTTTTAACTACATGACCCACTTCTACATAACCAAGGTTAATATATTAATGAGTTCTACACATGGACAAATAAAATAATGGAAAAGAATCATCTTTAATAGAAACTATGGAAAAAACTATGGTAATTTTTTTTTGTTCTGATAACATTATTATATAGAGTAAAAAACCTAGTTATGATAAAAAATAAAGAACTCTCCTCTCTTTTCCTATATAATCTCACACAATATCCAATTTCTCTTCAGACAAAATATATTTTATCATGTACTTAATTTTAAATCCATTCTCTAAATTCCTCCCATGGTTCCCCCAAACTCTCCAGAATATTCTCCCAGGATTTTGGAATCACCCTCTCAAGGTAAGGGGTCCTCTCCTTCTCCTCTGTATTCAATAATCCTTATTACCAATGGGTTTTTATCCCCGATTTCTAATATTGGTATACAATAATAAAAACCCCTTACTTAACATGTTATATATAAAATATTATATTCCCTTTATAATCTAATTAATACCTAGCTTGAACATTTTTGTGCCCACATTATGCTGGTGAAATTGCCCCACGATTTTCCATGCCAAACAATTATGTAGTGAATAACCATAACCAATTCCAACCAAGGATGATTCCCTTTATGTCCTTTTATATATTTTATATGATAACATAAATTTTTTAATACACACTCAATTATAATGGGGTTAACATTGGTGAAATGTTTTCTTATTCATATGATATATGTGGCACAAATATTATTGTATGTGAAATGATTATCATGGGTGCCCCCAATAGTGATCCAATGCATTGGGAATTGTATTAGTCTAGTTATATTCAATGCATATTGAATATGATGTTATATTAAGAACAATAAATTCTTCTTTATTGTTTTTTAACCTTGAATTATTCTTATGATGTAATGTATATTGTTTTTTCCACATTTACATTTTGCATTTATGTTATCATGCTATATCATGCCTTATTGTTGGTGTTCATGATTCTCACCGCTTTTATATCTCAATGATATGCATATTTTATAACATTTCATACCTTATTCATGTAATGGTTTTCTTATTCTGATACCCTAATTTATTAGTCACCTCTTTATTATGAATATCTGTAGGTTTTCCCATGTAGTTTTAAGTACAATTTAATAATATGATCATATTATGGAATTTTTTAATAATGTTGTTATATTACCTATTTAACTTTTTATGTAATGTACCTAATTACCTGATTAAAATATAAATTTTTATATTATAAGATTTATTATGTGAATTTATATGAAATAAATCATTAATTAATGTGTCATAAAAATATGGGTCGTTACACATCACCCACCTCTTCCCAAAAAATAATAATTCCTACATGAGTGACTATAAAAAACTAAAAGGGAGTAATTATAATAAATTACTAAAACTCATATTATAATAAATCACAACCAGTCCCAGATTATTGTCCAATGATCCACTTAAATCCAAGGTACAATAATAGATTATATGTTTTGTATCTAAATAACATTCTATGTCTGGTTGTTCTTTAGTGAATGGAAAGTTGTACAAGTCAAGAATTGATTCCCTATCACCCCTAAGTGACTCTTTTGTAACATCAATGGAAATTATAAATCATTATATAAATAAATATAATAGGGAACCATATCAAATCTCATGATCTCATTCACATACTTCTAACCAAGATCTTTCAAATTAGTTGAGTCCCTGATCAGAATAAAATAAAGAGTTTCATCAATATATAAATTCCCTCCAAGAAAGACTTATTTACCTGGTTAGTCTATGATATCCCAAAAAAATTTATATAAACGCCTCACCCAATTAAAACACCACCAAATGAATAGGAGGGAGTAAACCAGAAGTATTTAGGTGATATTCCTATATGTTCTAGAAGTTGTAACAATGGGACACATAATTAGGGACGTCACACATCATACCATACCAATACAACCTTTTATCATATAATTATACACCTTCATTTTTATAAAGTTGAATTAACCATAAAAATATATAGATTTTAGAAAACAAAAAATTACTCACATATGATAGGATAAAAACATATCCTTAAAGCGAAGAATACCATTAGAAGGTGAAGACAAAAATGAAATTTTCATCCCACCATATTTGGATTCCATAATCCCTAATAACTAATCATCCTACTACCAAAACAATCAAATATATTCATATATAGATGTGGATAACTATAATCTAGACTTATCTGTACTTTTATCATTATCATACATGTTTAAATATATCTGTGTGTAGAGTCCTGCAATGTTCCACTATTCCTTTGACTCTAAGAAAACTCATGGTTGAACACTCTTACTGAGAGAGTTATCATGGAAATTCCCCTTCCCCAAGGTTAAGTAAATTTCAACGTCAATTGGATATTCATATTCCCCCCTCCACCTATATCTAAGATTCATATAATTTTTAGAAAAGATATGTATTATATTTTTTGAATTAATAGAAACCTGATCCTCTCTCCAAAAATATTGTCCTTCCAATTCATATGGTAATTCATAACCCCTAAATTTTTTAAATAATTAGTGGGTAGTATTTCTTGTGAGTCCAAATATGATGATAGATATACTCCCCAATACAATCATCTTTCATAATCACACATCCCAAATCATCACTAGAAGCATAACAATACACCACATATCCCTTATCTAGATCAGGTAAGAAAAAATAGTATTGGATGCTTGAAGTCATTTCAATTCATTAAAGGATGTATGAAATTTACATTCCCAAGTGAAATTATTACCTTTCCTGATATGTGCAGTCAAAGGTGATGCTAATTTTGAGAAATCCTTCATGAACAGTTAATAATATCAACCCCTAGCTAAGACGCTCTATATCTCAAATAGGTTTCATGGTTCTTCCCATAAAAGACAAACCTCACCATATTATGATTGAATGAAAGACCATATTCCAAAATCATGTGTTCTATGAACATCACTTCTAGGGTCTATAAATTTTTTTTCAAATGATTCCCATAAATTTTGTGGCTCCTGATGATTTATTGAACCACATTTAGATGGTTTCCAGATTCATTCTCTGATATAAAAAAAACAATGATATCATCCACAAATACAAAAATGATGGTGTTGAGATACTATTGGAAAATTAAACTCTTCAAATCCATATAAACATCTAGATATGTAGTCATACCAGAATTGTAACAACCATAAATTCTTAAGTAGGAACATTATATTCGATAGCATTCATGACACGCGACCCCAAGGAAAAAAAGGAATATAATACAATGATATATCAAAATATATTTACTACTTTAAATTTATTAGATATATTAAATATCTTTCAATTCATGAAACACTAAGTTAGCGTGTCTTACATTCCAGGGAAACCTTCTTCTATGGCTTACATTGCACGCATGACTGAATTTTACACAACAATAATATATTATTTAGAAATATTAATATTTAATTTAATATGACATAACCTATACACTATGTTATAGATTATGAATAATATTAACTATCATATAAAAATTTATGGTTTATATATATATATATATAATTAATTCATTGGCTAGCCTTTAATGAGAAATTAAATTAAGAACCAGTTGGATATAAAAAGAAATTTAATTATTAGTATGATTCAAAAGAGGTTTTTCTTAATAAAAATTTTTAATTACATTTATTTAATGATATTAATGAAATATATATGTTTTATATTAAATAAATTATTTTTATATTAATCCATTATCTTTGATATTTATAATTTAAGAACAAACCCCATTTCACACCCAAAAACCTATATTTTTATAAGGGTAATTTTACACCCTTTTAGTGGATAACAGATTATAAATATAAAATTTGTCAATTTAATTAATCTAATATTTATATATAAACTTAATCTTTAATATAGAAACATAATAATTATGTTATGGTAAATGTTTTCAATTTTAATGTGAACATTCATTTTTTAATGAATAATGAAAATACTGAAATTTTCTTCAAATAATCTTTTTCATATAATTTAATTATAATGGTAAACTGTGATTTAAATTGGTTTTAATGTTTAATTAGATAATATTATTACCAATTAATCCAATTAAGTTTATTTGATTCAATTTTACTTTGAGATCAGATGAAAAAATTTAAAAATATTTTAAAAAAATTTACTTTAGAAAAACATGCATTGTTGTCCCAACAGTAGGATTTGATTTATATCAATTAATGTGAGATATATGACTGTAAATTAGAATTATTTATTAAATATTTTTGACAATAATTTAGAATGTATAATAATACTAACTTTGTTTTTGACCAAAAATATTATTGAATTTTATTAAAATTAATTACATCGTTTGGAGTTAAATTATGCTTAATAAGGGACTAAACCATAAGCATACGTCAAAAAATGACATATCAAATTTTAAAATATTTATTGGATAGAAATATTCCATAAATATCCTTTATCTTATCAAATTCGTTCCATTATTTTATCCACTAGCAACATGGAAAACATGGGAATAAGTTCTTTGTCAAAATATTACATGTGTGTCACTCCTCCTCCACTACACAAGACCCCTACTTCTACCCTTTTCATACACCTCTAAAAAACATAAGATATTCCATGATAATCCGAAATTGGTTCACAAAATCCCTAAACATGACCTAGAATCCTCCAATTGGGTGTAAATCCTTCCATTGAATCCCATTGGTATAATCCAAAAGGAGTTACTAGATTTTTAAGGTAATCCTTTCCAGTGATCTCTTTTCTTCCAGTCACTCTTTAGTGTAATTAATTATTTTTAGTTCGTTATTATAAAATGAAACAATAAAAATAAATATAATTTTATTTTTTAATTAATATTTATACCTAATGTTACACCCACATCTATCTAATTGGCGACGGAAATGCTGTTTATATGAATGGTGAACTACCACCTCATGAAACGATATTTGTACATTCTTCCATTATTGTCTCTCATGGTGTTACTTATGGTGTAAAATATGTTTATATGTTATATATATGTAATTAATTATATATTTATACTTCTTTAATACTTTTATAAAACTTACATTTAATACATTCGATTTTGTGTTAGTACGATAACATTGCTTGAGGAAGTTTGGGCTATTGCCCCCTCAATGCATGTGATTTATTCAAGCAATACATAGAACATATTAGAGATAATTATAATTAAAATATATGATATATATTATATACATATGGTAATATAATGATAATAGATATGTATATACATATCATTACTTTTTAAAAAATTTAAAATACTATAATGAAATGGAAGTAGAATTAATGCGTGCACACGACTTACCGTCACCATGAATGGTGCATTCCATTTATTATCTACAAATATTATGGTTTATTCATGATACATATATACTGGATATATATGATATTACTATCATTGATTAAATTTTGGATATTATTTAACCATGTTATATTTAATAAGAGAAACTAATTAAAAGATAAAACTTACTCAACAGACTAGGAAATTAACATCAGAAATTGTAAGAAATAATGAAAGAGTGTTAACAAATGAGTATTTAAACATTATAAGAAGTTAGTATATGAAATTAAAAATATATTCATTCTTAAAATTAAATTAATTAATGTTTTCAATGCCTTTATAAAGTAGGTTAATGGATGTTTATTAGAATTTAAAGGCCATGGATTCTGTTTCAATTTATATTCCATTGAGTCTTATTTATAGTTATGCACCTTGGTTATTTTATAAGGTGTATATAATTAAATTAGAAACATAATATCATGAATATAATTATTCTCATGATATTATATGATTCATATATTGTAAAGACTTTATAATTATTATTATATAATTTTTTCAGAGTGGTATGAGACAGTTTAGAATGTTTAAAGATTATTCTCCTCAGGAATGTTCTTATTGAATATTATTGCAATATAACATCATTTTGAAATTGTCAAATTTATCTTCAAATAATAATATTATTTTAACCATATTTTATTTTATAGTTCCTTTATTATTTTGTGATGGATAATGTAATTTCATAAACTGTATACCATCTTACATACTGTGCTTACTTTGACAGTTATTTTATTAACTGGGGAGTTATTTGGGTATCAGTATTTCTCAATCAATGTGGAAAAATGATAAAGAATATTATTTTGTTAAATTATTAAATATGAGGAATTATTAGAGCTGTAAATGAAGGGTAGGTCACAAAAATTACACAACCCCTAGATTTATCGACAAATTCTCATGAGAAAAATAAGTTATCCAACTTTAACAAGTTTCTATCTATAATTTTAAACCATCTTGTGAAAGGTCATGATGGTTTAGGTTTTCATGTGCCTCTAACATGACACAAATTAAGAAATAATTAGCCTCATTTAGTTTTAGTATTATTCATCCATGATATTTTTCATTGTCATATAGAAGAATACATTTTATTTTCTGTCGATTGATTAAATGACTATGTTTTAATTTCATACCATTCCATATTAATTTTTTCTTTATGTAGTTATTGAATGGAATTTGTTTCCACTCCAAGTTGATTTATTATCACTAGTTCATTATTTATTCCACCTTATTTACCCTTACTATTCATTTTATCTCACACTTATTATGTTTCACTCAATAAGCATTCAAGGACACAAATTATTTCATTTTGTTATGTATCATGTCTGTATTTCCTATTTCAAAACGTTTTATGGGTATGGGGTATGTAATATGGATTTCCAAGATATCTAAATTTATCAGTATTTCCAGATTTTATGCCTTCTAATCATTCAAATTTAATTAATTAATGCCCCTACTATAGGCTTCCCTGTTTAGGGTGTCACAGTTGGTATCAGAGGATGTTTAGTAGCAACCTTGGAAACTAGATTTAGAAAACATTGATTAGGTAGCACAACCATAATATAGATATTGAGGATATGTATAAAACAATATCCATGAATTTTAATAATGTACTGATTCTAGTGGTATTCCTAGATATACATCCCAAAATGGATATTAAAAGTGGAATTGGTTCTCACACAGATGTACATAGTGGTAAAAACTTCGACAAAGTATCCTAGGACAAACTCGGGGTAACCATGTATAAAACAATAGACATTAAAACACACTTGGTTTGACAATCCTGAAAGCTATAATTAAATAAATTCACATATTATTTACCTACCAACAATAAGGATTTAAAAATAACAATTCCACCAATGTAACCAAAATTTATGATTTTAGGATTTACGATGCATAAATTTATTTTATATGCTATACCATATTTAGAGTTATACAATGTTAAAAAAAATTAAGAGCTAATACAATATTAGAAACTGTATAGAAATAGATCATAGAAAAAGGAATGAAAACATGATCATTAAATATGATCCAAATAGTAAGAAATATCATATATTGTATGGTTATAAGACAACATTTCGAAGGGATGTAGTGTCCCATGTATTCTCATCAAATGAGAAAATAATATCATAAGCTAAAGATGTAGGTAAAAAATACTCCAACTCTTATTCCTTTGAAGGTAAGAAAGAGAAGTAGAGGATGTAAAATAAAAATATGGATTAATGTAGGAAGTAAAATAAGTAATTTCCCACATCTGATTATTGTGGAAATAAACACCATGGTAATTTCTTAAATGGAATGATAGTTTTCTATATTTCTTGAAACAAAATTCCACCATGCTTTTTATTTCAGTGGTAAGGAAAATGTTTATAATTTTCAATGCCTCAACTGTAAAGAGATGAGACATTATTAACATCCATGTATCAATCATCAAATGAATATAAACAAAATGATGATATTGGATAAAGATAATGTTATGTAACTACAGAAAATGAAGAGGAATGATTAATATTCTCATTCAGGAATTATGTCATTTGAATATTTTATAAGAAAATTACAAGTTAGAAGAATTATGGAATATATGAGGATTTTACTACAATACATTTTCATTAATTATTTGAGACCATATGTTTAATGGTACAAATATTAATTTTTATATTGAAATTTAAACATTTTTCAAAGCACATGATTGAGGGGAATACAACTGTTAATATGTTCTTGATTTTTATATAAGGATGAATAAATGATTGGTTTGGGAAAGTTTCGACTTCCTTGTAACTGATTAATGACTCATCGAAAAGTGATTTATGCTATTATTGATGGAGTTTAGAAGAATTTTTGTTTTAAATAGCATACCTAATAACATGTGTCTTATATAATTAATAAGGATAAATTCATGTTTCTAATAACATTTAATGGTAATTTGACATATAAAAATATATCAAGAGGATAAATAATGATGTTACTCACATGTTTGGAATGTGAAAATTTAGAGCTATTTCATGTTGCTTATTAGATAATTATAAGTTCATTTTGTAAATTCAACCAACTTATTTCTAACATTTTAGATCATAATGTTTTTTAAAAGATAATCATTTACGAAATGATAGGTAATTGAATAAGATTTTAGAGGTTATTTTATTACTTCACCATTTGATGTATCTTGTGCTAAGAGATGAAGTATAAATAGTTCAAGGAATATTCAAAGAAAACTATTATTTTATAAAATAATATATTTTCTTAAATAGTTAATTAAATTATTTAATATATAAAAAAGGGATTCAAAAAATGATCTCCTTTTACATTCATTTTTGATAAATCAAATGGCCCCTTAGATCCTCCCAAATTTATGGCCTTATGATTATTGACTTTCTCCTAACCATGTTCTATAGAACTCCTCATCATAACATTATTTTAAATTATTTTCTTTGTATCCATGTTTCCATCTACAACCTATGTTCTCATACTTGCAAACCTAGTCACGTGACCATTGAACTTCCCTTTCTCTCTGATTAAGAATATTTATTATTAACCCGATTTAAAATATTAGTCTTTAAACAATAGTTAACTTCCAATTTCTATATTAGATAAATGATTTTGAAATTGTGAGGACACAATTTATTTACAATCGGTAGAATGTTACACCCCTTAATTATAAAGTAAGAACCCGGTTTTCGATATCATCCATGACACATGACACCAATCGCATTTGGGAATATAATATCTTATATTTTAAAATATATTCAATATTTTAAATTGATTAGATATTTTCAATATCTTGAAATTCCTGAAACACCATTTTAGAATTCATTTTCACGTAAGAGAAACCATCTTCTATGCCTCGCCTTGCATGCAAGACCGTGTTTTATCGAATAATTTAATATTTTTTAAAATATTAATATTTTGTATATGATATAACCGGGCCCTTATGTTAGGGGTTATGAATAGTGTCGAATGTCTTATGAAATTTTTTTATTGTATATATATAATATCAATTCATTGGTTACCAAATAATGAAAATGAAAATAAGAACCAATTGGATAGAAAAAAATATTATTACTATTATTGTACATCCAAAAAAGTTTTTTATTAACAAACGTAATTAATTAAAATTATTTAATAAATTTAATTAAATATATAGATTATATATTACTTATTTTTTTTATTTTAATCCATTAGGATTGATATGGATAAGATATGAAGGAACCTAATTTCACACATAAAAAAACGATTGTTTTTATAATGGCAATTTTTCCTATTTTTAATAGAGAACACATTTTAAATATGAATTTTGAAAATTTAATTTATTTAATATGTAAAAAAGACTTTATATTTGAATTAGATATATAATAATTAGTTTGAGGATTTTTTTTTGTATTTTTCTAAAAAGTTTCATTTTTTAATGTATAATGAAAAATTCTGAATTTTAATTTAAAACATGTTTTAATCTAATTTGTTTATAAGTATAAATTAAAAATTTTATTGGTTATATTCTTTAAATAGATAATATTTTTATCTATTAGTCCAATATAGGTCATTGGAGTCAGTTTTACATGGAATTTGAATATACAAAACTTATCAAAACTTTGGATGTTTTTACTCAAAAAACATGCATTATCATCCTGCCTATAAGATTATATTTTAATCAATTTATGAAAATTATATGAATTTAATTTTAAAAATTGGATTTCATATTTTTTATAATAATTATTTAAAATTTCTAATAAGTCCAACTATTTTTTTTACCAAACAAATTGTGAGAATTATTAACATTAATTACAACATTTAATGTTAAATTAATCTTAATAGGGGACTAAACCTAAACCTTAAGGAAAATAAGATATAAAATTATACACAATATATTGTATGCCCATATTTAGACCCTATACTCAATTTTATTTTATTGGGTCGTTTATTTTGTCCACATTCAATATGAAATATGTGGTAATAATTCATTGTCAAAATATTACAAGAGTGCCACTTCTCTTCCACTATAAAAGGAACAACTTATCCCCATTCATCACAACTATTAGCAATAATAGGGTAGGCCAATATCTTCCAAAATATACTACCTAAATACCTACACTTGACCTTGAGGACACCATTTGTGAATAAATCCAAACATAGAATCCCTTTGGTTTAAACTAAAAGAAGTTACCTGATTTTTAAGGTACTGCTTTCCAATGATCTCTTTTCATTCATTTACTATTCCAAACCTTAAATTATTTTTACATAAATCTTATATAGTGGAATCAGTATAAAAAAATTATTTTGACATTTTTTATTACTGTTTCTACCCACACATACTCACAAATTCGTCTAATGGGTGATAAACAAAACGTTTATGTGAACGATGAACTACCGCCTCACAAAACGATGATTATTCAATCTTGCTTTACCACCTCTCATGGTGGTCATTATAATTAAATACATATTTATATATAATATATATGGTATTAATTATGTATATATATTTCTTTAATTCTTTTAGAAAACAACAATTTAATACTTTCCCTTTTGCGTTAAAATGATAACATTGCTTGGGTAAGTGTGGGCTACATCCCCCTCAATGTGATGTGATTCATTCACAAAATATATGGAATGTATTAAACATAATTATAATTAAAACATATGACATATATTATAAAAAAAATTTATGATAATTATAAAATAAACATGTACACATATCATTTATTTTCATTCTTTTAAAATATGATAATAAAATGAAGTACTGTTCATGCGAATGTATGACTTACCGTCTCCATAAATAGTTAATTTCATTTATTATGTCCAAATATTATGGTCTATTGTGTATAAATATATATTGGATATATATTATATTCACATAATCTTTTACATTATGGTGACGATGTTATCATGTTATATTTAATAAGAACAATAAATGACTTGTTAAAACATGCTGAACAAACTTGGTAATTTACACCCAAAATATTTAAAATAATGGAGGAATATTAACAAAAAAGTAATAAAAGGTTATAAGAAGTTGTTATATGAATTTATAAATATATTCATGGTCTTTATATAATTTATTAACTGGTTTAAACAACTTATATATGAATTTAATGGATTGTTTCTTGAAAGGATACTTAAGGTAAGGGATTTCATCTCAATTTTCATTCAATAGAGACTTATTTTTAGTTATAAACCCAGTATCATTTATACGATGTATATAATTCTCATTAAAAAATAATATCACGAATATCCTTTTTATATTGAAATTATAACTTTCTTTTAATGTCATAACTTTTTGGGGATTATCATTTATATGATTTAATGTTTTATGGGACACTTTGGAAAGATTAATATATATATTTTTTAAAGGTTGGGTCCGAAGCCTCATTTTTATTATTAAATCAAAGCAAAGTCCTCTTTTAACTGGGTAGAGGGAAACCCATTACATAGCCTGAAGGCCTAGTGGGCTTGTAGCCCATTACATAGCCCGTAGGCCCAAATTCTATGGCCAATTCACATTCTGTGAATAGTAACCTGCTGCTACAATACCGCACAGTATCGACGCCGCTACAGTACCCTACCGCCGCTACAGTGCCCACTGATGAACGGTGCCGCCGCAGCTACAGTACCGCTATAGTACTGCTACAGTACCTGCGCCCCATGGGGTTTGAACACCCATATTCCATGTATCCTTACGGGGTGCTTACCACTAAGCCAAACCCCAACTACATGATAGGATTAATAATTATTCCCCAAAATAATATTCTAAATGATTATCTTTGTAATCTCACACACATCATAGTGGTTGTGAACATTCTCTTGAAACAATCATACAAGTATAACCATTTATCACTGTATTTTTCCTTTACTTTTGTTTGATGGATATCATTATTTCATAAACCGTATACCATCATACCTACACTGTTTACATTGACAATTATTGGACTAACTGGGGAATTATTGATAAATTGGTATTTATCATTCAATATGGTTATTTTATAAGTAAGGATATATATTTTGATCACACAATATGAGTAATCTTTTATTCTAGAAATGATGAGTGGGTTTCAGAATTTATATTACACCTCGATTCATTGCGAGGTTCTCATGAGAAAACTATGTTGGCCAAATTTGTTGTATTTTTATCAGTAGTGTCAAATTGTTTTATAAATGGTCTTGATTGTGTAGGTTTTCATGTGCCTCAAACATGGCATACATTTATAAATCACTGACCTCATTTAGTTTCAGTAACATTCATTCATGTGATTTTGTGTCGACATATTTATGGATTCATTTTATTTTTAGTTGATTGATAAAAATAAATGTGTTTCAGTTTATTACCTTTCCATATTGTTTTTTCCTTATCTAGATATTTAATGGCATGGGATTTAAAATAATAACCTTCACATTTGGATTTATTCTCATTGATTCATTAGTGATTCAAATTTAATTACCCTTAATGATTATTTCATCACACCCTGATTTGGTTTCATTCAACAGATTATGAAGAAAAAATCATGGAATAATCATTATAGGATGCAATTTATTTAATTTTATTATGTATAATGTCTGTATTTTTAATTTCAAAATGTATTATGGGTATCATGTGTTTAATATGGATTTCAATGTCTTCTAAACTAATCTGTCCTTTAGGATTCAATTCCATATAATCATAGTAATGTAATAAATTAATGCATCAAATTCATGCTACTAGAGTCGAGCCATTATAGAAAAGAATCAAAAGATATTCATAATTTTCTTACATTTTCCTAAAAGAAATATTGAAAATATTATACTCTTTAACTCATAGTTGAAAATTATCCTACTGATGATCAAATTTTGAGATCCAATTCATTCTCATTAATAGATCAATGTAGTCATATACATTGTTAAAGGGTACTTATTCATTATAGTTATAGGTTCAACGTGCCAAATTCATTTCAAAAATTATGTGAACCATCATCCTTTTTACTAATGAGTATGGATGATACCCATAGTTTAGAAATAGTTTGAACAAATACAATATCTATCATGTCATCTGCCTAGATCTTGAGATGGTTTAACATCATAAGATCCATACAATACGAGTAAATAAACATTTGTTGTCTACATTGTATGAGATCGATTGGGAACTCTAACAACCTCACTTGGGGATGATACAATAAGTCATCATGGAAAAAAAATTCTAATTTCCCGATAAAAAATGGGACGATAAAAAAGGAAGGAATATCATTGGGCTCAACTATAATGGAAGACAACAAAATATTGGGATTTGGGCATTAAGGTCATGTATGTCCAAAAATTGGATCCCACTCTCCCAGAAATACCTGAGAGCTCCAATATACAATAGATAATGAAACACAATGATGATAAAAATTAACTAATCTTGATGAGAAACCATCCAATCCCTCATGATGATCTTCTCGAATAGGTCTAGGTCTAGAACAATGAAATCCCAAACCAAATTTGCATCATCTTTGAATAGAGATTATAAAGGACATAAAAACCCCTACTTAGTCCCCTTAAAAAGATATATCTATATCTTCATAATAATGTACATGATCTATGCTTGATGTTTTAGTATATCAAAAAATAGGAAGATATAAATGAATGGGAGGAAACTGTATCAATCAAATCAGTTACAAAAGAATATGAAACAAAAAGTGTACATGTAACTATTGTTGGTCCCACATCAGCCTATATCATGAAACCATACATTATATAAATATACATCACCCAAATTTCCTTTGGATATAGCCTTATATATATTAAATAATATGAAAATAACATAACAATAATTTTCACTAAAGACCCCTAAATAGAATATGGCATAAACATAGCAAGAAATAACTTCCATAGATGGGATCAGATGTAATGGTCGGTACCTTTTTGGCCTATTACATTATATTGTATATGGTTGGAGGAGTTCAAGTAAGGATCTTGGAATTTTAGGTGGGGTTTTCTTTTGTAGGAGTGTTTCAGTTGGAAATTAACATCTTGTAATGTTTACATGATGTGAACTATTATTTGACAAAATTTGTAGTTGGTTGGTACTCGTATTGTAAATCAGGTAATGAGAATCTTATAAGATTAGTACACTTTTGTAAGAGTAATTAATGATGTCTAATAAATAAATTCCATGGTGAAAAAATTATTGATGAAAAAATGAAAATTTTAAAAAACCTAGGGATTACTTGTTTTGTAACAGTTATAGACCATGAAACTGATAAGATATGGGTTTTAAAATAGTTTTTTTTGTTTTCATTCATCAAACCATACCCCTTCACCCTCTCATTTTGGTAGATCCCTAGGTTACTTGGGATAATCTTATATCCCCCTTCCTCCTTCTTTGATTCGTTTGATCCTGTGGACTCCCATTGGAAATTGGTTATAAGACCACCCTTATTCAGGGATAGATTCATATTTTTCATCTTGTGGAGTGACTTGGGTGATTTTTTTGTTTGGGGTGAGATTTTCTCTATGTTTTGATGATAATTTTTCACAATGTTAGTTTATCTATGGGTTCTTATGTGCAGTTGGGGTTTTTAGGGGTATATTCTTAAACCTATCGTGCATAGCGAGTATAAAACCTTCATTGTGGTAGATAATCCATCATTTTTATTTATCTAATATCATGTTCAATGGGTTGAACAATGTTTATTTATGAGTTTTTATGTTAGACTAATCTGAAAAAAATAATCATCTAATTGAAATTGAATTGGCAAAGGGTGAATGGATTTAATTCTTTAAAAGAATTGATATTATTGGGATACGAAGGATTGTACAAGCTTGATGACCCACTGAAAATTGTGTCCATTGGGTTCTTTGTATGTGATGGATGATATGTGATGTGACTCATGCTTTTTATTTTATTTTATGATATCACCCTAAAAGGAAAATTGGAAAACAACATGTATTTTTATAATGAAATTATTTCATGTGGATTTCTAAATTATGAAATTAAACACTGAAAATAATTTTAAATGAAATAATATCTACTTTATTAATTATATAATGTGATCTTCAATGTTATATGTTTGTGTTCGTGCAATGGAGAGATTATTTTTTGATGATTTGTCGTTGGGGCATGTGGGTATGATGGTTTGATGGCTAGCTTTTGGAGCAATGGGGAGGTTATTTGGATGTACTTTTTGGGTGGAGAGTAGTTTATTCTTAGGATATTCTTTATGGGTGGTGAGGTGGTGGATCATTGTCCATACTTTTGGGTTGGTGATGTGGTGGATTTTCGCAGTGATTTTGGGGTTGTGAGGGAATGGTATGATAGATATGATAGGATTCTTGTGATGTATGGTGGCATTACTCTAGAATCCAATGTAGTGATGGAATAATTAATTAATAATGATTGAAATGGTAGGGTATTTTTTAGTTAATGGGGTGAAAATTTTTAATGAACAAGTAAATGATGGGATGTGTGGTAAAATGTGGTTGGTGTTTAATAATGAAACCAATGGTATGGATAATGGTAATCGGTAGGAAGTGAAAAATGTATCTTGTGGATTGTATGGTTTTAATCATTTTGAGTCGGTAGAAAAGTAGGGGATTTTGTAAGTCAGTTTTTGTTATATTTGTGAACCCATATATTGGTTTTGATTGTTTCTATAGGTATATACTTGTATATTCCTTTATATTTCTATTCCCACTTCACCCACATTGAGCACTATGTGCCGAAAATAATCGATATACAAGTGGTGATTTTCCTAACATTTAGTGAGGAGGATGTATATTTGGGTACATACTCTTTCCAACTCTCTCTTCAAAGAATTATATTCATTGTACATGTTGTAATGGATGGAGTTAAATTAGTGAAGTAGATATTGGTGTGATAGCCCAAACGGATTCGAGAGATATGTGAGGAGGTCGTCCTTATAGGGTGGTGAGACAAAGTGTTTTTGGGAAATATGTTATGAAACCAAGGTGTCTGTAGCCTGGATGAGGTGGGATTAGGTGGATTACAGTGGGGGTATGCATCGTTGTATGAGGGCACAAGGATTATGTTCTTCATGTTGATGATAACCTAGAAATATTGTTATGGTTGTGGATGTATTTTGGACTAGGTTTCATCCAGTGAGATGTGATGTGGTCATTATTGTGGGGAGATGATCCCATGTGTATTCACATGAGTAGTTTTGGCACGATTGTTATAGGTAGGTCTGGTACATAGAAGAGATTGAAGGACCTGGACATATGACCTTGGGCTGTGAGAGTGGGTTTCTAGTGGAAATGTGTTCAGGGGTACCCTTTATCGATGTGTCTCATGTTATATTATATTACATTTTTTGTGTTATATAGTGAATTTTCCTTGGTGTGCTTCGGGATAGATAGATGACCTCTTAAGTGTTGTTGGTTCTACTATTTTCTCACAGAATAATTAGAATGATTCATTCACATGTTCATGAGAGACTTTGGTTTTCCTACTAAGTATAATTTTATGATCACCCAAGGTATATAAAGTTATTTTTAGGTTTCCATTTGGATTACATAGACTGTGGTGTATATCACTAGTTCATAACATTGGATAGTTGTTGAGTCACTATTTTATCTTTTCTTATGGGTATTTACATTTGGAGACTTTTGTCTATATCAATTTTATTTATACATGCATGTGGGATGGTTTATGTTTCTTTTTATAATATTTTAGGGAGATTCTTGCGAATGATTTATCTTACCTCCCAATATAATATTATTATAGAGTGTAATGCCTCCATTTCATGTGATTTCTATACAGTTGATAACTGTCACTATCCTGGGGCCTACTAGATGTGGGACTTAGGGTTCAATATCTTTCACCCGTCATTGGGGTATCTTTTCAGGGAGGGGGTTGTGACCGATTGGTATCAAAGTCAGTTTGAGAGAAATAATGGATTTTGGAGTTATGCACAATGAGGATTAGATGGGTTATTATGAAATTAGAACTATTAGTCCTTGGTATGTGAGATATTCTAGGGAGACTTTCTAGGGAATTGGAATTTAGGGGCCCTCACGATCTAGTGCACATAATCTATGCTTATTTAATTCCCAATTGAGGTGGACCACTTTATAAGTTATAGACCTATGAGTTGTACATGCATCATGATTAATTGTGTTCTTGTATGAATTTATTTTCCTTATTATGTATTAAAAATATAATTTTATTTAGAAAGATTCTTAAAAATAATCAATACTAAATGGGATTAGGTAATATTTTTCCCCATTTTCATATATGGCTCCTATTTTTCATCCATGTGTGGCTTAGGTAGTTGAGGTTTAGCTTGATGATCAAGTTGATCACTATAGGGTTGATTCAATATAATAGGATGATTCAAGGAAGATGTTGTTTACTTCTTTTCAAAGACACACTTTGGGGATGTTCTAGGCCATTGTTTTATATTTAGAGATAGAGAGTATGATGGGGGATCTCAAGATAACCTTCAGTTTGATCCGAGACCCAGTGGAGTACTGTTCTCATTTTGTAGTTAGTCAGATGTGGGGAACTACTCATCATTTGAGGACACTATATATGGGAGATATAAATGAGGAAGATGTTTCATTGGATTAATTTCATAAGGAGTTCTATGAAGAGTTAATTTCATTGGTCATGAAGACATTGAAGAGGAAATATATTATTTATCTTCCGTATGGGATTATATCAGTGTAGGGCTTAGGAATCATGTTCAAGGACCTTATGTGATTTTCGATATATCATTTTCCAATTTATGCGTCTTATTATAGACATCATGATGAGGCTCTATATCCTTCTATTTTGTGTAGAATTACTCCATTTATGATTCCATCATATGTGGTGGTTTAAATAATGAATATGTTATCCAACATATACACATGTGAGGTGGTTTTCTATGAGAGGGTATCCCACATGTTTCTTTGAATAGAATGTTTTTCAATGGTAGGTATCAATCCATGGGACCTTTAAGGTTTTAAAAATTAAATCATGAAACTCATTACATTTCTATTCATCATGTAAGGGCTAGTGGTATTCCTTATATTATTAGTTCATTTGTTCTACAATTCCTTTATCTGGTTTTCTTTGACACCACCAGAACCAGTTCCCAAAAGTTCCTCGAGACCAATTTAGTGGAGGTGACCATTTTTATTTTCTACCTCATATGTATTATCTAGTGAGTGTGTTAAAATAGTTGAGACATTTGGATTGTAATCCATTTTGGGGTTATGAAGTGGGTATATGACGATCTCAAGATGATCTATGTTTTTAAGGTCCTTCACCCAAGTGTGGTCATAGAAGTGGACATCATTAGATTGGAAGAGGTTTTGTGCATGTTCATTTTTACACTATGGAGGTGGCGGTGCTAGAGTGCCCAGATATCATCTATGGTATGATCAGGTTGTTTAGTAACCTTTTTTCTTCCTTGTTTGTTTGGAGAGATTCTCATTCCTTTGTTTCACCCACTCAATTCAATTATCAGTGACTAGATGTAGAGAGTCTTACTCTGTCCATAGTGTTGAATATTCTATATGTAGGCCCAATTTTTCAATTTTTTCGAGGGTATTGATAGATGATAGGGAAAACATAGTCCCTTGGGAATCTTTTTTTTATATAGCATTTCATATGATGTCATCGTAGATATTAACTGGTTGTATTTTACATGTTTGGTTAGTGATTTCTTCTAGTGGAATGTCGTGTTCTTGGATGTGGATGGACAACATGTGGTTTTCATTGGTGAGTAGAGTTGTCAGGAGTGTAGTCATTATGTTAATCCCCTTATTTTAGTGATGGTTTAGTTGTTAATAGAATTAGCGTACACTGTGACAGTGGAGGTCACCCAATGTTTTTGAGGGGTTCCTTGATGTTTTTGTAGAGGTGGTTATGATGTTACCCCTCAACATGTTATTGATATCAGGATAGATATATAGCCTGGTGCTTCTCTAGTTTTTAAGGTTCCTTATTTGATAATACCTTATGAGTTTCTTTGTTTATTCAAGAATATTATTTTATTAAAGTGGAATTTATTTGTCCTTGTGTATCATCATGGGGTGATCTAGTGTTTTTCTCTAATAAGGTCCATGACTATTTATGGATGTTTATAGACTATTGGGATTATTCAAGTTATGGCCCAGTACATTTAATCTATTCGGATGAGATATGATTTTTTGATCAAATGATATGGGTGATTCAGATTTCTATGATTGATCGAATGCATAAATATCACAAGTTATTGGCGAAGGAGGGAAATGTCCTAAATACACTACTGGAAATATCACCTATACCCATAGTTTTAAACCGTGGATATAGCCCATGAAACTATAAGTATAGGCTATACCCACGGTTTAATGAACTGTTGGCTACAGTGGCATTGGTATAGCCCTATACCCAATGTTTTTACAAAACTATGGGCATATCCCATGAAAATTTCATAATACCCATGGTTTAGGAAAACTGTGGGTATAAATCTATTCAAACGGTTTTCAGAACCGTAGGAATATATTTTCACAGCAATATAACATACCCATGGTTCAATGAACCATCGGTATAGATGCTTCCTAGACCACAAAAATACTAATATACCCACGTTTCATTGAACAATGGGCATAAATGCTTCTCCCAAACGCACCAGCTGCTGCCCGCTTCCTTCCGGCTTCCAGCTTCCAGCCATCTTTCACCCATAAAAACAAACCAGAATAGAATACCAAAACAATAAAACTGAACTTGCATTACTAGTGAAAACTACAAGAAAGTGTGATAAAAACAAAAACTGAACCTACATTACAAATGAAAAATTTCTTACCAAAAAATAAATGGAAATTAATCTCGGACTATATACTTTGTGTAGTGTTAGATCCATGATATATAAAAAAATACAGACATCCTACACTGGGTAGCTAAAGATGAAGCATTGTAGATAATAATAGATGAAGGAAGGTTCACAATTTGAAGATATATTGAAATAAAGAAACAACACAGATACTTTTTCAAAAGATAATTCTTAGACAATATATATTATTTATCCAAAAGATAAAGTAGAAATCACTGGAAGTAGAGGAATCAATGGATGAAAAATTAGACAACCTTGAAAAAGTTCATATTACTTTACAAAAAAATAAATGATATTAAGAACATTGAATGAATTCTCATAGTGATACATAAGATTAATAGTTTCTTCTATAATAGCTAGGAAGACAAAGAAAATGGTGTTTGAGCTAAAGGAAGATGTTTTCAAAGAATAACAGACCAAAGGGAGACAAATGAAATGTTGTTTGGGCTAAAAGAAGATGTTTTCAAAAAATAATAGCCCTATGGGAAAGGTACAAAAATCTTAATGTTTCAAATAACAATGAATGTGTTTTCTCGGAAAATATAGATTCTAGAGACAAAAAAATGGTTTTTGGGCTAAAAGAATATGTCATAAGGTTACTCAAACATAATGAAAAATTTATGTTAATGAAAACCAAGAATAATCCATTGGGAGGAGGCTAAATAAAGGTTTTATAATTCCTAGAATGAATGTATAATTTCTTGAATACAGTCACCAATATGTTCTAAGATCCAAGATTCAAGGGTTACTATTTGTGTTGTGGGATTTTTGGCACATATACTTTAATTATTATAAGTACATATGATTAACATAGAACAAGAATTAATCTATGGGAAAAATAAAAGAAAAAGAATAATAAATTCTGTGTGAAATATGAATAATACTAGAATGTATAAATGTACAAGTGAGATGTCTAAAAGAAGTCTCCAATGATTTCTAATCATTAGAAGAGTCAAATAAGGAGTATAGAATCGGTTAAAAATTGCACAAGAAACCATAGAGATCTATTTAAAGAACAAAATATTGTTTTTAAGGAAATGAAACAAGGAAAAACTAATGTTTTAAGAGAAACTATGTGAAATATAGAAGGTTTCTGGATATATTCCATATATGAAGAAGAACATTATAGCATATAAGGTTGCATTTCACTTTGTTTCACATTCAATAAAAGAGGTCCCACACAATAATCCTAATGAGATGAATGAGAACATTAGGTTTTTTACAAGGAAAAATGATTATACAATTAGAAAAAGATGATTAAGAATTATCCCAATGTTAAAGTTCAGAAGTATGGATGATCTCATAAGCGATACATCTATCCACATTCTAGGCCTAATTAAAGATAAAGTACCCCTCATTATCTCCTTTCATTTGATGTTTTCTAACATGTAAGGAATTTAAATAATCAAATATTGGGGACATTGGATGAGGCTATTGCTACTGTATAATAATAATATATTATGATTGTGGAGTATATAAACTACAAAGATGGTGAGAAAGTGTGTTCATCCATTTCAATGGATGAAAACATGTTAAAAGGATTTCAAAGTGATCGAAATCGTGAAATATATAATTATGTAAACATCATTAAAAATATGAATGAATTGGTATTCCAAAAACATTTTCTAACCCTTTTTATATCCTGCATAATATATTTTTGATGTGCTTGTTGGGATATGATAATGATTTTCAGTTCTCATTAAATATATTTAAAAATAACCCAAAATGAGAATTTGATAATGGTATCACATAAATGAGAATTCATAGACATCCTTGATGTCTTGGTGAATAGTCTATTGTTTTATACACTATGATAGCACATGTACATGTGAAGTAGATTATGTGAAGTCTCTTTATTAACTTTTATTTGGTGTTATCCCTTTCTTACAAATGAATCAATTTTTAATCCAAATCATGAATTATTTATCAAAAGTTCATTCCAAGTGGCACCCCAAGTGCGAATTTCCTCTTCCTGTTCTAGACAACATGTGTTATTATTGGGCACCAAGATGGTCCTTGAGTTTTGATTATACCTCTCTCTCACTCCCTATGTACCCAACATAAGGGTGAAATACCGAACATTCCAGGTGTAATACCCATCTTCCAGGTGAAAAATGCCCCTAATTCTAGCAACCAAGCCACTCTGTCACTAACTCAATGCACTTTTCCTAGCTTCTCTACTGTATGCTCTGTGTTGTTGCTCATGTGCTTCCCACATGTGATGTCACATGATATACTTGTTGTGTCTTTTTTAGGTGCCGCATCATATTCCATATGACTCTTTCTAGGAATTCTTTTTTAGACAAGGTTATCCAGTCCTTTTCTAGATGCCCTTTTCTAGGTATCCAGATGACCTTTTTCAGGAATTCCTCCTTCATATAACATTTTCCAGATGCCTTATTCCAAGCATCCTCTCTGTGCTTCTTCCAGAACCTTCTATGATGGCCGAGAAGATGAAAACATCTATATAGAGGACCATCTTCCGTGACAGTTCTGACATTGTCCCCAATTTCTATGGGGTCATGTTCAAGAGTCTTGTTGTTCAACCTTGTATTGTCATCTGTATGGTGGACATCTCTAGATGATCCACCCTTAGAGACCACCTTTGGATCTGATAGTCTCATGGTTGAATGAATCTATGAGGGGAAAATCAGCACCCAGTGGGGGTTTGATCTTGGCACTATGGGGATGATGGTCCCTTAACTATTCCTCCTGCACAACCCCATAGTGGATAAATATATGAATTACATTTTTTAGTGTCATATTTAGGCTTGATTGAATTTTTCAAAGGTGGATATTTTGGTGGTGATGAGTTTCCCATACTATTTTCAATCATTCCCCATTGATGTAGGGAATGGGAGAATCTACTTGTTAGTACATATGTGAAATAACACTGGTGTTTATTCACTTCTCCACTGGATTTTGAATAAGACTGCACTTAGAAATCATTGTTGACACAAGAAAATCTAGTATAATTCTTCTGAATATCTAAAAGGATGTTGGTACTTGGCCTCATCCTCCAATGTCACCATATACATGCTCCATGATCAACCGGTGTTGCCACAAGCATGTACCATTTGCATGCTCACCATAGTCAAAAACACACACAATCACACCACTACTTGGTCAAGTGATAATTTTCTATCCTATATACTAGAATGATGTCCTTTGATGGATGGTTCAATAATATTTTCATCACAAACATTTAATAACTTTATTGTGTTAAAATTTCCCATCGACGATTTTTTTCCCTAACTAGAAATTAAATTGTTTGATCAACTATAAAATTATGAGAAATCTATGATCTTTATTGATGAATTTTAATAACTTGGTGAGAGGATATTACACATATTTCATAACCTTGAAGTCTTTCATCATAGGTGAACCTAAGTGTTCTATACGACAGTACACATCATCATAATTATTATAGGAGATTTGTTAACATCCTATATAATTCCTATGAAACCATGTAATTACACTATCTAGTTCAAGAAAATGTGGGAAAGAACTCCTATCATATATATGGTATCCCCTTAAGAGAATATCATGCGTACTACCAATACAATTTTTCTCAGGAACTAATTTTCACATATTCAAAATGCATTAATAAACATCCTTACCACATATCCTTAAATTGATTGGAATAGGTACTCATCATACCACCATAAACATCTTAGAAATGGATTCATTGTAAATTTATACTTAAATATAGATTGAGGGTACTGGTTGTTTTTGGGGGTATTAAACCAGAGAGTTTTATGTGAGGGGGGATACAAAGCTTTTTCCAATTTTCCTGTTGGACGTCGCTTGTGCCAATCGTTAGGAGGTCCCAACTGGAACTTCGGAAAGAAGGGGATTCTTCATGGAGGGATTCCTACTTCCCATTTTTTCTTCAACTTCCTCCATATTATTCTTCAACTTATATTATTGTTAAGATAAATTGTTGTAATCCATGATTCTATATATATTAGACAAAGTATACAGAATTGTTTTTCTACAATCTCTCTCTCATTGACCTAACAATCTTTATAGGTTAATAAAATTCAAATTATTTTGGGTTTTCCTACTAATATGATGTCCTAGTTCATTCATTTTAATATCATTCAATGTAGCACAAATTTATATCAGTTTTTTTTATTTCTTTGAGTCTGTTCTGGACCATTATTATAAGAAATATATATCACTATTTAGTACGAAAACCTGGTCTGAAGTACAAATAATATATGGTTAATTAAATTTAATGGTCAATGCATAAGGAATCCTAACTCAAACTCAAAGCGCTATGCTTATGATGATGGCAACAAAAATCTTCCCTTTACCACTTGCACGCATATGAACTTTTGCATATACATAAGGACACCTAGCCCATATGTACATATTTTCATGTTCATATATGTATAAAGGGATCCTTATATATATGTTTATACATGATTATACCCCTTTACCTTACACACGTATGCATTTTTCATATATATATATATAAGAACACCTAGCCCCAATATATATATTCAAACATCCATGAGTGAATATATATATATGGGGGAACTTATATAAGTATATGCATCCTTATGCATAAATGTGCAAGTCGCCTTTGACAACAGCTACCCAAAACCACTACAGATGGTCAAAAATACTCTATAAAAACACTAAAAACTCAAAATATCAAATCCCGTAAATTAAAAAAATGAATTGAAAGGGAACAAAACATAACTAAAACCAATGGAGAGACCACTTCCCTTGATGAAGGTTGCTAGAATCATCCTCTAACGATACCCAAGGTACATGAACATCAAGAAGAGACGAAAAAAACCCACAAAACATGTCAGGGTTCAGTTGAAGTGATATAAAATAAAATGAATAGTGAAGAGGAATCCAGAAATATCAAATAAGTCAATCCATAAAAAAGAAAACACATCCTAAAGAAAACACTACTTTTTCACGAATTTTATCATCCGGAAACAAAATAAAATCACCCAATAACATAGTGTCACTAAAATTTTAAAAATAAATTATTATGAGGATTATAGAACAAATCCCACCTACAAAAATCATATTGAATAAATTGACTTAAACATACTGAAACATCTAAAAACAATAACATGAAATAGTACACTACATGGAATTCAGATACAGAGTATAATAAGACATCATTTTTAAACATATAATAAGAAAAAAAGCATTTCTAAACTTATAAGCATAACAAAATTTCATTTGTAAAGAAAATTATAATAGAAAAAAACATTATATTAAGAGAAAATAAAAAAAACATTCATTAATGTTCTAAACTCTCTTGAATAAAAAGGGTATATCAAATCCAAATTTATATTTTAACATCCAATTTCCTTACCCATATCTCTCTACACTATATAGTTGTTTCTTTTCATCTATTATTTAAATGAAATATCAAATTTTAGTAATATCTACTAGACATTGAAAAAATGGATGGTAACCATCATAATAGTTTTTTCGATTAAATTGAAATTATTATACCCCCATATTCCCCTATCAACATGGTTAAACATCCCCACAAAGACATCCAGACTGATTAAATATAGATTAGTATTTAGAATTTACATTAGGATAAAGATTATTAATATATTCTTCCAAAAATAAATAAATATTCTCTTTTGGAATAATTATATGATTTATTGTATCTACCCATTCATCCTAAGTCACACAATTAGTTAGATACAAGTAGAATGTATAAGAGGAGAGTGATACCTATGAGAATTCTCATTTTTTGGATTATGGTAGCTCATGGTGATGCAACCAATTGATCATTGGTTTATTTCAGACCCTATTATTGGTTATGTTTTCTACACTACTTACTGAGGAATCCTTTCAGATTTTCTTTCCATCCTTCATCATGGTTATAAGAAAATAACTTGCATTCCTCTTGGATTGTTCCATCATTCTGAATAATTAAAACTAGTTTGTCTGAATGATTAATAATTACATAAGAATATTTACAATTTTCTTCTTATTTTCTCTTATCTAATGGAGGACTCTTCTCTCATACTCCTCTTAATTAGTTTTCATGTTTGTTAATATGGATATATTCTCCCTTAATTGGTTCTTCTTTAATATCATTCTTATTTCTCCCCAACCTCACCAGAAATATCCACCTTTTATTTCGTAAACATTATTATTTTATTCTTTTCATTATAAGTTGTATACTATGGGTGTAACATTATTTCTATAAAAACATTATATTTGTTCTCTTTTATTTTAGTGTATATACTCCCCATCTATATCATATGGAGAGCGGAATTCTTATTGATCTCTTTTTCTTCTCCTCCCTCATCACTATAACTAAAAATACCCATGGTTATTACATATAAATCATCTCCCATAAAAAACATACTTTTTTAGTATTTCAACTGTTATGTTGATAAATTATTGTCTTATACCACCATTGAGACCTCATGCTTTTAGACACACAATAATTGTGTACAACACTTTTTGATAATAGTATAGAATTTTTTTTGTGAGAGGATATACGTTTATATTTAGCATCATATGAAATTTTATTCACAATGTACCCTTATTCAAACAATTCATACCAAATATAGATTTTCATAGGCACATAAATCACCAAAAGGCTCAGATTAAATTGGCCCAAACAAAGAGAGGAGAATAAACCAAGCTCAAATAGTTGTAAATGAACCATGATGATCCAAACCACTTTTCCTTTTGCAGTGGATGCCAAAACACCCAACCGACCAGAATGAACCATGATATTCCATTGAAACAAGGATCAAAGTTAGAATCTCGGAACATCAAATCCCCTAGGGTTCAGCTGAATGAAACCGGGAAACGGGAGAGATGAAAAATCTAATAAATTAATGAATTAAATAAGATGAATTCTTACTTCGATGTAACGACCAAGAACCGTCAGGAGATTTCTTTTAAATGGTTGAAGGAGATGAAGTTGAGGGAGGGGTATGTCATGCGGGGTGTTCGGATATGGGGGATCTTGTGCGTGACTAGGGAGGATAGGGGGTGTTGGATCGTTGCTAGAGGAGAGGGACCTGAGAGGGGATGGGGGATATCACCGTTGTCAGGGATCTGAGAGGGGAGAGGTGGGGCATCACTGGAGGAGACGGAGCCAAGAGGGACTGGGGGAAGGGAGGTGTTAGACGGGAAATTGAGGTGAAGGTAGAGGTCAGGACGTTAAGGTAGAGGTAGAGGTTGGGAGGTCGATGTCGGTGAGGGATGGATATAGCTGGGAGGCAGAGTTTAGGGAGGGGAAGAGAGGGACCACCCATGGAGGCCGATGAAAATATGAAATCGGGAGGTGAAGCCCAATGGAATGGTGAAACATGGCGATGTTTTTCCACGGTTTTAATCATAACCGTGGGTATTGACAAGATTATATCTTCTATACCCATGGTTCTTCTAAACCGTGGGTATAGATGCGTGGGGATATATCTATTTTCTTGTAGCGCTAATTTATTTAAATGTAGGTTTTGGATCATAATGTTATTAGCCAAGTCATTATGTGTTATAAACTCACCATCCATGGTCATGGGACTTATAAACACTATGTTCCATGAGTTCCTGGTCTATTTCATCATCATTTTTATCAATAATATCTTGATCTACTTGAAATAAGAGGTGGTTTGTGTTGATCATCTCGGAGCTTTATTGTAGGTCCTTTGACACCACCTATATTATGTAAAGTTTTCCAAGTGTATGTTATTTACAAGATAGCTAAATTTCATCAAGCATGGGGTATCTTGGTTTGGTGTGGAATTGGACATGTCGGTTGTCAATTTAGTTATTTCTATTTATGAAACAAAGAATGTGGTCAATGTTCGCATTTGTATTATTATTTGCTGGAAATTTTCAACGTTTTGTGCCCAATTTGAATCAATTTTCAACCCCATTGATAGCATTGACTAGGAATCACTATAATTTTTTGTAGATTGATATGTTTTATAAGGAATTCAATTAACTAACAATATATAGTTCACTTCTCTAGTTCTTTAGTTTCTTTAGGAGGGTGTGATATTTGAGGTGTTTTGTGAAACATTCCATTTGGTATTGGCATGTGTATTGATGTAGTAGAGTTAAGTGATATCTTGTGGGATTAGAAATTTACATCCCCATGAGTGTAACTATTCCACCAATGATTTGGAGATAACAATAGTAGTGTTTGTGCTAAATCTATGGTGACATTTCCTCATTAGGGAGAGCTTTGTAGTGCTCATGGATCACAAGAGATTGAGTTATATATTTTTTGAGAATTATCTTAATTTTTGGTAGTGGAGGTTGAAAGAGATTCATCAAGATTTTGATTTTTACATCTCTTACACCTTGGGAAAATATAGTGTAATGTTTTATGCTTTGAGAAGGATGGTGGGGAAGGATGCTCTTTCACATTTTGGGGATGCTTGTAAGGTGATAAAGGAGTTATAATCCTTATACATAGATGTAGGGGGATCATGGTGTATGATATTTTTCTTAAATGATGTTGTATTATTATCTTATGCATAACATAGAGAAGTCTTAGTGGGGATACTCATGGGTTGAGGTGATGCAATATCGTGTGGGGCAAGGTTATTTTTAGAGGGATTGTCAAAGGGTGATAAAAAATGTATGTTTTTTCATGAGAGATTATTCTCCCTTATAGGGATCCATGAAGGAGTACATCATGAGTTTCAAAAATCACCATTGTAATTACATCCAAGAGTTTCCAATATTTGTTTCTTCTTGAGAAAGTTTTTTTGGTGTATTGGGATGAAATGAGCTTTGAAAGAGTTTGTGTAAAGGTGTTTAGTTTTCTATTATGTAAAGGATAAGAATAATGTTGCTGGATGTTTATTTTAAATATGGTATATTACTACATTCGAATGGGTTGAAAAATTAATTTATTTCATCAAAGTGTTACTGCGACTATAGAGATGTTTGGATTTACTCTAGGTGATCATGGAATAGTTGGGAAAATCAGACAACTTATTAATAGTCAAGGAGTCAGAAGCAGTGGATTATTTTTCTATGAGGTATGCAGATGAGGTTATATGGTTGGATGATGATATTAGGTCCATTATCTTAGATTGGAATTCATGTACTATAACACATTTCTAGAGGGGATTACATCATGATTTTGGAATTCTGTTACATCTCAACATTACTTTCCACCCTTATAATGAAATTTGATAGAGAAAACTATCCAGACATTGAAGGATGGGATGTGGGCATGCATCTTGGAATTTAGTAGAACATGGGTGAGACATTTCCATATGATTACATTTTCTTATAATAATAAATATCAACCATCCATCAGTATGGATATGTTTTGTGGTGTTTTATGGGATTCTGGGTCGTTCACCATTATGTTAGATAGATATTGGCGAGGTAGCAGTTCTTGGAAACTGTGTAGTGTAGAGAACAACAGAGAAGGTTCAACTTGTTGGTGAGAATAAAACAGTAGTTAATGTATGAACTATGTTTTCTTTCGATCATAGGAAGATGCCCTTGTAGTTCAATGTTTTCGACCACAAGTTTCTAAAAGTTTCTTCTCAACATGGTTATCATTGTTTTGGTTGAGGTAGTATGATTTATCCCTGATATACTAGGCTCTTTGAGGTGTTGGGTTGAGTTAGAGAGGTTGAATATCAACTAGAATTTACACCATAGATAGAAAGGATCCATAGAATCATTGACTTATCTTAGGTTCATTAGTATATTTACAATGATTCAGGTGTCATTAACTAGGGAGAGTTGGATGTTGTGGACAACATGAAATTCATGGAGAATTCAAGTCGGATTCAGTTATCACCAAGATAATGTTATTCCTGGATGAACCATTTCCATGGTCCATGTGTTGTAGAGGCTGTGTGTCATTGAGGATAGTACTTTTGAGAAAGAGACACATATGTACGCCTTGTTCCTTAAGTTGTTTTTAGTTTTACTTTTCTCTATTTTTCTTCATGATATGATTTTTTTACATAAATGTTTTATGATATGTGTTGTATAACCTTGTTGTGATGAATGTTTTTTGATGTGTGATATTAAATAAAGTCCCAACATATGGACAAGGTAGGACCTATTTCCTAATTGAGATACATCAGACTATGGTGAAATTAAACTCATGTTGGTGAGTCAGTGCCACCCAGAGTTGATAGTATCTTGACATGGAGGGTGTAATAATGTGAATATTATTTTTGGGGAAGTGTGGTTTTTTGGTTTTGATAGTTTTGGGTTTGGCCTGCGAAGAAGTTTAGATGGTTGTGTGGTAGTGTGGTATTGTGATATGAGGTGGTTTGTGTTCTTTTTGTGTTAAGGTTGTGTAAGTTATTTTGAGTTCATATGGTTAAATGGGTATGTCTAGAAGTGTCCATTATGTTATAATGACATCCTTGAGAGGTATCTCATAGGGTTGTTACTCAAACACCTTTCCTTATGCTCTTGGTTTTCACTTATCAAGGGAGATATTGAATTGAAATGTATCTTATTTCATGTCCTCTTCCTTCCTAGAGTATTTATTTTGCAAGTTTTTTGTTTGTGGTGTTCAAGGGAGGTTCTAATGTTTGGGTGGAATAATTTAAAGAAAACACAAGAAGTGGATAGGGTGAATTGTTCCTTTTCAAAAAATCTCGATAGATTCATGATTTAGACATCCTTTGAGAGTTATACTGATATGCTGTGTTTTATTATATAATAAATATGAGCTGAGGATAATTAGGAATAATGAATACCATAGTTTTATAGTGGTTTGGGTTACAAAGAACGTAGATTCCACTCCACAAACAATCTCTCTATGTGTTTGGTGAATTTTACTAGAATGTTCCTCTTATCAATGTAACTTAAAATCGACAACTGAATGAAGTTAGTTGAAACCTTTATAATCATGGATAAAATTAGACTTCTGGTTCTTCAATAGGAAAAAAGATATCCATATCTTAGAACAAGAAGATGATACTTAAACCACAACCGAGTAAGGGTAGTTGATACTCTAATTAATCAAAAGAGTTTTGATTTGTTGATGGTTTGGGTTGAACATCACAATTTCTGTAGCAGAAATTGAATGTAGATTAATATTATTCATTAGAAATGAAATTATTCTAGAAGTAATAGTTATTATGTGATCCCGGTTTAATATGATCTTCAATTACATCAACAAAGAACAACAATAGAAATAATCTTACAATAGTACAAGTTTGAAATATATATATATATATATATATCCAATGTGTAGCCTCTTTTGAAAATAGTAGATTCGATCATTTTTTCCGAAGATCTGTAAAAGATATTTAGATGTACATTTTAATATTTATGAATTTTGTATATATATTTGTATTAGATAACTATAAAAATATAGTAGAGGTTTAGAATTGGGAAAAGGGTTAGACAACATGTCTGGTAGAAGGTGAAAGAGTTTGGCAAGGGGTTGTTTCTGGTGATGGTTTTAGAGGTTTCTGAGCTCTTGTAAATCAAATTTCAATTATAACAACAGAGATTGTAACAATTCATTTTTATTTTCTTCCAAATTTCGTATTGAAATCATTTAATATTGACTAAAATTTATTGTTTCAATAAAAATAACTTTTAAAAAGTCATTTTGATTCTCCTATGTCTGCAGAAATGTAGATAACATAAAATTGAACTGATTGAGCAGCAACCTGATGCCAAGTTCAATTTAATTGAGATTCTCATATAGATATATATGATTGTCATATAATACTTTTAGGGGTGCACAATTACACCGAAGATTCAAAATCATGTCATTCGAATGAGCCATTATTGATGTGATAGATTAAGACCTTTTGATCAGATCCTATGATGATGGAAGTGCAGATCTAGAATCTATTTCCACATTGAAACTTTCCTCGATAGATTATAACGGACTTCCCAAGTACAATTTTAGATACCAAAATTTTATTTTGGAAATATATTCAAATTGTAGCTTCCCAATATGATCAAATGTCTCTCTTTTAAATGCAAAAAAATCTATTTTTGACATAGAATTCATTCATATTCATTGATGTTGAGTCAGAATAGACAATAATTCCATCGATGGAATATATGAATTTCTTAAATTATCAAAATATATTCTAGAAACCACATGTTCCCAATGAAGATGAGAATTCTCTTCCTGACCCTTCATAAACGTTATAGTGAGGCCATCAATATAAATTTTAATAGCGTCATATGTTCCTTCTTCTAGATTCATTAAAGGAGAAGAAACCTTTGAAATAGCTAGGGTATTATCCTAGTACTTATCCACATACATATCACATGGACAATATATACTATCAAGAACAACTATCATATCACCAAAAATATATGCAGTTCATTCTATAGAAGGAACAATGGAAGAGATAGACTTATTTTCAATGATCTCAGTGGCCGGAGTTACAAATTTCGGAAAATTCTAAATTTTTTTGAGTATCTTCTTTATAATTATCAGGTTGATAAAAAACATACATCTCTTAAGCTTGACAGTCTACGTGGTTATCCTCAACATTTTCTGGTTCTTCCAAATTAAATGAATGAGTCACCTCTCCAAATCCTAACATTGAACCCTCATGTTGTTGTTATTCTATATTCCTAGGTTTTAAAACAACTTCATCATGAACAACTTCTTCTTATAAACCTTCTTTATAAAGATACATATCTTCATATCGAATCCTACTCTTGGTAGGATGAGAAAAACCTTATCTTCTGTTTTCTCTAACTTCTTCATTCCTTAATTTACTTTTCTCCCCCTATGTAAAATATTTACATATTTATTGGTCATACACACCAAAATGAATCAACATAAAATTTACTATAATCCAAAACAAAAAAAATTTCCTTAGATTCCTAGAATTCCATACATTTTTCTGATGACATTTAAATCAAGAATCAAAATCTTGAATAAAATTTTTCTAAAACCAAATATTTTATTAGAACCTTCCATAATAGTAAAATGAAAATCATTCCTTTGAATAGAAATAGTAACTAAAATATATCAGAATATATCTAGGAAAATTCAACTCTATATCACTGATATATTAGAACATAATATACATATTCATATATAATATTTTCTTCATCTTAGTAACCCTTGGATCAATAACAGTTTGAATGAATATTAGTAAAACCTTTTGGCCTTCACCAATATCCTTTATAAACATTTTATTAAATTTTTTTCATCCAAACAGAAATGAAATGATTTCCTCTTAATTGTGATCTTGATTTCCAATTGATAGAAGAAAAATGTGGAATAATCCATCATGAGGACATTTTTAAGTCTATGCAATTTCATCTGAATAAATTAAAAATTCATTAACCACTATTAGAGAGTAAATTGTATCTTTTGATTCACCAAAACTAAACTAAACACCTCTATAATATTTAATAGATTCAATCTCCATAAAATTTTTTTTTTCATCTTTTAATAGAGACTAGAAACCATGAAATTCTAGAGCCTTTTTGAGTAGAATGTTTATCTGATATGACCATTTATAAATCTACAACTTTCCGTGGAAGAATATTTCCTAATGGAATATGTTGATGAATCATATCGCTTGTTTCTCCGTCATTTATTCATGTGGAAATCATCATTTATGAGAAGCTCAAGGTTAATAGTCTTTAAATAATATGGATTATGATAAAAATATACTTTTGGGAGGTGAAATGGTTTAAAAAAGAGGGTAAAGAATGTTGAGGGGGTTTTCTAAAAAATGATTACATTGTTTGGTTTCACATTCTGATTTGATAGGGTAGCCATTATTATTTAGTTCTTGAAAATACATGATTTGAAACTGAAAATGAAAAAATATTATTGAAGAAAAAAAAGAAATACTAATTTGAAAGTAAAAATAAATTAAAAAATAGAGACAATAAAGAAATTTGACCCAAGTAAACTGAATCAAATTAAAAATATTAATCCACTAAATTAAATAAACTCATAAAAAATTATTTAGAATTAAAGAAATCTAAACCCCCTTAATAAAATCAGAAAATACTATGGGAAGGGGTTTAGTGAAAATATCAGCTAACTAATATTGGTTATTTAAAAATTCTAAAGGAATAACATATTTAAGAACATAATCACATAAAAACGGTCCCTCATATCATGATTTATAGTCCTAAAATGACTTATTGTATTTTTTGAAGTTTTAATAGCACTAGTATTATCAAATAAAATAGTTATATTATTAAAACACATTCCAAATTCTAGTAGAGTGATTTTCAGCCACAATACTTGTGCACAACAACTGCCAGTGGATATATATTCTACCGTGGATGATGACTAGGAAACAAAGTGTCGTTGTTTTACTTTACTATGATACTAAATATTTTCATATAAAGTGGCTAGTTCTTGATTTTATTTTTCTATCTAATAAAAATCTTTCAAATTCCGCATCTGAATTATAAATTCAATTAAAATCAAATGTTTTTGGTTAAATAATAGATTAAAAAAGAGTTCCTTTTAAATATATATGAATTATTTTAATTGTAGTATGATGAGGTTCTTTTGGATTTTGCTAAAATCCAGAACATATAAAAATAATAACAAGAATTCTTTGTATTCTCATAGAATGATATAATAAACTACCAATCATACTTCTATATAACTTATTTTCAACTGTTTTCCAACATCATCTAAATCATGTTTTACATTACTATACATGGGAGTTGTATAGGTCTTGGTTTTCCAGAGACTAATATTTTTCAATAAGTCAACAATATATTTATTTTATTTAATAAATTTCAGTAGTCTTTTTGATAAATATGAAAACCATAAATGAAATTTTACTCTCCCATCATAATCATTTAAAATTTTATTTTCATTAGTTATAAAAAAATCATTTCATATATTTTTTTAACTCAAAATTACATCAACAACATAAATTTGTACTAATATAATATTAGATCAAACAGTTCCCTTAAAAAAAATTTTATCTAAAAATCCAATAGTAAATTAATTGTTCCTAAGAAAATGACTTAATCTGTCATACCAAGCTCTATGGCCTTGTTTATGTCCATATAGAGAATTAGTATGTTTAAAAATAGAATTTGGTGTATGAGGGTAATAAAAATGAGGAGGTTGTTAAACATAAACATCCTCCATTAAATATCCATTTCAAATAGAAGATTTAAAATATATGTGATCTAATATAACTTCCATAAGGTTTGAATTAGCTGAATGGATTTGAATGGATTCGAATATAGCTACAGGGGAAATTGTTTCAAAAAAAATATGAAGTATTCTTGATTATATCCTTTAGCTACTAATCTATATTTGTTTACAGTTATAATCCCTTCACCATCCTATTTATTTCAACATACCCACCTTCTTCTAATTAATGGATATTTTGTTGGCCTTTTTTATAAATCCCCAATTCATTCTATTTTGAATTGGTTTAATTCTTCATGCAAAGATAATAGGAAAATCTCATCTTTTAAATAATTTTCAATACAAATAAGTTTTTACTATGATATAAAGGAATGAAATATTGCTAGTTTTCTGACATTTCATGTAGTTTTAATTATTATGCCTAGGTATCCTAAGAGAGTTTCTAATGGATGGTTCTTTAAGGTTACAAAATATCTAGTTAAGGAACATTAAAGTTCTCTAGTTTAATGTTCTTCTAAACTAGACTGTCTTTTATTAATATCATTTTCAAAATGAATCTTAGGGGTTTCACGTATCATGTTGTCAAATGAGTTAGAAACTTAATATGTTAGATATTTTTCATTAATGAATTATTATGTTTCATCAATCTTCAAATGAATCAAATGTTCAAAAATAATTGATTTTTAATTAAACACTCTATAAGTTATAGAGGTAGTATAATATCCAAAACATATTCCATTATCAGCTATTGGATCCAACATACCAATGGTCTCCTTTGTATTCATGATATATACCTTGTATACAAGGTCTTAAAATTATATTAATAGAGGTTTTATGTTATTCCTATGTTCATAGGGTGTCCTTTTAAGAATAGGGGTTATGAAAAATATATTCATGGTATAAGAAGGTTGTTCTTATAGATTCGACCCAAAAATAGTTAGGAAGACTATATACATTTAGCATAGTCCTTTCCATTTCTTGAATAATTTGTTTTCTTTATCCGAGAATTCCATTTTTTGAGGTGTTCTTTCTATATAGAAGGTCTGTTTAATAATTATATTTTAGCAAAAAGAATTAAATTCTTTATTCTAAAATTCTCCACGATGATCACGTCTCAAAGAAATTATTTTAAAAACGTTTTCATTTAAAAAAAATTCATAAAAACATTTAAAAAACAGTGAATACTTCACTTTTCAGTTTTAGAATTATACCCCTGTAAATCAAGAATAATAAAAAAATAAAACATAGATATATAATTTACCATCCACACCTGCTACTCTGGATGGTCCACAAAAATCCATTTGGTTATGATCTAATGGTTTATATGTTGAATTTTTTTAAATTGATTTGAAATTATATTTGTGTTTTCTACCAATTTGGCATGCGTCATGAAATCTATCATTGTAAAATTTAAGATAAGGAAAATAAGAAACAATTTGTTTCTTAGATAATTAATATGATGAAAATATTTTGAAATTAAAAAGTCTCCTATGTCAGATCCATGACTCATTTTTCTTAAAAGTTATACAATTCACCTATTATTTACACAAGGAATTTAAATCCAAGATATATACAATTTCAGTTCATAGTGATCTAAATTTAAGAAATTTATCTTTGATTATAGAGAAAGAATTTTTAGAAAAATAAATATAAAAACCATCATCACGGAGTTGAGAGATAATAACTAGGTTTTCCTTTAACCCTTACACATATAATACATTGTTGATTGAAGTAGTCATTGGATCCCAAACAGTTCATATTCCAATGATCTTTCCTTTTGCTTCATCATGAAAAGTAACTAGTCCTTCATCCATTTGAGTCAGTGTATGAAAAATGGATGAGTCTCCACTCATGTGTCTATAATATTCACTATCTATACACAATATTTCATTTTTGTTCTTGTGGCTATTTTCATTCAAAAAATCATGAAACATTTTTTTATTGGTAACCAGATTTTAATGTGTTCAGCAGTTTCAGCAAGCAGTGATCTAAGAATCCAGTTTTTTCTTTCACTTTTCATAATTTCTAATTCTTTATTCAAAGATATTTTTTGAAATAAATGCCTTTTTAATACTAAGGATTTTACTATTTTCAATTAACAATTGTTAGTGAAATGACCCATTATTCTATAACAATAATTGGTAGCATGTTTTTACGTGGGAACAAAATAGTGCTTATATAAATTATATATTTTCACAATTTATTCATATTCCAAATATTTTTCTTTTAATAAAATTATTTCCAAGAATCCCATTTAGAGTCTTTACTCCTTTAGTAAAACAAGGTCCAAGAATTCATGATATTCTACTTCATCCAATAATTCATTAATTATTATTTCATAATCAATACAATGTGATGTAGACGAATTTAACTTAAAAATTAATTATTGATGTTGTTTTAGTAATTTGTCTCATTAAACTAAAACAATATTGTGAATAATTTCAAATGATTTATGCTTCCTCAATAAAGATTAATATTTTTATTATAACATTGAACAAAAAAATTCAAATTTATTATTTTAGAAACTGTCATTGTCAGAGCTAGAGGAATAATATGTTTCTATCCATTCTTCATCTTTATCCACATATATCATAATAGATTTGATATTTTTTTGGCTCTTTCTATGAATAATATTTTTAGGATCTTCATGATTATTTGGATACACTCCATGTGGATTTCTTGGCTCCTTTCCCTTTATACTCATAATCAATATTTTTTATATATTTATTTTCTAAACTCTTTCGTTCATATTTCAATTTGGGGAAATCACATCTTATGTGCGACAATTTTTTTTATTCATAGCATCACACTTCTCAGTGTTATTTCTCATCATTCTTAAAGGATTTTATAAATCCTATTTTCATTATGTGTATGTTTCTAAACATTCTAGATAGATGATCTTGTTAGATTTCAAATTTTTTGGTGTCTATGTTTTTTATATTTTTTAATTTTCTTTATTCTTTTCGTTTATGATTTTGAGTGTCATTTTCAGAGAAGTATTTTTACTTTTCACTAAAATATTGTGGTCATTATCTTCATCTTGAATTTTTTTCCTTCATACACCATCAATGATCGATTCAGTTCCTTCATTATAAAATTCTTAATCGGTGATGATTATCTAATATCCATAGATATTCCATTCCATTTAGAGGGTAGTATATTGTGTACTTTGAGTGCTTGATCATGTTTATTGATAGGATCTCCCAAGGTAGTGTTCTTGTTATCAATCCTAATTAACTGTACATTCATTAGTGTGACGCTTTTAGCATCAAATATTCTAAAATTGTCAAAATTTAGTTTGGCTGTAGTATACCTCATCTGTCTGATGTAATATATTCTTTCATTTGATACAACTATTGTTTTCCAAATCTCATATATATTAGGACACTGTGATACATGATTAAATTAAATAGGACAATGTTCTTAGATAATATCATTCATTTCATTTAAATTGATTCCATATTCACCTTCTGGTTTAGTATTCCAATTCTCTGGTTTATTGGGAATTACATTAGGAGTAATTATCAATGTGTACACCATGAATCCAATATTCTTCATATAGATAATTTTTAAATATTTCCATCTTCCATAATTTTATCCATTAACGATTGGAGCACGAATCATAGAGATTACTTCTCTTGGGTCAATAATTTTTATTATATTTATATATCTTTATAACAAAATATTCCCTATGATTCCAATTTTTAGTTCAGAAAAATAAAAAGATAACAAACAGGGGAGTTAATTGTGTCCTTTAAAAAATCATGGTAGATTATCGTGTTCGACATAATTTACTATTCGTGAAAATATGCATGGTTAGACTCTATAGAAATTAGAGCAATGGATAAAAAAAAGAATGTTAACATCAATATTATAGATATTCTGTAACCATATCTTCCCAAGCCCACTCCAACAACACTCTCTATGTGACCTTAGTGAATTTCACTAGAAAAGTCCTTTTATCACTAGACATTCATACCCATAAATGAGTGCATGCAACTGACACCATTATTTTAAATGATAAATAGAGCCTTATGGTTCTTTAATAAGGACCCAGTTATCAACATCGTAGAACATGAATATGATACATAAACCATAAATATGCCTGAGAAGTTTATACTCCAATAAATCAAAATAGATTGTATTTTTTTTGATGGTGTGGGTTGAACATTACAATTTCCACAAAAATATTTGATAGTAGACATATCGTTTTCTTTATAAATGATAGAATTATAGATAGAATTGTTCTGATGTGATACCTGTTTCAAATTATCTTCAACTATAACATCAAAAAATAGCAGCATCAATAATCTTATAACAGTACGAGTTTGAAATATATATATATATATCCAAATTTCAGCCTCTTATGAAAACAATAGAATAATTAATGTGTTGCAGAATATATGAAAAAGATATTAATAATTACACATTATTATTAATGAGTGTAATACATATTTTTATATTTAACAGATACACATATCTAATATATATCATAGACTACATGACACAGTATTCCAGATCAAATAAAATAATCTCATAGATGATTCATATTCGAATTTGAAATAATTTTGTGGAGTCGTAAATTTCCATAGGAATAAGAGTGACTATTCTTGTTGAATACCATTCTTAGTATCAATCATAACAGACTTTGACTCGATTAGAAAGAATAATTTAATCAGTGTCAAATTCTATCAAGACCATTGCAGAAAACTCGCATAAAATCGGGGATTTAAATCTCAGATATTGAGTAGTCAAACGTAGGATTCGTTCTCGAAATAAATATCAAACATAGGGTTCAACTATGTAGCATACACTATCCAAACATAAATATGTCAATTTATGTTTAATTAGAAAGTAAGGTTGATGAACCATACGTTTGTCTCTTAATCATAGGTTTCCTTAATTATATAGGGTTCATTAACTATAATTTCTTCTCTTAACAAACATATGGTTCCATCCAAACGTATAGTTATTTAACAATAATATTTTGATAACACAAGGTTGATAATCCATTCATACTATTTTGAACATTTGGTTCATTACTTATGGTCTTCTTTCATGTGTAGGGTTTATTCCAAACATTACATTTATAAACATAGGGTATAAAAAGTGTTTATAGAATGCACTAAAATATGTTCCAAAAACATTATCAAATATTACATTCTAATTAAAATCATTTATATAATTACTGAATAAATATTTCAATGAGTATTAATTTTCTAAAATACACATAATGTTATATCATTAGTGAAGCAAAAATGGTTTTTGTGAGAATAAAAATCAATATGTTTTGTAGAGTATTTTTGTGAAAATACATTCCCAATATCATGGAATTTTCAGTGGAGGATGTTATTGTAAGATTGCTTTAGTAATAAATTCACACTGTATATTTTTTACACAATGTGAGCTGATGGTTCACATTTTGTGTAGTAGGTTGAATTCATGGATTATAAATCGACGAACGGATAACAAGTGAAATGAGTACACATAATGTAAGTGGAATAATAAACATATAAAAAATAAGTTTTGAGGTGGTTGAATTTTCAATGAATTTAAGAAATTTTTGGATACTGAGGATTACGTGTCATATAATGGTTACAAAATGTGAAACCGGAGGGATCTAGGATTTAAAACCCCCTTTTAAACTAATTTTCTTTCATTTATCTATACCCATTCTCATTATTGTTTTGTTAGAGACCTAGGAACCTTGGGAGGATCTTCTAGCCCATTCCTCCTATATGAATTTATTGGATCTACTAGATTCTCATTGGAAAATGGTGGAAGGCCCTTCAATCTTCATGGTTATTTTCTTATTGTTTTTCTTATGTGGATTCACTATTGCAATGTAATTTTGGATTGGTGTGTGATTTGGGATGCTTTTTTATGATATTTATGTTTAGTTTTGGTTGATCAATGTTTTCACATCCACGGTTGTGCTTTCTGGGCATGTATTCTTCTCCCTATCTTGCACTACGTGTTAGAAAAGCTTATTTTGTGAAGAGAATCCATCCTTTCTATTTATGTTTTATCATGTGTGAGGGGTTTAATCTTGTTTATCTATGTATTATAATTTTTATGAATTAATCAATGATATGTAATATTTTAATTAAAATTTAGGGGGGCATGTAATGATTTACATGATTTTAAATTTTTGATATTAGGGGGTTGTAATTAATTGTGCTAGGAGGATTACCCACTGAAAATTGTACTCGTTGGGGGATTTATTTATACTGGATGATATTTTTTGACATTGATTTATTTTTTTTTTATTTGATATCGCATAAAAAATTAAATTCGATGACCACATATATTTTGGATAATGAAATAGTTCCCTTGGATTATTCTTTTCTGAGATAGAAACTCAAAAGTAATGTTAAAAGTGATAAAATCCCCATTTAAAATATTCAAGTGATCATTGATATGATATCTATGTAGTCATTATATGGGGTGGTGATTTGAAACGGATGTGTGGTTGGGGAATGTGGGGATGATGGTTTGATGGTCGTGATATTAGGGTGGAGAGATGGTTCTTTGGAATTGTATTTTTATGATGTGAACATTTTTTCTTGTCCATTCATTTGTGATGACAAGATGGTAGTTTTTTCCTGGGGATTTTGGGATGAAAATGTGCTATCTTTTTGGACATTTGTTTTTTGTGGCGAGGTGGTTGTCATTTGTCTGTGCTTTTGGGGTGGCAAGTTGGTGTTTTTCTGGTTGTGATTTTGGGGTAGTGACATGGTGATGTGATAGAGATGATGGGATTTATAGGATGTATTGTTGCTTTGTTCTATAATCCTAGGTATAAATGAAATAATTAGTTAGTAATGATTAAAGTGGATGGTATTTGGATTTTTAAATGGGTATAAAATTATTAATGAACATTTAAATGTTGGGATGAGTTGATAAATGTGGTTGGTTCTTAACAATGAAATGAATTGTTAGGATAATTGGAATTGAATGGAAATGTGAAATGTGGCATGTGGATTATGTGGCATTATGAATTCAGAGGTGGTTGTGAATGTGTATATATTTTGATTTGGTTCATGTTTCCTATGACCCCATAAGTTTGGATTGTGTGTGGCTACATGTATATAATTGTATATTACTTGTGGTTTCTATACTCACCCCAACAACATCGAGAACTAAGATTCAACACTCATATTTATAAGAGGGATTTTTTACTGAAATACAATGAGGAGGATGGATAACAGAGTACATTATCTTTCCCATTCTCTCTTATATTTGTGGTAGGTATTTCATAGGTTTTGATGGATATGTGTTTGTTAGTTTATTAGATGGTGGATGTGATTTCACATCTATCTTTAATCAAGATGTAAAGTGGTCGTACATTTGGTTTAGCAAGCCAATGTGTCTTTGGGTGATATGTGAGGTAGCTCAGGTGTCTATGGGTGGAAATAGATTGGATGAGGTGTATTACTATGATGTTTTTCCTTGGTCGGAGGAGGGAATGAGGTTTATGTTCTTTATGTTCCTTATACCCTACTATTAAAGGTATATTTGTGGATGTGTTATGGCCGAGGTGTCTTCAGGTGAGATGTGATATGGATGTGATTGCGGGGAGGTGAGCCTAGGTGTCTTCAGGTGAGTTGTGTTGTTACTATGCTTGTGGGGCGTTGTGTTATTCTGAATAGATGTAATAGTAAGGGCCTACAATGTAGGGGTGTTAGTGTGGTATAGTAGTTGAAAAGTGGTGTGAGGTACAAATTATTAATGTGACTCAAGTTATATTATATTAAATGGATTATTTATTTGGTGAGAATTCCTTGTTATGGTTTTGGATGGATAGTTTACATGTTTGTTGTTGTTGGTTCTGTTTTTTTCTCACAACTACATTAGTATTCTTCCTTCACATGTTCACAGGAAAATGTTGTCTTCCTACTGAGTATACTTGTTTTGTCACCACATGTATAATTTTTTCTAGGCTTCATGGATTATTTCGTTGGCAATGATGGACATTACTAGCTGAGAGCTTTGGACAGCTTTTGAGTCACTTTTTTATCTTTTCTTTGGGTATTTAATTTTGGAGACTTTTATTTGTATCATTTTTATATATACATGCATGTAGGATTGTATCATGTTTTTCATATTATGTCATAGAGTTTCTAGTTGTTGATTCATATTATCTACCAATATTATATTATCATATAGGGTGATGCCTCCCATTTCATGATAATTTTATATGCTCAGTGCTAGTTTCCAACTCAGGTCCTGCTAGAGGTGGGACATGGGGTACTTATCTCTTACCCCCTTTCACTTTATTTGGAGTTAGGGGTCATGAAATTAGTATCCATAAGCATTATACATATTAAATATAGTGGGAAATGTATGAATAGTGTTCCCATCTATTCAACACTGATAATAGGTCAGGGGATCACAACTAACTACTACTAATTATGTAGAGGGAACTTGTAGTTTGGAACCACCTCCACCTCCCTTCTGATTATACTGCCACATCCTATTTCTTCATTATGCATAAAAGAAACTAACTTTGGGTTGAATTGAAGTGGTATAGTATCCATGGATGACTATAATTACCACTAATACATCATATCTCAATATACCATGTTAGCATTAGTGGAAAAATTTATAGTGTATTTCCATGATCATATATTTATAATAAATCCTTGTAATCATTTAATTTCTCCGATCATATAAATAATCCCCATATCTACAATGAAATGAACCAGCTATATAAAAGTTTTTATGTACCATAACATCGAATTTTCACTATATTACAAATAGAGTAACTCTAGATAAGTTTCTATAATTAGAGAATCTTGACAGAAATACTAAAATAAAGGGGTCTTAAAACCCTTCACATCCAAGACCATATAATGATTTTCCAGTACGATATAACCCCACCACAACTTAACAAGACCCTCAAGTCGCAACATATAACACATATACCAGATAGCTTCATGTGTATCATGGAATTCGTAGAATTGATCAATGTTGTACATAGAGTTCTCAAACTATTGAGGCGCATTCATACCCTTAAAGAATGGGGGCTTCTCATGTAGGAACTATCGTGATGTGTCCTTTTTTTCTCATCATCTTGGAAGTTCCTTGAAAACTAGATTATTAACTCATGTCACATTCTGGTCCATTGAAAAAAATACCCAAATGATATAATCTATATTATTATGATGCAAAAAAATACTCCCCTTAAGAGTATCTTTCAAAACACCCTTTTATGGAACATGAAAAAAAATTCCAAGAAACTTGTTTTGTACAAGAAAAAAATAACAAAAATACATGAGAAAAGCATAATATTTGTTAAAAGTATAAAAAATAATACCAAGTTTAAAACCTGACATAGGGGACAGACATCCATGAATCTCAAGATAACTTTAGAGTACTCATGACAAGTGTTATCCATACACTTATCATAACCTACCTCTAAAATTTCAATGATCATATCACCTATAAAACATTCATCCAAAATTAAGGGTAGTCAAGGATAAAATTCCTATGATATATATTTTAATGAACCAGACAATATTATCCTCTATGAATTGCACCTAAACTGATTCACCACTAACCTGAAGGGTGTTTCGGATCCACAACAGCATGAAAATAGTAGATGGGCATAAAAACAATAACCATAGGGAACTATTTCATTATTCTTGAATCAGGTTACTTAGAATATATATATATATGTGTGTATGTATATATAAATAAAACAATAAAACAAATCCATAATAACCAAAGAAGTGAAAATAATAGTGATACAACTCATTGAAGAAATATAAAGCTACAAGGTACATGTCCAACACCAAGAACTAATATTCAAAATAGTTAAACAACTACTCCATGTGATATGTGGGAAATTTACCACCATATCACCACTACTAACATGTACCTATTTAATGTAAAACTCACTTCGACATTGAGAATCCTCTTTTTTACTTCTTCAAAAGGCGATATAAGGTCAAAAAATTCCGAGTTAATTTTTGTAGTGTGTGAGGAAAATAGGATCTGTAGGATCCCACCCAAGTGTTCAATGTATATTCTTTTTATAATAACACCATTATTCTGAATTTATTTTAAATAATGCATGATAATTAATTAATGATTTTTTTTATCAAAATCATTGTATAAATTTCATCTTTTTCCATAGTTCTAAAATAAGCAATGTAAATAATTTCAAAGAAAAATTTCAAAATCATTTTACATTTATCATAAAAGGAATATCAAAGTAAAAACTGTAAAAATTAAAATAAAAACTGTAAAAAAATTCCAAGGAGAACTTACTGTTAGGTTAGATAGGGCACTCACACAACAATTATGACGAGTACACCATAAAGGTCCCTTGAACACGTGCATCAAGTTATATGGATTATATGAACACCCATTAAAAGGGAAACACCAAACCATTTAAATCAATTATTAGTGCCCAATGAATATCAATTTAGGACTTGAAGAACACCCATGAATGTGAACCGCCTTGCAATACCAATGAATGATCCCAAATAGTACACCATGAACCTATGTAACCAATGATCCTTTGTATTTCATTTATAAGATCATTTATAAGGGGTTTATAAAATTTATATGATAATTTCAAATAATAGAACAACCATTTTCCATCAAAACGTACATTGAAAAACCATTTCATCCTTCATGGACTTGTGATAGAACCGCCTTCTTCAAAATCAAGTCACACACCTTCTTTAATGGGATCCACATTCTAATAGAGGTCTAAAATAAGCATGGACCAAAAAAATAGGTCCTCTAGAAAAGCACATGTCACAGAAAACATAACACCATAACCCATACACAAAATATAATATCATAAAAGTTCAATATTTGATGTTACAAGAATCATTAAAAATTACAAAATCCCTAAACATTATACTAACACAACTATTTTATAAAAGATTAATGAAACCAAAGAGAAGAAATCAACACACTCTCCAAAAAGAGAAGTGACCCACCAAGCCAGATATTTATCAATGAATGGAGGAACTCAAAAGAACATAAAGCATCCAAAATAACATGGGAAATACCTAGGTTTTGAGGTAGGGAGTAGGAAACAAATTTAAAGAAGATACACTTCTGTAGTGTGATAAAACCATTTAGGTTGAAAAATAAACATCATGAGTCACATATTCAATATCTGAAACACATGGATTTTGTGTAGACTAAAAAAACTGGCACATCTATTAATTAAACCAAGTAAAACTATTCATGATGTCAATGGAATTATCCTCTTAAATCCATTTCATTTCATGAACCTAATTGATGGGATGTTCCTAGTGACATATTCACATTCTGAATCTTTTATTCGTGATGTGAATTTGTGTTAAAGCCTACACCATATCAAAATTCTTTTTAATAGATTCAAATTCATATTTCACCCATTATGAAATGAAGAATCACTTCCATTATCATTAAAAGTGATCATACCATTTACTAATATGTCTCACTGATTCTCTATAAAGAAACACTAAATTGAATCAATCATGATTCGATAATGTATAAGGATGTGGTAGATTGAACAACCAACAATAATACCATTTAATAAATAACATGAGCATGAAATGCATCCATGGATGAATGTAAACAGAAGTAAAATTATTAATGAATTATCACATTAGTAAATTCCTAATTATAAACATTGATGATATTAATTACAATTCCTTATTCAATGAAATTATAAACCATTACATCGATTCTTTATGATTTTTTTTAATAATTCCGTAGGCACATACCCAATAACAGAAAATAAGGTATACCTATTGTTTTATCTCATGAGGCTTGTGGATGCATCGAGGGGATATCAATAACTGGGCCCCACCTATCACATAAAAATATACCATACATTCTATATACATTGAGAAAAAAATATAAACCAAAATAAAAATTCATTGTGTATATATAAATATTTTTATTGAATCAAGGATAGATAACTTCAATATATCCCCATAAAATGAAACAACATTATTAATAAAATTCTATCAAATAAAAACATATATTGAAATAATATATGTTTAAGGAAAAATAAATGTATTCTAAATGATATTGAGTACATCCATGATAATGTAAATATGGACATAAAGGATAAAAACAATATCTCATAAAAAATGGATAGTTATAAAGAACATGATGACAAGAAATTGAGTGATCAAAAAAAATTTAATACAGAAATCAAAAAAGGGTGATAAATTATAACCAATTTATAAGAAAAGAGGGTTTAAAATAAAGGAATTAATGTTTAGAATTATAGATGAAAAATAATGTGAATAATTATAAATATATTTCCTTAATGAATTTTTAACTTTGTTGTACAAATGATGTTATAAATTGTTTCCATATTTTTTATCTACATTTAAGAGAATAATTCCTTTTATTTTAATGCATAAAATAAAAACTCATCGAATAATAGGAAATATATTTTCATTGAAAACACATAGAAAAATGATAGGTAATCTTCATAATGAATAATCACTACCATGGAGGAAAAAATACATTAATGTTGTATACATTAAAAAAGAATATTGATTTCAAAATTTGTTAAAGAAAATAAAAAATAACACATTTGGAAAATGTTAAAAAATATTTCATTATAAAAACATCCAAATAATTTAAAGTATTGTCTAAAATAACCTTTATAAAATCATTGGATAATGCAAAATAAAATATTTGAAATAATTTAGACAATTCATGTACGGAGGGAAAACTATTCCTGGTGTAAGAGTTGAATGAAGGTTAATTTTTCATAAAAACATTTTTCCGTAATTGGGTACCAAAGAGATTAAATCATCAAAGAGAAAATAAAACCCCCCAAAACCCCAAAATATAATAAAATAAATAGTGTTTAAAAATATATATATCATATAATTCTTCCAAATGTATATTTAAAAATGGATAATCACTAATTATAATGAGATTGTAAAATAACAATTTTAGGCATTAATAATAATTGATTAAGAAACCCTTAAAATGGAAGAACATAACTAATACATTAATAAAATGAATAAATATTAATTTGATATATAATATTTAAAATTGGTAAAATATAAACAATATAAATGGAATTAGGTGAATAAAATAAAATTTGTCATTATGGAGTGAAATTTAGATGCAATACACTTAACCTAGATTCATGCTTTGTTGGACATATTATGTCATCCTTAATAATCAATTTAATTTTATGAGATAATTTATTAATAAATTTTCTCAACTATAGTTAATTTTTAATGTATTTTTATAATCAATTAGTGCTAATAAAATTAATAGTTTTTTCTTTGATTAACAACTTATGGTTGTGTGGTGGATTTAATTAAACTACATTGGTATGTTTCCCCTAAGAATTTTTTTATTTGAAATGGTTCCAATATATATATATTTATAAAAATTTCAAGAATAAAATCTCAATTCATTATATTAAATCTCAAAATTATCCATGTGTAGTAGTAATAGAAAAATGAATCACCTCATTTAGTTGTGGTTGTCTTCTATGCATATGCATAAGTGATGTATCATTTTAAAATAGATATAAAGGTAATAGTATTTATGTTATATAAATTATATAATTTTAATTAAGTAATATATATCATAAATATTTATTTATTCCATCATTATAAATTGACAAGTGAGGTAGTGATGAAAAAAAGTACACCACTACGAGGATACAATAGTTTATACATACACAAGAGTGATGGTTTCATTTTTAATAGGTTGGAATGGTGATATAAAATAGATGTAAAAATAATATAAAAACATATAATCATTGTAAATAAACTAATGTAACTATTTTAGGATGTCTGTTGAATATTTAGAATGGGTTTATAAAAAATTTAACTTAAACAATCTCAATAAGAACATTTACCTCGTCCATTGGTAATATACTATGTATTAGACCATAATCATTATTAATGTGGTATTATATAAAGATAAAAACCTAGAGGATGAGAAAAATAATGTTAGGATGATATTTTGGTAGTTATTGGTATACTAAATGTCATGCCCCAAGATTTTATAAAATATATTATTTCCAATTAATTTATATTCTTTAATAGACTACATTAAACACAATACAAGGTTAAGAATGCATCACATGAAACACCATGTTTATCTTACATTGCACACCACATCAAATTCCATTCATGAATTATGTTACACAAAATCAAGAGACTTACCAGGAAATAGCGTACTATTAATATTATATATTTAACATAGTAGCTATCTTCTAGATCGTAGCATGGAGGTAATGAATATGATTAACTATTGTAGGAAATAAAAGTATAAACATATTTTTAAAATTAATTCATTGTTTAAAAATTAATTATAAATGAATATAATGACCGATTAAATAAAAAGGATGAGTTTTTTTATGAAAACTATTTTTACAAACATAATAGAATTTTGGCTTAATATATAAAATTCACCACTCTTACTGATAGATATTAATGAAATTTATAATATATATATTTAATAAATTTTTCATAAATTTAACCAAAATTTTTGATAGGTCTAATATATAAATAAATCCAATTTAAAGCATAAGATGATGTATATTTTAAAAGGTAGTTTTACAAAATTTTAATGGTGCGCCAAATTTAAATATAATCTTTGATTGTTCTATAATTTTTAATTGAAAAAATAATCTTATTTATAAAAATTTTTATATCAAAATTTACTTTGGGGGGATTTTTGGTATTTTTCGGTGAACATTCATATTTTAATGAATAGTGAATAACTCCAAATTTGTATTTAAAAAATTATTTTTTGTAAATAATTTATTATGTTAAATTGTATTTTTATTTAATTTTAGTTTATAATGAGACCAATTTTATTACATTAAATATAATTTATTTAAATTTTATCATTTTTATAGTGATTTCAGATATAAAAACACATCAAACTTTTATACATTTTCATTTTAAATTCCCACTTTGTCGTTTAGTCTATGAGATTAATTTTTAATTAATTTCTTCCACTTATGTGATTTAAATTTTGAAAAATTGATTCTATATTTTGAATAATGATAATTTATAATTTCTATTAAGAGCACCTTTGTTTTCTACCAATTTGTTTAAGAAGATAAGTAAAATTAATTACAACGAATAAGGTAAAAATGAGAATATGTGGTGATTTAATTTTATCCTTAAGTGGGGAATGAACTTATCACTTGTCCAAAACCCATTGGATGTACATGATTCAAAATTATCACATAATTTATCGATCACAGGTAATTATTTTTGGCACGTGATATAAGGGAGACCTCTCAATAGTGTTTACCATTATTTAATTACAATAATTCCCCTCCACTATATAAAATGGCACTCACCCTCCTCCATTTAATCAAACCTATAGAACCTTTTGTCTCATATTAAACATGAAAAAATAATCATAAAAATACCCTAATCTCTCCTAAGTGTTCTCAAATTGGATTTAAATCCATTCATGGATTCCCTTTGGTGAAAACCAAAATAAGTTACCCAAAAAAGATGTAACATTCTTCAACATCAAATTATGTCTTGTTTCTATATCCACCCATTCAATTATACATATTACAATATTATATAATAAATTACGTTTCACAAATATAATTTTATGTTTTTATATTAAGGTTTTTACCTATACGAACACAAAAATCTATAAAATGGGTAACAAAACTATTATTAACGTGTACGACACACTACCACCACAAGAAACGATGTCATCTATTTTTCCTTTACAACCTATCACTGTTGGGAATTAATTTGGACACACTATTTTTATGTGATATATATGATAACTATGTTGTCTTAATAAATCTTTAATTTTTATATAACTCATACATTTATGCATTCCAATTTGTGTCAATATAGTAACATTGCTTGTGGACATGTCGAATACCACCTCATGAAAGAGATATTATACATTCACAGATTACTTGTATTGAATTAAGTTTGAGTTTAAAAAACATATGTGTTATAAATGTCATATATTTGATTTTAATAAAATAATTAACTTGATAAAAGTATAATATATCATTTTCTTTATTTCCCCTTTCAGACACTGAAAAAATAATTACATAATTCAGGGATATGTGGACTACCTCATACTTTACACAATGTGAACCATTTCACATGAAAATGATTTAATATATTAGAATATATGACTAAATAACATGGAATTTATTTTTGATCTCAACGTTTTATCTATTAAAAATAATTATTATAATATTAATGATGAATTTCATGTTTTCCTATAAGAAATCTATATTGTATGAACATTTGAAAAATACATTTATGTTTGAGACACCACTGAGGAAGAAACCATTGTCCATGAAACACTGCGGGCCTATGAATATCTATTTCTAATATTCCACAAGAATATCACACCATCATATAATAATAATACTGAACTGAAGTATTGAAAATGTATGAAACACTATGGCTCGACATACCACCATGATGAAACACCACTAGAACTCTAATTTAGCTAAGTATGTTATACTAACAAATAAGGTACCATTAATGTCACATTGTTAATATAAAACTATTAGTAATTAATAATTTCCTATTTCTAAGACACCACCAGATTAACATACCACCTGGATAACATCCCGCTAGAGAAACATACCATCATAGTAATATACAACAGAGCAGCGTACCACCAGTTTCGTATAGCCAGAGAAAAACACCGCTATAACCTGAGACACCTCTAGATCATAAGACCCCATTAATTTTTTTATTACATTAATTTTATTTTGAATTATATTACCCTAATGTCTATATTCTACAAATTTAATACCATTTACTATATCAATGACTGTGTCATAAAAGCTGGACAAAAAACATGTGTGGATGTGCAATACAAGGAAGAAACTAATTCAGATGATCCTTATACTACAGATTAATGTGGAGAAATCTCCCTCATAAAATAGATACATAGATTCATATAGAGTACAACTTAAAGATAGAGAAATGTTATGGATATAAAGATCATTCGACTAAATTAATACCAGAGTGCTAAATATTTGAACTCGTGGAAAACCCAATGATCTCTCTTGCTGAAAGTATTCAAATGGGAAGACAAACTGCATTATAACATCCAATGACTTCATCCAGTTAGAAAAAAATATTTGTGATACTATACTATCATAATTATTTGAAACGTATCAGAAAAAATATTTATTTTTAAAATCAAATCAACAGTTATATGGTACATTGAAATAGACCGATCATCTATAAACATTACAGTCATATATATCTCGTTCTTTTCTATATTCATAAAAATTTGATTTGTGTGTTATATACTCCTTTTCATATACCAGGAAATATCAGTCATAAGAAAAAACCTCTGATCATTTATTAAATAGAAAGAAAACATATAGTAGACAAGTGAAAGGATGAGTGCGTGTAGCTTACCCACCATCAAATGACAAGTACATCCAAAGAATACACCTTCATATCATAATAATCAAGCCCCTAACCACATCCATCATAAAGGTATTCCTCTATAGTGGTCGATTCCCACTTGTAAATCGGTACATAATGCTTTGGGATCCTGACGTACGGCTTTTGAAGCATCAATTGTTCCAATGAGAGTTTTTCCATATAGAATTGAGTGAGTGAACTATCTTTTTTAGCAGCAGTGGTGTCCCCTATTTCCCTCTTAGAATATGACCTACTGTTCACCGGCTTTGATAGGTAATACTATTCCTTCCTCGGTCATCTCCTTGGTGGAGTAGTCAAACCACCTTCACTATCAGATACCTTAGTCTTTCCACCTAGAAAAATATCACATTAGGAAGGTCTGGAAATGCTGCTATCATTTTCATTATCTCTTTCAGAAACATCTCCCCACTTTTTACTGATACACTCATAATCTCTTATGAAAAATTGTATGATAATTTATACCATCTCAAACATTTTAATCATTTGTTTCTCAGGTAAATAACAGTGGTATAGGTCCCTATTTGGAATGTTTATTTTTTCTCCCATGACTAACTGTGGAAGAGGTCACATGTGACTTGGAAGGTGCTAAATATTGTAAAAAATGATCCTAATTTTATATCATTGAGTTTATTTTATATATACATTTTGTTGTTTGGTGATCATCAAGTAGAGAGGACTAAGTCACATCTTAAGGCTGAACCTGTTGAAATCAATATTCCTATGATGTGTTTAAATATTTGTATTGCGTTATTTCTTTTTTAAAACTAATAATAATTTTTACCGGTAAACAAAATCCATACTTTGATATTTTATCTTAATTCACGTTTATATTGTATTTTTATCAATTAAATTGTTTTTTCAAAGGATTTTGTAATATTATATATTACTCAAGAAAGAAATATTCAATATTTAAATAAATAAATATTGAGATTATGATATATATCATAAGACTTATTTTGATAAAATATCTCATATTAAAACATTTTTTGGATTTCAAAATAATAAATTTTTAATGAAAAAATTCATTGGGTACTCAATTCAATCCCTCTTTTGATACTCACTCCAAACAAAATTTTTTATCAATGTTTTTTCCTTCTTTGGTGTTAATGTATTGAAATATTTGTTAGTTGTGATTCTAGTTGTTCTTTAATGATATTATATTTTTTTAGTTCTAAATATAGTTATTTAATATGGATAATCACTTAGATGTTTTTCTACCAAAATACCTCCTTTCATCGATGGATCAAATTATGACCAATGGAAAATAATGATAAATATTATTATAGAGATCACAATTTTTGATATTTGGTATACTATAGAAGATGAATATGTGATACTTGATATATCTAGAATAACATGGGATGATGCCACAAAATTAGCATATAATAGTAATTGTAAATCTACGAATTCCCTACACTATGCTCTTGGTAATGAATATTTCAACAGGATTTCTACTTTTAAAAATTCTTTTGAAGTTTTGGAAACTCTATATATTTCCCATAGGTGAACATATAATGTTAAAGATACAAGGCATAATACTTATACTATTAAAAAAATAATTTTTAAATTATTCTTGACTAACCCATTTCTAACACGTACCTTTGGTTTATTGAGATTTTCATTACCATGGTCTCACTAGGAAAGAATGTATCTGATAAGGAATAGATAACGTGATTGTTGAGATTTCAACATAAGAGATGGAGAGGAAATTTTGTGTCAATTAAATAATCCTATGATATTAGTAAATTATTAGTCAAAAAGCTGATAGGTAAGATTATTATGTATGAAGATGAACTAAAGATAAACTGTAAGGAGGATTGGGAACGTAAGAGGAACATTGTATATTTGAAGAATACTACCCTTATACAACAAGAGTAAGAAGAATACTAGAAGGTATAAGATTTAGATTATAGTGATAGTAAATCTGCTTCAGACAGTAATGAGGAAATGTATCATTTAACCAAATGGTTTATGAATTGAAATATAAATATATGGCTCATAAAAAACTATAAACGAAAATATGATAACAAAAGAAATTAGAATGAAAGGGATGGTGATTTAAAGGATGTAGTATGCTATTAATGAAAAATAAAGGGTCACATAAAATATAACTTTCCAAATTTGAAATATATAATTAATATAAGGATAAGGATATAAGATACACTAAGGATATGGAATCCACCCTAAGTGCATATAAGATAGTTTAAGTGACTCGAATTCTTTATTTGATGAAAATTCAGAGATAGAAAATATATTCTCTATGACTAAAGTCAATATGTTATCTTCTTTACACATTGTTTCTGATATTTTTCCTATGAATATGTATGATAATTTTGAAAAATAAAAACATAATAATAATATATCAAATACTAAATTCTTTGAATATTGAAACATGATAGAGGATACGATTAATGAATTAATGGATATGTACAAGATTCCATAAAAATAACATGATCTAAATTTACATACAAATTTTGAACATTCTATAAAATAATAGAGAAATTTTCAACTGCTCAAAGACCATCATGTACTAAAACTATCAAATGAGAAATTGAAGAATGATCTGGAAAAATTTACAAATGGTATAGATTGACAGAAAAAAATCTTTTGAATGAAACATTCTCTCAAATATGTTTCTGTGATAATATATAAACCTAGACATTGAAGAATAACTATGAATAATTTTGTTCCAAAATACAAACATGAATATTCTACTACTAGTCATTTTTCAAATGTATGAAACCATTTTTTTAGTTCTATATGTTTTAAATCTATTTAATGGAGATCCATATGGCGAATATGGGTTCTAAAATCTTTTATCTTTAATATTTTTTGACCCAAATATATTTGGTTATCAAAATAATTTCCTGTTAAAAAACATTATAGGAAAAATCCTTTAATACCTCTATAAGAAGTCTATGGTAAATGGAAAATGGTTGTTCATGAACTTTAATGATATATTATTCATGATGTAATATCTTGATAAAGGTAGATGGTGGACATGTCACTGTTGGTGCTAATGAAAAGGAAAATTCAATGGATAATTACATATAGGTAATAAAAAATCAATTTTAATTTCAAATTTTTTTATGTTGATGGTTCGAAGTATAATATTCTTAGTATTTATTAGTTTTTTAATGATGGATTTTATGTTAAGTTTGAGAATCAGGTATGTAATGTTTTTTATTCTGAAAATAAATAAATTTTTACTCCTTTATGAAATGGAAGAATTTATGTTGTTGATTTAAATTCATTAATTTTCCAAAATATTATATTCCTACGTGTATTTCATAAGGTGTATTTAATTTCACATATGAGACTAGGAAATTTAATCATTCACTCCCATAGAATGCTAACAAAAAATGGCTTAGTTAAGGATCTACCTAAGCTAAAGACTCAAACTGATAAAGTCTATAATCCATTTAAGAAAAGGGAAACAACAAAATATTTCTTTTAAATTATTGAAATATGTATCAACATCTCAACCTCTTGAGTTAGATCTCTTGGATTTGTTAGGACATTAAAGAGTTTGATGTCTAAATGGGAAACACTATGTTTATGTTCCGGTTGATGATTTTTTATGTATATTTCGGTATATTTTCATTCTCACAAAAGTGATGTGTTCTCTTATTTCATCATGTATTGTATGTCTATAGAAAATATGAGCAGACATTGGATCAATAGATTACAGAGTTGTCATTGTTATGAGTTGAAAGTCATGATTTTGAATAATTTATCTCAAAAATTGGCTAAACTCAAAGATATTATTCTCAAAGGACACCCCAATGGAAGGAATTTATTAAAGAAGATATATAACTTTATAAGAGATAGATTGGACCATGTTGAATGAGTATGAAATTACTATCTATTTTTGTGTGGATATAGTTAACCCAGCCTGCTATGTTATGAATAGTGTTTTTAATAGACCTATCCTTAAGGGGTCCCTAATGAGTTATTGAAAAATTGGAAGCCTATTTTAATTAATTTAGAGTTTTTTTTCTTATTATTTATTCATAACAATAGGGATAATCATGAATTTTTTCCCCAATGTGAAATTTTCCTTGTTCATTCAATATCAAGAAAAGCTTATAGACCATTCAATAAGAAGACCAAAATTATAGAAGAATTAATTCTTGTAAAATTTTATGAAACTGATCCATACGAACCTAAGACCTCCTTACAAAACCTTCCAAATTATTTATCTTCTCTGAACATAAATTTTAAGCCTTTAGATTTAGCTACAAAAGTACATGAAAAATATTCCAGTTATAGAGATGTTCTAGAAATTTTAAAACCTAAACCTAAAAGTCCATATGTGTGCAGACTCTCCTTATCTAGAGGTATTAGATCTATTCAGTAGCATCCTTTAGATTCTATTGTAGGCGATAATAATAGAGGAACAAAAACAAGTTATTGTATAATAAATTAGGTTAAACATCATGCTTTATTTTCTCACCATGAACCTAAAACCATCAAAAATTATATTAATGAAAAACTGTGGGTTATAGAAATGATAGAAGAGGTAAATCAGTTTGTAAGAAACAATGTGTGGTAAATTCTACATAGACACATGTAAACCATGACTATTAGAACTAAATGGGTGTTTATAAATAAAATTCATTAGTTAGGCACTATAGTTAGATAATAGGGTAGGCTAGTTGCACATGGATATAGTCAAGAAGAAAGAATTTACTATGAGGAATCCTTTATAACTGTATCCAGACTTGAGCCCATAAGAATCCAACTCTCATATGAAGATAATCTAGATTTCAAGAATTATCATATGGATTTCAAGAGTGCATTTTTAAATGGTTTGATATTTGATTATTTTTTAGTAGTATAACCCCATGGTTTTAAAAATCCTGATCTTCTAAATCTTGTTCCTAAATTAACCAATGATTTATATGATTTAAAATAAGATCCTTGAACATGGTATGATAAGTTCATAAATATTATAATTTCATAATTATTTTCAAAAAGAACACATGATTCTAACATTTCCATAAAGTGAATTTCAAAATATGTCATAGTAATAGAAATCTATGGTGATCATATTATTTTCAAATCTTAAGGAAATTCTCATTGTATTGATTTTTTTAAAATGATACCACAGGAATTTGAAATGTGTTTAATGGGTTACCTAAACTTATTTCATGTATTTCCTACTTTAAAAACATGGAAAGATTTATTTTGAATCAATTTAAATATAAAAAATGAATGTTTAAAAAAACTAACATGTATGTAACTAAAATTGTTGATACTATTATGAGTGCCACCTATAAATTGCATCTTGATGAAAATATGAAACAAGTTGATAAATTCGATTATGGAGGTATGATTGGAAGTCTTCTATAATTTATACTAGTTAAATAGATATAATTTTTAGTGTTGTTACATGTTCTAATTTTCAATAAAACCGAAAATAGTCACATTGTATTGAACATAAATGAATATTCGAATACCTAAAATGGACAACAGATACAGGTTTGGATTACCCTAGTAGACAAGAATTTTATTTGGTAATTTATTCTGATGATGATTATGGTGGTTGAAATTTAGATATAAAAAGAACCTCTAGAACATGAAATTTTTTAGGCACGTCTCTAATTTCATGGTGTATTAAAATAAAAAATTATATTACATTTTCCACTGATGAAGCTGAATACATAGTTGCAGGTAGTTGTTGTGCATAAGATTTTTTATGAAAAAAACTCTACTAGACTATGGATATCAATTCCCACATGGGCCCATAAATTATGACAACAAATTTGCTATTAAAATTTATATGAATCATGTTTATCTTCTTATTAAAAAGTACATTGATGTAATACATCAAATTTTAAAATATCCTTTTCCAAAGGGAGATATTACTCTTGATTTTATTGGAATAGAACATCAGTTATATGATATATTCAATAAGAATTTTAAATATAGGAGAATAAAATATATGAATAATGAACAAGGTATGATAAAGTTTGGCTATGTTTAATGACATTCCATTATGATGACATACTATTGTGATGACATATCATTATGAAGATATACCGATATGATGACATACCACTATGATGACATATCATTATATATGTACTATAATTTTATTTTAATGACATTGGATTATTAGGCCATTGGAATTTCCTATCTTTGGATTTCTATTTAGTTGGCTTGTCATACCATTGGTTTGTCACAACGTTGAGTTGTCATGTCATTTCTTCTTATAAATTTACTATTTTTTTTTCTATTTCTCAATATTTCTAACTGTCAAATTATTTTTCTAATTTATTCAATTTTCTGACACTCGATGTGTATTTCTGTGTCAATTTTGATTTTTCTGTTAAGTATAATTTCTTTTTTAGAATACCTAATATCCTAAATGATATTAAAGTGGAATTATTCTATTCCCAAATTACCATGATCCCCACGTGATACTTGTGTATCTCTCTCTTGAGCTAAGTGAAACCCTTTTCCTCATTCATTTCAAACTCTCTCATTACCCTTGAATGAACCCTCTAAGATGATCTGGATTAAAAAAACTAAGAATCTATTTATGGTTTCCTATTCTATGATGAGACCCTCTAAGAAGCATAAGAAAGGGCCAAGAGCACATTCTCATATTTCCCCAGTCAGGTATGATCTTACTAGAAGTGTTGTTATTCCAGAAAAGGAAGTAGATTCGAAGTATATGATGTTGAGAAAGTCACTTTTACTAAAGGTTCTCCAAAACCAAGGGTGGTTGGAGTGGTTTTCATCAAATAAGAGGTATTTCAACACGAAGCGTGTATATGAGGTTTATCCCCATGAACATTTTGTGTTTAATGAATATAGTGCATATAAAATAAGACATTACGTAAAAGGTCACGTGTTTAGATTTTCTTCAAGAAAGTGGGAGAAGTGTTTGAATTTACCTCATGATGGAGTATTTTTTGACCATCAATTTAGAATCCAAGAAGCTAATGACTTGTACATTTATTAATATTCTCTCATTGTGATAACAGGAGATGGAATAACAAGGAGTCTTGTCTCCTTATAGCTGGATAAGGGGTGTAGAATGATTTTCAGGGTTGTGGAACATATGATTTTTCCAAGGAATATCGGTTTTCCAATGATAAGATACCAATATGTGTATCTTATTTCAATAATGTCTGAAGGCCACAAATTTAATCTATTTAGATATATAATGGTACATATGTGGGAAATGAAAAATCATTAATCAAGATCTAATTCATTGATCTATCTGAATATGAATTCTTCCACATTGAAGGCCACGGTACTGGTACTTAATGATGAAGGATCTTTTATAGATTTTTATGGTTTCTTCATAATAGGTTCCACATGTTATGGAAATAAAATCAGTTGGAACCCATGAAATAGACAATGGGGTGATGATTGGGAAATTTTTTTTGATGAGTATAGTCTAATTGATCATCCTAACAGACCTAAGGACGAAGTTGATCCATGTTTGGAACCTGATGAAATATTTTAATATTTTGAGAGTAAGGAAGAAAAAGATTATGTTTATACAGAAAATGAACCATCTATACATGTTGGGAGTAACCCTAATTTGTCTCACAAAGCTTATCCCATTTCCTTTTGAGCTCTGAGTCCTCCTTGCAGCCTTCAGAAAAGGGAGAAATTTTTTAATAATGATGAATAAGAGACTGAGTTTTTTGGGGATGGCCAATTCAAAAGATCCATGTCAACAAAAGAAGATAGTGATACTAATGTTGATTAAGAAGAAAAGGATGAAGAATGTGATGATAGGAAAAAGTAATTGTTGTAATGATAATGATGTTACAGATGATGGAAGTGTTGATGGAAGTGATTCTAAACATGATGAAGATAGTGGAAAAATCAAGAATACGGATGTGAAGATTCCTATATAGCTTAAGGATTCAATTATCTAGGGGAGAATTAATATATCAGTAGATATTGTTCATGATGCTCCAATAGTTGATGATTTTGATACCAGTTTCATTTCCACTAGTTAACAAGATTCAGATCCTATTGTGTCATAACAGTTGGTTTTTATAGCTATTTTGGAAGATAATGTTACAAGGAAAAAGAAAAATGATATTATTAAGGAAGAATTTGGAAACAATTAGATATTTGATGATAATGGTCATAAGTATTATATGGAAAAGATTGTGGAAAGTTATTCCACTACAATTGATTATCCGAAGGATATTGACATGAAAGATGCACCAACTGTAGGTACAATGTTGGAAGTTGAGCCTTCTCGTGTTAAACACACAGTTTCTGCACAATGTTCAAATGGTATGAGGAATCCTGATGATTCATTAAATCCTACACAATATCTATTTCTAATGTTGTTTCAGACTGTTGGGTGGACCCTATGGAAGAGGGGTGGGAAACGTTATCTCTCATTCTAAGAATCCCTCCATTGATTGATAAACGTGAAGCTAGTACTAAAGGTGATACTAAGGTATCATGGATCACCCAATATGATCTTGATGATCTGATTGAAATGTTCAGTCTTTTGAGAAGTCGTATACCAGTACCAGATCCAGCTCCTCCAATTTTCTAAAAGGATGTGGTAACTCAAGATGAATTGAATGTTTTTTTTAAAATCTATTATTTGAGTTTCACAAGTGTGTATGAAATAAATCCCCACTGGTGGAAAAGATCAATAAAAATGATTATTATTATAAATTTTTATTTTTACCATGAATATGAAACCAAAAATTATGCATCACATACATGAGGTGGAAATTAAAAATAAACAGATTGGAAATGAGTTAGATTCAATGACGTCTTTTCGTGATGAGATAGGACCCAAGCTTAAATATTCCTTGGATTGAATTAGTGTATTATTATGTATAATTCCACCACGTTCTTCTCTTATATATCCTCCATACATGGATGTTGAGTAGTTAAGAATTTTTGTGTGATAAGAAATTCAAACTACCTCTAGTGGCCCATATTGTTGAGAATATAGGCATCCTTTAGAACTTCCAAAGAAATTTGAGTATGGAACTGAGAATGATCATATGATGATACATAAGTATTTCAAAGTCTTGTATAATGATGGGTAGACTATTACTAAATCCATTATGTACTATCTCTCTCTAATCTATACAAATCCAGATATGGAAGCAAGTTTTAAATTCTCATATGTGTTTCTTTTGAATTCTTCTTGTCTATTAGGCTTTCAAGGAGAAAGTATCACAGTTTAAGGAGATGAACCTAGTGTAAAAAAAATTATAGAAGAGAAGGGTGACTTATTTGGTGAAATGTAATGTGGTGGAAAAAACATATTGGATTTCATAAATCTCATAAATCATTTTCTTCATCTTCATGACCAATTAGTTTTGGATTAGTCTGTCATTCCAATTACTCCTTAGTTCTCCTTTAGAATTAGAATTATTTGTGATTCTATGGAACCTCTTCTAGCTAATTTTTCTCCTTTTTTAAGGCATGCATATTTTTATGGAATATTATTAACATATTATCTTTGATATTTTTACCTAATTTTGATACTTTAATTTCTTTATCATTGATACTATCTATTTTTAATATTTCTATTTTTAAAATATGGTCTTTACATTGAGTATATATTCTTATTTTTCCTTTGAAACCATAAATACATAATACGATTGATATTTGTTGATTTATATATAGATCGTACCATGGATATCATGTTTGAGATTTCTAAATAGCTTTTACGGCCGGTTATTGTATTTATAATATGCTTTTGATGACATAATTTTTGATCATTAAAAAGTGGGAGATTGTTTACCAACTAGTTCTAATGATAAAAAAATAATGATTCTAATAATAATGATGAATTTCATATTTTTCTATAAGCAATATGTATTGTGAGAACATGTGAGAAATTCATCTATGTATGAGACACTATTGTGTAAGAAACACCACTAGCATTAAAGTATCAATGAATAAGATATAGTATGGATATCACACCATCAAACTATCACACTATTGGACTAATGAATTGATAATGTGTGAGACACTATTAGTGGACACACCCCCAGGATGAAAGACTACTAGAATGATAATTTGGCTTTTTATGAGATACTTCTGGATAAGGCACCACCAATATCTAACTATTAGTATCATACCATCTGTACAAAAAAAATATTATGTCTAAGGCACTACCAGAGTAACATACTACAAAATAAATATACCATCAATGAGACATACTTCAAGAGAAACGTACCACCTGTATCATCCCACCATATCGACACACCCCTAGAATGCGAGAGACCACCAGATCCTAAGACAACGTCAATATTTTTATTACTTTTATACTTTTTGAACTACATTAATCTAAAGGACATATTCATCGAGTGTAAATCAATTTAATATTTTAATGATTTTATCATAAATGTTCTACATATAGAATCTGTGTAGATACTCAAAGCTTGACGTACATGGAAATTACATTACTTTTTCGGAATACTTAATACATAAAAAAACAGACACCAAATGACCGTAATAGTTTAGTGTCTTTGGAAACTTGGAACATAATATTATAATCTTGGTGAAAGATATTCAACATCTCCCATAAAGATCTTCCCTATTTTTATTACCTAAAACCCTTCTTTATATCATGGAGAAAATAAAACATATAAACGGTGAGCTTAAATGATCATTATGGGTAAGCATGGAGAAAATAAATCAAACCATATTCATTTGAACTTCAAACCATGAACATAATATTTAAATATCAAAATCTGGATCAATGACATAAAACATGGAAGTACGTAAGGCATAGATCATAATGGATCATCAGTCATGATAAAATAGCATGGGAATAAAGCATGTAATTTTGGCAACCATTAATCACATGTTATTATTTCTATAGTAGCCAAGGCATTGTTGCCAAGACCATCTGAGTGGACAAAGTCCCTTTCTGAATCGAGTTCACTCCTCGTTCCACTCATGTATCACTGAACCAAATTAACTTACCGTTTCAGCCATGTCTATCTCATGAGATATTAATCTTTACCCAAATCATTGGAGGGAGATATAGGTCCCACCCATCTCACAATGAAATCATTCCTACTTGTGACACAAAATAAACATACATCATTCATAATAACCCCACGATTAAAATGGGTTTCATAAACATCATCCCATCATAACATAATCCATATAAAAGAAATGGATATCATTTTATCATAAGAAAAATCAAACCATGTATATAATATAAACATTATACTTGAAATAGAATCATACTAATTACTGTCATCTTAGAAAGAAAATAGTTTTGACAAAACACTTGAAATGAATTCTTGAGGAAAATATCTTTTCTTTTCAAAATAATTTTCTTTTCACAAAATGACATGTAATTTTAAAAGAAAATGACATTTGATGAATATAATCATGAAATCATATAAAGTAATTTTTATGAAAATTAGGCGTTATGAAACCGTGAAAATCAGTTCACACTATATAAGTTAAAAAAACATTCTTATCGTACTTTTGTCGGATAAGTCAAAAAGTACCTCGCAAGGTAAAAAAAAGAAATATTCCTAACATACCTTTTAGTAAAATTAAAAAATGGGTAAAAAGGACCTTAAAAATACATGAAAACATTTTTAGAAAACATGGGCATGGATGATAACAATAACCCAGTAAATACTTACGAATAACAATCTCGGATAAGAATGAGATTGGAATAGTTATCCCTTACCTTATGTCCAATTTATTATTTATTGTCTGATACTCCTGTATATTGGGTTTAATCATATTATTAACTTGTAAAAAACCCATAATAATATTTATGATATCATATATAATTCACTTATGACTTTATATTATCCGTTCATTTGTCAATTCCATGTTAAAGCAGCGTTTTGGGTAAAATGGTTTCATTTATCATCCATGTTTGGACTTGTAATTATTAATATAATTACATAGATCATGATTAATTTATTCCAGAATATAAATCATTATTTATATATAATATATATTCAGAATATACATATATATAATGGATCGATAAATGGAATGAAATACACTGTCCATGGAGACGGTAGGCCGTAAGTACGCATGAACGCTGTTTTTCGTTTCCTTATTGAATTTAATGGAATGAAGAAGATAACATACATATATATTTACATAAATCTAGTAGAATTATTATTTCATATATTTCATTATTACTTATTATATATAATCTATAATCATTCTTGAATTGTTAACATGAAAAATGAATCTCATCGTGTCGTGGAGACGGTAATCCGTACGTACGCACGACAGATGATATCGTTACCTTATTTATTGAATGGAATTGGAATGGATTATATAATATCTTAAAATCATTATGATGTTATCATAATCATATATAGTTATTATTTACACCATTATACACATCCATGTAAGGTGGTGGTGGAAAAATTGATTACACCACGGCGTGGAGGCGGTATTCCGTACGTACGCACACGCGGTGATTTCATTTTACGTAGGATGGATAGAAGGTGAAATAGGGTCGTTTCATTTATATAATCCCATATCAGTATATAAGAAATATTTATGTTATTAATTTATAATGAAACAACTAAATAAGAGGAAGTAGAAGAAGAATGATACTTGAAAGAGTTAGTAGAAGAGATTACCTCTTCCTCGACGCACATCCTTTAAACTTCTTCTTAGAGCACTAGAGTTGGTTTTTTGATAAGACCAGAACCTCTATGATATAACTATAGAGGTGGAGAATTGGAATTTTCGGGGGTTTGGCTGAGCTTCAAGGATCAAAAGCGTGTGATGAAAAGAGGGAATGGGTGCCCTTTTTATAAGGGAGGAGAGGGGCACCTTTGTAAAAACATAAAATATTATTTTATAATAAAGTAATTTTCGGTTTATAATAGCTCCAAATTGATTTTTTTCGAAGATAAAGTGGTTATGGGTTTAAATAATATAATCCAATATAATTTAGACAAGTTTAGGTTACTATTTTATTCTTATCATTTATATTTCACTCTAAGATAAATAATTTAACTTTTACCGTGTCTTCTTGTTTTCTTACACTATATGGTTAATAATCTTATATAATAGGTCAAAAGAACCCCAAGTGATTTATTATTAGTATATATAACATTATCTACATTATTTTTCCTAACCATAGATTTTTAGTAATATAATGACAACTAGTAATTTAATATTTGTTTTAAAAACTATTTTATGTCATTTTTGAAACTATTTGGTAATTGATTTTTTTGAAAATCATAACAACATTATTAGTTCGAAAAAAGTTAATTTAATCAATAATAAAATATCATATTAACCTATAAAATTAGTTTAATTCATAAAAAGTCTCAAATTACATTTATTTGGGTGTTTATAATATCAATTATTTTAATATTTCATTATTTAGGTAATTACTGCATCACCATTTTGTCATGAATAAATTAAATTATTTAATTTATAACAATTATAAATAAAATAAAATTTGGTATGATGCATTTTTAGCTTTATAATTAATATTTATTGTTGAATTTATCTTAGGTATAACCGAATATTAAAATTGTTTTAGTTATTAAACTTTGATTTCAACTATTTTAACTCTTCTTTAAATAAAATAATAATAAATGTCCTAATCTAATCCAAGTGGACCTCAAGGGAAATATATTATTCCTAATTTTTTTGGTCAAATTACACTTATCCAATAGAATTAATACATGTGTTTTGGTAATAATAATACCATTTTTACCCTTAATTGCCCTATTTACTTTTAACCGTTGTAAATAAAAGTAAAAAGTTACTATTCACAAAAATTATTTTTATCATATTGAACCACATTTTACTCCTTCATATTAACCGTGTCTCTTGGATTTTTGATATTCCACTCACAGAAGCTGTAAATTTATGTTTTATTAATATTTTCAAATTCTCCTAGGAGGTGGGTAAAAGACGGTGAAAAGTTCAATAAAATTTTAATATATCTAAAATTATTATAAAATTGCTCAAAGGAATTAAATTGAACTTATATAGTTATTATGTATCAATTTTAACCAAAAATAAATTTAAATAAAATAAATAAATATTTAAATAAAAAGTCGGTTTTAAATTGTAACCTAGCATTTTCACTATTCATAATAAATTGACTGTTTTTAGAAAAATATCAAAATTTCACCCTAGGATAATTTTGATATTCCAAATCCAAAAATGAAGTCCATTTTGAAAAATAAAATTTCAAAAAGTGGGTATTACTCTTCATAACGGCTAGTTTATATAATATTTTAATAACATATCATTGTTTAGTGAAACTCCGTATTGCGTACAACGCACGCTATCATGGAATGTCGTGATTGCATGTAAAGAAAGCCAAGTTAGGGTTGATTATAGTGAAAGAGTCCTTTGTTGTTGTGTATAATAGAGTCCAATATTATTTCATTTATACATTGAATATATATATATATATACAATCAATGTTGCGTAGAATAACTTCTATCAATCAAAAATGAAATTTTGTGTAACATAAGCCAAGAATAGTGTTGCGTATATGGTGTTGCGTATAGAACATGCTCATTTTGGTGTCTCGTACAACATAAGACATCAATGAAATTAAAATGAATAATTCTCATAAAATCTCGGGTTGTTACATTCTACCCCCCTTAAAATAAATTTCGCCCTCGAAATTCTTCGGGGTTATAAATGGTTTACTACATGAAAGTATCTTTCATAGAATCCCACATAGTAAAACGGAATACCAAAACATAACTTTAATAAACTAATGTATGAAATGTAACGGTTACCCAAATTAACTCATCACTGGGTTTCCACATAGGAGAGCATAGGTGAAAATATGGATATGGAAGAGAAATCTAACCATTAAGTTCTGATGGAGTGTGGCAGAGAACATGGCTATGTAAAAGCCACAAATCACAAAGCCATAAATTTATGATAATCTAAGGTTCCATATGATTTATCGGGTATGAGGGTACTAGGACAACATTTTTACTTTTCAAGATCATTCCCCTAATGCTGAATAATTGTTGAATTAAAATAAATACTTACTTGAGTTTGGTAAAATCTCACCGTTGTTCATGCCTTGAACAATTCCCACTTCATCTATTTATGAAATGAAGTTGAATTTGTCATTAATGAAGTGTTGGAAGATCATGCGATAGAATTATAGGTCATTCCATTTGTTTCTATGGAAAAAAGTTTAGCACAATTTATAAGTCCATTTATCTTGAGATTAATCATATATGGTTGCTAAAATGGGCTTATAGTTAATCTATAATAGTTCTTAATAAAATTAAACTAGTATATTCTAACCAGGTACTTCTGGTAGGACATTGGTATGCGATAAAGGCCTGTCGTACTTCAGTTGTGGGTTCGATTCCCACAACCATATCCGACATGATGGGCTGTCACTCGGCCTATGGGTTGTCCTTTTTCTAAAACTACACTATTATAACATTCCAAAAATAATATCAAAAAACAATTTCTATCTTTAAATAATACTATCTAATGTTCAATATAATCTATTCTAATATTTAGGCTTATCCAAAATACATCTATCCAATCCCTTAGTATAAAAAAATGATTACTATAGAGGTCATATACCAAGAATGTGAATACCATAATTTATCTCCCATATATCATAAGATATAACTTGTTGGTCATATTCTAAACATGTGAATACCATAATCATGTATTCTTTTGAAACATTAATTACCATATAACCTTAGTGAAAACATGAGTGATGTCAAAAGTTAACTCTTTCCACATACCAAAATCCCAAAAATTCTATATACTCAAACCATGATGTCACTTAGTCCATATATCAGTCATGAGCTCATGAATACTATCATATGTATTATTTTCTCCTTATCCCTTAATTATGCACATTTCATCCGCTTTCCAAAAATATTTCAATCACTTTTCATGGTTAGTGGTACCATAAAATTTTTGAAAACCACAATGGACCTATACATTGATATTTCAGTATACCATAAAAGTAAGTCAAAAACATTATTCATGAATACCAATACATGAAAATTTCAATCCACCCTCTTCAATGATTGTTGTAGAATAAGTCCTTCCTTGATTTAGAAGTAACCTCTTATGTCAGGGCATTGATTTGGGTAATTCCCATGTTCTCCATAGATAATACATTAGACTCCATAATAGTTTTTCACTCTATGACCCTTTTCTCAACATAGATAACATATTCCCCTCCATTTGAGGTATTCCTCAAGGTTCTTCTTACATTCTTTATAAATCTCAATCTTTTAATCTCTATCCTCCTCACAAATAGAATTTGCATAAAAGTCCATCTTCCTCTTATTTGATGAATTATGAATAGAACTAAAGTTCACCTTGTTAATCATATATCACGATGACTGATTCGGCATAATCAAAAATTCTTTCTTTCTAGGAATTATGAAATTTCATTGTTCATAATCACCAATTTGTCTGTTGGATTCAATGTTGTCCCAAATCCTTCTGGTTCCCTCCATTGACTAAGAGCAGAAACCATAGTGTAAGAAATAGTGAAAATAACGAGGAACCACATAATCATAAAAAGTCACTTATGGGATGTCTAACTTATCACACATTTGTTAATCCATGACACCCTAGGTTCACCCTACATTATTCAGGATCGTCAAAATAATTCAAGGACAGTATCCTATAGTTATACTAGACCATAGGGACATCCCTAGACATACCTTAGAAATATCTTCTAGGGATTTCACTAAAGTTTTCGCATCACAGTTTCCAAAGGTTAACTAAACCTTTCCTCTGATACCAACTGTAGAGACCCAAAGCTTGACGTATATGGACATTATATTACTTTTGCGGAATACTTAATACATAACAAAAATAGACACCAAAGGACCGCAATAGTCTAGTGTATTTGGAAACATGGAACATAATCTTCTAATCTTGGTGAAAGATCTTCAATATATACCATAAATATCTTCCCTTTTTTTCTTATCTAAAATCTTTCTTTATATCATGGGGAAAAGAAAAAATATAAAGGGTGAGCTCAAATGCTCAGTAAGGGTATGCATGGAGAAAATAAAACAAACAATATACATTTGAACTTCAAAACATGAGCATAGTATTTAAACATCAAAATATTGAGAAATGAAAAAAAACATTGTAGTACATAAGGCATAGATCATAATGGATCATCAATCATGATAAAATAGAATGGTAATAAAGCATGTAATTGTGGAATCCATTAAGCACATGTTATGATTACCATAGTATCCAAGGCATTTTTTCCAAGACCATCGTAGTGGACAAAGTCCCTTTCTAAATCGAGTTCACTCCTCATTCTAGTCCTGTATCACTGAACCAGATTAACTTACCATTTCATCCATGTATATCTCATGATATATAAATCTTTACCCAATGATTTGGATGGAGATATAGGTCCCACCCATCTCAAAATCAAATCATTCTTACTTGTGCCATAAAATAAACATACATCATTCATAATAACCGAATGAATAAAATGGGTTTCATAAATATCATCCCATCATAACATAATTCATATAAAAGAAATGGATATCATTTAATCATAAGAAAAATCAAACCATGTAAATAATAGATACATTATACTTGAAACATAATCATACTAAATAATGTCATCCTAGAAGGAAAATAGTTTTGACAAAACACTTGAAATGAATTCTTGAGGAAAATATCCTTTCTTTTCAAAATCATTTTCTTTTCACAAAATTCCATGTAATTTTAAAAGAAAAATACTTTTTTTTGAAAATAATAAGGAAATCTTATAAAAGAATCTTTATGAAAATTAAGTGTTATGAAACCGTAAAAATCAGTTCACACCGTATAAGTTAAAAAACATTCTTCTCGTACTTTTGCCGGAAAAGTCAACAAGTACCTAGTATGGTAAAAAAAGAATTATTCCACACATATGTTGTAGTAGAAGTCAAAAATGGGTAAAAAGGACATTAAAAATACATGAAAACATTTTTATAAAACATGGTCATGGATGATAACAATAACCCCAGTAAATACTTAAAAATAACAATCTCGTATAAGAAAGAGATTGAAATAGTTATCACTTACCTTATGTCCAATTTATTCCATATGTGTCGAAGAATATTGTATAGTGGTTTTAAAAATATTATTAACTTATAATAGAACCATAATAATATTTATGATATCATATATTATTCAATTACGAATTTAGATTATCTGTTCATTTGTCAATTCCATGTTAAAGCAACGTTTTGGGTAAAAACATTTCATTTATCGTCCGTATTTTGACATGTAATTATTAATATTATGACTTAGATCATGATTAATTTATTCCAGAATATAAAAAATTATTTATATATAATATATATTCAAAATATACATATATATAATTGATCGATAAATGGAAAGAAATACACAGTTCATGGAGGTGGTAGGCTGTACATACGCATGAACGCTGTTTTTCGTTTCCTTATTGAATTGAATGGAATTACGTAGATGACATACATATATATATACATAAATAAAATTGCATTATCATGTCATATATTTCATGATTAATTATTATATATACTTTATAATCATTCTTGAATTGTTAACATGGAAAATGAATCTCATCGGGTCGTGGAGCTGGTAATCTGTACGTACGCACGAGCAATGATATCGTTCCCAGATTTATTGAATGGAATTGGAGTGGTTGATATAATATCATAGAATCAGTATGATGTTATAGTAATAATATATAGTTATTTGTTACACCATTATACCCATCCAAGTATGGTGGTGGTGGAAAAACTGATTACACCACGGCATGGAGACGGTATTCCGTACGTACGCACGCGCGGTGATTTCGTTTTCGGTAGGATGGATAGAAGGTGAAATAGGGTTTTATCATATTTATAATAACATATAAGTATATAAGTAATTCTTATGCTATTACTTTATAATGAAACAACTAAATAAGATGAATAAGAAGAAGAATGAAACTTGAATGAGTCGGTAGAAGAAATTACCTCTTCCTCGATGCACCTCTTTTAAGAATCTTCTTAGGGCACTGGAGTTGGACTTTTGAGAAGACCAGAAAATATGTGATATAACTATATAGTTTGAGAAGAGGAATTCCCAGGGGTTTTTGAGCTTCAAGGCTCAAAAGGGATTGAAGATAAGAGGGAATGGGTGCCCTTTTTATAAGGGAGGAGAGGGGCACCTTTGGAAAAACTTAAAATATTATTTTATAATAAAGTCATATTCATTTTATAATAGCTCCAAATGGATTTATTTCTAAGATAATGTAGGGATGGGTCTAAATCCTGTCAACTAATATAATTTAGACAAGTTTAGGTTACTATTTTATCCTTATCATTTAGATTTAACTCTAAATTAAATAATTTAACTTTTACCATGTCTTCTTGTTTTCTTACACTATATGGTTAATAAACATACTATAACAGGACAAATGATCCCCAAGTGGTTCATTATTAATATATATAACCTTATCTATGTCATGTTTCCAAACCGTATATTTTTAGGTATATAATAACAATTAATTATATAATATTTGTTTTAAAAACAATTTTATGTCAATTTTGACACTATTTGGTAATTTATTTTTGTGAAAATAATAACAAAATTATTAGTTAGAGAAAAGTTGATTGAGTCAATAATAACATGTCATATTATCCTATAAAATTAGTGTAATTCATAAATAGGATCAAATTACATTAAATTGGATATTTATAATATCAATTATTTTTATATTTGATTATTTAGGTAATTACTACATCACAATTGTGTCATAATTAAATTAAATTATTTAATGTTAAAAAATTATAAATAAAATACCATTAGGTAGAAAATACTTTTAGCTTTATATTGAATATTTATAGCCGAATTTATATTATGTATAACTCTATATTAAAAATTTTTTAGTTATTAAAATTTGATTTCAACTACTTTAACTCTTCTTTAAATAAAATAATAATAAATGTCCTAATCTAATTCAAGTGGATATAAAGGGAAAAAAGATTTTTATTGGTCGAATTAAACTTATCCAATAGAATTAATACATGTGTTATGGTAATAATAATATCATTTTTACCTTTAATTGCCCTATTTACTTTTAACCATGGTAAATAAAAGTATACAGTTACTATTCACCAAAAATTATTTTTATCTTATTGAACCACATTTTACTCCTTGATATTAACCGTGTCTCTCGGATTTTCAAAATTCCACTCACAAAAGCGGTAAAATTAAGTTTTAAATAGATTTTCAAATTATTCTAGGAGGTGGATAAAAGACGGTGAAATGTTCAATAAAATTATTATATATATAAAATTATTAGAAAATGACTCAAATGAATTACATTTAACATATATAGGTATTATGTGTCAATTTTTACCTAAAATAAATTAAAATAAAATAAATAATTATTTAAATAAAAGGTCAGTTTTTAAATAGTTTCCTAGTGTTTTCATTATTCATCAAAAATTGAATGTTTTCAGAAAAATACCAAAATATCACCCTAGGATAACTTCGATATTACGAATCCAAAAATAAAGTTCATTATGACAAATAAAATTTCAAAAAGTGGGTATTACTATTCATAATGGTTAGATTATATAATAATTTAATAACATAGCGTTGTTTAGTGAAACTCGGTATTGCGTACAACATAGGCTATCGTGGAAGGCCGCGATTGCGTGTAAAGTAAGACAAGTCAGGGTTGCATGTAGTGCAAGATTCATTTTTGTTGTGTATAATATAATCCAATCAAATTTCATTTATACATTGAATATATATATATATATAGACACACACACACACACTCAATGTTGCATAGAATAACTTTTATCAAACGAACATGAAATTTTGTGTAACAGGAGCCAAGAATAATGTTGCGTATATGGTGTTGCATATAGAAAAAGCTAATTTTGGTGTCATGTAGAACACAAGACATCATTGAAATTAAAAAGAATAATTCTCATAAAATCTCGGGATGTTACAATGTATGAATATGAAGTATGAGGAAGTACTATATTTAGATAATCCTGTTACTTTTGATAAAATTGGGGCACACTCCCTTATTCAATAGGGAAACACATAGTCATAGTGGAAAAATAATGAATATAGTGAAACATTGGATGAAGAAAGAGCATGTGATTAACTAAATATCATATTGATAAAGAGTTGAACCTGTGTTAAACCTAAAGTGATCTCATGTGAAAATCATTTGACTAGGAAGCCAAACTAAAATGTTACATTGAGTGACTTCCTCTAGTAATAAATTAAGAGTTGTGACCCAGAGTTTTATTAAATATTTCAATAAAACCCAACTCAAACTTTATTGTTTAATCAAATCAAGAGTCAAAATATGTATTGAAACATAATGATCATCTATTAACTCTACAGTCCTAGATTTCTCAAATCAATCTATATTTATTACATTTTTTGCAAAGTGTTCTATAGCCATTTTTATATACACACACTATCTCATGAGCTAAACTTGAAGATATTATATATCTTCTCAATAAAAAATTATTTCTCCTATGGATAAGAGTGGTAGAGGTCCTTGTGTGGAATTTTTCTTTTTCCTCCCATGAATAACTATATAAGGGGTTATTTGGGACCTAGACAATGCAAATTATTATAAATCATAAGCTTGGTTGTTGATCATTGGTTTTTTTATATAAACATCTTAGTGGCATGAGATCATCAAGTGCAGAGGAATAAGTCTCATCTTGATAATAATCCTCTTGTATTCAGTATTTCGGTTTTTTGTTTTAATTATGTTATAAATTACTTGCTCTTTAAAATAGAAAATTGTTCTTACCTAAAAACATAATTAATACTTTCGTAGTTTAACTTAATTTATTTTCATATTGTATTTTTATCATGAAAAATATTTTCAAAGGTTTAGATACTATTTTTTTATATTATTCATCTGAGAACTAGTTAATATTTAGGAAAATAATTAGAATTATTATGATTTATATCATACTACCTATTTTGATAAACATTTGCATATTTACACATTTGGGGGATTTCAAAATAATCCAACTTAAATATAGATTTCTTTAGTTACTCAATTTACCAACTCTTGAGATAATCTTACAGAACAATAATTATTATATAAATATCCTTACGGAATGATAAATGTTACCTAACCTCTTTCAATGATTATCATTGAAAAATGAGAATGTTAGTCAGTCATATGTATGACCTACCGCTCGATGACTGTAATGTTGGTTCATTTTTCATAAAAAATTTTAATTATTCATTTAAAAAGTTTAATTTTATATAAATATGATAATTATTGGAATATTATTATGATAGAGATGTTTTATTTGTAAACCATTGGACAACATTTGACCTACCAAGGTTGTTTTTAACACATAAAACGAATATGGTCAAAATATACAACATGAACATTATTGATTAACAAATTTAGTACAACGTGTTTATAAGTTAAATAAAAGTAATAATAAAATCATAAAAGGTTAGGTAGAATGTATATAATTAACCTAAATTTTTTCCATGAATATTGAGTACATTCATGAAAATTTTGATTCAAGGTAAGGGATTCTTTTATCACTTTTACATCAATGAGGCGTTCTCAATATTCAATAGATATTTATTTTTTGAGGTTTATAAAATTAAAATTTTCATATATTATAACATAAATTATTTTATCTTAAATTTATTTAAATTTTTCATTTGAATATTATCAACTTTTGGTTTTTTATTCAAATCTTACAATATTTTTAAGGGGTTTCTAATGGACACAAATTCCATCTATACATTTTTGTTATTATGAACATAGTTTCTTTTATAAGGTGTATATATTGACATATAAATTTTAATATCATGAGTTTAATTTATTTAATGATATTATATATTTCAATTTTTCGTATTCTTTCAAATATTTCATGATTCAATAGTATCTTAGGTAGAAAGTGATTTATTTACACTGTTTCAACTCAATGGGTTAAACTTCTATTTCATTGGTTATGTTATGACAAGAATATGTGTGAAATTTCCTCTTATTGTATTATTATGTAATTGAAATTTCATTATGTGTGTTTAAATTTAAAATTCATAATTATTTCGTTGATTTTTACTCACTCTAACGATATCATAATTTTAAGGAGTTTTCTCAGCTCACTTTTTTTCTATAAGATATATTCAATTTTCACCACTTATATTTGTTTTGTGGTGTATATACTACCCATGATTTTATTTGAATAATATTATCCTATAATTTAGGTGTTTTTATATATCATTTTTATTATATATATTTCATGGGGTTTATCGTTTCAATGTTATCAAAGCGGTAATCAGTTTTTGTCATAATTCTTCTTTTTTTGAGGTATTTGTTATGTTATACACATATATTCTTTTATATGGTGTATATACTTCTCTTTTAAGTTGTGATATCATATATATACTTATTCTCATGATGTTATATGTTTAATTAACTGTCATACCATTTATGGGTTTAATGATTCAAATATTTTAATGATGTACGTGACACTGACGAATGTTTAAAGATTATTTTCCTAAAGAATGTTTGTAATGATCTTCTAAGGTCATCTCAATTCATCAACGTCAGCAACCCCTATTGTTACATATCTCTCACATGAGAAATTTTTTATTCTTATGAACCTCATTAATATTTTTATGGATTAATAGTTTAATGTGACCCATTTTTTTCCATGGGTTAATCATGATTTGATTGGATTTTTATATAACCCATTTTTTCAATGTCTTAATCATGTATCAAATAGATTTTTATTGAACACATTAATTTTCCATCATTTAATAATGTTATCATTGTATTGTTGTAGAAAAAATTTATTTTCCATTTGTTAATCATTTTCTAATGATATTTTTATTGATCCCATTTAGTTTTCATTGTTTAATCATGTTCTAAAGATATTGTTATTGAACCCATTTCTCTTTTATGTGTTAATCATGTTATAAAGAGAAAGTTATGGAACCCATTTAATTTTAATGTGTTAATCATGTTTTAAAGAGATTTTAATTGAACCCATTTCTTTTTTATGGGTCAATCTTGTTTCAAAAGTATTTTTGTTGAACCCATTTCATTTCAATGGGCTAATCATATTCCAAAGAGAATTATACTGAACCCATTTGTTTTCTGTGGGTTAATCATGTTATAAATGGATTCTTATTGAACCCATTTTTTTAAATGGGTAAACAATTTTCTAAAGAGAATATTTTTGGAACCATTTCTTATTAATGGGTTAATCATGTTCAATATAGATTATTATGGAACCCAGTTCTTTTTAATGGGTTAATCTTGTTTCAAAGATATTGATTTTGAACCCATTTCATTTCCATGGGTTAATCATGTTATAAAGTGATTGTTATAGAACTATTTTCATTTATATCATAATGTTTCAAATATATTGTAATATAATCTTTTTCCTTTCCACAGGCTAACCATATTTTTATGATATTGTTATGGATGCCATTTCTTTTCTAGAGTTTAACCACATTTCATAGAGATTGTTATGGAACCTATTTTAAATCCATGGGATATTCATGTTTTGAAAATAATAAATTTTTTATCATTTCATTCTTATGAACTCTCTTTGTATGTAGTTATTTTACATTATAAATGTTTGGATAACCTGGATTTCTCTTTAATGTATTTGGTACCACAGATATGGAAGTCAGCCATATTGGTTATTCCCTTCGTAAGGGTTCTGTAGGGGTTCAATGCGATGATGTTCCAATATACCCACATGTTTTATATATTCTTTTAATGGGATTATGATTTTTCTATTGATTATTATTGACATCACCTGGATCTTGATTATCAATTAATATGAGAATTTCCTTTATTAAATCTGTATGCCATGATTTTGTATTGGATGATCCATTCATTGATGTGTATGAATATTCTTTATAATACTCATGATATTTGATTATTTAATCATATTCTTATTCAATTATCATGCTCGTTGGTGAAATTTATATGTTAATTCTTAAAATTTACCTTACTGATCATTTGTTCTCCGCCTTCTTATATTTATTTTCCAATGGTTTTGAAGAATTATGTTGAATGATTCATGTTTATAAATGATTTTAAAAGTATTTTTCTGATTAACTATTAGGAAATAAGAATGGTTTGGTTAATTGGGAGAAATTTTCTTTTTATGACTTTTGAATTTTTTATATAAGAGTTTTTTCTTATTTCTATATAAAACTAAATAAGAAAGGCCTTACATAATGTAAGTGATTTATGTTTTCTTTCTAATGTTTTAGGGTTTTGATGGAAACATTTGGGTAAAAATTATCAATATCGAATCTAGAAATGTAAATCCCTAGATTTCAGCATAGGATACAAGATTAAGGGTTCTGGGTAGTTATATGAAATTGCTCAAGTACTATGCATAAGAGAGGAGGGGGTTAACTTTTATAAGTTATGTGAGAGACAAGGTTATAAATACTTGAAACATTATCATGTAATATATGACTTACTCAAGTAAAATGAATCCAAATTTTCATATATTTAAATATTATATGGGTACTATTAAAAACCAACCATTTAATTTGATTTGAGAATATGTTTTATGATAAATTTATGACTTATCCATTAATTATTAACAATTTTAATTCATTTTATCCTTAACTGAGTGATAATTGTTTACCACAATTATAATTAATTATAAGAAAAAATTATGTCGAACTTATTACAAAATAATAGTTATTAGTTTTAAAAATATGGAAACAATTTTTAATTATTAAAACCATATAATTTGTTAAAAATCACTTTTAATATATTTTTGAAAAGAACAACTAATCTTGTTTTTTGTAATAATATTGTTTTAGACATATTAATGGTTTTACAAAAAAAAATTATAAGTTTGATTACAATTAAAATAAGTGTATTAAGTTAAATAAAATATGACTAAATTGACATTAAAAAATACCAAAATGGAAAGTTACCTTGTGAGAACATTATTTATATAGAAGATCCAAAAAGAGTCTATTTCTTCAACAACATTTCCAAGATTTCCAAAAAATTATTCATAAATTTTTATCTTCAATTATTTATATTTAAATCAATTTTATTATTTCTTAAATATATTTAATTTTAAAAAAATATTTCATAAACATTAATTTTATTTGTAAATTCTAATAATGTTATGGAAGTGAAATTATTTGTAAAATCAAAATTTTTCAATTTTCAACCCATAAATATATAATTTCATAAAAATATCAAAAAATCATCATTATATTTTTTTCAACTTGTTGAATTAAGAATGTAACTAATTTCATCACATTAAAATTATAAAATCTAGGAATTTTGATTTTAACAAGATTCCTGAATAAATCAATATTCATTATGTTATATTTCCATTAAAAATAAAATTATACATACTATAATTGGAACCCATGTGTTATAATTAGGGGTATATAATAAAAAATTTCGAGGGATAAAATTTCATAAAATAAATATAATTGTGGAATTTCATAGAACTTATCTGTTGATTCAAAATTGATTCTATGATTCTAAATCTGAATTTGATGATGAAAATTCATTTAATTTTTATGTCGATGAAACATTTCTCAAAAAATATGTTTAATACAATGAATATGTTTTGTTTTTAAATATATCTATGAAAAGATTATAATAATTATTATAAAATTAAGTATAAATATAAAGTGAAAATGTAATATTTTTCAATGAATAAAGATAATATGACTAATGTAATTAAGTAACATAAAAATCATATGTCAAAATATTTTAAAATAAAGTCATGTAAAAAAATTAGAAAATAGAAAACAAATTATAAACTGTAGTATTTTTGGATATTGAAAATAAAAATGTGCATGGAATATCAAAATATAAGAATATACACCTGAGTGATTTAAGGAATTCTATGATATGAATTGTCAATATTAAAAATTATTATAAAGATAAGAATGTAGTAAAATCATTAGATTATGTTTCTGAGAATATTAAATTGATGTCTGTAGTTGAATGTTTAAATATTCTACTAAGAAACATTATTACAAGAAGAAAATAAATTGAGATTTTGTAAAATAAACTAAGAAAAAATAAAATATAACGAGACATGGAATAAAAACCAAAAAATATTCTATAAAGATGAAAAATTATTTCAGTCCAAGTGAATAATATTTTTTTACTATTTTCTATCGGGGAAGAAATTGGAGGAAGAACATTTCCTTGAATTGTTTTCAGTCATTCAAAAGAAAACAATCTTTTATTAATCAGGAATCGGCTACTTATGAGAACTAGAAAACTATGTAAATATTGGATCAAGAAGTCATTTTTTCAACTATATCCAACACCAAGAAGGTTTATCTTCTGAAGATGTAATTTTAGAAGAATTGAAGTATCAATATATCATAATTTTAAAACAAATATCAGATTCCTCCAAAGAATTTTTAGTTACCATAGATTATAATAACTTTTTGAATTTGATCATTTTTTCACATGTTTTGATATTTTTATAGTTTTTTTCTCTAAATTGCATCAATTACTTATATTAATAGAGGTTCATTGTCCTTTATTTAGCGAATATTTTTAATGAGGAAAATCATAAATATTAAAATAAATTATTTATATGATATTATTTTAGGAAACCATATTATATGGAAGATAATCAAGTCAGTATATTAAAATTAACATTCAGAAAAGTTACTTTTAATTTTTATCTTTAGATTTATAAAATATTTATTCCATTATATTGAATAAAATTACATATTCTCTTTAATATTATCATTTTTTCTAATCCAAATATTTAATAAATTGAAAAATTTTATAGAGTTATTATGTTCTATGCATTGGTGCGAATGATTTTGGGCCATTTGATCAAGAATTTTGAATTATTTACTTGCATTGACTTTATCATCTATATAAAGGGAGTGAGCCTAGATAATGTTGTATGTATTCATTTTTGAGTTGTGTTTAAAGGTTCGATGTAAGGACCCCAACCCTAGTTTCTCAGAGCTAGTGCCTTACACTATTACTATGGTATTGTTATAAATACGTTATATCCCAAAGGACTGAATAGTTTAGTATTTTTGGAAAACCATATACAAACCTCATATTGACATTACAACTTGAAATGTAATAAAATACATCAATTCCATTCAAAAAACACATAACTCCAAGATTATCCCCAAAATTTGTTCATAATATTCTTCTTTGAATCCTATGAAAAAATAAAACATATGAAAGGAGTAACCTCATATTATCATTATGGGTGGCTAATATAGTAGATGTTTTTATAAACATTAGGCATTGTGATTAACTAAAAACACATTCCTTTAAAAATAAACCTGATCATAATATGGAAGGAATGAAAGATGATTAAATAAAGCCATATAACAGATCATAAGTCAATGAACCTTAATCATGAATATTAGGTTATTAAAATTTCACATGTTTCATCAATTAATAATATCATAATGAAGTAATGCATGATGTAAAATATCTGAAACATATTTTCAAGTCATTTACCAAGGCGTCTGAAAATACTAGGATAATGTATCAGCCAAAACCCAATTATGTTTTGTATAATGAGACCTACCTACACATAGAGGGTCTATCGTAGGTCCATAAAGTGAATTTAAAATTAAAATTCATTCTTAAAATTAATGGGGTAAACATACTCAAAATTAACATATGAATTGTAAATAACTTTGCCCAACATGTAATCATAATCACTAAGCAATCTGTGTAACAATGTGAATGGTATCAAGATAGAACATCCAAGTTCAAACTTATCATAAACCTTTTAAAAATATATATCATATGATAATAATAAGATATATATCTTAATAATTCATAAAATTAAATAGTGGGGTTTAAATAAATGGAAGTACTCTAATAAAATCATCCGGGAATTCTAGAGGGAAATACCCCATTTACATTGCAAAGAAGCATTCGTTTGAAAAAATAATTTTTATTTTCCATCATTGTTTGTATAAAACCAAAAATGAAACAATATATTTTTTATTAATAATTTTTTATTTTAGAAAAATAATGATCTCTTAAAATAGTTTATAGATAGTACCTACAAATGAGTAAGAAATCAATACGTTCCCTTTAATCTGGCTTGCGTATCAGGAAGAATTGAAAAGAGAATCTGGATAAAATATGTATTTTTTATGAAAGAAAAATGAACTTATATAGAAACATGAGTTTGGAATGAATATAATTTTTTTCTATAATTATATTAAATTACTGAGGAATAACATTGGTTTATAGAGGGAGAAATCATAACCCAAATAAAAATAGAGGTTTGGGAAGAAAACCCTTACCTTATGTATAAATGTGTCCCCACTTGACCTTAACATCATGGATAATAAAATAAATGATTGAATTAATTAATTAATAACCTTTTATAGATGTATTTGATATAATAAAATTTTATTATGTTTATTTTTGGACTTTTTGATGAGTTATAAGATAAATTGTTTTTCTCATGAGTCTTCGCTTCTTTGGGTTTCACCATCTGTATGCTTATATATGTTTATGGATGTTCATGTGGAATGGGTATGTTTCTATACATTTGAATTTATATGATATTTATGAGCATTAAAAATTTTAAAAGGTTATATATATTAGATTGTTATATGGCTTAATGATGAATCATTACATAATATATTTGGTGGTAATCATTTACATTATTACATTAGTTAATGATCATAAAAAATCATTTTGATTCATCATTTAGTATTATGTAAATATGTTATTTCTAGAACATAATAATGGTTTTAATACATATATTGTAGTCTGTTTTAATCATAAATAAGGTTTCATTATGAGAAATTATTGAGAAACTGAATAATGAAACTCCATCACCCATGAAGGTTGTAAATCGTCCCCTCACAGACGATGATTTCATTCTTAAAATAAAAGAGAGAAAGAGAAAGAGAATGGTGATTCATGAAGGATATACCATTAACATGATATAATTATAGATAATAGATGATACTAGATTTATCATTCTTAGATATATATAGGAGGTGTGGAGAGAATAATAAAATAATAGAACATGAAATGGAATTGAAAGGAAAAGGAAGAGGATTTTACCCCTTGAATAGTCCCCCTTGATAAACTCATTAAATGGATTGGTTTTTGTCTTTTGATGAGACCAACAGCTCTTTAGTTTTGGAGATAGTATTGGGGATAATATTGGATAGAAATTTTTCTAGGATCAATGTATAAGATGTGTGAAGATAATATGTGGTGAAGGGTGTTATTTATAGTGGAAGAGAGGGGTAATATTTAAATATTTAATTCATTTGTTTATTATATTGGCTCAAGACTATGAATATTTTAAGAATTATCATAAAATATATTAAATTAATTAAGATAAGTTTGTGATTATTTTTCTTACATCATCAATAAATTAATAAATATTGTATTCAACTTATAATGTTTTTATACTATAAATTATCGAATTTTACTATTCAAAAAGTTTCTAGTATTTTAGAAAAATCCCCAAAATTCAGCAAAAAAACATATTATCATGTAAAATTTTAAAATTTAATACATTTTATTAAGATAATATTATAAATATTATATTTTTAATTTTTAATTTAGACCATCATTTACCTGAAAAATACATATTTTAAATTTATAACAGATTATATAATACTTAAAATTTTACAAAGGTATCATAAAAATTTACTAAAATCATAAGAAAAAAAGATTGACTTATTAATAAATTTTATGAAAATGAGTTTTCTTTTAAATACTTTTATTAATTATAAAACACTTATTAAATATTTATGACATAAAAAAATATCAACACATAATTAATAATTTTAAAAATATACATTTACTTATACTATGAAATAATTACATGACACATGCATTTATAAGGAAGTTAAATTTAATTCATACTTTCATCAATGAGGTTAATACTCATTAGGTTGTTTTACTATTCATAATGATCAGTTAAATATTCCAAAAGTCATCTTATAATCTCATTGGAATGGGTTCTTTAACTTCTTGGAATACCTATTATTTCATCCATTGTTCATTTATAGAGTTTTTATTGTGTTTTATATTTGATATATAGTTTATGAAATAGACATAAAAAGGAAAATAACTTTGATATAATTTTGGTTCATTTCACTATCCCCTACAATAAAAATTTTATCCTAAAAAATTCTATATTGTCAGCCCCTACAATGATATGGGTTGTTCTTCATCATTAGCTCTTTAGGCTACCATGTTTCCCCTTAAATTTTATGATTTTCCAATGTACCTTTACCATTTAAGTCATCTGATTCCTCAAAACCTATTATTTATTTTCCAAAATCCAGATAGGCTCCTTATAGTAATATAAGTCAGGTTCCAATTCTATTCCTCCAGAAGTGTGGACATGCATTGGGTCTGGTATGTACATCCTTAACATGGAGTTTTAGAAGACATTTTGCACCTTATAAAGGGTAGTCAGCATTGAAAATTGATAATCCATAGCTGCAAGTGTCTCCAATATTCCAATAGGACAAATGTAGCTAGAGTTCAGTTTTCCTTTTCTTACAAAATCTTATAACACTTTTCCAGAGATAAATTTGAAAAAAAAACATTATATACCACTTGAAATTTCAAATCCTTACTTCAAAAATTGATATAACACTTTTCCATGTTTTTAGTTGTATTGATATGGGTATGAATAGTACTTACCCTAACTATTGTTTCAATTATAAGATCTAGGCCAACAAGATTACTTAAACCATCTTCATCACAACATGTGTGTGTAGGAAATCCCTTTCCATACAACGCTTCATGTGGATCAATTTAAATATTTGAATTGAAATAATTATTATTTGAATAATTCTCCAAAGGAAAATATTTATCCTACATACATTTAAAGTCGAGGGATCATGATCTCAACATGTATTCTAATGTTTGAATGGTCATTTTAGACTGTCTTCTAGTTTTAGCATGATAAATAGTACTCAAACAAAGCCTAGATTCGAAATCATTCTAATGAATTCCCCAGAATTTTGATGTAAATTGTATATCATGATCTGACCCAGTAGAAATAGTTAATCAATTATTCCTTAAAAATTCATTAATAAAGAGTCGTGCATGGTTTCATAGTGCAAATTCTTCCCTTATAGTGAGGAAATGTGAAGATTATGCAAGTCAACCAATAATCACCCATATTTTATCATTCACTCATATTGTTTTTAGTAATCTAGTGAAAAAATACCTTGTGATGTAATCCCTTTTACTTGTATGAAGAGGTATAGGTTACATGACCCCACTGGGATGTTGTATTTCAGCCTTCACTTGTTTATATACTAAACATATTGTCACATAATCATCAATTTCCATCATCATGTTATCCCAAAAAAATTCTCGTATATATATATATTAGTGATATTATGGTGTATATTGAAATTCAATCTTTGGGAATCAACCAATAACTCCCTTTTTTTAGTTCACGATTAGAGGAAACACAAATCCTCCTCCCATATATCATAATTCCATCACCACACATGAAATATGGAATCTTTCCATCATTCATAGCTTTAATTTTTTATATGATTATCCTCAGCACACTGAGAAATTTTAATTCTTTCTAGTAAATATTTAAGTGAAACCAGTTGAAAATGTAATGTTTTACCACCTTCCTTGATAATTCCCATATCAATATTTTCTATATCCATGCACAAAGGGTCCTTGTTGGACCTCATTTGGTTCATAACTCCCTAATCCTTCTTACATAATGCATCTATAAACTTATTTTCATTCTGAGGGTGGTAGTGTATCGAACAATAAGATTCCTTGAGTAGCTTGAACCATCGCCTTTTCCACATGTTGAGTTTTTTTTGGAGAATATATATTTTAATCTCTTGTGCAATGTATATATATGAAATATTTTACCATATATATTGTGCGTCCATATTTTCATAGAAAGGAATACATATGCTAACTCAAGATAATGATATTGATAGTTCTTTTCATAAAATTTTAACTGCCTTATTGCATATGAAATAACTCTCAGATTATGTATATGAACACACATGATTCCATTATTTGATGAATCGTTATAAATAAAAAATGAAACATTTTCTGAAGGTAGAGTCAGGATAAAATCATTCTCTAATATTTTCTTCAATTAATTAAAACATTCTTAAAATTATATTTTCCATATGATCCCAACCACTTTATGAGTAATCCTAGTTAATGGGGTTTTTAAATGAGAGTTGTTCTGAATGAAAATGATGGTAATAACATACTAAGAAAATAAAATCATGCTCCTCAGTTTCATTCATTCGTGTAGTCCATTATTGAAAATCCATTTTCTTAAATGGTTTAACTGCGATTCCATCCTTTGATACATATAGACAAGAATAGAAACTAATTGAAGCCAAAATTCACACTTGTTAAAATTTACATAAAATTTATTTTTTATAAGATATTTTTGAACAATACTCATATTATTACCATGGTCTTTCTATCATTTGGAGTATAAAAATAAGACATCAATAAATACCACAAAATATTGATCATTATATTCCTTGAAAACACTATTCATTAGATCCATGAAAACAGAGTATTCATTAGTTAGTACAAAATCCATTAATGTAATCTCATTATGCCTATACCTAGTTCAAAATGATGAATTTGGAAAATATTCATTCTTCACAATCAATTTATGATATCCATATTGATGATCAGTCTTTGAAAAATATTGAGTTCCATGAATTTATCAAATATATCATCAATATGAGGCATGAGATACTTGTTCTTTATTGTAACAGAATTGATTTCTCTATACTCAATGCAATCCCTCATGGATCTGTCCTTCTTATTGACAGATATAATAGGGAATTCCCATGTTGGAACACTAGGATGGAAAAATCCTCTATCACTCAAATCCTCTAGCTATTTATTTAGTTCTACTAATCTATTTTGTCTATTCTATATGGAGTCTTTGATATATGTATCGAACCAGGAATTAAATTCATAGAGAAACCAGCTTCCTTATATGTAGGATTTCTATCTAAATCCTTTGTAATTAAATAAATTTATTCTTATATAATTGGTACATCATAAATTAGAAGATTTATTTCCTTATATATAGATGATGATTTCTCTACCTCCCAAAGAATTTGATTTGGTATAGTTACTGGTGCTTTATCTAAAAGGGAATCAAATGGGGATGTTTATGCTCTAAATATAAGAGATTCTACACCTTCCTCAGAAATTTTAATTTCCTTATTCTTGGCAAAGATTTTCAAATCATATTTTGAAAGTCAATCCATACCGAGGATTAATTCAATGTTAAACACATGTATGATGAAAAAATCCATATATAAATAATGTTTATATTTTTTAAAGGGAACACTATGACACATATTGGATGCTATTAGACATCCCTTAGGCATTTTAACTAAAAAATTGCTTTTTAAGGAGAATTGGAAATATATATTTTTTAAATAAAACTGGGAAGATATAAAAGAATTTGATGATCCAGAATAAAATAATGCATTGGAAAATTTTGACGAAGCTATGAATGTACCAACCACCACATCATTAAAAGCATCAACCTCAAAAATTATGATTTCATATTCTTGGTCTTTCTCCCTTAGACTTTTTCTGGGGAATAATTCCTCGACACATAGGAAAATAACTTACGTAATGTTCCATCTACATAAAATTATATCATTGAACACTGGTACATTATTCCTTTACATTGTAATCATGGACCTGGTTGCCTTTTTCAGAATACATGTAATATACTCCTTTTACTTTTAAGTATGCTCTGAGGTGTTACCTTCCATAAGTACCACATATTTGAAAGCTCCCTTTTTATTCATCCATTTATCAATTCTTTCCTATTACACAAGAAACTTATCTTGTATTCCCTTAAAATTATAATACACTGACAATTATTTATCTTTCATGATAGAAAAATAGACTATATCATCATATGATGTGAACGTTTTGGAAACCAATACCCTTCAGAGGAATGATTTTATAGTATTTAAGAATATATCAATGATTCTCTTTAGATTATGTATGTAGTTTTTCTCATACAATGATATCCTTGTAAGGTTTTCTTCATTCATGGAAACATTCTCATTCTCCCTTTTCCTCAGATTCATGAATTTCCTTTCCATATTCCTTCATTGTTCACGAAGAATTGATTTTAGAATTTTTTTTGTAAAATACCTCCATTTAATATTTTAAATTTATTCATGCTCTTTTGTGTTTTCGATTAGTTACCACCATTGATCTTCATGTCGTGATAGATGATATGTTCACATGACAACCTTCTCCCTTTCATTACCTCCCAAAGAGAGAAATAACTTCTCTATAAAACTTATCCACTACTCATCTAAAAATATGGTTGTAGTCCCCCCTGAATGATGGAGGTTGTTGTCACATAATGTGATCTAACATTTATCCTCCATGTTGTGGATCAGGATACTTCATATGGGTAACATTATTGTCCATACCCTAAGTCACCTATCCCAATGTAATTATAATTTTTTCAACATGAGTCGTATCTCTAATACTTACATCATTAACTCACAGTTGAGGTAAATCCATACTTGGTATACATTCATGGATATAGTTTCCATTTCTTCCACTATTCCCCATTTAAAATTAATTCCATACACTAGATTAGGTTATGAATAATAACTGATAATCTCAATCTATAAAGACATTTAATAAAAATTGGATTTTTATGCATATCAAATCTCAAAATCATTAATATGTTTTCTTTGAAGACAAAATTAATTTTAAATCCTTTATAGTTTATTGTAATAAATATGTGGATTATTATAATGATATCCCCCAGGAGTGTGGAACCCGATGTGTAGTAAGACCCATTATTGTGTACCAAGTTACCCTAACTCAGGCCTGCAACACCATGTTAGAGTTGTTACCCCAAAGTACATCTATCCTAAAATCACGTCCATTTGTTGTATCCAGATAGGGTTTTATTGTTAGGAAGTTCCACATTATATCTACCTTAAAAAATTTCTAAGATGTTATTCAATTATTATCCTAAAAGTATATCATGGGGTTATTTTCTATATTTAATGTTTTCTAAATTGTGTTTACACGGTTTCTACTAAAAGTTCTCTCAATCCAACAGTAAGGGCGCAAATCCGATTATCCTAGAGATTATGCCTTAATTTATTACATTAGTATTATTACATGGAAGTCAAATCCTGATGGTCTGAATATTTTAGTAGTTTATGAAAACTATATACAAGCATAAGATTTACATTACAACATGTATGTAAATACAATATAGAAATTACATTGGAATCATCCATAACTCAAAGATTATCCATACAAGTCACTCATAATATTCATCTTTGAATACTAGGAAAAAATAAAAAATACAAAAGGAATGAGATCAGATTCCCATTTTGAGTAAGTAATAAAATAGAAGATATCATAAATTTTAGGCATATGGAATTACTAAAAACAGGTGCCATTAAAAATAAACGTGATCATAATTTAGAAGGAATGAAAGTAGAGTAAAAAAAGCCTTATGACTGATCATAAGAGAATTAACCTTACTAATGGATATTATACTACTCAAATATCATGTGTTTTATAAATTAATAATATCATATTTAGGGAATTTATAATTCCAGACATCTGAAACATATCGTCAAGGCCTCAACCAGGACGTCTAAAAATACATTGTTAAGGCCTCGGCCAAAACCCAATTATTTTTTCTCATCAGGACTAATGATGCATATTGGCCACTAGGAGGCCCCACCCATCACTTTATAAGTCCATTTCACTCGTCATATAATTTTGAAAAAAATTAAACAACATTAATAGATGAATTTTAAATATAATTCCCTAATATGAAATTCAAATCACTAACTAATCTATGTAGCATGTAGAATGGTATCAAGATAGCACATCCACAGTTAAACTACTCATAATCCAAATAAACACATATGTTAGATAAAAATAATATTATATCAATATCAATAAATCATAAAATCTATTAGAGTAGTTGAAATATATGAAAATACTCTAATAAATTCATTAAGCAATTCTTGAGAGAATTACCTATTTTAATTTGCAAAGTTGAGTTCTTTTGGAATAATAATGTTTGTTGGTCATAATTGTTTGTACAAAATGATTAATGAAAAAATATAGTTTTTCATTACAATATTAGTTATTTTATAAAAATAATGATGTATTAAAATATATTATGAATGATAATTGAAAATGGGTATGAAATTCAGATGTTCCCTTTAATCGAGCTTCTGTATCAGAATGAATTGAAAAGGGAACCTCAAAAAGGCGTGTATTTATTAGATATGAAAAATGAACTGATCTAGAAAAATCATATTGGAATTTATGAATATAATTTATAATAATTACATAATATTAATGAATAATTACTTTTGCTTATAGATGGATAAATCATAGCCTGAATGAAAATGGGGGTCCGGGAAGAAAACCATTACCTTTTGTCTGAATGTGTTATGTACATGAACATAACATCGAGGATAATAAAAATTAATCCATTAAATGAGTAATAACCTTATATAAATTTATTTTATTTACTATAATTTTTTTAAGTTCACTTATGGAATTTTTTATGAGTTATAAGATATAATTTTATTTTTTGGGATCATTCGTTTCCTTGTGTCCCATGCTCGGTATACTTATATATGACTGTGGAAGTTCATGTGGAATGGGTATCATTCTCTATAATTAAATTTATATGATATTTATGAACATAAATATTCTTGAATGGTTATATATATAATTTGGTTATATGGTATGAGGAAGAATCATTATAAAATACAATTAGGGATAATCGTTTACATTATTACGACAATTATTGATCTTAATGAACTCATTCTTTTTTATAATTTAGTATTATGTAAATATGTTACATAAAGAACATAATAATGTTTGTAATACATAGATTATATTCTAGTTTAGACATTAAAATGGTTTCAATACCATGCTTGATGGAGAAATATAAGAACAAAAGTCCATCACCCATGAAGGTTGTAAATCAGCCCCTCCCGGACAATGATTTCATTTCTAAAATAAAATATAGAGAGTGGATTTAAATAATATTACTAAATTAACATTATATAATTAAAATATAGATATTATAATATATTTATCATTCTAGTATGGATAGATGGGGTGAGTGGAGAATAATAAAATAAAATTAAATGAAAATAAATTAAAAGGAAGAGGAAGAGGATTTTACCTCATGTATACTCCTCCTTGAGAAACTTCTTAAGGGGAGTGATTTTGGACTCTTTATAAGACCAAGAGATCCTGAAAGTGGTCTATCGGATTGGGGATATTATTTGGAAGAAATGTTACATGGCTCAAAGTCCTATTGGTGTGAGGAAAAGGGGAGGTGAGGGGTGGTATTTATATTAGAGGAGAGGGGAGATTTTTAAATAATTATTTCATTTGATTATTATATTAGATATATACTATGAATATATTGATAATTATAATAAAATATATTAAATTAATAGATTTAATTTAGAGATTATGGTTCTTACTTTAGTGATGACTCATGGAATATGGTATTTAACAAATAATATATTTATACTGTATATTAATGTACTTTACTATTTACCAAAAATTCAAGTAATTTAGAAAAATCCCAAAAAGTTACCCTAACAAATTTCAATGTGCAGAATTTAAAAATGAAATCCATTTTATGAATATTATTTTCTAATTATGATAAATTTAATTTTTATTTAAAACCATCATTTACTTGAAATATACAGATTATATATATATAAATGATTTTTTACACATTAAAAAGTATACTAAGGTATCATAAAATTATCCAGAAATCATAAGAGAAAAAATATTTATTTATGGATAAATTTTATGAAAATGAATTTTCTTTTAAATAAATTTATTAATTATAAAATTCAAATTGCATATTTATGACTTACAAAAATTTATACACTTAGTTAATAATTTTTAAAACATTCACTTACTTATATATATGATATTATTATATCATACTTTTATTTATAAGTTGAATAAAGATTATTTATACATTCATGGATGTTGTTACTTTCATTTGACTTATTTAATATTCATAAGGGTCATATTACTATTCCTAATATCAAGTTAATATTTCATCATTATGGGTTCCATAACTTCTAGAAATACCTGTTATTTTATTTATTCTTAATTTATAATGTTTGGATTGTGTTTTCTATGTGATATAAACCATATGAAATAAACATAGGATGTGAAATGTCATTGATATAATTTTTGGTCATTAAATTAAATATTAGTTTTTTAGTAACTATTCGCCTTTCGATTAGAGAATAACATCATCTAGTGAGATATAATTCTGTTGGAATTTTTATAAAAGGATGGTTGAACCTAAAAATAATCTATGTATAAATTTATATTTAGGTATATGATTATATTCTATGTTAAGCAATCTATAGTTCTTATTAAAGGACACCGTGATCCATTTTATCCCATGTTAATATTTGAATTTTATAATACCCACTTTGAATAATTAAATGGTTAAATGAAGACAATGTTTCTCCTTTTTTATTAAAATTTCACTTTATCTCTTGTAAGATTAAATGAGTTATTAGAAATCCACTTGATTAAGAATTAATAATTTTGTACCATAAATTTCAAACCGATTATGGTTCTTTTTTGAAATCATATTCCATGTAATGTATATTAATATTGAAAGAGAATATTCACAAGAAACATATTCTTCTTAAAGAAGTATGATTTGTGTTTCAGTGGGAATAATAATTTTTACTACCAAGGAAGGTTGATAATAATTCCATTAAAATCCTTGATTATTATCTATTATATATTCCTGTGAATTGTTTTATGTTAAATATTTCCATGTTTATCCGGACCTTTATTAGGGAAATATTCACTAATATGGTAAAATCAAAAATTTTATTACATGGTCATATTTTGAAAAGATTTCTCAGGATTTTATTAAAATATGGAAGTGTTAAAAATAAATATCACTATGAATGAGTGAAAAAAAATTCAATTAACAATGAGACAATCCCTTGGATGATATTAACATATGAGTTTTAAAAAATAAGATTCTATATAAAAATAGAAATTATGTTTCAAAGGATATTAATAAATATTCTATGATGTTGGTCTAGAAAATAATAATGTTGGAAGATAAATTGAAAATAAATCACTTCCACAGAATATGATGAATGAATGTGAAAGTGAAGTGTATAAATTAAAAGTTTTTGTAAATAATTTTCTTAAATTTTATTCATAACGAATTATGATTCATAAAAATATCAAATTGTATGAATCATTCAACAAATTTTTTTATCAAGAATCTGATTTCCTATGAAGATACAATAAGGAATACATTAGATTACATTGGAATAGAAAAACCACATGAAATAGACAAATCAAAGAAGACCCCATACCTATACTCCCATCATAGAGAAGTATGGGAACCTACTGTGACAATTGGAACTAAAATTACCCAAATGTTCTAGAAGAAAATACATTTTATGCTGATGTTTCTATTGAATATGATTCTTAGTTGAAAGGAAAATATGTCAAAAATTTAAATTTTGAGAAAGATCCATCTCTTAAAAAAATTAGTACATTCATTAGAGGCTGAATCATGAACCCACACCAATGGAATTACAAAATAATAATTTATATTGGAAAATGGATTAAATCTATCACACCCTCAGCATGTATATAGAATACTAAGAATTGTGAGAAAAATAATTTTGTTTATTAAATATTTTTTGATATCAAATCTTATAAATTCAATCGAATGTTCATAAGATCCAAGTCAAAAAACTGATAGTTCAGAAAAATATAAAGCCAAAACATGTATTTGAATAATTTAATAAATTAGAGTTTATGAAAACATTAAATTGAATAAAATAATATGTTAATTATAAATATTATATGATATTAACAATAGATTCAATTTTATTAAAGGGTTGTTTATCAAAATGTGAGAATAAATTTGGATAAAGTATTCAGATAGATTGATGGAATGAAATGAAATAAGTCTACAGAATTTTTAAGAATAAGATTAAATAAATTCGTATGTTTTGAGAAATTATTTAACACATATATTATTTAAAGGGAATGATATAAAGATCATAAATGGTTTGAATTTTTTTATTTATTGGAACATATAATTTTTTTTAAAAGGATTGATGAATGTGAATACATCATCATATATCATGGAGAAAATATTAATCAAAAAGATCAATTGATTAATTAACTGATTATGTTAGTCATATATTATAATAATAAAATGTAGGAACATATTTCAAAATTAGATTTTTAAAAAAATATGATCAATGATTTTATTGAAAATTTGGTTGAGCAATAAAGATAAATCAAATATCTAGAGTACATGATACAAAATTGAAGAAGAATGTTTAGAAATTCAATTTCTTATCATTGTATGTTTTTCTAAATTTTGGTGTTGATAATTATCTAATCCATGGTTTCAATAATTTTTTTTTAATTTTTTTGTTCAATGTTTATGTTTTTTTATCAATTAATGAATGTTTTTATACAATTTATCTATTTGTTTCCATTAATCTAATATTACTCTTTATTTTTTTATAGATGGTTACTTATTTGTTGAATGATCCAAAAGAAAAAAAGGTTTTAGATTTATATTTGTTAATATCATATTGAAAATCTATGGGGGAGATGTTCTTTAAAGATTACAACTTTCTAAAAATTATTTTATATTAAAGTTAACATGATTTTTATTTAAGGAGATATTACTTTATAATATATTATTTCTATTATTTTTTATTTTTTAATCTTATTTTCATAAATATAATTTAGAAAAGATTTCATAATTGAAAAATTAATGGGGATACAACAATTGTTTATAAAATGATAGAAATTTGATAAAATTATATTGTTGGGGTCATTATATTTTCAATTTGTTTTCAATGGGGGAGTGAATCCATTTATTTTTGAAAGTGAAATTTGGGGTTTAATTTTTCATTAAGGATTTTTTAAAACGAAGTGATTATTGAGTCATAAACTCCCCCTATCGTATGATTTGAAATTTTTGTAACACTAGTTATTTTCAATTCATCCTAAAATTAATATTTCATATTTAATATTTTTTATTGTAAAATAAAATTTATAGTAACCTTGATTCTAGATGATTTTATCTACCAAAAAATCGAGGGAAAAATTCTTTTTCTATGTCACATCCAATGTATTTTTTAGCACTGTAGTGGTGAAAAATTAACATCCTTATATGATAATAAGCATTGTGGAGTTCATTGAATGATGATTATCATAATTCTGATGTAATTATAACTAATTCCATAGGGCATTGAATCTAAAAATTGGTTTATTTTATTTAAATAATATTTTATGTTAGAGTACCAAAAGTTAATAAGAGATAAGATACACATGTGAGATAATAATCACCTAAGGTCAATCATATGTTGTTATCATGAGAGCACTTTTTATTTTATTTTCAATATAATAAATTCTTCTAATAGTTTCATTCATTGTTTTTAAATGTAAAACTATTTGTTTCTTTTTATAATTTTTCATAATTTAATCTTTTGAGATAGATGAATTATGGGGAGAATGGTAATTGTATATATAATCCCTCGAGAATGAGATATTCTAGGTTGTAGAAGTATAGAAAATGGTGAACATTTTTATTTTAGGATTACAATAGTTAGATATAATAGATATTATTGTTTGTTGAAGTAGACAAATACCTTTCTATGGGTAACAAAAATGGATTCATATGGTATTGAGTCCTTTTGATAGGTTAATGTCAAGGATACCCTGGATAATGTTTAGGATTTCCCTTTTTCCTCATCTAAAATAGTATTTTATAATATAAATTTTTGGGGTACTTGATTTTTGAATCTGTACACTATTTTATTTTATTTTATTTTATTTATTCCCACAACATTAATTATTGTTTTTTATTTAGACAATCATTTGATTCTATGATATGTTATTAAAATTATAACTTAATATAATTATACTATGAATAGTTTTTCTTACTTTGGAATGTTGTGGGTTTAATAAAAATTATTATTTCAATTAGTTTAAATATTTGAGATGGATAAAATATTTAATCCATGTTTTATAATACAGTTCACCCCAACATTGAGTTTACCTTTCATGGTAATTTGGGATAATAGTACAGTCCATTCATACGGTAGGTGGTTCCTACTATCACCACATGATATAGTTGTTCATATATTCTTTAAAATTTATGCATAGGTAATCTAGTATTTCACTCTAATGTAAATTTTAATTAGATTCCCTTATGATAGTATATTCTAGGTATCATTATTGGGAACAATGTTTGTCCCCTATTATTATGTTGGGAGTGTGTGACTACCAATGTCTATATTGACCACACCAGTGTCTTGACTAAAATGAAATTGGAACCAAAGAGTGTTTATATTATATATTTATGGCACATATAACCTATACTATAATTTTCCTTAATATGTGTCACTCACATAGGGATATTCATAGTGGTATCCCTTTTGGATGATGTGTGTTGTCTATGGGGTATGGATACTAGTGGACATCTGAGAATAACCAACAGGGAACTAAATCAAAATTTTCCATTGATAATCATTGAGAATTCTTATTCTATATTTTGATACTTCTTATAAACCATATGTGTTGAGTATGTGGCTACTAGTTTCCATTTATACTTTTTAATTGGACCTAAAATATATGAAATGTAACATTTATGGGTTCTCTTTTCCCTAACATGAGTTGTGATCATTGTATGCCCTTCTTTAGGGTTCCTTGAAATTGTGAAATAACATATTGTAGGAAAATGTTTTGATATTTATATATGATAGGACCATATTATGATTATAATAGAGCCCTTGTGTGATGGGAAACTTTGTGGGTTTATATGTTATGCATAGGTAGATCGAGTATAACATATGAGTTCTATGTGTAAAGTATATTAGACGTGGGTTTACATGTGAGGGCCTTGAATTAAGTTGATGAAATGATAAGGGTGATAAAACAATCTCCATGGTAATGATTTTGTCATATTAATTATTATGTTTATAGATAAAATTAATTCACATTTCATATAATTGTATGGTGATACATCACTTGGTGATACGTCACTTGGTGATACATCTTTCACCATGCCTACAATTTTATAGTGTTACATCACTCCTGGAATGATACATTATTTTCACTATTTTTGGGTGGTGACACATCATTCATATAAGCATATATCATTTATCCTATCATTTTATGGTTATAAATCATTCACATTGCTACACATCATTTTATTTTTTTCCTAATGATACGTCATTCACCAAGAGATATATCATTTTTCATTATGGTAATATGGTGATGCATCACTCACCAAGGGAAACCACAATTTATAGGATGGTTTCTCTAGTGAAATGTACCCCTATATTAAAGAGTATGGTGACATATAATTCTTCTCTAATAGTGATTTTTTGATTCCTTATTCACCCAAGATTATTTCACAGTGACAACTCCTTTACTAGTCTATTAATGTGAGTGGTGATGGATCATTCACACTCATGACATGTCCATACTATGAGAGTGTAATTTTATTCTATAACTAGTCTACAAATTTACAAGTCAATCGCCATGGTTTTTTATTGAGTACCCAGTAGTGTGATATGTGTATACATGTTAGTTACATAACTTACTTTTCTTAAAGTATATGTCTAGACATGTATAATGTAATTCCCCCACGATATAAATAGAACCCCTTATTATAATTATGTCATTTAATAACGTGAAGTCACAACAAAATGAACTACAAAGTACTTTGTGACCATTAAATATATGTTTTTCACTTCTGTGTTTTTAATTTTGAAAAATGGTAACCTACAATTGTTATATGTAAGTGATTTGGAGTCTGATAAGTCAAATAAAATTTCTTTTGAATAGTAACATACCTTTATGAATTGTAATTACTAGTAATGAATAGAAAATTGTCCAAAAAAATATGAACTTCACTCATTAATGTACAAATACAATTTAGACATTGTAAATGAGAGAAAATGATCATAGTATAAGAATGGGTATTTTTCAAGTCAAAAATATTATATTAACAATTTTATATATAATTTTATAATTAAAAATTGAAATTAATTTTCCTAAAATTTAATCCTAAATTGTTACTTTACTGTCTTATGGTTATAAGAAACTTTTATGGGACCTTGATTAACATTTTAAGGTGTCATAAAATGAGTTATAGTTTTAATGTTGATTTTGTTTAATAAATTCTAATTTTATATAAAAATTCAATTAAATTTTTTTGAGAATTATTGTCAAGAAATTGTCTTCATTTTTTAATTCTAAATTCTGAAGAATGGTTATGGGGACTTTTGGGGATTTTTCTAAAATACTCCAATTTTCATTTAATAGTAAACAATAGTTTTCAGTTTCTAGTATGTCTAATGAGTTCATAATGATGTAATAATTAATAAAAAAAATTAGTAAGACTTTTTTATAGTAAAATAAGATATTAGGTGTCCCGTGTGGATTATACCATGGTCCAATACGAAGAGAAATCTCATGGTTTTTCAAAAAAACACTAATGAGGTGCCCTTTAAAATTAATAAAAACTTCTCTCTTGTTTACTATAAATACCCACTCTTCCCTTTTTTTATTTAATTCCATATCTGGAATCCTTAAATATATAAAGGTTTTACCTCTTATGGAGTTCCTACAATGTTTCCTCAAGCCTCTAAGGTCCCAACCTTCATGTTTTAGGAGTTACTCCACAAGGTAAGGGAACCTTTCACCCTCCTCTTTTAGTCAACACTTCTTTTTTGTTATCTCTTTGAATTTACATTTTTATATGTTGGAGTTTGATTATATGTATCCCTATTACTATCATTTTGTTTTACATATTATGATATCCCCTCATCACGCACATCAATTAATTTTATGAAATTTTATGTGATGTCGTTAGTCTTCTATATTTTCATAAGAGATCTCTCAACTTTTGTTTTGTTTTCAAGATCATTTCATTTCTTTTTCTTCAATCATGTCCTTTCATCCAAATATTGTGATTACTCTAGTACCGTACATGTATTGTAATTTTTACTTGATAAAGTAATAATTAATCATCATCTTTCTTTTATCTTTCTTTAATACTATAAATGAAAACACCATTCAAGATATGCTAATTTACCACATTCAAGGACGATGGGTTTTAAATTTTGGTTACCATCTTTAATTTTGGACATGAAACTATTTTAATGGTTTAACAAGACCATAATATATGTATTATGACTCATACATGATTCATTAATCCTTTTATAAACATGGTTGTGATTTATAAAACCGAACATGTTCTTTGTGGACAAAAACCACTAATTAACCCAATAGGATATCACTAAAGTTTTACATAATTATTAGTCATCACTCCAGGAAACCGAATGAAACATCCAAAAATTTAACATTATGGTTTTTAAAATATATAATATAACTCCAATTCTGCAAAACCATCCCCATTTTACATGATTCTCCAAACATGAATAAAATTTAACCAACCCTGAGAACCAACAAAACAAACGGTCCTGAACAATGAAATTGAACCTCATAACCAATAAATAAGGTTATGAATGAACTCAAAAAGGTTTTAATAAATTATTTTCACATATAATATGTTCTATAATTATTAATTAATGAACCAAAATTTATTATTCAAGTCATTAATATCATGTGCTGAACACCATCAGACATAAGGTAAGGGATTCTACATGAACCACTTTTATTACTTTGGGTTGCACCAATGTTCTTTTACACAAACGAGGTTGTCCTTTATTTTTATTTACAACTTATAAATACTTTTTATATGCTCCAAAATAAGGTTACAAGATCTATGATTCATTATATTTCAGGGATATACATATTTTTTATGTTATTCCCTCTTTAATTATTCTTGATAAGGAAACCTATTTTAAGTGAATTTCCTAAATTTTTACCCAATTTTGAGTGCACTCTATGATACGTTTTAAGCCACAATTATCTTTACAAAATAATTATTTTTATTATGAAAACCTTCTTGATTCATTTCTGGTTTTATATAAAATATTTTTCCCCTTTCTGTTTTAAAATATCTTTACTGTTTCCTTAAAACTGCACTAAGAGGTTTTAATGCTAAGAATTTCCAAAATACTCTTCTTACCTATTTTCAATTCTATTTTACAACACTTAACATGCTATATGACTATTTTACCTTATTAGTTTCTATGTGTTCTATAATTCCTCTCTCTCATGGACACGTTTATGACACATACATTCATTATGATTTGTGTTATGAGTGTGATACACGTTTCTCTCTGTGGGATCCCTTACATTTATGTATGATTGAATTGTGTATGATTATATATGGGGAAATAATATTCATGTACATGATAAGTTGTGTTCTCCCGGATAGCACTCTAATACATTGGGTAATGTCAAGTCTCATGAGATGTTATGTGTGATGATCTTGGTTGTTAGCCTTGGCTTGTTCTACTATGGGAAACAGTATTGGTGGTTAGTCTTAAATTGTACGAAAGCCATTTTTTATGTTGTATCCACATTCATATGATTCCACATTTATATGAAAACGTTTTTTTATGTTATTATCCCTTATGTTACATGCCTTTTTATTTCTTTATTTCATGTTCCTAACATGTGTTCAATGGATTTATTCTTATTTTTATTCCCTTACTAGGATCCTAGATCATCACTTTGTTCATGTTATCCACATGTTATCATATAAAAATGTATGAGAACAATAGAAGTTTGGGGATATTTTTGAATACTAAATAAAGAAATTTATTATTTTGTTCCATGTTTTCAGTTTTATGTTATTATTCTTTCAAGACACAAGACATTAAGATCCTTGGATGTTACTCTGATGTATAATTATGCATATAATCACGTAATGTTATATGTGAAATACTAGGGTTTATATAGTTGGTATCAGAGTATGGTCATGTTTTTTTTGGATATTAGGATTATATATCTTTAGTAAGAACTTTAACGATGAGATAAAGTGTAAAAAAACAACCCTAGAATTCGGTATGTATATAGTAAGTTGTTTATTAAGAAAATACATCCTTATCTTCAAACAAACAGGTATAGGAAGCTCTAGCAGAGATTTACCTCAGAGTGAATACTAAGAAAATAGAGTATTGGGTTTGACACAGGGTATCCTAGTACATGAAAACAGGCCTTGCTGCACTCCTTTTATTGAAAATCCCAGGGAATATTCTTTAGTAAATTAATGAAATTTGTATAAATAATTATTAAGAGAATAAAAAAAATCCCATAAGAATAAAATATATAAAATAGATCGAGGATAACATAGATTTAAACTCAAGGAATCAAAAATTATGATATACTTCTCCATTACATGTTTATCCTTTTATGTTCAATGTCACCTTTTTATGCTCAAGAGTTGTGTATTAAATCCCTCTCATTGTAGATTATTTTTCAAAGTTAATGGCGGTAAATAGAAGAACATGTTTCAAAAACCAATGTGATAAGAAATTTGAATATTTCCTTAATGATATGCCTGATATGATTGGAACAAGTTCTCAAAACATTATGATAATACTTGAACAGATGGCTCAAGTTATGAATAATAACTTAAATAATCTATAACACCGTGCTGCTCCAAGCAATGTGTAAGATTTAATAGAATCCATCATTTAGAAAATGCCTCCCATGTTTAGAAAATAGTATGGTTCCCTCCTCGCCGAGAAATGGATAAAATCCATCGAAAATATATTCTCTATCCTTGACTTCTCAGAAGAAGAGAAATATTAAATGGTGGTTTATCATTTTTACGGGGAAGCTTATAAATGGTAGAAACTAATCAAAAATACAATGTCCCAAGAGAAAAGTTTTTCAAAGGATTGTGATGAATTCAAGAGGATGTTTTCCAATAAATATTTTCCTTAAACACTCCATCTAAATATAGAAAGAGAGTTCCTTGGACTCAAGGAGAAGGAAGATGAGTACATCGAGGCATATGTAGAAAACTTTACAAGGCATGCAAGGTATACCTCTGGCATTGTCATGAACACTGAAATCAGGTTAGATCACTTCTTTAGTGGGACAAAGATGATTTTATGGAAGGTGTTGGTGATCCAAGATTTCGAACGTTATGAGGATATTGTCCATTGATCCCTCAAGGATGAAATGGAGATTGGAGACCTCAGTGATCTCATGGGCCTGATGAAAAGAATCAAAAAATATATAACAACATCTGTTGTTCAACAAAAAAATCCCATGATGAAAAAAAGCCAGAATATACAACCTGGAAATTTTGTGGGAAGAATCATCCTGGGAAATGTCTAAATGGAACCAGGAATTACTTCAAATGTGGAAAGCTAGGAAATATGGCCAAGAACTATCGATGGGATACAGAAAATCAGGCTAATGTAGAAGAATAAAGGAAGGTTCAAATCTATACTCAACTAGTGGTACAGTGCTACAACTGCATGGATCATGGGAATTATGAAAACAATTTACCCTCTACCAAGGGTTGTTAGAGGAAATCGAATAAAACCTCCATGGATACAGGGAATGTCTTATTATATCACTACTACTGAGGTGGATCATGACAATGATGTGGTGACAGGTACGCTAGTTATTCCTTCATGAATAGTGAACATGTTATTTGATTTAGGTCATATGCATTCTTTCATATCTTTCATGTTTAGTAGATCTATTCAAACAGAAGATCAAAATTTAGAGGAAAAGTTATCTGTAAGAATAGATAATGGAAAAATTATTGCATCCACAGTTTATAAATCCTCCCGGGTTAATGTTTCTGGAATGAAACTTCAAGAAAATAATGGAATACTTCCTTTAGTGGTGTTCAATGCTATCCTAGGCATGGCTTGGCTATCATTATACAAATCCAACATCAACTACCAGGAATGGTAGATCAATATTGACATCTCGAAGCATCCTCAAATTCTTTAAAAGTGTAAGGAGGAAGATAAATCTTATTTAGAATCCTATTCCCTAGTGTGGATATTGTTTCCTTGTGGGGAAGCATATCTAGATAAACTAATTAAGAAAAAGGAGAGAATAATCCTTGAATACATTCTCATCATGAGGGATTACACTAATATATTCCCTGTAGAGTTTCATAGTCTTCCTCTTAATCGAGAGGATGAGTTATCAATTGAATTTTTCTTAGATCTCTTACTATATTAAATAGTCCTTACAAAATGGACATTGTTGGCCTGGAAGAGCTGAAGAGGCAGTTACAAGAGAATCTATAGAAGGGTTTTATATGCCCTAGTGTTTCCCCATGGGGTGCACCAGCCCCCTTATTAAACTAGAAGGATGGATCAATGCACCTCAACATTGATTATCATGAGCCCAATAAAATAATGATAACGAACATGCATCCCCTTCCATGGATAGATGACTTGTTCAATCAGCTTCATGGGGCCTGTTATTTCTCTACGTTCACCTTCAGTCAGGATATCACCAATTAAATATGAGGAATGAAGATATTACCAAGACATCGTTTCAAACGAGGTATGGACATTATGAGTTCATAGTGATTCTCTTTAGACTCACTAATGCTCTAAAAATTTCATTGATGTAATGGATGATGTCTTCTGCAATTGCCTCAACAAAGTTTTGGTAGTCTTTATTGATGATATTTTAATATACTTCAAGAGTAAGGAGGAACATGAAGAGCATTTTAATACAATGTTAATAACATTTGAGTGGGAGAAGCTGTATGCAATGTATAGTATATGTGAGTTCTAGGTAGAGGATGTATTGTTCTTGGATAATGTTATCACTAGAAAAGGGATATCTGGGGACCCTTCCAAGACAAAGGAAATTGAAGAGTGGCCCAAACCAAGTTATGTAATGGAGATCCACATCTTTCTATTTCTAACCTAGTATTATTGATTATTTTTGAATAAATTTTCATGATTATCAAACCCAATGACCAAGATGACACAGAAGGTAGTGAAGTTTGTATAGACTTAGAAATGTAAAGACTGTTTCAAAGAGTTGTAAAAGAGGCTCATCACTGTGCCAATAATTAATCTCCAAAAAAATGGAGACCTTTTTATTGTGTACAGTGATGCTTCAAATAAAATATTTGGTTGTTTTCTAATTAAAAATGATAAAGTGATAGCTAGAACCTCAAGTTAGCTGAAAACACGTGAGAAAAACTATCCCACACATGATTTGGATTTGGTAGCTGTGATCTTTGAATTGAAAATATGGAGACACTATTTATTTGGGGAGAAGTGTGATATATTTACTGATCACAAGTGTCTCAAAAATATATTCACAAAAAAAGATCTTATTATTTTATATCGATGATGGATTGAGCTCATCAAGGAATATGACTGCCCAATCCACTACAATCACAGTATGGAAGATAAGGAGGTGGATTCTCTAAGTAGAATGGATCGTTCATCTTTATCAATGATAAGAATAGAAAAGGATCCGATATTCATAGATTTTTTGATGATTGATATTGAAATCATTAAGGAGGAACATCATCAATCCTTTCTGAAATGATTTCTCAACCATATCTCATGCAGAAAATAAAGGATGTTCAAGGAAATGATGTGGAAATTCTTAAAAGGGAAAAAGCTATTAGAGATAGGAAATCCTTTTATTTTAAAATTATTGAAGAAGGAGTTGTAAGATTTGGATCTTCATTATGTGCACCATCCGATCCCGAGATAAAGTAGGATCTTCTAAATGACACAAATAGCTGAACCTTATCTATCCCCCCATGCAGCACAAATATATATTGAGATCTCCAACATAACTATTGTTGAGACAATATGAAAGAGTGATTGCGGAATATACATCAATGTTCCTAGTATGTCATCAAATGAATGCTGAAAGATAGAACTCTAAGGGGATGATTCAACCACAAACTATACCAACAAGGATGTGGGATAACATTACCATGGACGTTTTCGCATGACTTACAAGGACATCCAAAAAAACAATTTTATATGGGTCACTGTGGATCATTGTATGAAGACATCTCACACTATCGTGATTCAAGAGTACATCTATTTGGATCAAATATCATGGATATATTTCAATGATGTGGTAAGGTTGCATGGTGTACCACTGTTAGGTCTACAAGGCTGAATAACCAGAGAGGGGGGTGAATCAGGGTATGAAAATTTTAAAATTAAATCACATTCTGATGTCGTTTCACCATTAAGAAAAATTCTCTTCTCTCTCTTTCCCGTTGCACAATATAAACAGAAAGTAAAGCATGCACATGACATAAAAAATTTCACATGGTTCACCCTCACTGGGCTACATCCAAGGAGCATACACCAGAAATGTTCTGATGTACCAAATTCACTATAAACACAATACTGTTAACAAGCTTTGGGATAGATCACTTCTATTCCCATGATCACTTCCTTTACAATGTTTAGGGTCAGCTCATTGCTTTCCCATGGGTCACTCTCTGTTTCTCTCTCTCTGGATCACTACCGGTGGAGAGGATCACCCTATTCCTCTTCCTTTGCTCACTTCTCTAGAAAGGATCCACTAAAAATTTATATACATGTAGGTTTCTTCATTATGACTAATGAATAAATCCTCTATTGTAAGTAGATGCTCTGTTGAAGTCCAGCTTTCACCTGTAGAATAAATTCACTTTGTACCAAAAGTATTAGGCAATATTCCAGCTTTCATGCATCCCTGAATCTCTGCCATGAGTCAACCTTACTTGGTGCCCTTCTCTAAGTAGGCGCGCAAGTCTCAGCATGCAAGTCAAAATTGGCACACAGTTCCTCCTCAACCACTTGCACGACACTAGCTTATGCAACTCCAAACTTGCATGATGAACACCCTTTATCGACCAAACCAATATTGGTGTGCAACCACCATCTTTGGTACTTCTTCAAATCTGGTGTGCAAGTATCACCAAACTACATGCATGACACCTTATTCTTCAACTCAAAACATGTGTGGCTCACTTCCTTCCTTGACCAACCACCATGGAAGAAAAACTATCACATGGCGAGTATCCTCTACTTGCGCGACCACACACCACTTGCGCAACCACCCCACCTACGCAACGGGAGATCTGATTTTTCTAAGGGTTGAACTGTCTTCTGAATGAGGATGGGTCGACGTATATTTATTGGAATTTGGACACCCTGCGCGACAGTGTGCAAGTCTCCCCTTGGCGCACATGTTCTCGCGCACAAGTCTCCTTCTGCGCAAATCAATTTCCCAACCTACTCCAAAACTTGCGTGACCTTTATCCATTTGCCATATATTGATGCTTTGATCTTGAAAAACATATGGCGCGCCAGTTTCATCTTTTTAAAGTACATGGCCTGCAAGTACCTTTTCCAAAAACCACTTTTCTCAATTTGTCGATTTTCAAGCCCAAAAATTTGGAAAACACTGGAAAATGGTGCCACCATTTATCTGATCCTTTCATACTACCTCCAGATCATACATTCCATTGTCGACATTCTTGAATCAAACATCGATCATAAAACACATCCCTTGAACTCAACATGCCACTATGAAATCCCCTTTGTCATCAAATTTTTATGTCATGGTCTTCTTTGTCAACAATCACAACACATATGTCCACTTTTTCATCAAATACACTCACCTAAAAAATTCTTCAATGATACCTTGAAAGATTTTTTCCAAACAATTTCCCCTTTGGGTTTGTTAACAACTCTTCCATAAAAAGATACACCATTAATTCTTCAGCCACCATTGGACAATTGAGATTCCTGATAGCGATAAAGGATTTACTCAACACATAATCTAATCCCACATGATCAATGCCTGGTGTGAGAAAAAAGAGTAAATGAAATGATCATCAATGAATCACTTAAACTCTAACACCCACTATTGACATCAAACTGATACCATTTTTTGGAAATATTCTTACCAAATTCCAACACCACTCTTCTGGTTTTATCACGATCCTCAGCTATTGTGATATCTATTCTTTTATCGATCAATTCTAGCATCATCAGATTTAAAATGGTCCACCTATCTGCTCACTGCTTTAACTCCCCCTATATGGATGCTCACCTGTCATCGTCTCCTCGTATCTATTATGATTTCTCAAATAGCCACGTTGTCTCCCCCCTGAACACTCACTATCTTCTCCCCCATTGTCAATGAACCCAAAGGTCACTCCTTTGCAGTCTGTAATAGATTAGAGAACACATATCAGCACATTAGGGAAAGACACATCACACCTCGGGGAGAGGGGGTCCAACATCCACACTCTTTTAAGTGCAGGGAGTTGACATAACTCCCAGAGCCAGTCGATGCCTCTCAAAATATTCCTTGGGTAAGACCTTTGTAAGAATGTCTACAACCTGTAGCTTTGTAGCCACATACTCCAACTTCACAATTCCCTGCTCAACCTTCACCTTGATAAAATGATACTTTATCTCAATGTGATTTTTCCTTGAATGATGTATGATATTTTTCTAAGATTGATATCACTTTAGTTATCGCACTGAATTCCGATCAGAGACTTCACTTTAACTTCCATATCTTCAAGCTGATGTTTCATCCATAATAAGTGTGTGCAAGCTAGAGTGGCCACAATATACTCAGCTTCTGCGGTGCTTAATGAAATGCATTCCTGGTTCTTGAATAACCAAGAAATACATTTTTCACCATGATAGAATGAACCGCCTGACATTGATTTTCTATCATCTGCTGAACTGGCCCAATCTGCCTCTCATATATCCTAATAACTCTATCTAAGATTTGTCAATATATGTCAAGTTGAATTCCACCATGCCCTTGATATACCAAAGTATTCTTTTTACTGAAATCATTTGGCTTTCCTTGGGATTACTCTGATTTCTTACTTCTTGGCATGTGGCGAAAACAATATCAAGACTTATTGTTGTCAAGTACAACAAACATCCAATAATTTTCCTGTATTCTATGATATTAACTACCTTGCCATCATCATCTTTGGACAGTTTCATCTAGGTAGCAACCGGAGACTTCATCTCCTAATAATTCACCATTCCAAATCATTTCAAAACCTCAATGGAAATTTTTTATTTAGAAATGAATGTTCCATTCATTCCTTGTGTTACCTATAGACCAAGAAGAAATGATAACTCACCAATCATGGACATTTCGAACTAACGTTGCATGATTTTAGAAAATAGTTTGCACTGAGCTTCATCTGATCCACCAAATAGTATGTTATTGATATAAACCAGCACCATCATCCTTTGATTAATATTTTTGTTGAAGTAGAGATTGTAATCAACTCCCCCACGCATGAAACCAAGCTTCTTCAAGTACTGAGCAAGCCTTGAGTACCATTCTCTTGGTGCTTGTTTCAACCCATACAACACCTTCTTCAGCCTAAAAACTTTATTCTCATCCTCGGGAATGGGAAAATTATATGGCTGATCAATGTACACCTATTCTTCCAGAACCCCATTTAGAAATGTAGATTTGATATCCATCTGGAACACTTCGAATGTTATTTTTACTCCTATAGCTAATAATAATCTAATTGTCTCCATCATTGCAACCGGTGAAAATGTCTCTTCAACATCAACACCCTTTATTTTGATGTATCCTTTGCACAGTAGCTGTGCTTTGTTTCGAATCACTATGCCATCTTCGTTCAACTTGTTGAAAAATACCCATTTAGTCCCGATAGAATTCTTATTTGCTGGCCTCGAAACAATCTCCCAAGTACGATTCTTCTCAATCAGGTCTAATTCTTCATTCATATCCTGAACCGAGTACTCATCTTCAGCTACATCGGAAATGAATTTTGTCTCCACCTAAGATAAAAACAATTTTTACTGTATTGATTTCATTCATAGAATCTGAACTACAGCTGTCTGATCACCAATGATGATTTTCCTATCAATTTCTGCTAGACTCTTTGGATTCATAGTAGATTCCGATTTTGATTCCTCTTTCTCATCATCAGTATCTTCTTCTGAGTCAGCCTATGCCACTTCTACTCCCCCTATTTTTCTTACCTCCTCATCACATTCATCCAGAAACTATTCACTGGTTTGTTGAGTATTCTTTTCATTTTCAACTATAGTGACATCATTTCTCACATCAATTTTCCCAGCCTTTTGTTGAAGCATTTATATGCTTTTCATTTCCCTGAGTATCCAAGAAATATCCCTTCATCTCCACATGACACAAAATTCATGGGATTTTCTTTGTTGAGAATGAAACACTAAATTCTAAAGATTCTAAAGTATTTCTACATTGTATTATTTATGTACCACATTTCATACAGAGTTTTCCCTTACATCGGACACAACAGAGACCTGTTCAAAATATAGACTGATGTCAAAAATGATTCCTTCCAAAATTTCTCTGGTAGGTCCTTCTATATAATCATTATTCTGGCCATGTTTACGATGATATGATATCTCCTTTCAACTACTCCATTTTTTGGGGAGTTTTTACTGATGAAACATGATGCCTTATCCCATGTTTCTTGAGATAGTCTTCCACCTGACTGTTTGTGAATTCTGTACCGTTATCAGTACAAAACTGTATAACTTTCTGCCCAAGAATCCTTTCTGATTCCCTCCTATACTGCTTGATACAAATGAACACTTCTTTCTTATGGGTAATGAAAAATACCCAAGCCATTCTGTTATAATCACCGATGAAAAGGACATTGTACCTCTTCCCATTTATGGCTTGTGGTGAGATAGGTCCACAAACATCTGCATGCCTCAATTCGAGCACTCTGGTTGATTTCTGTTCCTTGGGATTGTATGTCATTTTGATTATCTTCCCTTGTTAACATTCAACACACATTTGAGTTTGATCACATGATAATTTGGGAAGGTCTCTAGTAGCATCACATTTTACAAGATCTTCTATAGATGGTTGACATAGATGACCAAGTCGCTTATGCCACATCTTTTATCTTCATCTCCGGATAAGAGACACATATCTTCTTCCCCACTTACAAGGTAAAGATTTCCCTTTGTCGTTTTTCCCTATATAAAAACTACTCCATAATTTCCTTTCACAACACACATCTTCTTGGTAAATCAGATAGAGTGCCCATAGTCCCATAGTTGACAGACACTGAGAAAGTTATAACTGAGGCCCTCTACTACCAAGATATCAGCATGTCTCATTTATTTTCCCCAAATTTAGCCTTTCCGGAACCAATAATATCCATCCCTTCATCATTACCAAACTTGAAAACACCTTATTTGTCATATTTAATGCCTGTAATGAGATCCTTGTTACCTGTCATATGGGATGTGCTACCACTATCTAGGATCCATACTCCTGAAAGATCTGAATCTTTAAGGGAAATTTCTGCATCTACTGGATTCTCATTCTTTTTATTTTTGAGCCATGTCTTCGACATCACACTCAGTACGGTTTGGAAATGTTGATCTTCCTTAGAGTGTGATGGATGAGATTCATCCTATAGAGCTACAAATCGATTTTGTGTTTTCATCTCACTTTCTCATTTCCAAACATGTTGCTTATGACTGCTTGAGTTTTGTTTTGTAACATTTCTTTGAAAGACTGATGTGCAATATCTAGCCATGTGAACCAATCCTCCACACCAAAAACAATGACCTGCAAAGGTTGTTATATAATATTGAGCTCTATTTGGATGCCACTATTGTTCTTGTGTCCTTTGGTATCTCTTGGCTATAGGACACACATTATTTGAGTGTCCCATCTTTCCACAACAATAGAACCTAATGTAAGGAGCATTCCTGTGTGTCACTTCTGCACTGATGGTTTTCCCTTAGGATCTGGAAATATTCTGATTCTATTTCGTACCCAAATAAATATTCATTCTCATAGCAGATTCTTGTGTTTTGTCTTCATCCATTACTGCTTTCTCTTTTCGTTCATGTCCCATACCATAATTATATTTGGAACACCACTATTTCTTCTTTTCTACTGGATGTCTATGCTCCACTTCTTTCTTTTCAGTCTTCTGAATAATTTGTTTTTCTGGAACTTTACTGGGTGTCACAAGTTTTTCATGATCCATAATCCCTTTTCATATACCAACAACTTCTTTTTCAAGTTCATTGATACATTTGACCTGCACCTTTCCTATGTTAGTCAAACAATCGATTTCATTCTTTTGCTCTTCAATTTTAATCTTATACTCAAAAATATTTTCAAATCTCTCTGGAATTGAAGACTTTAGTTTTTCAATTTCTTCTAAAAGCTCATAATTTTCTTGATCCTGTTGTTTCATACATATTTTGGCATTATGATCCACTTTATTGGTTTTCCTTTTTTTGGCTCTCCAAACTTCTATCTCTTCCAAAGGTGCTTCCAATTTGTCTTCCATATCAACTCTTCCTTAAAATTCTTCTTCTTCATCAGCACCTTCAGTTTCGTTCTTCTCTTGAGAACTACAGACGAATACCACCATAGCATTTTCTCCACGATCTTTTCAAATTTCAATCTCCTCCACCTCTTCAACCTCAGACTCATTTGAACTATCTATTTATAGTGAAAGAAGATTCTTCTTCTTGAAGAAATTTATCTTGAACTGCTTCTTCCCTTTAACATAGTCGGAAGATCTCTTCTTGGGAATTTTAACTTCATCATCATCATTTTCATCTTGAAACTATTTTGGGCACCTCGCGACAAGATGACCAACTTTTCCACATCTAAAGCAAGCAAGTTGACGTTTCTCTTTAAAGTTTCTTATTCCTCTATGAATATTTGAGGAGAGTAATTAATTTACCTCATTTTTTTCTTTATCCTCCTGATAATCTTCAATGGTGAGATTCTTCATAGCCTTAAATGAAACCTCTTTGGATTTCCCCTATTCCATAGCATCATTATCATCATTTCTCATTTCATATGCAACAAGGTTGTTGTGCAGGTTATCCTATATCACTTCTTTCGGCTCATTATCTTCCAAAACAGAAACTTTCTGATTGAACCAAGGTGGAGGTTTTCTCAGGATGCACTTCAAAATTTTTATATCTTCAATAACTTATCAAAGACCTCTCATGTCCTCCACTATAACATTTACCCTGTCAAAGAATACGTCAACATATTCATTCAGATTCATTCTCAGATCTTCATACTTGTTCCACAAAAATTCCATATTTTCCTCTCTGACCTTTGGATCCCATTCATATATATTCAATAACATTTCCCACATAGAATGCGGCGTTTTGAAAGACATTACCTTTGAATATATAGGATGGGATATGGCTCCCACTAGGGCATTGATTTCTTTGGCATCATCATCCAACTCTTTATGCTCATCTTCTAATAATGCACCACTATTAATATCAGCGGTTATTCCATGCATTGCTGCTGTTAATACATCCATTCCCAATGATCATAACTAGTGTTGCATCCGATTCTTCCATAGCTGATAATTTTTCCTATCAAAGATTAGAATCCCTTTATGATTGGTGACCTGCATTTAGAGATGAACTAATATCAAACATTCCCTTTGATACCAATTTTTAGGTCCAAATGGCTGAATACCCTGAGGGGGGGGGGTGAATCAGGGTAAGAAAAATTTAAAATTAAATCCTGTTATGATCTTGTTTCACTGTTAAGAAAAACACTCTTCTCTCTCTTTCCTGTTGCACAATATAAACAGAAAATAAAGTATGCACATGACACAAAAAATTTTACATGGTTCACACTCACTGGGCTATGTCCAAGGAGCATACACCAGCCATGTGCCGATGTACCAAATTAATTATAAGCACACTGTTGTTTACAAGGTTTGGGATAGATCACTTCTATTCCCAGGTAGAGTGCATCTACAATGTTTAGGGCCAGCTCAATCATTTCCCAATGGTCACTCCCTATTTCTCTCTCTTTGGCTCACTGCTGGTGGAGAGGATCACCATCTTCCTCTTCCTTTGCTAACTGCTTTAGAAATGATCCACTCATAGTTTATAGACATGTAGGTCTCTTCATTATGACTAATTCAAACATCCTATGTTGTAAGTAGATGCTCTGTTGATGTCCAGATTTCACCTATAGATGAAATTCACTTTTCACCGAAAGAATCCGGAAATCTTCTAGATTTCACACAACCCTGAATCTCTACCGTGAATCAACCATACTTGTCACCCTTCTATAAGACGGCGCGCAAGTCTTGGTGTGCAAGTCAAAACTGGCTCTCAAGTCCTCCTCAACCACTTGCGCAACACAAGCTTTTTCAACTCCAAAAATGTGCGCCACACACCCTTTTATGCCAAAACCAATATTGGCACACAACCGACAACTTTTTTGCTTCTTGAAATCTGGCACACAATTCTCACCAAACCACTTGTGTGACACCTTATTCTTCAACTCAAAACTTTGCCCAACTCTCTTCCTTCCTCGACTAGACCACCATGGATGTGCAACTATCACCTGGCATGCAGACTCCACTTGCACGACCACACACCACTTGTGTGACCACCACACATGTGCGACAGGAGATCTGATTTTTCTAAGTGTTAAACTCTCTACCGAATGAGGAGGGGTCAACCTGTATTTATAGGCATTTGGAGACCCTGTGCGATGGCGCGCATGTCTCTCCTCAGCGCACATGTTCTAGCGTGCAAGTCTCCTTCCGCGCAAATCACTTGTGTGACTATCTCCAAAACTTGCGCGACCCTTATCCATTTTCCATATTTTGATGATTTGATCTTGAAAAACATATGGCGCACAATTTTACACTCCATCAAGTACACATTGCGCAAGTCCCTTTTCCAAAAACCACTTTTTTCCATTTGTCGATTTTCAGGCCAAAAAATTTGGAAAACATTGGAAAAAGGCGCCACCTTGTATCTAATATTTTCGTACTAACTCCAGATCATACATTCCTTTGTCGATGTTCATGAATCAAACATGTATCGTTAACCATAACCCTTGAACTCGACCTTCCACCATGAAATACCCTTTGTCAACCAATTTGTATGTCAAGGTTTGCATTGTCAACAATCACAACACTTGTTTCCACTTTGTCAACAAACACAATCACCTAAAAAATGCTTCAATTATGCATTGAGGGATTTCTTCCCAACAACCACTATCTATTATATCCAACTGTGATATGAGATTTACCTCTATGTTCTTTAAAAGTCACCAACATGCTCTAAGAATCGAACTGAACTTTAGTGTGCCCTATCATTCTCTAACTGATGGCCAATCTGAGAAGAAAATTCAGACACTAGTAGACATATTGAGAGCATGATCAATGGAATTAAAAGGAGGATGGGACGAATATCTTAAACTGGTTGAATTCTTCTATAACATCAATTTCCACTTAAGAAGCTGAATGGCACCATACGAAGACCTTTATAAGAAATGGTGATGAACACCAAAGAGTTGTGATTAAGTCAGTGAGAGTAAGCTGCCAGGACCTAAAATGGTCAAAGAAATGGTGGAGATGGTAAAAACCATTCACCAGCATATCAAGGCATCCCAAAGTCGACAGAAGAGTTATGCATCCAATCTTTGACGAGACATTGAGATCAATGCAAGATACATTGTATCTCAATACTTATCTCCGTGGAATAATGTCATGAGGTTTGGGAATAAAGGGAATCTATGTCCCAGGTTCATTGACACCTTCTAGATCATATATCGAGTCATTGTTGTGGCCTATAAACTGGAACTTCCACCTACCACATTCAAAGTTCATGAAGTCTCTCATTTATCCCTCTTAAAGAGGTATATATCAGACTCTTCCCATGTCCTCATTTTTGTGGTGTACATTTGGAGGATAATCATTCATACAATGAGCATCCAGTGATGATCTTGGATCATAGTGAAAAAGTAATACGTAAAAAGACTACTCACCTAGTTTAGGTACTATGGAGGAACCATAATTATGAAGAGGCCACAAGGGAACTAGAGGAGGAAATCAAGGAAAAGTAACCACACCTATTTTTGTCATAGAATGTAAAATGAAATTTTGAGGGTGAAATTTATTAGGGGGAAGAATGTAATAACCCAATGTTTTTAAGGGAATAACTTCTTATAATTTTATTATATAATAACATTAAGTCACGTCACAATGAACCACTAAGTATTATGTGGCCTTCAAACATAATTTTATCACTTGTGTGTTTTTAATTTTGAAAAACAGTCATCTACAATTGTGATCAGTAATTGATTTGGAGTCCGATATGACAAAGAAAATTTTTGATTATTAGTAACATACTCTTATGAATAGTAGCATCCCTTTATGAAAATTAATGAATAGTAATGAATATAATATCATCGAAAATAATATAATCTTCATCCATGAATGTACAAACACAATTTAGACATCCTAAAAGTAAAAAAACTATCATAGTATAAGAATTGGTATTTTTCATGTAAAAAATATTTTATTTACAATTTTCTATTTAACATGATAATTTAAAATGGAATTATATTTTCTTAAAATTTAATCATAAATTTTTAATTTGTCAACTAATGGTTATAATATAATTTTATGGGACCTTGATTAATTTTTCATGGTGTCATAAAATGAGTTATAGTTATAATTTGGATTTAGTTAAATAAATTATGATTTTTAAAAAATTAAAATAAAATAATTTAGGAAATTATTTTTCAAAAATGGAATTAGACCAGTAGAAAATTGGTTAGGGATAATTTTTGGGGGTTTTCTAAAAGTATTGAATTTTTCGTGAATAGTAAAAATACAGTTTTGATTTTTCTGTATGTTTGATGACATCATAATCATGTAGTAATTAATAAAAAAATTTAGTTGACATGTTTACAATAAAATATGATATTAGGGGTCCGATGGGGCTTATACTATGGGAAACTACCATGGGAAATCCCATAGTTTGAAAAAAAACCACTATTGAGGTGTCCTTTGAAATTAATAAAAAGAAGCCTCTCTTTTACTATAATTACCCACCCTTCCATTTGTTTTATTTCATTCTCTATCCATTATCCTCAAATCTCTATTGGTTTTACCTCTATAAGAGTTACCCCATGGTGTCCTCAAGCACCCAAGGTCCCAAAATTCATGTTTTTGGAGTTACCCCACAAGGTAAGGGAACCTTTCACCATACTCTTTTAGTGAAAAATTCATTTATGTTGTCTCTTTAAATTTTCATTTTCATATGATGGTGGTTGATTTTATGTATCCCTCTTACTAGCAAATTTTCTTCCATATTATGAGATACCCTTTTATCTCACATCAATTCATTCTCTGAAATTTTAAGCAACATCGTTAGGCTACCATATTTTCATAGGAGATCTCTCAACGTTTCTTTTGTTTTCAAGTTCATTTTTTTTTCGTCAGTAGCCTCATTTCATCCAAATGTTATGATGACTCCAGTACCTTACATGTAATAGAATGTTTTCATGATAAATGAATAACTCTTCATAAGTACTATGTGTCCTTTAAATATAAGTTTGTCACTTTTGTGTTTTTAATTTTGGAAAACCGTCATCTACAAATGTTATTAATAAGTGATTTAGCGTTTGATAAGACAAACCTAATTTTTTATGAATTGTAACATACCCTTATTAATAGTAGCACACCTTTATGAATAATAGTGAATAGTAATGAATAGAAAATTGGCCAAAATATTTGAAACTTCACCCATGGATGTACAAATATAATTTAGACATCTTAAAGGTTAAAAAATGATCATAGTAGAGAAATTGTGATTTTTTGATGTCAAAAATATTTTATTTACAATTTTCTGTTTAACATAATAATTTAAAATAAAAATTTATTTTTATAAAATTTAATCATAAATTTATATTTTATTTTCTTATAATAATATAATAATTTTATGTGACCATTAAATTTTCAAGGTGTTATAAAATGAGTTATAGTTCTAATATTGATTTTGTTGAATAAATTGTGATTTTATTTAAAAATTAAATTAAAAAAATTTAGAAAATTACTGTATAAAAAGGAAGTTTATTTTTAAATTATAAATGTTGAAAAGGGATTAGGGTTAATTTTTGGGATTTTTCTAAAATACTTGAATTTCAATGAATAGTTGAAATGTAGTTTTGTGTTTTTGGTATGTTTAATGACATCATAATGATGTTATAATTATTAAAAATTCTAGGAGAATTTTTTACAGTAAAATAATATATTAGGGGTCCCATTTGGCTTATAAGATGGTAAAATACCATGTAAAATCCCATGGTAAAATACCATGGAAAAGCCCATGGTTTCGTAAAAACCACTAATGAGGTGTCCTTTGAAATTGATAAAACATTCTCTCTTTTTTACTATAAATAACCACTCATCCATTATTTTTCTTTCTTTCTATATCCGTAATCCTCAGATATCTGTTGGTTTTACCTCTTTAGTAGTTCCCCCCAAGGTTTCTTCATGACACCAAGGTACCAACATTTATGTTTTAGGAGTTAATCCACAAAGTAAGGGAACCTTTCACCCTCCTCTTTTAGTCAACACTTCTTTTATCTTATCTCTTTGAATTTCCATTTACATATGTCGGGGTATGATTTTTATATCCCTATTACTATCCATTTTTTCATATTATTAGATACCCTCTTCTCTCTCATATATTCATTTAATGAAATTTAATGCGATGTCGTTAGGCTACCGAATTTTGATATGAGATCTCTCAAATTTTATTTTGTTTTCAAGTTCATTTTATTTCATTTTCTTCAGTCACCTCCTTTCATCCAAATTGTGTGATTACTCCAGTAACTTAATTGTACAGGAATGTTTTAATGACAAATTTATAGTTATTCTTCATCTCTCTTTTCCCTTTCTTTAATACTAAAAATGAAAACACCATTCAAGATGTGCTAATTTACCACATTCATAAACGATGGGTTTTCAATTTCTGTTACCTTCTCCAATTCCAGGAAAGAAACCATTTTCATGGTTTAACAAGACCATAATATTTTTATTGTGTCTCATACATGATTATTTAATCCTTTTTTACACTTGTTTTTGATTTTTAAAACAAAACATGTTCCTTTGGGCCAAAAACTACCAATTAACACAAATGGTTATCACTAATGTTTTACATAATGACTAATCATAACTCCAAGTAACTGAATGAAATTAAAAATTGTGTACATTAATATTTATTAAATAATATAATATAACTCAAATTCTGGACAACCATCCTCATTTTACATGATTCTCCAAACATGAATAAAAGTAAAGCAACCCTTAGAACTAAGGAAACAAACGGTCTCGAACAATGAAATTGAACCTCATAACCAATATAAAATATATGAATGAACTCAAAATGGTTGTAGTAAATCATTTTCATATATAAGATGTTTTTTAATTTTTAACTGATGAACCTATGTTGATTATTCATGTCATTAATATCAACTATAGAACACCATCAGACTTAAGGTAAGGGATTCTACTTGACCCACTTGTATTCCTTTGACTTGATCCAATGTTCTTTTACCCAAATGAAGTTGTCCTTTATTTTTATGTAGAACTTATAAATACTTTTTATATTCTCCAAACTCATGTTATAAGATCCATCAAGAATTATCTTTTGGGGACATACATGTTTTTATGTGATTCTCTCATTTATTCTTCCTGAGAAGAAAACCTATTTCAAGGGAATTCCCTAAATTTAAACCCAATTTCATGTGAACTATATCATCTATTTTAAGACACAATATTCAATATAAAATCATTATTTTTATTATGAATACATTCTTGGTTCATGTATGGTTTTATTTAAATGATTTATCCCTTATCAATTTTAAAATCTCTTATGTTTCTTCCATAAAAATTTTCTAGAAGGTTTTTGTGATAGTAAATTCCTAAATACTCATCTTACATGTTGTCACTTCCGTTTAACATCACTTATCATGATATATTACTATTTTACCTTATTAATTCCAATTTTTGTTGTAATTTGATCCTCTCATGAAAACTTTTATGACACTCCCATTCATTATGATTTATGTTACGAATGTGATACACATTTCTCCCAACAGGTTCCCATACATTTATATATGATTTAACAGTTTATGATTAAATATGTGGAAAGAATATTCATGAACAAGCTAAGATTGGTCCGCCCAGATAGCGCTCCATTTCATTGGATAAATTAATGTCTCATGAGATGTTATGTCTGATGGTCTTGTTGGTTAACCTTGGCTTTTTCCACTATGGGATATGATATTGGAAGTTAGCCTTAAATCATACTAAATTCATATTTTTTGTTTCTTCAACAGTTATATGATTCCACATTTTTATGACATCTTGTATATATGTTATGATCCCTTATGTTACATGACTTTTTATCTCTATATGTCATGTTCCTAACCCATGTGTAATGGATTCATTATTATTCTTAATCCCTTACTAGGCTTTTAGCTAATCTCTTTGTTCATTTTATTCCTAGGTTATCCTTTGAAGGTGTATGAGAAAAATCGATGTTAGGGGAACTTTATGAAGACTAAATATTGAAATGTTTTATTTAGTTCCATGTTTTCAATTTTATGTGCCCAGTGTTCCATGACACTAGACATTACAATCCATGTCTTCTAATCGAATGTAAAATTTTGTTTAAAATCATGTAATTTTATATGTGAAAGGCTAGGGTTGCTATATATAACAATAATTATTTGCGACATCATTGGTAGTGGACTATAACGTTTTTGTCACAACATAAATGTTCACTTTGGTGCACCTATAGGATTTATGCATGAAATATGGATTAGGTTATGTTATATTTATAAGTTTATAAGATATGAGATATTGATTGGGTTATGCATATAAGTATATGGTGATTCTGAGAAATATTTTCAGGTTATAATGTCTTATATTTTTAGGTAGACTTTTTTTTGTTTTTTGTTTAATGATGTTGTGTTTTCTACTTGATTTTATGAACTTAATTAGTTATATATCATTATAGAATAGATATATCATTTATTTATGGTTTTTATTTTACTATAATACCACATTTAGAACAATGATATTAGATTTAATTTTGTTTTTCCTGTCATTTTTTATTATTCATATGATGTTACTTGAGGGTATGGAGTCTGAATGTGGTTTATATGACCCTTAATGATATATATTAGTCTATGGAATATAAGGAGGAATATATTAGGATATATAGAACAATATTCCTCATATAAATTTTGGTATACTAGATTCGGAGTATTTCAATGTGGTATCAAAGCATTATTACCCTATCTTTACTATTTCTAATACAGTTTATGAAGAAACGATTTTTCAAAACACATGAAAGAGGATATGTTTGTTTTTATTCAACACCATTATTAGTAAATGTATTAGATTACATGGAGTTTCAATTGATTTTATTATTTTTCAATATTATGATTGAGTTTATTTTCTCAAAGGATAATGTTTTTGTTTATTAATTTATGGATTTTATATAGGTTTAGTGAAGAAAGTGGTATAAATTTTTTGGTCGGAGTGGAATCTCAAGAGGGGGGGGGGGAATTGAGTTCCTACATAACATTTATATTAAAAACATTATATTAAAAACCCCCCAAAATTTTAAATGGCCCAATTAATTAAGGGAGTAGAGATATTGATGTCTAATTGGTCAACATGTTTCTCAAAGGGTGATTAGTCCTCAGTTGAATTAGTGTAAAACACTTCTTCAATATTTGAAACAAGTTTATTGAATTAAAAACATACACAAAGTCACAAAAACTAACAATCAAAGTGAATGAAAAACAGTTTTCTGTTTTAGCAATTATAAAGAGTAGAAAATAGTGAAAACGGAGTACATCAAAATATAGTGCATAGTAAAGTTAAAAAAGTGGATCAGAATCAAACTGAGATTTAATCCCCTCAACTTTGTGATCACCTACCACCATGTAGTCTATATTTACAAAAAACATGATACATAGCTTGTATCGGGCTTTACAGTAGTTTTCAAAAACTGTCTCAGGTTTACACCCTCTACCACTGTTCTTCGTGGGAAAAAAAACAGTACATACCACACATGGTCAATTCCACAACTATTTGTTGGAAACAAAATGAAGGAGAAGTTTGGTGTGAGTTTTTTTAGTATCCACCAGTTCATCATAGGAGACAGTGTGTATACCAGACATACACACTTCTCATAAATTTAAAATTAAGGAACACAATAGAGATAAGAATATAAGTTTTAGTTTAGAAGGATCTATTTTATTTGTAGTTCAGCTCTTGACTCATAGGAGTGAATAATTTGCTCTTTGAGTCTCTCTCTAGATGTTGTCTCCAAAATACAGTATCACAACTCTAGGTTCTAGGTTTTAGGAATTTAGTGTTATGCTTCTTGTGTTGATCAGGAATTGATGAGACTCAAAAGTCCAATGTGAAATTGTTCTCCCGAAATGATCTTCATGAAGATCTTAGTTTCATAGTGTACGTGTTGAATGATTCTTCATTGATCTAGCATGTATGTTGCTTCACATGCACAGACATGAGCTTCACATGTTGCACCACCACTTTTCTTCTTTGTTCATTTCTTTTATATATTTGAGGTATGAAAATAGGAATAACTACATCACGTGAAATCATTCTCGTACCTCATACTGTGCCTAGATACAGTCCCTTGATATGTCTACAATAAGAATTAATGAATCTCCGAAACATGTTATTTAAAAAATATGACCAGTAGAATAATCCTAGGAATTTGACAACATATGGAGTAGATGATTGTGGTAGAATGGTAATAGTAACCTTCACAAGGACATGCTTTAATAGTAAGTGCACATCAACAGCATTAATTGACATCCTATCACATGGTAACCTTCCATCGATAACTATCCATCGGTAAGCTTCCATTGGTATCATTCAACGGTAGCCCTCAGTGGTAACCTTCATCAGTGGCCTTCAGTGGTGGCTTTGCAATGGTGACCTTGAATTAGGGACCTTTACATCAGTGATCTTTTCAACAGTGACCTTTGCATCAGTGACTATTTCCTTGGGGACCTTTGTATCTATGAGCTTTGCATCCGTGACCACTGAACTGTTGATCTTGCATCGGTGACCTTTGCATCGGTGACTTTTGAATATGTTACCTTTTCATTAGTGACCTTTGCATTGGTGACCTTTTCATTGGTGACCTTTTCATTGGTGACCTATTCATCGTTGGCCTTTTCATTGGTGAACTTTTCATCGGTGGCCTTTGAATTGGTGACCTTTTCATCGATGACCTTTGCATCGATGACCTTTTCATCTGTGACTTTTTCATTGGTGACCTTTTCATTAGTGACCATTGCATCAGTGAACTTTGCATCAGTTTACTTTGCACCAGTATCCTTTGCATCGGTGACCTTGCATCAGTGATGTGATAATGCATCAGTTACCCTCCATTTGTGACCTTGCACTTAGAGAAATTTTGTGTTGTGAACATAAACAACAGAGAGGTGAGATTAAAAGTGTATAGTTATTAGTTTGATATAAACAAGATTTTCTCATAAATTATTATCATGTAAGAAAAACAATATGATTTAGATAAATGTGACATGATTTGGGATTATCAATACAGGTGATTCCAACTATTCTCCCACTTTTTGATAATCTCAAATTATTTCAGGATTTTTTGAATTAGGCTTAAGCACATTTTCTAATATCTTCAGAGGTGTGTATTCATAAAATTCATCCAAATGTAATGCGGAAAGGTAGATGGAGTATATATGAAAACATTCTAGTTAACTTAAATATGTCTCCCCATTTGGGTAACTTTTATATTTAAGCTTAAATACTTTCCCCCCTTAGTGATTAAAAAAATAAAGGAGGACAAAAAGAAACAAAAGAGGATTTTCCAGTAATGAAGAAAAGTTATAATATACAAACATGTTACAAAGATACCTCTAAACTACAACATCCCACATTCAATCCCCCTCAGAGATGTCCAAGGGAGATTTGTATTTGGGAGTTGAGGAGGAAGGTTCTGAAGATGGATGGATCGGTAGAGGGATGATAGTCAGCAGGGTGGGAGGAGCAGCAATAGAAGCATCAGTAGACCTATACTGCGTAGATCAATGAGTAATCACAGGGGTCATACACTTGATGGACAGTGCAGGAGTCATCATTAGTGAAGCACTAGTAGATCCTAATGAATCCAATGTAGAATGCAAGGATGGAGGAACAATGATGGGAGTCCAGTCCACATGAAGGAAGGGTTGAAGAAGATTTCTAAATTACATAATAATTCTTCCTTCTCTCACCATGGATGAGATAAAATCATCCTTATTCTCTATGCATTTCTCTAATGTAGGAGTTAACTATCTGAGCCTACACACTTGATCCTTAAACTCTTGTGTTACATGTGGAATCCTCAAGTTCACTGATGACAACTTGAATCGACAATCCATTTGATGCTTAGTATATACCCTTTAGTAGTAGAAATCAACTTTATTTTTGATGGACATATAATCTGGATCAGCTTCACTAAAATAATTTCCCTCAAGATTGTGAATTTCAATGGTAGTGGAAATAAACTGAGTCATAGACTGTGGATATAAGATACTGCTACTAGAGAACTTCTCATCTTCATCTCTAAAAACTATCCTCAAAGCGTCTAGATCAACAGGAGGAGCAGTTGAAGATGAAGTAGATGCATAGAGAGGTTCCATGGTGAAAGACATTATCTCCTTAAAATATTTAGTCAACCCACTAATCAGTTTCATCACATCATCAACATGTCCACTCACATGTGTCTCCATGGGCTTCTTGAAGTACACAAACAGAGTGACCATTTTCCGAACCAAACTTTTAACATATCAAATATATTTTTCCACCTAAACCCATGAAACCAGGTAGGAGTCTACTCTCACAATAGACTTCTTCATAGATTCCATAGAATTTTCCAAGGTTTTGATCAAATTCTAATAGTCCATTACCTCTTCTAGTAGGATTGAGTGATAGGTAGAAAATATCCTTTCCACTACAGAAGTGACAAATTCTTGATTGTGAGTCATAACCCTCTATAACCCAACAAATCTTTCTTCAAAGTGGCTCTTCAGATCTGATTTCATTGATTCCAAATCATCTTTCTTCACATAGTCACAAGGAAAAAGAACCACTGGGTGCACCATATTAGTCTTTGTAACTGAAGGGATTTGAGAAATTCTAATAGGGTGGTCTTCATCAGAATATCTATAATCAAAGCCTAAGACCAACAATCCAGGGTATTCTGACCAATCTATTTTCCATGAGGAATAGAAACTGAACCTGTAGCAACAGGTCCCCCCCCCACTCAATTGGAGAATTCTATTGATCAACCACATTGAGCTCTATCATACCTCCTTGAGCAACTACATCTATAGGAGGGTCCACTCCCACTTACTCTACAGAATCTTCAACATCATCCAATACAATTCCAACTTCAACTAAATCACCAACCTCTTCATCTACACTTTCAACAATTTTTGTATGCCCTATCAAGGGACTGATACTTAGAAATTCTTCTTCTCTCACATCAGCAGTACTCTCAAAGTCAGCATGACTAGAATTAGTGTTCTCATCTTCATCTAAGGTCTCATTAATGTCTCTTAAGACATTTTCAGCCTCTTCTTCATCACAAGTCAATTCATCATCACTATCCCATCATACTATCTCCCTTCTTGGAAATATCTTTGGTGGACTAGGCTCTCCAAAGGATACAATATTAGCACAAGTATCAGAGGGATGGTCTGGATCACTCCTGTCATCTATAGGATAATCCTCTCTTAATGGCAGTGCAACTACTTCTCCTTATTCATCTAAATTTGCAGGCTATACTTCACTAGGCTTTAGACCAGGATCTCTCTTAACCATATGCCCAGTAGGATGAGTGATGGGTTTTAATTCCTCATATAGCGTAGCCTCATCATGTACCCATATTATTTTCCAGGTGTTCCAATTTATCTTCATAAACATGGAAATTACATTTGTAATTCCAAAATTGTCCCTTACAACAATTGTTTCCTCCTTGTCTCTAGCAACTCAATTCACCTTCAACGTCAAGGATATAAATCTATAATGAAATAAGGCATTGTATTTGGAACTATGATAAGTCATATCTTCTAATTGAATCATCAAAAGACTACAAAAATTAATATTTTTTCCATGCTTCAAAAGATATAAGAGAAATGTATCCAAAAATATCAACTTAGCAATGTACCCTCTCCTAGGACTCAAGACATGATAGACAAACAAAAACTGTAGCTTGTATTCTCCCCCATATCACCAGAAATGATATTCCTAGGGATCCTACTCCCTATCAATTTAAGTAAGGATTATTCCTAACAGAAGAACTCTGTAGTGGGAGGAACCACTCTTGAGTAGTAATCATAAATCCCTTCATGTGGTACTCTCAGACACTCATCCCATTCATCATAGGAAAAAACTATACTCATTCTATTCACCCTTAAAGACATTATGTTCTCATCCTCAGTCTTTTTGAATTTAAATAACTCAGAAAAATCTTTCACTAACATCGTGTAATAGGGTCCATTGTTGTTTAAAAATCATTCAACCCATCCTTGAGCTTCAAGTGCCATCATCACCATAGATCTTCTTGTCTGCAACCATTCGAACAAAGCTCCTTTTCAACTATGATTTCCCTAATTGACAGACGAGGGTTGATTGGCTTTTCCACTGCTTTGATTCTATTTCTCTACTCAACTCAATGTTTCTTTGGATTTGGAATATCCCCTTCATCACTGACCAATTGTCTCTTCACTCTTTACCTATGATATAAAGTTGTTTTAGTGTTTCAGAAGAGGGTTATGTTATGAGGTTGGGTAGAAATAGATTTGGTAGATAGTTTGTGGTGGATCGAAATGTGGTATGTACTTTAATTTTATCACTTAGGGATTGAAAAAAATCAGATAAAATTAATAAGTAATGAAGAAAACATTTCAGATTCTGGAAGTGAAAACACTATGTCCCAAAAACATCATCTATCGGTAAGGGTACAACGGCGATTTTCCAACTATGAGGTCCTAGTGGTGAGGTTTCTAACAGTGAGGTTTCTAATGGTGAGGTCCCACGGTGAGGTTTCTAATAGTGAGGTCCAACGGTGAGGTTTCTAACAGTGAGGTTTCTAACAGTGGGGTTTCTAACAGTGGGGTTTCTAACAGTGAGGTTTCTAACAGCGAGGTTTCTAACGGCGAGGTTTCTAATGGTGAGTCTTCTAATGGTGAGGTTTCTAATGGTGAGGATTATAATGATGAGCTATCAAATAGATAATATTTTATCATACCTAAATCATGTTTGATGTTATATAACCTCTCAAAATTCGCAGGCTTTTTGAATATATCGGCCAATTGGTGTTCAATACCAATGAATTCAAGTGTTATATCACCTCATTGATAATGATCTCCCAAGAAGTGATGTATCACATCAATGAGCTTTTTCCTAGAATGAGATACTATATTTTTAGAGATGTTAATATCACTTGTATTATCACAATTTATAGAGACATGTTTGAATTGATATCCATAGTCTAATAAAGTGTGTTTTATCCACAAAATTAGAGCACACCAACTACCGACAACTATATATTCAGCTTCAGTAGTTGAAAATGCAACAGAATTCTATTTCCTACTACACCATGGTACTAATGAATTTCCTATAACATGACATGATTCAGAGGTTCTCTTTCTACATAACTTGCAATGAGCAATGACAGCATCTGAATAACTTATTAAATCAAATGATTTTGTTCTTGGATAAAATAGTACTAAGTTTGTAGTATACTTAATATAATTACAAATATTTTTAACAAAAGTTAAATGAGACTCCTTAGGATTAGCTTGAAAACGAGCACACATGTATACACCGAACATAATATCAGGACTGCTAGCAGTAAGATAGAGTAGACCCCCAATCATACCTCTGTAATTGGTTTCATCCATTAGTTTACTAGTTTCATCAGCATCCAACTTATAGGTGGTACTAATAGGTGTATTAATACCTTTATTTTAGTCCAAACCAAAACATTTCAAAAGATCATTATTTTATTTAATCTAATTTAAAATAAGACAATTTTTATTTTGAAAAATTTGAAATCCAAGGTTAAATTTAAGTTCCCCCATAAAACTCATATCTAATTAATCTTGCATTATTTTTGAAACATCAGTGCAAATTGAAATTTTAGAGGATCAAAAAATAATTTCATCCACATAAATCTGTACTATTAAAACATCTTTGGATATCTTTTTAATTAAAACAGTACGATCCTTTATTCCTTTAGTAAAAACTTTTGAAATAAGGACATAACTAAGTCTGTCATACCAAGCTCTTGGAGCTTGTTTCAGACCATATCGGTATTTAGAAAGTTTCAAGACATGATTTGAAAAGTGGACATTTGTAAAACTAGGGGGTTTTTCAAAAAAAATATCCTTAACTATATACCCATTTAAAAATGCACTTTTGACATGCATTTGATAATTTTTGAAATTCAGATGAGATGCATAGGCAAGTAGTATCCTAATGGAATCTAGTCTAGATATATGTGCAATGGTTTCCTCATAATCAATTCCTTATTCTTGAGTATATCCTTGTGCATCTAATCTATACTTGTCTCTAACTATGTTTCAAGATTCATCAACTTTATTTCTAAACAACTATTTAGTACCTATGGTTAACATGTCTTTAGGTCTTTCTACTAATTCCCAAAATTTGTTTCTTTGAAACTGAATTAATTATTATTTAATAATTGTCGCCCAAAATTCATCATTGATTGAATCATTGATATTTTTAGGATCAATCTATGAAATAATGTCTTGATGTTCAACCTTTTTTCTTAGAGAATATCTAGTTTTTGTTCCTTTATTTAAATCACCTACTATAGAATCTAAAGACTGATTCTAGAGAGTTATAATACCCCTAGAAAGAGTTGAACTAGACTCATAATGATTGTCTCAAGGATCAGATTCACCATGCACAGATTTTGGAAGATTTCTAGAAAATGTTGTTTTCACTAAGGGCTTACTGTCTTTATATTTATGGACTAGAACTGACATATCTTCCTCAAGTTGTTCAATAGAGGTTTTGGGTTCATGTGGTTTAGTCTCATCAAATTTGACATGAACTAATTATTCCACAAATTTTGTTCTCTTACTTAATACTCTATAATCTTAACTATATATTGAGTAACCTAGTAAAATTCATTCTTCACTTTTGGAAGAAGACTTGTCAATATTGTCCTTAGTGTTAATGATAGAGAAATTGCAACAAAAAACTATAAAGTAATTAGCCTTAGGCTTCCTATTATTCCAAATATCATAAGGGTTCTTCTTAATAACAATTCTAATTAAGATGCTATTGATAATTTAACCAGCTTTATTAATAGATTCATCCGAAAAATAGATTGGTAGATTATACTCATTTAGCATAGTCTGGGAAATATCTTAATGTGTCTTATTCTTTATCTCTACGACTCTATTTTGATGAAGTGTTCTTGGAGTAGATAAACTTTGAGTATAGCCTTTTTGTGAGAAAAAATATTCATATTATTGATTTTCAAACTCATAACCATGATCACTTCTCAAGGTCTTAATTCTATGTCCCCTAACAATTTTTACAGACATGGAATATTTAATGATGTAATAGAATGCTTCACTATTGTGAGCTAGAAAGTATACCCTTTTATATCTAGAAATTCATCTACAAGAACATAAATATAGTGCTTCCCATTTAAACATGAAACACTATATGGTCCAAACAAATCCTGGTGAAACAATTCTTGCGGACGAGAAGTAGAAACTTCTTTCTTTGGCTTGAAAGAAACATTATGTTGTTTTCTCTTTTGACAATGATTACAAAATTTGTTATATGGGAATTCTAATTTAGGTAAGTCTCTAACTAAAACATTCCAAGTTAGTTTCCTAAGTGAGTTCACATTGAAATGTCCTAATCTACTATGCCATAACTAGGATTCCTTATAAAACAAATTTAAACATGAAACATTTTACTTAGCTAAAGAATTTAAATCAATAGCATATAAATTTTCATTTCAATGAGCAGTAAATATTAAATCATTTTTAGAATTAGAAAAATTGCATGCTTCATTTTCAAATTTAACACTGAATACATCATCACACAACTAAGAGATACTCTGGAAATTGTACTTTAACCCATCAACAAAAAGTACTTTTGCAATTAATATAGTATTAGGGTTAGAAATTTGACCTAATATGATGATCTTCCCATTTTCATTATCAAAAAATGTAACATATCCACCATCAAAATTAAATAGTCTCTTGAAGAATGAGTAGTCACCTATCATGTGTCTTTAACATCCACTGTCCATGTACCATAGAGTTTTGCAGGATCTCATTAAACAGTTTTCCTACCCAACATATTAATTGTAGGGTAACTTTGGTACCCAAATTTTCTTGGGTCCAGAGAGTTTAGAATGTAATGCTTTGAGAACCCATAATTGTCTCATAGTTTTCCTATAATCAATCAATATGTTTTGAGATATGAACAATTTGTTTGGTCATTTAGAGAATTTTTTTTCAAATGATGGTCCAGAACTTGAACCAGGTGTGAACTATCCAGATTTTGGAACAAATTTAGTTTTCATAATCCTTATATGTCATTATCGATATCCTATACGAGTTGTATATTTTGGAGCAATTATTTTTCCTAGAAACCGATTCAAGGTATCTTTTCTTGTAGTAAACATCTCAATATCTCTTTTTAATTGCTGATTAGATTATTTAAGTTCAGTATTTTCTTTTAACAACTGAGCACATTTTTCTTTTTCAATATCCATATAAGAATTATAATTGGCATTTAATGTGTGTATTATTTTAAATAATTTATATTTATAATTGAGGTCATTAATGGTGTCCTCAATCATTACATAGTATTCAATTAGTTCATCCATAGTCATAATTTCATCATTGTTTGATTCACATTCTTTCCCAAAATAATATGCACTAGGTACAAGAGTATAGAGTGTTACCACATATGTTTCTCTCTTGAAACATAGGTTTACATGTTTGTTCTTTTCATCATCAGAAGTGTCAGATCCACTTGAGCTATCTTCTGAGGCACTCCAAGTCGCTTTTATAGCCTTTTTATATCCTTTTCCCTTTTCTTCATATTTATTTTTAAATTTTAGTTTGGGCAATCATCTTTCACATGGATTTTTCTTTTACACTAATAACAGACTATCTTATTTATGTTATCATTCTATTTTTTGTCCTTTTTCCACTATCCTTTATTATCATACCTTCTATTATAGTTTATCATTTAAATAACTTTTTCATATGGTATAACTTCTTGAATCTTCTAGAAAGATGATCCATCTCATCGTCATTTGTCAGAATATGAGTCTTCACTGGTGGAAGTGTCTATTAGAGTTTTAGGTTTTTCTTTTATCTTTGTTCTTTGAGGTAGTAGTCTTGAATTTTGTAGATTTATTTATTGGTTCTCTATATGCTTCTTGATTTACCTTATGCTCTTATTCATACAACAAAATCTTTCTAATTAGTTCTTTTAATGATAGCTTGCCTATCTCACAATATTCTTAGATTGAAACAGAAGTTCCTCTCTATCTATTAAGTAGGCATCGAAGCAATCTCATAATATGATCTTTGTTGTCCACTAGTTTCCTAGGAAGACTCATAGTATTCACTAGTTCATTGAACCTGAGATAAATTTTAGATATAGGTTCATCAGGCATCATTTTAAAATTACCAAATTTAATAGTACAAATATTTAATCTCATTTCGTTAACATTGGTTGTTCCCTCCTGAGAAATAGTAAAAGTATCTGAAACTTCATATGCAGTTTTACAAGAAGATATTCTATTGAACTATTCATCACCTAGAGAATAGTTCAATGAATTTATAACTTTACAATTATTATTTTATGTAGCTTTAGTCAATTGACCATGTGTCCCTAGGAGTAGCTAGCAATACATGTTTTTCTTCAATTGTGTCCCAGATTACAGGTCTGATGCTCTCTATATACATTTTATTTTTTAATTTCCACTGATCCGTGTTATTACCATTAAATAATGGTGGCATGTTAGTAGCAAAGCCCGCAACTCTTTTATCCATTGTTAATTAGAATTATAAAGAACAAAAAATTTATACATGAGATAAATTTTACGATCTTTAAGATACAACTAATATCACAGTTGAAAGGAATTTGATAACTTGCAGAATAATTTAGATAGTTTCCACAATAATTTAAAATTAAAAACCCTCTAATACAAAATTTTGATCAGATTGGAATCTCATGTGTGTGGGGGTGAGTTGAGTTCCTACATAAAAGTTATGTTAAAAACATTATATTAAAGATCCCCCAAATTTTGAAACTCCCCAGTTAATTAAGGTAGTAGAGATATAGATGTCTAGTTGGTCAACAGTTTTCTCAATGGGTGATTAGTACATTGTTGAATTAGTGTAAAACAGTTCTTCAACTTTTGAAACAATTTTACTAAATTTAACACAAACACACACTCACTAAAACTAACTATCAAAGTGAATGATAAATAGTTTTATGTTTTAGAAACTATAATCATTGTAATATAGATAAAATGGAACTAAAATAATTTAGTTCATATTAATGTTAAAAAAGAGGTTCAATATCAAGCTGAGACTTAATCCCCTCCACTCAGTGGTCACCTACAACCAAGTAGTCTATATTAACAATAAACATGATATGTAGCCTATATCGGTCTTCACAACAATTTTCACAAACTGTCAAGGGTTCACACCCACTACCATAGTTCTTTGTGGTAAAAACAAATAGTACAGACCAAACATGGTCTCTTCCACAGTTATTTGTGGGAATAAAATTCAAGTAGATGTTTTATGTGAGGATTTTTAGTATCCTCTAGTTTATCACAAGAGAGAGAGTGTGTAACCGACATTCAAACTTATTAGAAATGTAAAATGAAGGAACACAATAGAGGTAAGATTATAAGATTGCGTTTAAGAAGCTCTATTTTTTTGCAGTTCGGCTCTTGAATCCTTGGAGTGAAGAATTTTTTGTTTGAGTCTCTCTCTGGATGTTGTGTCCAAAACAGAGTGTCGCAACTCCAGGTTCATGCTTTCAGGAATTGAGTGTTATGCTTCTTGTGTTGATTGATAGTTTACGAGACAACGAAGGAAGCCATGAATGTTTTCTCCTGAAATTATCTTCTTGAAGATCTTAGTTTCACAGTGTAAGCGTGGAATGGTTATTCTTTGATCTAGTAAGTAATCTACTTCACATGCATATACACACGCTTCACATGCCACACCACCACTTTTATTCCTTGGTCTTCTCTTTTATATATTTGAGGTTCAATAATTGGAATAAGTACATCATTTGAGATCTTTCTCATGCCTTTTTCTATCCCTGGTTACGGTCTCTTGATATGACTATAATTAGAATTAATTAATTTCAAAAGAATTTAATTAATCAAAATTGACTGTTAGAATAATCTTAGGAATTTGAAGAGGTATGAAGTAGAAGAGTATGGTAGACGGGTAACAGTAGCCTTATAAAAGGTAGGCTTCAATAGTAATTTCACATCAGCAGTATTCATTGGTGACCTTATCAATGATAACCTTCCATCAATAAATCTCCATCAGTAACCTTATATTGGTAGCCTTCAGCGATATCCCTCAATGTTATACTTCATCAGTGGCCATCAGTGGTGGCATTGAAAATGTGACCTTGCATCGGTGACCTTTGTATCGGTGACCTTTGCTTCAATGACCACTGAATCTGTGACCTTTGCATCTATGACCTATGAATTGGTGAACTTAGCATTAGTGACCTTCACATCGGTGACTGTTGCATCGGTGACCTTTGCATCAGTGACTTTTGCATCGGTGACCTTTGCATTGGTGACCATTGCATCGGTGACCTTTGCTTCGGTGAACTTCGAATCAGTGACCTTTATTCAGTGACCTTTTCAGCAGTGACCTTTTCATCAATAACCTTAGCATCGATGAACTTTTCATCAGTGACCTTTGCATCGGTGACCTTTTCATCAGTGACCTTTTCATCCGTGACCTTTGCATCGATGACATTTGCATCGGTGACCTTTGCATCATTGAACTTTGCATCTGTGAAATTGTCATCGCTAACCATTGCATCGATTACCTTGTATTGGTGACCATTCATTTATGACCATGCATTGGTGACCATGCATTCATGACCTTGCACATAGAGAAATTTTTCACTTTGAGATTAAACAAGAGAGCAGTGAGATTAAAAGTGAATTGTTATTAATTTTATATAAACAAGATTTTCTCATTAATTATTATCCTGTAAGAGAAACAAGATCCTTTATATAAATGATACCTGAATTGGGAGTATCAAAATAGTCGAGTCCAACATTATTCAAGAATAATATTTTTCATTTAAAATTTAAATTAATTTCATATTATTCCATGCAACTGATTTGGTTCTTAGAAGAGGTCAGTTGTTTAATATGTAAAAAAATAAGTTATATAATTTTTTCTTTATATGGTGTGACTGTTACACTACTCAAATGGATTATCTTATCTTTATAATGAATTATTATGTGGATCTAGTTATAATTTTGGAATATTATTTATAGTGGGTAAGTAATTTTTGATTCAATCATGAGTGATCTGAGAACTTAATCTTATATGGAATAAGCAGATTTTTAAAATTTGTTGTATACTTCGACATTTTTTATGAGGATATTATGTGATGTAATTCTGGTGTGTTAACATAAATGGTTTACTTATTAATTTTATGATATCCAAAAAATTGGTAATTCAGTTTGGGGATAAGGATTGCTAGTATTAAAAAAATACCTAGGATTTGTGTGTTTCCAAAAATGAGTTTGGATCAAAGAATGATAACAACTTAATTGGATTAATTATAGGTGGGATATTATTGATGGAATAGGTTTGAGAGCCTAGTGATTATCAATTTTTTATAAATATTATAGTGTTTCATGTATTAGCTATGTGGTGGGTAACATTTCCTTCTTATACCAGTGATGGTTAATGATACATGAGGGAAACCTAAGATAAAGGAGTGATCATAGACACATTTATTCCTTATAGATTTCAATAATGGATAGATGACATATATGATACAAATTAGAACCAAAATATTTGTGATCACATTCTGGTTAAGGCATAAAAAATTCCTTGAGAATGTAGGGTTTACGAATGATTATTTTATACTTCATTCTAGATAGGATATGTATTTTTATGGGTATGTCCATTAAATGTGGAATGAGATCCTTTTGTTTATAGGATGTGAGTGTTGGTATAATTGAATGAGTTGAAATATAGATCAGCATTGAGATAAATATTTTCTAGAGTATGAGGTTTGATAGTGATGGTGGTCATCATGTAATGTTATGAGATCCATTTTTGATTAACTCCCTTGTAGTGAGAGATAGAGTGTGAGTATGATACTATCCACATTATAGGTGGAATAGTGTAATATAATATCAATATTACTTTTAGATATTGTTGATTAGTTAGACATGATCAAACATGATAGAATTGGGATATTATGTATGGGATAATATAGAAAATCAATGAGAGGGAAATATTTGGGTGTGAGAGTAATATTGATTTTGTGGATAATCCATGGTGATGTTTATTAACACAGGATTACTATAAGATATCTTTTATAGAATGCAATGTCAACTAAATCTCTATGTTTTTTTGGATTCCTTTGAGAGTTATCTGGAGTGTGATACCCAGAGAAGTTCTAATATGTTTTTATGGGGCATGTGACTCTATAGTTCCCTTCCTTATCATAGGTAGGACCTATGAATCTAGTATCATGTAGTTGATTATTATACTTGAGGGTATTGTTAGGTTTTATAAATCTCTGGAATATGTGTGAGGAACTATGTTAATATGGAATTGGATAATATAGTTATCCATTATAACACCACTACATGGTTGAGTAAGGTAAAGTGTTTCTTTGGGAATGTTTATGTGTGGATTAATTAGTGAAATTAAATGGATAGAGGTATGAAGGGTAATTGAGGTGGGGACATATATAGAATAGTAGTGTAATAGATGACTGGCCATGATGAGCATGTTTAACTGATGTGGTCACGTAACATTAGAAATGAGTGGTGAAATATTAATTATTATTCCATGTAGTGGATTGTAGAATGTTGGGTTTATTGATACACATATAATATGATATATTAATAGGATAGAGGATTTAGAGAATTTATTGACCATGATATTCATGCATCGATATGTATTTATGATTCTATTAGGATTATTGGACATCTAATTTATGATGGAATGTGAGAGTCATGTGTTAATGATTATGTTCACTAATATTCAGATATATTTATCAAAATTGGGTACCAAAATTATGGATCAAAAGTGGTTTCGGATAATGGTTACATGGAGAACAATGATTTCATATACCTCAGGGTGTGGCTCATGGTAGAGGACTATTCAGACATTACTAGTGAGGTTCTTGAGTTTTTGTGTTTATATGATGGTGTATTTATGTGGGATCAAGATTTTTTGTTGCTAATATAGTATATCTGGTATTTGGGAGAACACAATAGGTGGCTTGATAATGTGGTTATTATGTTAATGGTTTTAGACAAATATCAAGGATAACCTATTTTTTGAACAAACCATAATTTGGTTTAGGTTTTTCAAAGTCACATGGATGCATGTTTCTGGGTTACATTAATGAAATGGGAATATCCCTAGAAGTTAACATAATTAGGGGAAGGAAATATTGGTTTAGCTCATAAAATAATGAATAAAAAGGTTTTTGGTTTATGTTCTAGAAGAATGATTGTAATATGTTTTAGTAAATGGAAATTTTGGGTAAATAGGACTATATAACGTAGGTATTAATTCGAAGTACACATACATTTGAAAGAGTGTGAGGTTTAATTTTATTATTACGCCCTCACATGTGAGGTGATGGGTGTGAGGACTGATGGTCTTAGAGGCACTCAAATGTACATTTATATGGGAAATGAATCAATCTAGAGTATTGAAAAACCCCAATGGTTTATAAAATTTGCGAATAGTAAATTGAAGAATTCCTTTAGGGGTGGGAAATTATTACAGAATTTGTGAAATTATCTAGGGATGTGATTTATTAGCCAATGTGTTTGTACATGTGTTCAATGTGATGGGAGTAATGCCTATCTTATTTCATGGGAAATTTAATTTGAAGTCTTAGGAATTGATAAAGTCCTATCATTTGGGGAAATGGTTGATGTTTGTGATAGAACTGATAATAAGGTTTTAATGATTTGTATTTTGGGTGTGGTATCATCAAAATCATAACAAGAAAAATATTATATTTAGAACATTGATATAATATTGGAGACCCATACATTTCATTATAAATGAAAATATAGAACTCTTAGGGATGAGATATATTACAATGGGGAAGTTATAACAACAAAATTTTTTGGGTATTGGTGCATCAGAGGAAAATATAGGTCCTAGTGAGCTTTGAACAAGGATTGATATCATTTTTTGAATTTTAAGCTTGAATTAGAATTTATAAATTCATTTTAAATTATTTTTAAATAAGATTTCATGGTGTTATCTCCATTCATGGTGAAAAGGAAATAAATGTCAAGGGGATTTTTTGGATGAAAAGAGATGTATAGTGGTTTTAGAAGGACACCAGGTACTCTTTATGGATATACTTTGTATCATGTGGAGGTTATAGGGGTGTATAAACCTTTAATGGGAATACTATGTTGATGGTGTTAGTGGAATGATAACCCAATGCTCCCCAAATCAATTTTTTATTGTGGAAAAAGTAATTCTACATTTTTAAAATTAGAGAAAGTACTTAGGGTTACCTATTTTGGGATGGTCAATAAGAAATGCGATCTTCCCATTTTGCTCTACCTACCCCATTATTTTTCCTTGATAACATGGTTTCCATGGTGTTTTTATTCATTTAGTGAGGTGGGTTCATATAAATCCACCAAAAAAGTTTCCCTCAATTTTTATTCTCTAATATCAATAGCTGGTATTTATAGGTTTTATGGTGATCCAAACATCATATAGTGGAACCAACCTAATATGTGAGGATTTATTTTGGTAGATTAATATTATTTTCTAGGTGGTTGATCCCACATGGAAATATGAGGGTTTTTTAGAGGTAATTTACTAACCTATTATATTTTATTTATCATATCCATTTGAGTGAATTAAATTATAAACCTATGTCATTTATGGTTATTTCGATGATAATTGGATTAGTATTTCTCGTCTAGTTGACCAAACCCCTTTTGATGGTGAATTAACATAAATACCCAATCTAGTGTGGTTCCCCATAATTATTTATAAATGAATTAATATGGATTATTTGTATTAATTTATTATATTATGTGTTCAATTAATATGAAATCATGAATGATTTAGGTCCTCATAGATGAGGTATACTTCCAAGATGGGAATGGAGGAGCTTGTCCAAGGAAGTAATGATCTTTTTAAGGGTTCAACAGAATGCTTGCGGTTGAGGGTGATTAATACAACTTCATGATATGGTTGTGAACATATTGTGTCAAATATAAGAAAGGGATAGTATCTATTCGACCTGAATGGATGTTATGAGTGGTATCACTTATTTGGTAAAGTATGGGTAAATTTATTAGAATCATAGCATATGATTTAGTATTATGTGGTTTTTGAGTAGAAAAAAATGGATATTACACGAATGTTGGAGACTTAGGGAAAGGGAAATTGGAACCCTAGAGGGTTCCCATCACAAATTTATAGATTTTTAGTCCCATATTGTTCTATTTGATGATATTTAGGTCTCATATAGATATATTCTTGGAGGAAGTCATTTATGATGATGTCAGTATGGTTGTACATGTTATAAGTATAAGTGGACATAGTTGAGTGACACATCATGGAACCATATCAGGTTTTTCCAATAATATGTAATGTGTATGGATTTTCTAGATTCGGATATGTCCTCTAAACCTTATCGGTTTAATACTTCAATATATATGTACTTGTCACATTGGGAAAGTAATGAGACACTTAGGTAATCGAACCAATATTTTTTTTATTGTTCCAAATATTTATTTTGAACCATTTATGGAATCTATGAGTGTTCATTGAAAATGGAAACTAATGTATTGGTAGACTTAGTGGTGATCTAAACATGATATGTCACTTTAGGCTGATAAATTCACATAATTTTATGACTCTTTTGATATGGGTATCTATTTTCTATATTAAGACCTCATGAGGGTGTTTGAGATTGATTTATGTGTTTTAGGTATATAAAAAATGTTGGTTTTAGAGTATGTTCAATTGGTTCAGTTAAACTATTTATTTGGGTCGCTATCCACTCAAGATGGTAATATTTCTATTATAATTATTATAATGTTATAGTGGAAAAACAATCACCCTTCCTTTCATAGTCTGGTGATACATAATTCACATGAAGATAAATCATTATCCTTTTTTCATGAGGTGTTACATCAATCAGTTAGAGATATTTTTGTCATCCTACTAATTAATGTCGAGTGATGAAAATTTCACATAGTGATACATTTTTTCTCTGTAATTTTCTGGTGATTCATTGTTCACCTTATGATACATCGTTCACCAAATTATTGTATATAGACTCATCATTCTCCACTTTGTTTTCTACTTTTATATCATTCACATTTAGATACATCACTCACCTAGAGAAACCTTATTCTTACTAATGTTAGTATGGTGATGCATCATTAATAAAGTGATGTATTGCCTCCATGATGGTTTTACTAGTTCAAATTGAACCTTTTTTTAAAGAGTATGGTGATACATATTTCACATAGGATGGAGAGTTAGTGATTCAATTTTCACATTAGATTATCTAATAGTGAAGTCATTCACACTGGTCTATCGATTCAAGCAGTGATGGATTATTCACACTCATGTTTCATTCAGAATATAAGAGAATCCTCACATTCTATCATTAGAAGATGGTGTTATGAGTAAACCATAATGGTTAATTTTTGAGTTCCCCTAGATGTGAATGGTTTTTGTATGTAAGGCTTACAACACAATTTTTTGACAGTATATTTAGGAAAATATGTGATGTTTCTATGATGGTCCATATAAGTGGAAAACTACTATGTTCTATACTGACACTTACATAATCAAATTGGTGCATGAGTAGACCTTCATTAACATACAGGTTGGGAAATAGGCCAATTATAGATTAATGAGATGGGAGAGATTGATGTGGATATAATTACCGGTATGATGTAGTGATGATTGTAGAGGTTGGTTCTACATATTTATTACTTTTAGTTCATCCTATTGTATTTTTTCCACAGAAATATAACTTCAAGAGATTGGTATTTGGATTTTTAGATAAATATAATTGTTTTCCACTCAAAAAAAGAGATGTTCATAAGTTAAATGTTCTGAATTTATCAATGAAACAATAAATAGTAAACATTTCTAAACATGACTAATTTAGAAGATAACACTTAACCAAATATAGTATTATAATCATAATGAAAAAATAGAAAAAGTTAAACATGGTTCCATATAACAATGCATAAATCCCTTAAATGATATTATTATAGGATATCATAGTTCTTATATCCAGAACACTTTACTTTTAGTCCATTTTTATGGATGGAAAAATACGTAGATCTAAAGGATATATTGGTTCTAATGTAGGAAAATTATTCAATATAAAAGGAGATAAACATATTTCCTATCCTCAAAATTCTTAGATAAATGTTTACAGATGGAAGATCATACACTAGTGATTGTCCTTGATCACACAATTATAGTCATACTTGTCCTTAGAACATATTAATTCTTCAAACATACAGTTAATAATCATCTGTTCATATCAATTAATATCCTAAATCACAAGATTATATACAGAAAAATATATAAATGAGAAAATTAATTATTTAATAAGAGATATAATAATAATTAAAGCTCTATGGTTACACTGAAAAAAAGATGATTAAAAGCTATGAAGTCATTGTAGTAATTTATAATAATTGAATTTCTACATTTTATTAACAGGAAATATTAATTCATCAATGACTCAGTTATAGATAACTGGTGGAACAAATTCATGATGGTGAACTCTATGATTTATAAGTACAACAATCAGATAACACAAAATTATAAACACCAAATTTATCTTCCATTCATTAAAAATATTATTCAATATAAAATTGTTTTGAAATTTCCTAAATCTATATTATATCATCCAAAATATGTGATTCTAAAGATAAAACCTCATAAAAAGATAATCAGAATCATTAGGTATGAATATAAAATAAATTTAATGTGATTTGAGTCATTAAAATAATAGATTTTATAGATGTATCTTTTTGAAAATGACTCAACAATATAACTCTTTTTATAATTATAAAATAGGTGAAAAAGGTAAGACTAGAAAAAATATTTGGAAAGTAAAACTCATAATTCTTCCATGGATGTAGTTCCCCCATTAGAGTATATAAATTAAGAATATTTCCACATACAAAAATAACTTTCTAAATTATTGCCCAAGAATAATCTTATTAGTTAAACTATCACATGTCTCCCCCTTTGAAATTGTCTAATTTTCTCCTCATTATATATATAATTTCTATTTATTCTCGAGGAAAACACTCCAAAGAAGTTCTCACACATTCACATTATAAGAAAAGGATATCTAAAAAATATAAACTCAAATAAAGTAATATAGTTGTGGTCAATTTCATTTTTTTAGGAACTACCTAAAATTAAACTTTATTAATTAGGCACTGTATAAGATGAGATCAAACCATAATAGTATTATTATAATGAGAATTAAAATCTATATATATGTAATAGTATATCATAAAATATAATGGTCATGTAGGAATTAAATAGTATTTGAAAAAGTTATATAAAAATTAATCACACCACTTTCAATGGCTATTTATAAGTAACTCAACAAGATATGTATTAAAAGAAAAAATTCCATAAAAAATATAAGATCCAAATTTTTTATCCTGAAATACTACTCCATAATGTATTGTTCTCTATGATACATTTCATATATCACTAACTTCCATATAATAATATTCTAGAATATATGTTTTATATTCTTAAAGTGTTTCCATAATTCTATATAAAAATTTAATATGCTCCCCCTTCTCAACATGTTTTACAATTTATTGTGTCTGTTCAGTATAAAATAGAAGATGATCACTTAATATACATAATAGTATTATATTTTTTAAATGTATTCAAATAAATTTAATCATAAGGGTTTATTATATATACCATCATGTTAAATCTACATTTCAATATATTCAAAAATAATCTATCCTTTTAGTGGGAAAATATTCATGGATGAGAAAATATATATCAAAATTATGTAAGGGTATATGAAAATGTAAATATATTTAGGTTATATTATAATACCATATAATAGTTATTTTATGAATACATACAAGATGAAATAATTCCATTAACTTTTGGGTATAGTGGTAAAAAATTAGTATGGTAGTTGGTATGATTCTATAATACATAAATAATTCGGTCTAACTCTTCATAAAATGAAATTTGAATGAAGTAGTAATAATAATACATATTACAGAATTTCCTTATTAAGTAACTTTTTCTAATAGATATTCCCATATACCAATTATTTGGGATTTTTACTTATACTTCCACCCTAAAATAAATAGATATAAAATATTGATACCCTAGAAATCTTGGGTCTATAAATTTTAGCAAATCAGTCTTTTCGAACCCATATCTATCCAACTCTATAATGTTGAAAACATTTATGATATTTATGAATATAATGTCTAAATTTTTGGAATTATTTTACATTATTTACATAATAATGACGTTTCTTATGACCCCACCTAACATTTAATACAAAAGGGTTTACACTTTGAAACAAAATAGTAGGATTGAAAATGTATCTATAAAAAATAAATAGAACCAAATCAATTATATTTAAAAAATTGATTCAACTATTTATTATATTTTTCATATTATTACTTTTGGAAGTAATATATTAAACAAAACATTTAAAACTTCTAATTTCATACATAGGTTTTGGGACATCACTTCGATAATTAGAATTTTAGAGAGAAATAAATTTTATATTCAACTTTTATGTATGCTTAAAAATACTATCAGTAGCCTTATAAGTATCCTCACTATATTTATAATATTTTAGCTCCAACATCTTATAAATGTTTTCATGGATAGTTATATATACCACAATTTCCAAAAACGGTGGAGAATCCTCTTTATCATTTAAATAATAATGATATGTAGTGTTTTAAAAATTTTTATAAAGAATCAGTAGTTACATTATTCATAACAAAATATTCATTCCATGAAATTATGTTATAGAGGAACATTACCTTCCTTTAATATATATTATTTTTTAAATATTCAGAATATGATTTTTTCCTCACACTCCACATATCAAAAACCATTAATAACAATTCCATATGATTTTAAAGGATCTTATGGACTCTTTACCATTCCTGTTCAAACATGAATTTCTTTTTCAGATACTCCTAGGATTCTTATTCTCAATGAAAATAGAATTTAAATCCTTCTTGTTTTTCCTTTTTCTAGACATATATTCTTTATTTTTTTCACTATTAATCTAAAAATTATTATTCCAATTATCTAATTCATATATATTACTATATAAGAAAACTATTCTTTATTATGCTTTATATATAAATTATATTATTTAATCATAGAATCATTATTTTATGTATATGGGTTTGATTTATTTTATTTAGAAGCTATAGTATAAAAATTAATTCCATTCTTCCACTTCTCCATGTCTAAGTCATGATTGAACAATTATAGAATTTTATTAACATTCAAATAAGTTCTTAAATAATCATATTCATAAGATTATTTTGTTTATTATAGTTAATTAATATAAAAATAATTATTTATTTTGGTATTTTACATGAATATCCATTCCAATATCATCAAAGTCATAAAAACTGATGTTTTCAAGGTTTAGTGTCTTTGAGGACTACCTCTAGGAGTAATTTGGTTTCTAAAAACCCGTGAAAATTTATCTAAAATTGAGATAAAGTTGATTCCTTATATGATTATTATATATTAAAACTATCTTCCTGAGAAGGGGAATATAAATGAATCAAAGGGGTATTATATGATTCTCAGAAAGGGAAATTATAATCAATACCAATCAATGATCATAATTGAGAATAATATGATCATGTTGGTAAAATAATTATAAATTATAAAACCATAAAAAACAATGAATAGAACATAAATAATGAGTGATGAAATAATTCATTACATTATTTATTTCATGAATCACAATAGTGTGGAAGCATTAGTCAATACACATGATCCATGATGACATAAAATTTCCATGAGAATATGAATATGATTATACAATTACAAATAATATAGAAACAAAACTTTGAATATTCTCACTAAGAGAACCATAATATGGAATTCATGGGATAATAACCCATTTACCTTCTTGGGTTTTGGATAAATCTTCATATTTACCCAAGTTCATGGGATAAAACATCTCATACAACACCTTTTATTTTTATAAATATGCTTCTGTACACTAGGGCTTGTGATAAATACTCTCATGTACCCGTTAGCTAGGGATAAATAATACTGTGTACTTTTAGGCTTTTTATTAATCTTTCTCTTTACTCTTTATATTTGGGTAAATCATCTATTATACCCTTAGTATTGGGATAAAGGCACCTGTGTGCCCTTTGTCTTGGAATAAATAATCTTGCAAAACTTTTGAGTTAATGAGGTAAAAAAATTACCAATTAATTTGATGGATTTATATGATCCCATATATCAATAATCCATAAATATGGTACAAGATAAAAATATTTATTAAAAACATCATAAATAATACGGGTGAAGAAAAATTGGTTTAATGGAATTTTCAATTTGTATCACCACAATTGACCTCAAAAATACAAACAGGTGATTGCCAAAAATTAAATCCCCAAAAAGAGTATCTCATTATAAAATTTTATAATTTATTATTGGAAAATAATTTACAATTAAATAAATCATTTTGATATAAATTTGAAAATATTGGTGAAAATTTTACATTTTTTAAAAAATTACTATTATGTTTTTCATAAAAGAAAAAGTAATTATGACATTGATAAGTCACTTTTTTTAAATTTAAAATGGTCACACACTAAAAAGTTATAATTTAATTTTTTTTAATAATAGATTATTGGAAATTCTTCATGCTTATCAAAATACATATTGAGTGGAAGGTACAATCATTAACATTGAAATGATGGAAAACCCTTTTGAATGATTACAATTACCATTGTTAAAACCCATGTCATTAAAATAGTATTAAATTTACATTTAGAAAATGGGATAAAGATAATTATTTGAATCTTGTATAATAATCAATATTATCTTTCAGAAAGAGAGAGGAGTATATTGGTATAATACATAAAAAATACTAGTATCAAAGAGCTAATTAAGAGACAAATATTCTTTCATAATAATGTTATAGTTTTAGGTGAGAAGAAAAATTAACTATGAAACATTGAGTTTAGAAAAATATTGAAATGGGTTATAATAAAACATTATATAAAATGGGAAAACACTTAATATATATAATATTTATGTCAAAAATTTTGAAGAATCATTATAACTCAGAGAAATTGATTTTTGTTATAAAAGTTCCCTATAAAGTACATAGTTCATGAAGTAAGAAAAATATGAAATAATATTTATGTGGTAAAAATGTAAATCCCAAATATTAATAATAAAATACCACATTTTACAATAATAGTGTAAAATTTAACCATCCCATATGAAATATATTTATGAATAAGAATTATAATTAAAAGAATGGTAATAGAGTAATCAAAACCATTACAGCTTGAGATGTATTTAATTAAAAAAACATGATAGAGGAAGATTTATATTAACATAAATTAACATGAATAAAAGTTATTTATTTATATAATAACTCAATTATGAATCATATATAACACATAATAAAATTAGTCTGTAATACCATAACATATTTCAAAGTGAGAAATTTTGAGATGTAAAATAATTACCATGGTACTGATTTATTCTGAACATGAACCAAATATCGTGAATAATTAAATTAATTTTAAAATTATGTACCAAATAATTTTACTCATAAAAAAAACTACTTATACTACTTTTTGATAATTACTATATATATATATATTATTTATTTGTGACCTATTTTCCCACATTGAGTGTTTTATAACCTTAATGAATTATACCTATTTTATTGGAGGGGTAATAGTTTTCATTATTCATAAAAATTTCATATTTCCAAAATAATTATAGTTATATTAAGGTATGTTTTATTATTATTTTTTATTATTCAATTTCTACTAATGAGTTTTTCATTCTATATCATAAATGTCAGAATCGATAGTTATATTATCTTAGTTATTATTAATAAGAGATGGGTATTGACATAATTGTTGAGTTAAATTATAATATAATGAGTCCATAACATCAATTATATCATAATTTATTTTATTTAAATCCAATTGTTGAAAAATAAATTATGGGTGGTGATGAAAAATAAATTTTATTTCTTTTTGTGGTGGTAGTATTCACATAAGCTAGAAGATAATTTCATTTTTCTTAATAGAAGTGATAGAAAAATAAATAATCATAATGCCATTAATATTGTAACATTAATTATTATAAGTTACACAAATAGTATTATATTATTATGGATAAAATAAAATTAAATGAATATAAATAAAAATAAAAACTCTGAAATTGATAATAATCATGTCATGGACATGTTTTTTCCTTGTAATTATCCTTGAAAATGAAGTCATTATGAAAATTAATAGCGAACCGAGGCATTTTGATGTTGGGTATGGTTATAGGAGTATGAATTTGGTAGAGTTTCATTGATAAATTATATGGGTAGGTGTGTATTGATGTGGTATAAGTGTTAACTTTTTATAAGTGATGAGAATAATTGTTTTTGATGTGATCAATTTATTTTAAATAATATAATGTTATTGCTCAAATTTAAATAGATCCAAAATGGTAAAATGTGGGGGAATGTTTTTTCCTCTTTCTTCTGCTCATAGATTCATTTTGAGACAAACTAGAGTGTTTTTAGGACTTTATAATTAAATATTACCAACACTCTATTATCCAATAAAATTTAATTTTTAAACATATTAATTAATTTAAATAAAAAACTTCAAATTGAAATTATTAGATAATTATAAAATTCACATTTAAAATGTAAAAATTATTTTATCAAGAAAAAAATATAAATATGTTAAAAGTTAATTTTAAAATAAACAGACATGGTCAACTAAAAAGCAGTTTATAAAAATAAGGGTTTTCAGTTTTAAATATATATATAAGAAATAATTATCATTATTACTCATATTAATTAAATAAATTGAATTATTATAAATATATCAAAATTTAAAAGGCTTTATATGAAAATAAAAACCTAATATAACCCTGAAAATTACTGATTCGAATAAAAGACTGAAAATAGTTTTTATTAAAGTATCTTTTTTAGTTGGGTTGAAAAAATTCTTAACATAACTTTTATATGTTAAAATTAATTTTTAAAATAGATAACATTATTCTTTATATTTATATTTGTTCACATTTTTTTTAATATTCACTAACATTGTTATATAATTATAAATTCATATAAATTATTTGTTTTTGAAAAAACCACAATTATCAAATAAAAATAATTTTTCAAAAAATCTCACTAATTTATACTAAGTGGATTTTGATTTGAAAAAGATAAATAATTAACTGTATTCTATAAATTTAATATGATTAATTTTTTATTTTTATTAATTTTAAAAGAAAACAGAAAATATAATAAAAAATCTTTTATTGAATATCACCCATTCCAATATTAAATAATATTAAATATTTATCAACTGAAGATAATAGTATTTAATTAATTTAATATCATGGAGGTTTTATCATAGTTTTATTATTAATCATCATCCAATAGTAGAGGGAACATTTAGGTTTGGTGTGGTGTGTATCACATGTTATAGAACATAGAATTCATTTTAAAGGATCGAAAATCTCAGGTCAATATATTCTACAACATTAAATATTTTCCCCTTGTAATTTTAATTATTACTCATAGATTAATATAGGGGAGGATATTATGAAAGTACTCATAATTATAGATTTAACATTAAATGTAACATCATCCTTTCTTTCTTAAGCTTGGTCAACATTCAGAAATTTCATCGAACAACATTGATTTTTTATACCCATATTCTATATTATGTGGAGTATATATTTCCCAAATCTATATAATATAGAAATTCCTAAACAAATTGTGAAATTTTATATTCATCAAAAATTGCATTCTTTTATTAATCCTCAATAATTATTGGACAGTAGTTCATGAAATATCAAACTATAAAATACATAAAAAATGTTATATGATTCAATAAAAAATCACGAATTATCATCAATCAAAAGGATATAAACACTACATAACATGAATATTAAAAATCATCAAACACATTATAATATCTAAATAAAACATGTACTAATCCTAAAACCAATATGTCCCTCAAACATGTGTTCTATATTTGTTAAATCCAAATATATAACCATTCCATAAAATCTGTTTCCAACAGTATTGAAACAATTTAATAATTTTATTTAAAACCATTATTGAAAAATACTAAATAGTGATCCTTTGAAGTTTCAAATAATACATAAATACTATATGAATATACCAAAAATTCATCTATTAACCTCACATCACTAATTAAATTATAAAAGTTCATCATTATTTAACTTCTATTTTTATATTAACCAAATTATCCTAAGACTAGAAAATTAACATCTCCATTATATGATGCATATACCATAATTCATGTATTTATGTATGATCCCTTATTCTGTTATAATACATGATAGTTTCAAGATATGTACCTTCTTTTTCATCATTTGTTATCATAGTTCAACAATTAAGTATAAGAAAACAGTTCTTAAATTATCTAAAATATTAATATCAAAACCTTAATCAAAATATGTCTTCTCTAATGAATCAATTTATTCATTTAACGTATTATAACTTATGTTTAGACTAGAAATATGTTCATATAATATTGGGGTTTCTTGGTAATTTTCATTAAACGTTCCCATTAAATAATTTATTGATAATATTTTCAAATGAATAATAATTATTCAAAAAGAAAATTTGAATTAAAAAAATCATTCACCCAAAGAGTTCCTAGCCATGTGTGTAGTAAAACCACTTTATTTTTTTAACAAGACATGGTTTAGTTAATAACAAACATTCCCTTATTGGGTCCATTACAACTAGGATCATATTTTTTCAAGCGAGATCCAATCTCTACTATCCATACATGCATGTCTTTGCTACAAAAAACCCACAGACTCTACATTATGAAAATTTAAATATGTTACATTATACATAGATTTATCATTTATAATTATCTATATGGTTTTAAATAATATTCTCTAATCATAATCCCCAAAAATTGACTAAAATAATCTTAAAAATTTTAAAAACCCTCATTTAATTCAATCTTTAGGGACCCAAATTATAAAAACCCATTTAGTTCATTATTTTACATTAATAATATTTCGGTATCACAAATAATAAGAGAAACCAAGGAACCAAAGGATATATTCCATTAATGAACAAATACACAGGTATTTTTTTAAAATAAATTTATACATTTACCAATATTATAAAAACACAATATTTGTTCTAGATTATTCATTTGTTTTTCTAGCCTTCAAAATCTAGGGAATAGAAACATAAGAAATGGGATAAATAAAATTTCTAGTAAGTGTAAGCGTATGCAATTAAAATCAAATATGATAATTATAAAATTATTGTATGAATATAATCATGATACATAAGAAACTAATTCCCAAAAAAGAAAAGAACATAAATCATTATTCATGGAAAAATTATTATCATTACAATTATCATCAATCAAATGAGTGTTGAATCATTAGTCTATAAACAGTAATGATAAGAAAATTACAGTGGAATAGTAAATTGAATTAGAGTATCGAATAAAAAAAGATAGAAATCATATGTCAAATCTTCCCACCGATATATTAATCACATAATATTCTTTGTCTAATCATCGATGCACCTTCTTGGGCTTTAGATAAATCATCTCTTGTACCCATGGGATTGGGATAAATCCTCTAATACACTACTATAGCTTAGGATAAATCATTCAATGTACCCAAAGTCATGGTATAAATCCTTCCATGCACCCTTTTTCTTATTATAAGTCCTCCCATGTACCATTTATCTTGAGTTAAATCCTCCCATTATCCTTTTGAATGGGATAAATAATCTATTATACCATTTCACTTAGGATAAATCCTCTTGTTCGACCATTGGATTTGGATAAATCCTCTCATGTTTCTTTTGATATCATGAGATATAAACATTAACAATAAATCAGAGGTATATATAGTAACCCACCAATAAATCATTCACATACATCGTGTTACTTAAGAAAAAGTCAATAATAACATTATAAATAACCCATAGGAGGGAAAATGGATTTCAAGACATTTCCAAATAGTATCACCAATATTGATTTCAAGAAATTAAATTTTTTATACCCAGTAATCCACTCCCAAAATGTATTATTTCTTAAGAACATTTAATGTTTGATTCGATAAAAATAATTTCAAAATAAATTTATCCTTTAATGATATAGAGGAAAATGGCGGTGGAACTATAAATGTGATTTTAGTAAATGATTTTATATTTGGTTTCAATGTATTAGTTATATTGTCACATAAATAGCTTATTTTAAATGTATATTTATTTTAATTTTCATAAATTATTTGTTTTGGGGGTTTCAAAGGTTTTATGGAGAATAGATGAGTTTTCATTAATTGGGCCAAACCGTGAGCCCAATTCCAGATTTAAAAATAAATTTTGATGATTTTATAACTTATTCATTTTTTAATATTTTTCACTCAATTTAACTCCTAAATGTCCTCCCCGGATATATTAACACCATAATTAAAATTTTGAGCCTTTGAAAATCCATAACCAAGGTGTATATGGGTTTTTATTTTATGGATTGGGCTTGCCCGGAAGCCCAATTCCAGTTTTAAAAATAAAATTTGATTATTTAATAACATATTAATTTTAAGGATTTTTCAGTGCTTCCAAGCCTCAAATGCGCCCCTGGAACCCAGTAGCATGCCCAAGCTCTCTCTCCCCTCTTTGGAGGTCTTCTACATCGCGATGGGGAGCTAAAATTATTAGGGTGTCGAAAATCGGGCAGATTTGACGAGGTAAATTCATTCCTTCATAACTTCTTCTATTCTTACTCTTTTTCCTCCATTCCAATTCATATATGACCTTCTCATTATTGTTAGAATATACATTAAATTTTTATGTGTTTTAGAATTCATATTCCTGTTGATTTTGTGTCGTTTTCTTTAGGATTGTTTTGGGTAAGTGATTCTTTCTTGGTTTCTTCCTTTTCCCTTAGGGTTTCCTCTCTCTTTCATTATGTTATAAAATTTCCAGAAGTTAGGGTTTGATCCTAGGATTTCATTTAGTGTATTTGTGATCAAATATTGTGATCTAGGTCTGAATTTATCTTCCTTGTGGTGCGGCGGTTGTGCGGTTGACGTTTTGAACCAAGTTTTGTGGGATTTGACACTTCCGGTAGGTGATTCTATGTGTAATCATTTCTAGATGATTTTGTTTGCTTCAATTACTTATTATTAATTCTCATAATATGTTTTGTGTGGTGCAAAAATTGTTTATGTCAGATTTGGTTAATCATTTATTTTTATAGTTTCATTTTAGCTTAAAATGTGGTGTTTTTCATGTGTAACCGTTTGGGTATTGTTTGGGATTGATTTATAACATATGGATTTGGTTTAATAAATCTTGTTTGGGATGAAAATTCAGATTTGGTGGGGTATTGGTGTGCCACTAGATCTTAAAGAGTTTTTTAAGGGAATAAGGTGTAAAACATTATTGTACTTCTTGAAAGTGATTTTGAAATTGTGTGCGTTTCATGTGGATCTTTTGTGCTATTGTTTGAGGTGTTTGTATAACACATGGGAGTTGTTTAATAAATGTTTTTGGGGCTTCCAATTCTGTTTTGAATTTGTATTGGTGTGATTTTGTCCTTGAAATATGGTTTTGAAATGGTTTCTATTTGAAAAGCTTTGGTACACTATTTAGAATTGTTTTATGAAAGTTTTGAGTGGTTTAATGATTTATGTAAGAGGTGAAACCATATTTGAAAACTGTTTTGGATTGTTTATACTTTCAAATGAGCCATTTACAATGTTAATTGTTCTGTTATGTGATGTTTATCATATTTTTAGGGACTTCATAAAATTGTTACAGGATGTTTTGTATTGTGAAAGTCATGAAAAAAGTGTTGTGGGCTATTTTGGTGTGATTTTTATTTCAAATTGCATTTGAATGAAAAGTGGAATTTGTAACTTATGTGATGTACATGGGTATTTTTGGTTAATGTGTGATTTATAAGTGTTATCTACATGTTAAAACTATATTTCTTGGTTTTTTGAACATGTTTGAGCACAAAGTGAAAACTCGGGTATCTAGGTGGGTGGACGTGTACTAGTATGCTAGTGAATCCGTGGGGTTTGTCCTCAGTTTCACTTAGCAATATTGACACTAACAACTCTAACTAAACTGTGATGATGATTATTGGGGACCATTAGGTTATGGGTATGTTCCCTACTTGTGGCTCGTGCACGAGAATGGATATTTGTGATGGTTACTCTCACCGAGATACGAGGTACCTAGGACCCACAGCTAGCTAGTGCCTAGGGGTTATTTCCTATTGCTTGTGCTCAATAGTTACTTTTGACTTACCATCGGCATATGGTACATTTGACTGGAAAATTCAGTAGCTTTTGTGTTTATTTTAAAAGAGTTAACTCGTTAAAACAGCTCACTTGAAAACTATTTTTATTCAAAGTTGCATCTTTTAGAAATTGTAACTAGCTTTTCATGTTTTTGAAAACTTGAATTATTTTTGTCTTTAAATGTTTATCACATTGAATCTCTTAGTGGTGGTATCCTACTAGGATTTCTATCACACCCTATGTACACCTTTGGGGGTAAGTAGACTTGTTTATTTTATGTCACAGGATTGGGTACAGGTTTTATGCCTTTGGTTCGGGTTTTTAGTGGTCCATCGTGATACAGTGTAATGGAGATGGCTTGAGGGTGGTGCCTCTTTCCATGTGGAGGTTCATGGGCTGTCTTTTCTTGGGTTTTAACCTTTTTAATGGTGTTCAAACACTGTTTAATATTTTTTAATTCATTTATGAATTTTTATTAAAAGATGTTTTGGTTTTAAAAATCCAGATTTTATTTCTTGGAATCATTTCTTCTTTTAAGTATAAAAAATTTCGGTAAATCATTAACAATTATCATTTCATGATACTCAGGCACTTGTGACAACCCGTGGGGATCAAGAACACCCTTCAGGCCTTGGAACGGGCTGGGTTTTTGCTGTTTGATGGTGACCAGATCCGGTTCATGACAAAATGGTATCAGAGTAGGTTTGCTCCCTTTGGGTCATATTATTTAGGGATGAGTCAGGATAGTATAGAGATCAGATTGTAGGGACATGGTATTCTAGTTATGGGTAGTGTTCTTGATCACCACACCTCCTGGACGGATTCAAGTTTCCAGGGGAAGTCGGGACTTTTCAGAGTCCTTTGGTTTTCTTTGTTTAACAATGATTAGGGGAAATGAAAAGAGAGTTGGGTTAATGGTCTTAGTAAGCTCGTAGGGCCTGGAAAGCCATGTGGAGGTGGGGATATTCCCTAGAACACTCTTTAGGACTGTGAAGTGATTATAATATGGCCGCCAACCATATGTCCATGTCACCCACTGAAACTAGTTTCCTCTCGCATTGTCTTGTGTTCTTTAGTTTTGAAATCATGGAACTTTGGTTTTAAACTGACTTGGTTTTAAGAATTGTAAAGTTTTTGTGAAATGATTTTCAAATAAATATGGGATTTTTTGTTTTATGAAATGGTGGAACTGAATTTTCAGAATTGTTTTGAAATGTAAAATAGTATTCTTACACCTCTTTTGAAAGCCGGAACCATATTGAAGTTGGTTTTCAAAAGTGTTTCCAATATAGTTTTCTAAACGATTAAAGGGTGTTTTAATGGGATGAGATGATATGAAATTGATGTGAATAACTTGAAAGTGAGTTCTTTTTTAAATGGTTGTGTCCTTACGGAATTTTTTGTAAGATGTGAATTGGGATTTTGATCTCATTGTTAGCAGTTTTGAGAAAAAGGTTGTGTTGGTTGACCATTTTGTTTTTAAAAGTGGAAGGAATTTTTGTTTTACCCTCTGGTATTTCTATGAGTGACCACTTGCATGGGGTTATATGGGATGATGGATGGTTGATGGCATGATTGGATGAGTTCTGGGATAGTTATGAGGAGGGTGCCCGATGTGGCATAAAAATATGTATGTGTGAGGCCCATGGGGTACCATTGGTGGATACGCTTACTGCAAAACCGTTTTTTTTTCAACGAATTGGTTTTAAAGAAAAAAATGATGTCTTGAATAATAGTTTGGTATGGCTTGTATTATGGGTTTTTGAAAATGTTGATGTTGTGGGATGTTTTGAGTCCAAGAACCCCTTCTGTTTGAACTGTGTTTTGGGCTTGTGTTTGGTCGGTAAGCTGTGTCGTAGGGACAGTTAGTGGTATCTTTTGAAAAATGTTTTGGGTTGCCATTATGGTGGTTCCCTTCATGTTTTTGGATCTGTTTTGTGGCAAGTTTTAACCAATGGACCAGCTTGGTTGGGTCCTTGTGTTCTCTCATTGGATAAGGTACGCCCCCATTAAGGGTTAATGCACAACGGATGTGCAACCCATATTGTTTCTCCATTGGAAAATACTACAGTTGATTAATATAAGGAATATTTTATAGATAATTGTTGATTGAGTCTATAACCATTCATTTAGTTGATTTGTGGATCCTCTTGTAGTGGGATAGTGCTTATGGAAGGTTGAAAGAGGCCTTAGTTTCATATGTTTCATGATTCATCAAATGTGGAAGTGTTCTTTGGTTATTAGTATGGATGAGTGTCATGATGGTGTCTAAGAGGGCCTCTGGGTTCATCATAGTTTCCTTGAAGAAAGAGTTATTATTAAACCACCAATTTTTGAGATTTTGGTCATGATAGGATATTGTGTCCACTTTTTGGACTTTTCTATTGTTTAGGGACTTGGAATGTGGTCATGTTCCATGTATTTTTGATATCGATCACAAGGGTCATGTTCGGTGTTGCATTGTGATGTTGTGTGATCTTTTGACCATAAAGGTGAAGGTCACACAATCCTCTGAGGTTCTATGTTATTTTGGGAGTATGTCTCCCTTGTAAAAAAACATCAAATCCTTTATCTTATAGGAATGTGTTTATTCGTGTCTTTCCCTTCTGTTGTTTCTCACCCAAAGAAACAAGGTGCGATGTGTGTGCTTAATATGATCCCTTGTTTCAGTTAAATGTCTGGTTTTGGTAATGTGAGTTATAGAGTGTGTTATGTATTGATGAACCCATGAAAGTATGCGGTGTTGTTGTTTGTGGAATCGAATGAAGAAGATTCGTATAGGGGTTTCCACAACCTAACTGAGAGGCTGAAGATGCTTTAATATTTTGAGCTCCAGCCATAGGTCGTGGAGAGAAGCTGGTGCATAGTCAGGGGAAACCCTAGTGTCGTTGAAACCCCTGTAAAAAGTCCTATCTTTAGTATGAAAGTTAGGAAGAGTTTAAACCTATGGTGTCATCATATTTCTTCTGTTGTTCCCGTTCGGTGGAAATAGATGTAGGGTCTTGTACCCATGTCATCACACAATGTTATTCCCTCCCCCTTTGGTTTCCATTGAGTCTTTGGAGAATGGTTGGAAATTTGGATAGACAAGTTGAGCACACGGTTTTCAAATGGTTAGTTCTATCCATGAACAAAAAAATAAACATACAGATATAAGGATCCACATAGTCATCGAACAATTTATGAAACTATGCAGACTAACTGTGCGACCGTCCTAACTCCTTAATTTTGGGGTCTTTTCATGTCAACTCACGCCGGTCGGTTAAGATGGTTGGTTATTGTGGTGGGAAGACCCAACATGGGTATCTGCAAATTATTTTGTAAATTACTAATAGATGTATACCCCTTGTACTAGTGAGTCTGTTTGGGCCTCCCCCTATTAGTGTCTTGATTCTGTCTCGGGAAAAATAATTTAAGTTGTCTCTTATGTTGGGGAGCCCATTTGTGTCTCTTCATATGAGTAACTCATATTTTTCCTTGGTCTTGTCTGGGGAGTATGTATTATCATTCAGATATATCTAACTACCTACATCTTTCTTGGGTAAACATTGATATTGGAGAGTTACCAATGGTTTATTTATAATAGGGTATGTGTAAACTTGTTCGATGTTTTTGTTTATTTAGGTAAATTGGTTGAGTATTGTTCAGATTGTGTTTGAGGAATTTTCATTTGGGATAAAGCCTGAATGTACTTGATTGATTCCGGAAAGTGGTGTATGTTAGGTTTGTGAGACTATTCCTACCTTCATTGATCACTGGAGGTGTTTTGGGCATTGGGGGAGAAACCTGGAAAGGGAGTACCTCTTGGTATCTTATTTGGGGTTGGTTGTTTCTTTGGCCTTACTATGACATTCCGGGTTGAATATTTTTCATGGAGGGGAGAATTATCACATATATAGCTTATTTTAAATTTATTTTTATTTTGACTTTCATAAATTCATTGTTTTGGGGGTTTCCAATGGTTTTAGGGAGAATAAATGAGTTTTCATGAATTGGGCCAAACCGTGAGCCCAATTCCAGATTTCAAAATTAATTTTGTTTCTTTTATAACATATTCATTCTTTTAATATTTTTTCACTCATTCCAACTGCTAAATGTCCTCCCCTGATATATTAACAACAAAATTAAAATTTGGAGCCTTTGGAAATCCATAACCAAGGTGTATATGGGTTTTTATTTAATGGATTGGGCATGCCCGAAAGCCCAATTCCATTTTTAAAAATAAAATTTTATTAATTAATAACTTATTCATTTTTAAGGCGTTTTCGGTGATTCTAAGCCTCAAACATGCCCCATGAACCAATAGAGCGCCCAAGATCTCTCTCCCCTCTTTGGAGCTCTTCTACATTGCGATTGAGAGCTAAAATTATTAGGGTTTCTAAAATAGGGAATATTGGAAGCGGTAAATTCATTCTTTCATAACACATTCTATTATTACTCTTTTCCCCCATTCTAATTCCTACATGACTTTCTCATTCTTGTTCGAATATCCACTAATTTTTTATCTGTTTTAAAATTCAGATTCTGGTCGATTTTGGGTCATTTTCTTCAGGATTGTTTTGGGTAAGTGATTCCTTCTTGGTTTCTTCCTTTTCCCTTTCGGTTTCCTCTCTCTTTCATTATGTTATAAAATTTCCAGAAGTTACGGTTTGATCCTAGGAGTTCATTTGGTGTATTTTTGGTTAAATATTGTGATCTAGGTCTGAATTTATCTTCCTTGTGGTGCGGAAGATGTGCGGTTGATGTTTTGAACAAAGTTTTGAGGGATTTGACACTTCAAGTAGGTGATTCCATGTGTAATCATTTATAGAAGATTTAGTTTTCTTAAATTACTTATTATTAATTCACATAATATGTTGTGTGTGGTGAAAAAATTGTTTATGTTGGATTTGGTTAAGAATTTATTTTTATAGTTTCATTTTAGCTACAAATTTGGTGTTTTTCATGTGTAACCCTTTGGGTATTGTTTGGGATTGATTTATAACATATTAATTTAGTTTAATAAATCTTGTCTGGGATGAAAATTTTGATTTGGTGGGGTATTGGTGTGCCACTAGGTCTTGAAGTGTTTTTTATGGGTTTACAGTGTAAAACATTATTGTACTTCTTGAATGTGATTTTGAAAACGTGTGCGTTTCATGTAGATATTTTGTGATATTGTTTGAGGTTTTTGTATAACACATGGGGGTTGTTTAATAAATGTTTTTGTAGCTTCCAATAATGTTTTGAATTTTTATTGGTGTGATTTTGTCCTTGAAATATGGTTTTGAAATGGTTTCTATTTGAAAAGCATTGGTTCACTATTTAGAATTGATTTGTGAATGTTTTGAGTAGTTTAATGATTTATGTAAGAGGTGAAACCATATTTTAAAACAATTTTGGACTGTTTATACTTTCAAATGAGCCATTTTAAATGTGAATAGTTCTGGTATGTGATGTTAATCATATTTTTAGCGACTTTATAAAATTGTTAAAGGATGTGTTGGATTGTGAAAGTTATGAAAAAAGTGTTGTGGGCTATTTTGGTGTGAGTTTGATTTCAAAATGCATTTGAATGAAAAGTGGAATTTGTGACTTATGTGATGTACATGGGGCTGTTTGGTTAATGTTTGATGTGTATGTGTTATCTATGTGTGAAAACTATATTTCTTGGCTTGTTGAACATGTTTGAGCACAAAGGGAAAACCCGGGTATCTAGGTGGGTGGACGTGTACTAGTATGCTAGTGAATCCGTGGGGTTTGGCCTCAGTTTCACTTAGCAAGATTGATGCTTACAACTCTAACTAAACAATGATGATGATGATTGGGGACCACTAGGTTATGGGTATGTTCCCTACTTGTGGCTCGTGCACGAGAATGGATATTTGTGATGGTTACTCTCACCAAGATACGAGGTACCTGGGACCCACAGCTAGCTATTGCCTAGGGGTTATTTCATATTGCTTGTGTTCATTAGTTACTTTATACTTACCATCGGCATATGGTACATTTGGATGCAAAATTAAGTAGCTTTGGTGTTTATTTTAAAAGTTCTAACCCGTTAAAACAGCCCACTTGAAAACTATTTTTATTCAAAGTTGCATCTTTTAGAAATTGTAACTAGCTTTTCATGTTTTTGAAAACATGCATGCTTTTCGTCTTTAAATGTTTATCACATGGAATCTCTTAGTGGTGGTATCCTACTAGGATTTCACTCACACCCTACTTACACCTTTCGGTGTAAGTAGACTTGCTTATTTTATGTCATAGGATTGGGTACAGGTTTTATGCCTTTGGTTCAGGTTTTTAGTTGTCCATCGTGATACAGTGTCATAGAGATGGCTTGAGGGCGGTCCATCTTTCCATGTAGAGGTTCATGGGCTGTCTTTTCTTGGGTTTGTACCTTTGTAATGGTGTTCAAACATTGTTTAATATTATGAAATTCAGTTTTTAATTTTTATTAAAAGATGTTTTGGTTTGATAAATCCAGATTTTATTTCTTGGAATCATTTGTTGTTTTAAGTATAAATAATTTGGGAAAATCATTCCCAATTATCATTTTATGATAACCAGGCACTTGTGCCAAACCGTGGGGATCGGGAAAACCCTTCGGGCCTTGGCACGGGCCGGGTTTGGTGCTGGTTTGATGGTGACTAGATCCAGTTCATGACATATAGTAACATTGAAAAGCCATTTTTAGTAGGTTTTGAGGAAAATAATCATAAAACATTTAAATTTAGAAACATTCTTCTGTAATAGAGCTTTAGAAATAAAAAACGGTTATCAAGATGGAATTTAGAATTCAAGGTAAGCCATTTTTTTAAAATTATGGAAAAAAAACTTTTGATCATTTGAAATATACTTGTTAAAAGCTCACATTTTAAAAATAGTATTAAATTTATCTTTAGAAAAAGGCTTAATTGAAATATGGGAATAGAAAATAATCCATTTTATCATTCAGAAAATGAGATGTTAATTTTTTTGTGACAGAAAATATAGACATGGAACAAATAGTAAATTAAGGGATAAAGGTTTGTTCATAATAATTTTATTCATTTTCTTGATAGAATTATCATGTAAAATATTTTAAATCAGAATAGACATATTTAAATGTATTATAAAATCTAAAAGTAAATAAAATAAAAACGTAATTAATTAAATGAATATTGATTGTTTAAATTTAAAATAAACATTATCAGTAAATGAAATAGATTATGTTATCAATTTCTATTGTATTAAAATTTGTAATGAAGAAAGAAACATATAAAAAGTTGTTAATGAGGAAAAAATAAAAATATAAATAATTTTAGAAAAAACACCACATTATAAAATCATATGTATGAATTAACCCCACCCATAAGAAAATAATATAAGAAGAACATTCATAATTTAATGATCATGAATTGAGTTAGCAAATAAAATTACAACATGAAGAGATTGTAAATAAAAATCTCTTGAACTATATAAAATTTAATTGAAATTAAAATAAAATGAATAAAATTTATTTCATGAAATAATAACTAAATTTGGAAAAACATAGACCATATAATAAATAAGGTGTAGCATATAAAAACACTCCTCAATGAGAGGAAGTTTGTGATGAGAGTCCCATAACTAGGTATTGATTCTTTCTGAACGTACACCAAAATTCGTGAATAATTAATTTATGTTTATTGGTTATATGCCAAGTAAACATATTCATAACAATTATACATATTATTGATAATCATTCTATAAATATATTAGTTATTTTTTGATATTTTCCTTCATAAGGTGTTCTTCAACCTTAAGGGTATATTCTAGTTTCATAAGAGGGGTCTCAGGGTTCATTCCTTTACCAAATAATATTTTAAAACCAATTTATATCACTATGGGAGATGATTTATTATTATAATTTATGTCTAAATTTTTTTAACCAGAGATTTATCCTTTATTATATAAGAGGAAATTGATAATAAGACCATATCATTGAATCATACCCAATAAAGGTTATTTTCTTAATCATGGAGTTAAATTTTCATATAACCTTATTAAAATCATAATAATATCATTGAAATCATGTTACATCATTGAGAAATTTGTAGGAACCATCAATGATGATTTCGGATGAAAAATTAATTCAATTTATTTTTATGGTCATAATCCACTTATAAACACGATTAATGATTTTATTTTTCTTAATGGATTCCATTTGTGAATATAAAATGAAAATACCATTAATATATTAATAATATAGTACATAAATGATACAAAATAATAATATTAGTTTGTAAATAATAATTATTTATGAATAAAACTTTTAATAAAATATATGTAGTTTATAATACAAAGGTTGTGTACTTGAGTTTTCCTTTAAATTATACAATAAAATTATGACCTTATGATAAATAATGTTAGCCATAATATTTTGAATGTGGGATAGGGTTCCAAGAGGATTAATGTGGTATAACTGCATCAACAAATTTTAATGCAATATGATTCTTGAGGTGTTGGAAGTGTAATATTTTTATAAATGAAGATAAGGTTAGTTTGGGAATTAACCACAATATTTTTAATAATGCACAGTTGGTCCAAAAATTTAAAAGGATCCAAAATTAACAAAGATTAATCAAATTTTTGTGTGAGTAAATATTCATATCATACACTGATTTTGGACACAACCTAGAGATGATTTTATGGCTTTCCCTTTATCATTTTAACTATTAAACTTACTGTTAATTTTTACACTTAGTAATTAATTTTAAAGACCAAAAATAAAAGTTATCATATTAATTAATTTTAGCATAATATTTTATTTAAACTATTAAATAAAATTTTTATATATTTGAAAAATTAATTCTAAAATAAACACACTATATCATATAAACCCATTTCTAGGGAAATAATTTTATTGAGCTTTAAATTTATATTTAATATAAAAAAATCAGGGTTTTCAATTTCAATGACATAATTTTATTTATTATGAAAAAATAAATTTTATGAGCCCCTCCTAGAAATCCAAAACCCAATAGATCAATTAAAAGTATTGATTCCAATAAAATATTCATTTTTTATTAAATTAATATTTTACATTAGTTATAAAAATGTTTCAAATAGGATTAATATGTTAAAGTAATTCTTTAAAATGAATAATTTTACTCTTTCTATTAATATTTGATCAAAAAATGTGTTGTAATCTTATAGAACAATATAATATAATAAAAAAGTCATAATAATTACATGTTTCATGAAAACCATAGTTTTCAACCAAAACCCATCATTTTAAGTAAATGATAAAAAAATCATACTTTACAGAATTTTATAAGATGAATTTGAAAAAAAAATATATTATATAAAATTTGAATTATAATCTTATAAATTTTATATTTTTGAAAATAATATAAAATATAATGAAAATTGCATTTATTGAAAATAATAATTTTCTATATTAAATCGTATTAATCATTTTGCCTCTAAGGACAATAATTTTTATTTCATTTACATTTAAATTGTTTTTATTATATTTTTAGTAAAAATAATCATACAATATTTTGTGGTATGTTTACATCTGGTGTTTTCTATAATATATATTGTATAACATTGAATTAATTTTAAAGGATCTAATTGGTGATGTCATTATAGTTATTAATAAGTCACACATTCATTCCAACTCTAGTTAAATTCTATCGATGATATTCTAAAATAAATAACCATCAAAGATTATTTTCAACCTAGGATATAAAAATAAATTTACAACAGTCATAATTCATTGATATATATGAGAAACTAATTCCAAGAGTAGATAATAAATTTCATGATATTCATCACACAATATAATAATTGTAGTCTCTAATACTATAGAAAATTCAAAATGTGTAATATAAGGATTATTCTAAATACAATTATCCATATCACATGATGATATATGAATGAAGATATAGTGAGTTATAGAATAATGTAATATATTTTGGACATTCTGATTATATTCATAATCAACCCTTTCTTGATGAGTATTATTCAGAATTAATTTCTATTTATTTTGGTAATTAAAAACCACCTTATGATTGTTATAAACTCTCGTATTATTGAAAATATTATTAATCATATCAATATATTACTCATAGTTGAAACCATTTGTGAGTCCTAGTAGATCAGTTCAGACACCAAATATAAAGGATGAATAATGTGTAACTAAATTATTTTAAAAATTAAAAATATTATTTTATCTTTTTAACAGATTTGGTGTTTTATCCAATATTTCATGTTAGTACAAATAGATATCTCAAACCATGAATAAATAATCACATGATATGAAATATTGAATGTAAATGCATCACACAATGTTTTTACATGGTTTGGACATTCCTATGAAACCTAATATATAATCCAATCATGATCTATAAGTTAAATATTATCCAATAAAATATTATAATCAATAAAAGTAGATATAAGTATGAATTATCCTTATCCCAAGTGAATAAAGTACAATTCATATTGAATATGATATTATCCTAAAAAAATATCCACATTCAATATCCTGGTGGACGTGCAACATCCTATTTAACTTCAGTCTGCCTAATCAGCATGAAAAATCCTTATAAAGAATGATTTAGATCTTCAATTACAATAATATATCACTTCTTCAACATATTTAGACCACCTAACTCACAAATTGTATATTTATGACTTCTAATATTCTAGATCACTTCATGAAAATCAATCCCTATTAAAATTTGACAACAAAAAAAATTCTTAAAAATCTATTTTATGGGATTTATAAACTCAATCATTAAAAAAATGAATTCCATATTATATTTAGAATAACTCTATTCACATAAGCCTTACTATGAATCACATAATTTGGCTTCAACACACCAGTTCATCTCAAGGGAACCATGTCAAAAACTCATTCTTCATCATTGATGCCCATGTTATGTTCCCTGAGTACAATATTGGATGCATCACTACTCAACATGTTTATGTTCTCTTCTGATACTACCAGCAATACAATAAATTCTCAATAGTTCCACTCAAATGTTGTATCTTTATATTCACCATGGGTTTTATAAGATGATCAATATATTTTATTTTAGATAATTTTTGATACAGAAAATATTATATAAAATTCAATTCCAAGACCCTCATATTCTTATTCAGGTTATTACCAACATCATAGAGATGTATTTATACTACAATCTAATTTATGTGGTCTTCCTAATGTTTTTAACATTTTAAATGAAAGGAGTGTCATCCTTCTATTTTGTAAATTTATTTCTCAGATGTAATAAATCATTCATTTATTTTTATAACATTATATGACACTCTTCATCTCTTTTCCATCTTCCCTTAGAAATCCTCAAAAAGAAATTCATCATATCAATTTTAAGATCACACAATATCAATAATTTTTTTAATTGTTATTCTATTAAAGTATGTGTGTCTCTAAATATTTTGTGTAAACAATCACATTCCAATTGAATATCATTGAACTATAAAACATTAATTTCTCAATATTAACATTCAATTATAAATATTACTATTATTTTTAATCCATTTATGAACATCACAAGCGTCATCCTATTTAATTTAAATATTCAGTTAATAAATAATTTCAACATTTCAGAGTTATTAAATTTATTAAAAATAAATATATGATTGAAATATTTCCTCTAAATCAGGGAGAACATATTATCAATCAATGTGATTTGATAAAATAAACATTTATGATATTTTTAAGTCAAAAGGGCAACCCAAAAAATCATTTTTTTATGATCCCTGAACCTCATATTTTTTTGTAATAATATTTTTCATTTCCAAATATCCACAATTAAAAATAATAGGTTAATTTAAAAATGATCTTGTTATAATATTCTCATTAAATATTATTCAACTTAATCTTAATACATGGCTGGATAAAGCTTCATGATGTTTTGAACATGAAATACCAGCTTCATCATCGTCTTATTTGATTCTTCTTTACAGTGTAAATATTGTAATATATAATTTTTATTATATAATGAACCATGAATATTCACCAATTTTTAACTCTTAAGGTCTTTTTTATGAATAGTAAATATATTCCAATAACTCACATGCATCTCTAGAATCCTTTGTATACCACATCTGATATCATGTATATTGATATAAATAACTCATATAAATTTCAATAGCACCAATACGTCATGTAATACATTGCTAAAATTTGATTTCAACCATATGATGATACTATATAACTTAAATGAAAATTATAAAATGTAGTTTATATAGTTTCTATAAATACAATATTAGATACACACATGTCTAATTGATTAATAATAATCTCTTTTACCTTTCCTATTTTCATCCCATAATCAAATTTAACACATACATGTATAAAATAAACTCATAAACAAAATCTGCGTCTTGTACAATATTCATAATCAAGATACAATTGAATGATATACCTCTAAATAACAAAAAATAAACAATGGAAAGATGAATCATATAGAGAGTTCATGACATAGACAATTGTAGTCACACCAACATAAATATGGATTTTTTCAATGAATATAATATTCACATTTAAATATACTCACACTATATCAAATCACATAAAATCATCTTACAACACGTTCAAGTAATTATGGGAAATATTAGAATAATTCAATAAAAAACATCCTCACTTATAAGGACCTCTACAACATATGAATACTTAATTTAGAGTACTTCAAATATCTCATAACCTCATTACTTTCATCCAAAAAAATTTCTTACATGAACCTTTATAAAATATCAATTACTTTTTATTTTATACAGCCTTCAATATGATAAACAAATTGGTGGAATTCCACAATATTAGCTATATTTTCTAAAAAATTCTAAACCATTCCATTCCTTTCCAATATAATTTTACAATCTTTTCAACAATTAAATTTTGAATCCATATTCTTTAAATAGCATTGAAAATTACTCTAAACAGTTTTTGTAGAATTCTATTACAAATTTTATTATATATACATAATCTATCTGGTACATCATCATGTATTATAGGTTATCCATTTAATATGTCAATCTTGGAATTCCAAGATAACATCCTCACTCTTCATTCATCTTTACCCAAATGTATGGGTTGAACCATCATCATATTTGTTTGGAATCTCAATCCATCACCTATCAAATCCAAGAAATATATATTTACACTTATGTAAAATAAATAAAACCAATGAAAAATAATTGACAATTCAATCTATGACTTTTTGATTATTGTCAATACAAATAATTTCTTCATAACAATGTATGTGAAAATTTCATAAACAACTCACTTTCCCTCTACACCTATATGAAAATAAAAAAAATAAAAAAATGATTTAACCTATCATTGATACCATATGTGTAAAATATGTTCATCAAAGGGGAAATTATTATCCCAAATACTTTTATTAATTTTAATAATAATATATTCCTATTTTTCTCCGCACTTATTTATTCACACACTGATTGGGAGAATTAATAATTTCCACTTGAGGGAAGGGTACCACCAAATATATATCAGTAATGTACCATCGAATAGTCAAATCTAGTTCTATATGGGATAACATCGTGTAGAAAGCTAGAGTGGCCAATTTAGATACCAATGGTATTTATAAACTCCTATTGTGGTACCAAATTTTACTAACTTCTTTAGAGATGGTGAAATATATTTTCAAGATATTTCATTAATGTGTTCTGAAATTGAAAAATAATAAAAAACTATTATTTGATGATTTAAACATAGCTTTTACATAGTTAGATAATCACTCTCCTTAATGAATATATTCAATACAAATCAAAACCCTGATCGAAAAGAGAAATTCATACTCTATCCTTCAATTTTAGAAATATAAATTTACAAAAATATAATTTCATATCGATGATTTTATCTTTAATCTCCCCCTCATGTGATGTTATTTAGTTAATTTCATCATTGTTAATTTTTACTTAAGAGACATGCTCCCAACATTAGTGATACCAATTATGGCTTGGTACCACTTTAATATTTTCAAATGTAATGTTAAAGGAGGAAACAATTTTTATGTAACTAACATAGATCATTTTACTTATTATTTTAGCATTAAAACATTCACAAATTCTCATTTTTCATACTACACCTTCAACCCCCACTTAAAATATTCACAATCTCCAATATTTGTGGATAAAATTACTCACCACCAACTCTTCAATGTGATAAATAAGGTCATTGATTATCAATTAACCCCAAAAATTATTGTAGTTATATTTTTTCTAGAACCTTTCATGTTTTATGTATCATTATATTTTTAGATCAAAATGTCTTTAAGAAACATTATTTTCATTATTTTTTATTCACTCTTCATAGAAGAAATGTGCTTCTTAACCTAAGGTAGCAAGGCCCCTTTCCCATTCATCTTAATCCATATTTTTACCTATATCCAACAAAGTTATACACATATTTAAGAACACATTAAACACATGGTCAACCTTTTTCAGAAGTGTGGAATCCTTTTTTACATTAGTTGTTTTATAACTTTAGGTCATTTGATTTTCCCTTTTTTCATTATTATTCATTGAAAAATAATAAATAATTTATTGGAAATATTTTCGAATTTAATTTTCAATTCATGTAAATATTTATATTTTAGGTTATAATTAATATAAATCCTCTCAACCTCTTCATCTAGGTTATAAAAAAGTAATCTAGTCTACCCATATCTCTCACATATTCATTTCAATCTTTTGTTTCCAACTTACACCTGTCATTCATAAGGTTCATAGAAACATTACAGTTGTCCATGAGGACATCGATCATATCATATAATAATAATATTTCCTTTTTTTTGATATCATGATCAATATTCTTTATATAATTTTTGCGACCACAAAGTTCAATAATCATTTTGTTCTCCTCATGAAATACTTGGATTTTTGTTACTATTTTCTACAAAAACTTATGGAATCCATTTTTTAATTTCATATGTTCTGTATATTGATGGATTATACTATAGATCATCATTACTATGACTAAATATGTTTATCTTTCATTGATGTTCCTCAAACTATCTAATCAAATTTTATTTAATAAAATTTTCTTTCTTCAAACCATTTTTTTCCTCCTTCTAGCATTCCTCTTATTTCCTTATTTCTACCCCTTGATTATAGTACCCCTTAATTTTTATATATTTATTTTTGTACCAAAAATACTATGGACTTATTCCAAATCCTAAAAAACAAAAAAAGGTTTCCGAAACATGTTCCTTTTCTTTTTTATAGTAACTGACAAAAAATGAGGAACTTGAAAATATTAGGTTGAAACCCTATTTGGTTGGTTTCAATTTTGGGTGATTCATTTCCAAAACATGTTAAAATATACATTTTAAATGTTAATGGGTTTAAATGAATTTCTATCCTTCAATGTATTTATTGACTATGAATTTACTCTTGTATTTATAGTCAAAACTAATTTCATGATAACATATTTAATAGGATTATTGGATGAATTTTTCAAAGATATTGTTATGGGTACATCAGGAGATGATTTCAATTTATTTTTAACCCATTTTTATTCTTCTTGGATACATGAATCCTTTTTTATACATTTTTTGAATTATTATTTATATCCTATGTATGAACAGATCATGTTAGGGCGACTTAAAAAAATTTTAGATTGACAACATGGACTACAAATTTATTTTTGAGTAATTACTATAATAATTTAAAATTATCATTATTTTTTTGGATTTTTTATTTTATCTTAATTATTTTTAGTTTAATAAATAGTATAACAATATAAATATATTATCCCATTTTCATTAATTTCCAATTAGGTATCCTTTAAAATCATGGATACATTGTATATTTTATCCAATGAATGGATAAATTATGTTATAATATTACTAAACAAATATGTAGTGGACAAGGTGAACAGATCACTAATAAGTGGAGGGTAGAATCAGATATTTATTTTTCATTTTATGTGATATTTTATTTTATCCCAACAAACATGAACATGATGAAGATAACTATCCATTGAATTTTATCTCACAACATCACATTGTCTATAGTAATATTTGAAAATAAAGAATATATCAATATTTACAAGGATTTGTACAAAAGGATACATCTTTTCATGTTGGTTAGATACCCATGAATAGATTACCCACTTTAAACATAAGAAGTTACAACTTGTTATATACCATGGTTACACATCTCCAATAAGTGGTTAGACACTCCAATTGAAATTCTTCAGTGATTGATCAGAAACCCCAATCACAGGCCTCTTAAGGCTAGTTAGACACCCCAACTATAAACCCCTTCATAAGTGTTGACTAAAATATGGAAGTATCCTCTTATTTATGTGTTCTTACTCTATGATAAATCTCTCCTTACAGGTGTAAAATTTTACAAGTTCTTAAATAGTTGTTTTTAAGATTCCTGTTGTCCTCCAAAATCATTTCATAAATTAAATGATTACAGTTCTCTTCTTCCAATACACTATAACATGTAATAACATTCTTGAAGAATTTACCAGCTTTGAATCCATCAATTTTTAATATAAAAATGAATTGGGATTCTTAAAATTCTCTTGCAGAATAGATGAAATATCACTCACAATTTTGTAATCTTATTGACTTCACCACCTACAAGAACAAAAATATAAAACAAAATTGTTTAATATCTTAATTAAATACACAATTAATTTTCCAAAATCCATAAATAAAATTTCCTATGAGAAACACATTTATTTTTAATCAGTTTAAAATCGATTTAAATCCTCATTTCAAATATACACATATGCCTTAGGTATAATGTCTCATTTATATGGGATATAATAAACCAAATTAAATTCCACAAACTAAATATAGGATAATATATTGGTATTCTTCATAACTACATGAAGCATAAACCTCATTTAAGTACATCCAGAAGAATAAGCAATTTCTTCATTTATAATCTTTTATATTAAATTTCATCATGGATTTTTCAATATTTACTGGAGATTTTAATATCTATACAAATGAATAATTTTATCACATAAACATAGTTTATGACCTGAATTAATTAATATATGATCAAAAAACCTCATCTCAAATATGTATGGGGTTTAGGTATTTATCATACACAAAGATTATGTTGTCAGAATCTGGACACCATAAAATTTATTTTATGTAGAATGCCTAGTTGACTTGAAAAAAACTCTCAGTTTCATTATATAGTAGATAAATACCTTGTATCATATTTATTACCTGAGAGTTTAGGATTCACTCATTATCCAATAAATAAAAACTCTCAATATCATTTTATATTCATGTATACATTACAGAATATTCATGATCTCAAGTATTTATAAAATACTACAAGAATTCAGGTTGAACCATTAATCTTACAACTTTCATTTTATTTTCTCCTTCATTTTTTTCAAACATGAAATGCAATGTAGTATGAAAGATAATTTTTATCTCATCAATGAATTAAATTATTTTTTATCAGTAGATAAATAATTTCTTCATTTTTATATAACTTATTCATAGATTTGTTTCATGTGAATAAATATCTAACATTACTTGGTGTACTATTCTTAATTGAGAAGTAATCTCATCTCAATATAATTCATCGAAGATGCATCATTGATCATAGATCGATAAATGATAATGGTATAAAATGATCACCTCAACTCATGAATGGTATATAAATATGGAAAGATGATACATAAAACAAGGGATGAATATGATGTAATTTATATGAGAAATATGAGATTGATCTGATGTGCCATCATATATATATAAACTTTTATGGTGCGTGAACATTGAGTGTAGTTGGAGAGTCCCACATATGTACTCATTGTGATTCCATCCACTATATAAGTTATATAACCCCCTAAACTAGTTATAAGTGTGTATTGAGGTCAAATCCCAATTTCTGGTGGAACTAACCAACACACGCACCCCTCCAATTCTATTCCTCCCAGCATAGTGGTGCCACATATCCATGTGAATTTTTTTCACATGATATCCCTTTCTATACATAAACTATACTATATCTCCATAGGAATCCATGCATGCGATGAATCCTACGTTTTCATGATTTATACTGTACACAGTAGGTATGGGCCACTTTGGGTATCATTAGTTGGAATATTTTATTAATAAACAACTCCATAAAACATATAATAATTTTAATTATAAAATATAATATAAATTCAATTTAAAATATAATTCTCCAAATTTTCATCACATTTTTCCACATATCATTCATTCATCATGAATCTCTTAGGAAAAATGTGTTTTTTGTGTCCTTCAATAAGCCTCATCATGAAATATAAAAAAATATTTCATGGCCTTCATGCCTTTATATTCTATTAAATATTCTCATGATAGAATGTTTGTATTTAATATCCTCTAATAAATAGAAATTATATTATAATAATAAATTATTTCATATCCTCAAATATATTTTTTCATTAACTCATATTTTCATAAAAATGGTGTCAATAATGCGTCACCATTAGCATGATTGAAATTTGTGTTTGGCCTAAAATACTAGTTCAAAAATCATCACAATTAAGAGAGGATTCCTCATACATGACATCAAAATCCTTAAATGAAACCATGGCAATCCTCTAAGAATCAGTACCTCATTACAATGTCACCAAATATATATTGACTATTTGAAAATAAATTAAACACTTACTTTTGATCAAAAATATCTCCCTTTATATTTATTTTTCTAAATCCAAACACATCATAAAATTCAAAATTTATTGAAGAATTTTTTTCTCCCTATAATTCATAGAAAATTAAAAATGATTAACGGGTTTTTCTAAGCTAATATATTTTCCCAAAACATGTTCTTCTCCATTAATTGATTGTTTCAATAGTACTTATTAGGGATGGTTGATATCACATGGTTCACATAGTAAATAACCATTAATTAATCAACACTATACTTACATGGGATAATATAGAATAGAAAACAACATAGATAAAACCATGGTTACGTATGTTAACCATAAACTACACGTCATATAAAATCAAACTTATAAATTCTTAATTATAATTTAAGGTTTTAATGATAAAAATAATTATCAATGAAATGAAAACTCTTGCACACAGTTGAGAAGAGACATCAAAAATCCCCGGTGAATGAAAATAATATCTCCCCAATAGTCTCATAAATTCATCAACCATGTACCCCCAAATAAATACGATTAATATAATATAAAATCATGATTTTCTGTGTTGTTGGAATAACTAAACTAGAAATTATTGAAAAAATACACATGTTTTTTAAATTTCATAGAAATGAAAAAATGAAAAAATTTTATAAATGATTATCTCACTTAATGGGTTCACTAATCTATTTATATTTTATGGTTTTCTGTAGAATCCATGAGGGAAATATCATGTTTTCTAGAAGTTAACACCTAAGAATTTTTCTTCTATTCCAAACATTTTATACCAAAATACATATAATAATTGATAATATGGAACGACATCTTTGATTTTTGGAGATAACTCTCTGTATGAGTGCTTCCTCTTAACATGGTTCATGATTTTCTTCTAATTTGGCATGTGAAAATTTCCTTGAACAATTATTTTGGTTTTTTATCTCTCATATTTAACTATCTTATTTCTTCATTAAACATCATATTCATGTGGAAGACTCTTTTCCATCCTATTATTATAGATATTCATGTTTTTAGATATGTATTAGTACACATCAACATTCATCTCACTATATGAATCTATATTATTTTCTTTATCTTTAGTACGGTTCCCAACTTCTAATTAAATATTATCCAATTTCAATCAAAATTTTCAAATATATAGGAACTAGTTTTTGATAATATAATTCTTCATATAAGGTTTACATGACAGAAAAATGATTTTATTTTTATTCCCTTTTACAGCACCAAAACACCTCCTTCAGATCTTATCATGCACACATTATCCTTGTATCATTTCAAACTACTTTTACTAAACTATTCATCTAGAAAGTGAAATTTTCATTGTTACGATATTTTTGGTGTAGTTATGGTCATAATTTTTTTCCTCTGATATTATTTCCTAATGCGATTACTAAACCACTAGGATATTTCTTCATTTCTAGTAAATACATACGGAACATGAATGTATTGTCTTTTTGTCTAAGCTTACCACAACTAAAAGGAACAAGAAGGATATATGTGATCCCTTATAGGGTAAGCATGATACTATACGATCTATTTGTATGAATGTTTTATTTCATATGAATAAATATTGTCATGCTCTTGATGATTTAGGACTTTAATAAAAAAATTACACACATGAATATCAAATAGTACATTGGTATTTACAAAGTTCACTAATCAACAAGATTATCAAGTCTATACAATGGTTTAATAATAATCCAATACTACACAATCAACTAAAAAAATACATTCATGTGATTCTATAATGATTTTATTATCCTAATTTTTTTTTCACATTGTACTAAAAATAATTTATGTGTTTCCTATAAGTAAATATGTAACAAATATTTCTTAACAACTTTTATAAACCTTCACCAATATGATTATAATATAGTCACTCTGACTATTGTAATTCATTACATTTTATGTAACTCCCCAACCCTGGTTACCTAGAGTCGATGAATTATTAAATATCATTGGAATGATCACAAGGGATAATGTCCCGAATGAATTATTTGTTTAGTAGTCTTAGAAGAACGATATATATACTTATGTTTTACATTACATCATCAAAAAAAGAAAAAAAAACAGTGTGTCCCCTTTTACCACAATCACATCTGTTAGCCTATTCTTGTAGGTTAATCATGATATAATTTTCGCATCATAGGAAAAATAAATCATAGAAAGGGGTGACCTCAGATGATCAGTAAGGATAACAATATGTTGGAAAATTTCATAAGTAAGAATAAACATTTAAGGCATTGTATATGACTAAAACACAAGCCTCTTAAACATTTATTTTAGTATAATATGAAAAAAAATAAAATAATTCAATTTACTTATTCACATAGATATTCTACTAGTAAAGTAATCACATGTAATATCAATAGCTAATTTCATAAGGATGTAATGCATAATGTCGGACATCATAACCACATAGTTAAGGCCTCATGCCAAGACTATAAATTAAAATTTTGGCAAGGCCTTGTGCCAAGAAACTAGTTTGTCTCTGAAGACCTATCGAGGCATCAAAGAGCTGTAGTGGGCTCCAACCATCACTTACTATGTCCAATGAATTCCTCATATGAAATGTTTGAAACATAATCTATACATTCATATTAAAACTAGCATAAGAAGCATCACTATTTTAACCAAAAACCATGAAAGGTATAAAAATAGCACATCCATAGTCAAGCATAACTCATTCAATACAATATGGATGATTGTATCAACCTAAATCAATAATAATGATGTATATTGAAATTGATTAAAATAATCCATAAAACTATTTGAGAGAAATATCCCTTATTCCTAAATACATTTAAAAGATCTACTATTTATCAAAGAAGTCATTCAAAATAGATTTTTGAATCAAAGTGTCCCGTACCTATTTTAAAATATTGAAAGGAATTTTAATTTAAAAACATACATTTCCATATAAATAAATATTTAACACCATTTTTTATACATGAACACTAATGAGAATGATTTAGAAGAATAAATTGTTAAAAAATTTGAAATGATATTTTAGTTAGAGTTCCTAACCAAATGAGAGATAAAAGTAATTTAGTTAATAAAAACATTATAGTATCATGAGAATAAAATAATCCATAATACATTATGTCAATGTAAAGTAGGTACACCATATAAAAGTGAAATGGAACATAACAACAAAGAAGTATCAATGGAATGAAAATTGATATGAAATCCATTATAAAGACCATTTCCTTAGGTTAAGCATAAATTAATCACATAATTATGTGTGGAAATATAAATACACTCAAAATTATTTTATATGCAGTGTAAATGAATTTGAGTACATTCACATATATTCTTGTAAAAACAACACAAATGACTTGGATGTTTAACTAAATGAATGGAACTTCTATTACGATTACTCTTATCATGTGCATATCAATGAGTTGAAAATTTATCAATGCAGTTATTAAGTGTATCAAAAGTATTTCCAAAAAAACATGAGTGGAAATCACTACATAAATAAATAAATAGTTATTTCACCCGTAATATTAGTGTAAAATAGTCAATAAAGTTTGCGTAAAACCCAATGAGTAAAAATCGAAATTAGAAATTCCCTTACCGATTTAGTAACATAAAAAACATAAAACCCATGATAGAAGGATCATATAATGAAAATGTAAATACAAATAAATTAAATTATATTACACAATGAATAAAATCATGGGTAGTACATGCACCACACAAAAGGAAATAGTCGCAATATAGCATGATTCTCACAAGAATAAGAAGTGAGATGAAACCCACTAACCTTGTACATTTCATTAGTTGTGGGTAAGTTAACCTCTTATATACTAGTGAAATAATTTTTATTAATTTATACAAGAACAATAAACATAAATATGATCTCATATATGATCATTTAATATTTCATTGTTAATAATATTTTAGTAGTATCATTAATTCGGGTGTTAACTTATTCATTTTTATTTATATGTTTTGTTACCTATGTCATGATTGTTATGGATAGGATGTATTTTACTTCTATACAGAATGATATTATTTTCTTAAACCTCAGTTTTTAATCATAAAATGATATTTACTCTTGATTGGATATGTCGGGGAATAAATCTCATCGCTTTCATAAAGGTGGTAATCTTTACGTATGGACGAACGGAAATTCCATTCTATTGAAGTTGAGGTCGTATAAAATTGGATGTTATATCATATATTCAGAATCAATAACATGTCATAGTAATTATTTACATCAATTATACTCATTATTATACACATACAAATAATTAATTGTTGAAAAATAAATTATACCATGATGTGGAGACGGTAATCCATACGGACACACGTATGGTGACTTTTTCATTCATAAGATGGATAGAATAATTAATATGGTTGTACCATATTTATAATAACATGAAAGTATATAGAAGGTACTGAATTTATTATTTTTTTATGGAAAAAACAAATAATGTGGGAGTGGATGAAGAAAAAACATTGAAAGTGGCAATGAAATAATTACATCTTCTTCAGGTGATTCCTTTTGATTTGATCAAAAGAGATCCTTAGGATGGATTTATGATCAATGAAATACCTCTAGGATTATTTGAGGGGGGTTGGGAGGATATTTGAGAAGGATTTGTCTGAGCCAAATGTCTTTGGAGGTGTGATTTTGAGAGAAGGGTAGGTACCCTTTTATTAGAGAGGTGAGGGTCACTTTAAGGAAAACTTAAATTATTATTTCATTATAAAATAATTTTCGGTTTATAATGCCTCCAAAAGGATTTATTTTGAGACTAATTTTGGGATGGGTATAAAACCATGAAACCAATAGGTATTAGATAGGTTTTTTTCACCATATTAACCTTATCTTTTAGATTTAACTCTTGGTTAAATAGTTTAACATTTACCATGTCTCCTTGTATTTTTATATTATATGGTTAATAAAAATACTATGAAATGTCATGAGAACCTCAAGGTGTTAATTAATGAAATATATATTAATATATATGTCTTCTTTCCTAACCTCAGATTTTTAGGACTAGTATATCATTTAATAATATAGTATTTTATTTAAAAAATCATTTATGTCAATTTTGACATTATTTAGTATTTGGTTTTTCTAAGAGTCATAAAAATATGATTTCAACGAAAAAAACTAAATTGAATCAACCCTAAAATTTAATTTTAACCATTATTTTTTTAAATGCAACAAAAGAGTCAATTTAAATTTATTTTAAAATTTATAGTATCAATTATTTTAATCTTTCATTAATAAGGTAATTACTGCATCATCACTGTCTCATAAATAAATTTAATTACTTATTGTCTAAAAAACATGTGGGTAATTATGAATCTGAGAAACAAGGTATAAACACATGATTTCTAATCTATCTAATAGAACAAACAATCATCCAACACTCTGGGTTTACAATTTGACTAACCATCGAGAGCATTTAGGTTGAGGAATTCTATTACTGGAAAACATGGTATTTAAAATAGAAAAATTTCTCTTCCAATGTTGGATAATGCAATAACATGATAAAACTAGTGTAATTGAAAACTTATTTGAATAATGTAGATTGAGATGTGGAATCACGATTCCCCAAATTGGAAAAAGGGATAATGGAATGGTGATATAGGACAATGTCAAATCAAGTTTGAAAAACAACATCTATATAGTTAGCATGTAATTGGGGCTAAAAAGTGTGGTTCAACCACTAAACATTTTTTGAACATAGAACATATCCTGAAACACCATCCTAAGACATTAGTAACATTGTCCTTGGACGGTTGGGGAGTCGAAAATGGGATTGTACTATGTTGTTTGGGGTTCCCTTCATATTTGAAAGGTTGTGAGTATCCAAATGAGGCACACACGATACACAAAAATGGAGTGATGGAATGTTTGAAGGAATTAGAACACTCTTAGTATTATACAACAATATCTTAGATTACCTTGTTATAAGATAATTGGTCAAATCAAATATCTAACACATCTTCTATGGAAATGTTATCTCACATGTTGAGAGATAACTGAAATTGTGAACAATGCAGTAGATGAAGAAAATTGGGGAAGAGGGCCCCTCATGTGAGTGCCAGAGATGTTTTTTAGTTTTATGTCATGAAACTTAATACAATAGACACACATTTTTACATTTTATACTGATTAAATTAGACATGTTGTTTTAAGTTATATGGTAAGGAAGTATATCTTAGTTGAACATCATTTGGCCAGGATATTGCACATAGTTTAAGTTCATACTACATAGACTTCAGCCAATAGTTTAAATTCATGTTTCATTGAATACATGAGAATAGTTTATGGTTCTAGAGTTCAGACCCAAGGAAGACCTAGAGATCGGTCTTCCCAAGATGGGAATATGTGGCATGGAGGAGTGAGAAACTTGAAATTAAAGGGGGCTTAAAAAGACTGATTCCACAAAATGATTCCCTTTTAGGCTCTTAGTTTAATGGAATAGAGTTCAGACTATAAGTTATTTTGTGTGGCTCTGTCTTAATGGTACACACCCTACAAAAACTCCTAAGCACATGTGATCCATGCTCACTACGGGAAACAATAAATGCTATCAGGGTATTCCTGAAATGTGGAAGCACATGGAAGTGACACCAAGGGTTAAAAATCTCACCACAATACTAGAGAGTGTACAGAGGTAAGTTGAGACATTCATGATGTGGATAATGGGGAGGCTAATGAGTATGAACAAGTGAAAAATATGATTTTACATCTGTTTTATTTAATTTTGACATATGTTTTTAACAGACTTCATTAATGGAAATGTAAAAAATATCTCTTCAGTGCTATTTTTTAGAATAACCAATGTTGAATACCACATGAGGGTTAGTTTTATATGATATTTTATATAACAAAGGACGCTGAAAACCAGCCGACACTTGATTTTCAACATCAGTTTACATGAAAAATGATGTTAAAAATTGAGCTTTGTCGTCATTTTTAAGAAAAATGACCCTAAAACCCATATGGGGTTAGTCTTCGACATCTGTTTTTAGAAAAAACAAATCTGGAACCCAATTGTTATTTTTTAATGTTTCAGCATCGATTTTAATGAAAACCAATTACAAATTTTTTTATAAAAATAAAAAAAATTAAACTTCCCAAATAATCATTATCACTATAATAATGTCACAGAATATAGAAACCAAACAGTAGCACTCATTAACAGATAAAGACCAAAACCATTCATCTTTTTATCTAGTTATCCAAAAAAAATATCCATGGATTTTATTATAAATTATATTTCAAATATATATTCCCAAAATTTATAGCATGCTCATTGTTTAGTATTTTTGAAGCATTCATTTATATCATTATGGTAAAACACATATTATTACTAAATAATTAGTTTTTTTAACACATTTTATTAGGAAAATGTAATATATTATTCATAAATATTAGAATATACATACCTCAAATCGTAATTAGACTCAAAAAATATTTCAAAAATAAAGTTTAAATATGTGTAAGTTTAGTTCGGTTATAGGACTCCATATCATTGAATTTGTACAATAACAATAATTGATATTAGATTAAAAATTCAATACTATGATACAAAATATAAAAAAATTAATATAACTAACCTTATGAAATTCATTACATAACCCAGTTGTGAATATCTCATACATGAATCATAGAACATAATACACACATTCAACAATCAATTGTTAACAACGAAATTGTAGTTATAAAACATTAAATTGATAATAAAAACAAATATGCATATATATATATATATATAAATTATAATAGTATTTAATATAAAAAACAATTACCTTTACATTAAAATTGTTGATTGCAATTGGTTTCATTATCGCCATGTGTACTTTATTAAATTGTTCACATGAAAAACATGTTCATATATATGAACTAACAATAAAACTATAAAAAATGAGAATGAAACAAAATATGCTTATGAAAAAACATACCTATCCATTAAGTTGGAAAAACATTTATGAACACTCTCTAATAAAGAGAAAACCCAATATAAGGTTCATTCACTTGGGAAAATGCGCATAATATTCAATTCCATAGATAATAAAAAATATTTCACAATTATTGGCATTATAATGATAATTATTTAATAATTATTATTTTTACATATCAATAAATGAAAAAAACCCAATATCCAATCTCAATATGTGATAATCTGTCATATATATATGAAACTCTACTAGGATTATTCACATGTTTCACTTCATTAGAAATGTATTCTATGCCTATAAAACAAAAAACATTTGCGCTATCATTTTGTACAAGAAGAGTGTTTACATAACTAATTTAAATATTAAATATATTTAGTAAATTTAAACCATATTTTTATCAAAAATAATAATAATTCAAATATCAATTTACTTAAATAGAAAAAAACTACAACACATTCAGGCCGAGATCTCCAAATTCTACTAGATTCATGATATCCTCTTTAAGTAATATCAATTGATAATATCTTCCACATATATCAGACATCATTCAAAACACTAGATATTATTCAAGGAATACGAAGCATGAGACAATATTTGTTACACATAAAAAATACCAGAAGTATCTACAGTCGATTATACTGGAACGTGTTGTTTCAATTGTGCAATTTATTTTTCATTCATATAATCATTTATAAGTAAAATGTCAAAAAATAGAATACATAATTTTCAATAATATGAAATTTAAATTTAAAAAATATGCATACCTCACTTGAAATATATGAAGAAGAATAGTTGGCCAAACCAAAAAATGACTCAGTCAATCCCCAACTCTAGGAATATGTGTAGTAGGAAATTGTAGCATATCATTAGGATCAATAATATCAAGTATTGACAGACAACCCTAAAACATCTACAGAAGATGTTGATGTATTGAATCCGCAAAAAAAAAATACAAGTCCTAACAGAACAATATATATATGAGGATCTCCAGTAAACAACTCACAATATACAGTTTGGTCCGAGCGAGGAGGTGAAAGATAAAAGTATACAGGTTAGGAAGGGTAGTTCGACTAGGATGGAGGTGGAGGACCAAATAAGTAGGTTATGCAGGGTATTCTGTCTAGGATGGAGGTGGAGGATCAAAGTAAGTAAGCTGGGTATGGTAGTTTTGGCTGGGATGGAGGTGGAGGATCTAAGTTACATGCTATGTAGGATGGAAAGGTTGTGCAGATTGTGACAATATTTCCATGTGTTCAATCAAATCCTTCTACACGAATACAATAATTTTATCACCCATAGACTATTTTATCACTTTCATCTCAAATATAAAGGATTCTATTTCTTGGCATTTTTATTTCAAACTATGAACACAAACTTTGTGAATACTAACACCCTCTTGATATGTAGGGGTGTTCTGCCTCTCCTAACAATGTGGATTATATTTACATCGTACCCTCAATGATAAAAGATCCCAATGTATCTTTCTCCTATAGTTCATCCAGAAATGAAAATTGATAATGTTATATTACTATTTATAATTTTTAAAATAGAAAAATTGGTAAAAAATAAATATTACATACATACCTTTTTAGCATCTAATTTCTTAGCTTCATAAATAACATACATTTAATTTTTATTTATTCTCACACTTTTCATGATTTCATGGCGATTGGGAGGAGATGGAAGAACAAACGGGACATCTTTTGAACCACTACTAGATCAAGCTCTTATTGCTTCAAATATTTATTCAATCATTTTCTACTCCAAATATGGATACCCGACTCGTGATAAAGTTTGAGGGTATGCATTTTTCAACTGGATCTCTTGATAAGATATCTTAGAGGTCTGTTACATAAAAATAAACTAAAAACAAATTAAATAATAATATAATAAATTTTAAAAATATTAAATAATCATAAAACCTAAATTCTTTGATGAAGGGTTTCAACATATTTATTCCACGTATCCCCATCAATATACTTATAATTAATTCATGGGTTTTCAAAAATTTTATTTCCAAAAACATCATTTTTGTCAGTTTTTTCTTAAAACCACTCCTACATACCCCTAGTAATGAGTGTTGTATTTTCTTAATTTATTTTTTTCCTCAAAATTGAATGTCATCTTTAAATCAATAAATGAAATATTTCAATTAAAATATTTAATATTCAAAATATTAGATAAAATAAATCAATAGAGATATTTTACTACGACAACCTCCCAATGTTGAAATTTCACAATCATTTCCATGAACATCCACTCGGGATATAAAATAAAAATTCTACAATGGATCTGCATTGATATATAACTGATAAAATGAAATTCATTTAGGCCAGTTTCATTATTAATTTCATGAAACAAATTGTGATCATTCATCTCTACCAGCAATTGATAGTTTTGGTAAAAAAGTACTACCACATCTACTAACTTGAGAACCTAATTTATCCTTTTTATCAGCACAAGTCACTTTCACTAAGGAAACACCAGTAGTTCTTCACAAAAATTATAAATTAACAGTTTTAATTCATTAAAAAAGTATATTACAAAATATTTAACATTTTGAAAAATTAGATATACCTCGTTAAGTGATCCTCTCTCTATGTGTCTGACATTGACCTAAGAAAGGGTAATGAAATTTTGTGTACCTTCATATTATTAGAAAAATAAATATTTATAAATAAGAATGAAAAACCTAAGTAGAAAAAAGTGGCACACATTTCTATGCAACAAAAATAGAAAAAAAATATAAATAATTACCAGAAAAATTAGTAGACAAATTTAGTGTTTTCTTATATGCATACATCCTGATCCTTACATAATGCATGCACTATATCAACCTTGTAGTCATTGTAATAATGCGCAAATATATTAATAGATGGGTAAGACTCAGGTAAAGTAATAACTGCATCAACAGCATTCTCATCAACAAAATAGTATCTTTTTTTTCCAGCAAAACTATAGACCACTAATCATTCAATTGATTAATGAAATAAAATATCTACTTTTCATGTTTCTCCATGATAAATGGTTCCTCATTATAATTAAATATTTTCAAATCAACCCGTGTAAATCCACATTCATCATGTTTCAAAACACTATTGTTATCAACCCAATTACACATAAACACAACGTCTAAAATTTTTGAACAATACATTTCCCATATATCATCAAGAAATCCAAAATATACCGATGAAGCCAAAATTGGGGTTTTTAACGTGAAAAATGCATTCCTTTAGTGATAACAATAAAACCACTATTTTGAATTATACTCTTCTTTTATAGTTTTTTATATAAAATTTTTACCCATTAATATCAAAACCAGTCCCTGTTATCACAGTAAGAGATGGTCCCTCTACCAACCATTTCAAGGATTCAGAGACAGATATATTTTATCTCCCATTCTCTATAAACCATGAAACAAATATCTTTCTATGCTTAATCATCAACCAATTTTCATTTATTTTTGGATATCGTCTATTTAATTCTGAAATATGTGATGATATATATGATTTAACTTCATCTGTTTTTTTCAAAATATATATATGTTCCCACATCACTTCATCATGTTGAATGAACTTTACATTAACCCTCAAAAGGATATATCCAATGTAAATAAACATGGCCATATATTCTTATCTCACACACCAGATAAACCATTATATCAAAAAATGTAGGTGTAAAATACATTTCTATTTGACAAAGTATATGTGCATGTCCATTCTCCAACTCATCTAATAAATTTTTATCATTAACATTGATACAAATGGATTTAAGGAAAAATATATAACCTGCTAATAGTCTTTCTTAAATGTGACGGAAATAAACCAGGAAGTGCGACCAGTAGCAGTTGTTGCATCAATAAAAGGAAATCAAGAGAATCCATACCTATTAATTTTCAATCCTTTAGTGACATGAAATTCTACACATTAGAAAAATATCCACCATTTAAATTTTTACCATACTAACACTGAAAAAAATTCAACCTCCCAGCCTTCCATAAAATATTACAAGCCATAGGTAAATATGTTATGTTTCTTTTCATAGTAAGAGATAACACCGAACGTATTTCCATTTATATAAAGTCCAATCTGGAGTTAAATCCTTATTTTTTCCCTTTTATGTCTAATAATGTTCCAATCAAACTGTCACATATATTTTTCTCAACCAGAATAACATCAATATAATGTTTTATAAATAGAAATATCCAATATAGTACTTCAATGAAAATATATTGTTTCTTTCAAATATTTTTTGGAAGAGCATAACTATGTTTCATTCCATATGTCGAATCAATCTTTTTCACCCTGTAGTAAAATTATTCAACTAAAAATTGATTTGGGGGAATATTTTATTCCAATAAATAGTTAAATTATTTTTTCAATATAATATAAGGATGATCAATTCACAAAAATATTAGACGTCCCATGTATACATTCTTTCTTCCATTTTCAATTGATAATAAAATGTATCTTCTTCACAAATTGGACAAGCTTTATGTCCCTTACCACTACATCCATATAAGTTTCCATATGTAGGAAAGTCATTTATACCGAACATTATCAATGCACACAAAAGAAAATAATCGTTCTTATATGAATAAAAAATCTAACACATGCCTCCCATAGAAGTTTCAAATCATAAATCAATGGTGAATGATACAAATCAATATCGTTTCCTAGCTGTTTCGGTTATGAAATCATCCCAGTCATCAAAACATATTTTATCTTCACACATAACTATGGGGATAAAACAGGACACGAACTGTGTTGGCTACATAAGCTCTGGTATGGATCCATTCCATTTATACACACTCCCATTATATGATTTCTTTCTTAATTTCAAAAAAAATAGCCAATTGATTATAAAATATCTTCCATTGTGATGATTAATCTCGGTGACGTGATTTAATATCATAGATACATTCATATGAATGTTATCTTAACCTTTTTTTCATTAATTGAATATGAAAATAGACGCTTAAAAAAATAATTATTGGAAGGTACCAAATTACTTTAGCAGGAACTTTGATTTTGGTAATTGAAAATGAATCAGACATAATTTATCAAAATTATATGAATGGATTATTATAATAAATTATTTGATTTATCATGAGGTTATATTTCAGTAGCTCATAATTAATTTGAATTGACCTTTTCAACATTCTCATAGCACGATGTTCCACATGTAGGATAGTTTGATAAAAATTTGTATTCTATCGTATACAACATAAAAATCATTGGGTAAATCATTAATATTTTTATACCCCAATCCCAATGGGAATAATATTTTTTCCCCAGAACAGAAATCTATAAGCTTGTTTCCTTTTAGAATTAAATATTTTAAAAGATAATGTAAGTTAAAGAAGGTTTTATCACTCCAACCATTACATTAATTCAAGTTATCAAATCTAGAAACGGTTGATAACACTGTATATTTACAAAAACATGGCAATAATGATTTCTCAGAATATCCATATAGTTATCAAACACTTGTTGTTGTTTCAACAGTTTCAGCACCTAAATCATGAATTAAATAATCAATATGATCCTTTGCCACATCATATATATTTTCAACAACATTATATGTTGAATTTACAGTTCTTTCACCATTCTAGTTCCAAAATGTATATTAAGGATAAAAACTATAAAAATTAGATAATCCTTGATTTTATTGTAGTTTAACTTTCTCATTTTCAAACACTTCATACATGGATAGAAAATAAAATTAGTGTTTTGAAGATTTCATTTAAAACATCCAAGAATTCATCTACTCATTTTTCTTATTCATAAATGGTTATTTATAAACATATCCCATTAAGATCCATTAAATACATAATATCTCAATATAATTTGTGAATATATTAAAAATATAAATATTTAAATAAATATATATATACATATAAACTGTAAATAGAAACACATTTATTATAAACTATTGATAATAAAAAAACAACAAATAAGAAACAAAATTAAAAAAAAAGTAAAATTTTATTTTCATATTATATAAATTTGTTTTATTGAAATTAAAATTTAATTATTTTAAATCATCTAACATTTATTAGTTCTTTAAATAGTTGTTACATTAGTTCATTGTTGTGTATGTAAAACATACTGAAGTTTGAATTAATTTATTAGTTCATTTTACATATTTGTTACTAAAAGTGGGTTTTGTTACATGTGAATCTCTCTGGTCATAATAGATATGTAATTCTCACATCTGAGCACTAAACCTCCAATAGATTGAGAAACATCATTAATAATATCACATAGCTATTGTTCAGGATGATGTAATACTATAACAATAAGTTCTATAACAACATATGATGTTACATACTCATTCATACCATTTGGTTGTTCAATCATTAGTCATTGAAGTACAATTCCATTACAATAAAATTGTAGACATATAAATCACATATAAATACTATTTGAATAAAACATATAGTGTATTTAAAAAAAATTAGATCATGTCACTATTATAAGAATTTATGACATGTTTCATTAATTTTCGTAGAATAAAAATAAAATATAAGGTCATTTATTAAATTTTAGATATTATAGTATATTTATTATTTATTTTGGGCATCAAACATGATTTTAAAAATATATTGAACTCTTTTAACCTTATTAATGAAATAATGATCTATACAACGTGATCTAATACTCATAAAAACAAACATAATAGTGTTATAATCTATAAATAAACCTATATTTATCTCTTATTTTATTTTTAAAAATTCATTATAACACTATTTTTAAATATACAGTGTTCTTATAATTATAAATTGTGATTCTATAGGTGGTGGGTTACTTGTAGACATAATAATCCTTTCCCTATTTTTAATGTAACCACATTGAACTCACTATGAAATTATCTATAAAAATAAGGGATGTTCTACATTTCTATCTATTATATTTTTCACTATCTATTCATTTGAATTATATTATTAAAAAATTTAATTTGATATATTTTATATCAAAATAACCCATCAATATAATCAAATACACATCAATGATGATTTGTAGGATTATTAGGTTTAAAACAAAATATACATAACAATGATATAAAATAGGGTGATAAAATATGATCCTTTATAAAATATTATATCTATCATGAATATATAGATACATCGTGAAAGAAAGTATATAATGACTGAAGGAGAACAAATTGAGAAATTTATTGAAATGAGTGTTTAACTAGATTGCAATTTATAACATTCCTAAACATTGTTTTCATAAACCAAATTATTATGTCACAAAAATCATATGAATATATCACATAGAATTATATCTTGAATTTATTTAGCTTTAGTGTGTCATCTAGAATTATATTTGTTATAAGGTTCCACAAATATAGTTATACATTGGGGGGTGAATCATGAAATTCACATCCTTTTACATTTTACCTTTAAAAATTATAACACATGTTAATGTGAATGGAAGGATTGTTATGAACAAACCAAACACACATAAATGAACAAATACATTAAGAATAATAGTGTTTTATGAGGTTTACTACAAAAAAATGTGAATCTAAAACATTGTAATGATCTATTAAGACTCATGATCACACATTCCACCAAATTAAAAAAAAAACATACCAAATTTGGAGTTTAAATTATCATCGACCCTAAATCTGAACCTCATCCCTTGAATGCATTGCATGAATAAACACTGCCTACAAGATATAAACAAAATTTGTTGTAAAAAAACAATAAATATGACAAATACTAAAATCAAACCAATGTTATGGTTGGAAATTGTATTTTGAGAAGAAAATAAGGTGTAAATGACGAAGTAACTAAAAAAGATATAGAATAGAGACTGTAGGTCATGGAAATCAAATAAAATCAACAATAATGGGGTTTGAGATCACCATGTATCCTTTTATGTTGTCATGATTTGGGCAGGATTCCTCACGAGTAGGAGGATTTTGTAGATCCATAAAAATTAGGGTTTCCTGATAATGAATGATTTTTAATGATTTTGGGCGTCGATTATTACAAAACTGACACTGAAAATTCTGAAAATAATTTTTTGAAATTGATTTTTTGCAAAAACCAACAGTAGAAATATTTTTTTTATTATTTTTTTTCTTCTTTTTATGAAACAAATGACGTAGAAAATATTTTTTTTCTGTTTGGCGTCGATTTTTAAAAACACCCATTCCAAAAATAAATTCTAACTTAGTTTTTGGAATCTCTATTATTAAAACCTGAAGCCAAAATAGCGTATAAAAAGTGTTCAACATCGATTTTTATTAAAAATGACACCAAAACACTTTTTCACATATTTTTTCATCGTTTTCAAAATATACTTCATTTCTACGATGTTGAAAACATTATTTAAACTAATGATGGATCGACTATTGGCTATGTTTGAAAAACAAGAACCATGACCAAACCAATTAAGAATGGGGTGAGGAAAGTGAAGATCAACTTTTTACTATTTTCTAAACATAGGATCTTCTGTTTTCCACCAGGCATCTATAAGTTCATCATCCTATCATGAGAGGTGATAAAAAATCAATTGAGATAATCGCCATTATGGGACTGTGTGGATTTTATAGACGGTGGAATCTTAAATCCAGTACTCAGAGTATTGAAGTAAGTGTAATGGAAGTTCTAATATTGGATTCACTACTAGTTTAAATTCATAATGGATTGACCATTGAAAATAGTTTATATTCATGTATCTTGGACTATAGTCTTTTATTTTAAAGTCATATATTTGAAACCAATGAGGAGTGTCTAAAGAGGATATGTGTGGTGAGGTTTCATGGTAACCCATCATGAATGAGGACCAAGGGGCCCAAAAACATACCACCCATTCCTTAAGTGATATGTAAATAGTTTAAATTCATGATTCATGGACTATAAATGATTCCAAGGGAAAAACTATTGATGACCATGTAGCTGGACCCAATGAAAAAGTGTTCAGGCATCACTACATATCCCATAAGGATGGGAATCAAGACACACATTTTTATGAAAGCACAAGTGGTGAGAGGCCATAATTACTGTGGAAATATTCTATATTGAGGGAACTAGAGCATCCCATTATTTTCCTGGATATCCTAAACATATTCATGGTGAGGTTACCATTTAATTTCAATTATTGAAGATGTTAACTCCTAGTTTATGGTCATATATTTTAGACCATGATGGGGAAAATGTTTCAAATTGGAATGTGTTTCATGATGTCATAGAAAACCTGAAGTAAATGTGGGACTAGAAATCCTAACACGAGACAACACACAAGAGGAAAACTGCATGATGTTTAAGGTCAAGATGTTTGGACATATTGTGAAAACTTTAAGGTCATCATTACTAGACCATCAACACTTAGTTTAAGGAAATTTATTTTTGACCATGGGGTGACAACTCTTACAAGGGATATATGTAATGTGGTGGCATAAACAAAATTGGTGTGAATGATGACCTAGGGGATCAACACCACACACACATTCCCGTGGTGAATGGCATACAGTTTAGAATTGGGAATCATGGACTAAGTTGACGCCAAGGGGATAATGGTATGATGGATTTTCATTTGGAGCTGAATAAAAAATGTTTAAGAGTCACTATGTATCCCATAAGGTTGGTAATCATGCCACATGTTGTTCTTGAAAAAACATCATCCAACACTATCATGATCCATGTATAGAGAGGGTTATTTTTTTTTTCTTAGGTAAATGGAATGTGGTTTCAAATTCCATGAATTGATAAGTATCCCATAATGATAGTAATAAATCCATACAATGCTCTTCAACATGGCATGGTATATTATCGGTGCCAAGGGAGACGTCCTCTCATGCGAGAATGTGATGGTGTTGTGCAGTTTATCCTCATAATGTTAGAACAATAGTTGTTACATTGTTTAATATCATTTAATAACGATGTTAGTTCTAGATATTTTATCATCATATTACTATAATTATAGAAGAACAATTTAATGTCATGTTTTTGGGATTATGAAGAGAAATCATTCAAGGGGATTTTCATGGAACGTTAGCTATAAAAAAACATGAATGAGGATGAAAGAGGCATATACCCACACCAAACAATCCTAAAGGAGTCAATCACATAGTATATTGTGATTATTCTTAGACATGGGGCCCAATTTAATGTCATGTTCTTAGAACGCTGAAACTACATAGTTTGAAGTTGTACAACATGGAAAATATGGGATATAAATAGCTTGAGGTCATAATTCTTGGACTTACAAAAAAAGTATTAGGGTTATTTTTTCATGACCATGGGATATTAGTTTATGGTAATATATTTGTACGCAGGAGGGATGATTCTTCTATTGATAATATATGTAGTGTGACATCATGAAACACCCGATGTTAGTGAGACAGAAGGAGGCCCATCACCGGACAACACATTCCTGAAAAGAAAAATCAAACATTTTAAGGTCGTGATTCTTGGACTAAGGAAATATAGGATAAATTCATTAAATATGAACTATGATACTATGTAATTTAAATTAATACCTCTCAGACTATATAATCCTTACACATAATGCTTCTTGGGAAACATATCATTGGTTAGAGGAGTGATCTGTTCTATATCTATAGTGAATAATTAGTATGAACTATTATGATAGATATTTTAAATGGTGTATGTTCCTTCACATTTCATCTCTATCATTGGTAGATTCTTAGTACATTTCATCATTTTCCTATGATAAATCACCATGTTACCCAATAATATTGATTAGAGATGATTTGTTTTGGGTTGAATACTCTTTCTATCTTATTTTGGTGCCTCTATTGATTATGTATGTCGAAAAGACTATTTTTCAAGGTGTTGGAGCATAGATATATGGTCTTCTTACATTCTATCTAACATCTGTTGATCATAGATATCTTTTTTGAGTGATATAAACTAAATATTTATGTGAAATACTACCTATGGTCCATACATTAGAGAGTATGGAGTTGCCTCGGTGGAATTTTGGGTTAATATATGATAATACCAATGAGTTTTAGATATATTTTCCAGCCATAATTTTTGTTGACCAACCTTATTCTATATAATTTTTCTGCAGTTTTTATAAAATTCTTCAATATTTCCATTCAATTGTGCATGGTAGCAAAAGGTATTGTTAGACATGATTTTGTACATTGTGTACAACCTCTATAGCTCAGTAAAACAAAATTTCCTTCCATTTTTGGTGATAATAGAATGAGGGACCCTAAATCAATGTTTGATATTGGAGCTCATGAATTAAACAAATCCGTCCTTTACTTCCTTAATATGTATTTTATCTTCCAACTAGGAAATTAAATCTATCACAGTTAGAATGAACCTACTATTGAATTATGTCATAGGTGGATATTTTCCCCCAACATTGACTACCCATACGGTGAAGGTAAAATGATAATTAGGAGTATAATGTCTAGGAACATGGTGGGAAAAAAGGATCCCAACCTTAGAATCTGGTGGGAATGCTTCAACCCAGCCTATTGAGCATCACAAGACCATGCATGAAATTCTTATGTATCCTCTAGAATCTCATCTCCTTGAATGAAAGAGTTTAAAATTTCATCAAATAAACATATATGAAGAGTATTCTCAAGGGTAGGCCCATATTTTATGGTGAATTGTGATGTTCCCCAATGGATTCAATCACGTTCTTCTATATTAGAAGAGATAATTCCATGTTAGAGATACCCGATGAAAGAGGTTTTATAGTTAGAAATTTTCTATATTTTGTGGGGATATATAGGTACCAATGTAGAATAATTTAGGATCAAGTGGGTTACCTGATAGATTTCTTCAACATCTAAGGTGATGGGAGTAATGAATTTTTTATGAGACACTTGAATGAATATGTCATCCTGGTCAGGCCATGTGAGAAAGGATCCTAGTGTAGCCATGGAATCACCTTGACCATTCTCTAATTAGGGAACATGATTCACCTCTAGATGGGATGGGAACTAGGGCATTTGCTAGTGATTGAACTTTAGTAATATTATGATATCTAGCTTACAGATAGTATAGTCACCAATGATCTTCTTGATAACTAACTAAAATTTCTTCTTCACATGAATTCAAGGAATATAAATATCATGATCCATCTGAATACCTGTAATGAGAGCCATATAATATTCCTCAATGTTGGTGTATCTTTCTAATACTAAGAATTATTAGTGGTGGACAGCATGTGTCATGGTGATGAATACAATCCCTGGACCTACTCTATTGAGTTTGGTATCATTGATCCTCCTACTAGTTGGGCTCTAGGAGGCCCAATAGAGATGAATCATCTAGTATAGTGTTACTTGCTCTAATGAAATAATAGACTCATCTGAGAAGTTGAAATATATATCATATTTTCTAGGAGATGGATGGGCGGTTCGAAAGAATGCCAATTCCTGAACTTTGATACTTATCTACATAATGAAATTATTGTTGAACAACTGACATATCACTACCCAGTGATCTAGCCATCATTTTAACATTGTGAGATTTAGTATATACTTTATAGGACCCACATACAACACTATACATATCCTTTCTACTAAAAATAATACCAATACATCTTCAATGTGAAAACTATTAGGAGGGGAATCTTCTTGATAACAGAGTATCCAGATTTTGTGTCAAGAATCATGCGATTGAGATTGTAAAAATCATTTTCTATGTACTCGTTTTTCTTCTAAAGGAGCAGGGAAATGGGGGAATATTCAAGGGCTGTCATATAATGGACCAACGTATTACCCAATATGGGTGGCGTTAGAACTGAAGGCTATATAAGATACTATATGATCTCCTAAAATGTGATCTAGTACTCTTCATACCAATGGTAGACATCAAATTTCTTCATGATACTAGAAAATGGTATTGCACATTCCATCTTAATTCACGATTAATATTCATTTGTAATACATATAGCCTTTAATAACTTAGATCTCTCAATTTTTTATCGGATGAGGAATTTGACGGATGGCCTTAATCTTATTTGGGTTTATCAAGATCTCTACATGTATTAGATAAAGATGCTATAAACATCCCAGAGGAAACCCTTAAAGAAGACATCAAAGGGTTTGTCTTCAACTACTAGGAGAAGAGGATGGTGAACAAATTATATAGATCTTTGAGAAGGTACTAAACATAATGGTATTTTACCACTGAATCATCCACATATAATTCCAATAGCCTATTGAGGGTTGACATAAAGATGTGGTCCACGGGTCACTGTAAAGTGGATCCTTCATTCTTCAGCATGATCTACAATTCCAAAAATCAGAAATTAATTTTCATCACTCTGATGGTAGTAGAATATGTATATTTTGGGTCCATCTAGATCTAGTTGTACCTAGTGTATACTTACATGAATGGTAGAGCATGGAACACAGTTCTGGCATCGATCAACAACTTGGAAAATAACCATTCAGGTAGTGGAGGTTTAATTCCTAGAAGTTGATAAAAAATCTGATCTACCCATTCTTCATCAAAACGAGAATGATGATTTCTACAAACATGGGGTATTGAACATCCATAAAAGAGCTATATTTGATAATCTTTTCAACATTATCCACAACCATGGCACTATGAAATGGGTTAATTTTTATAAAAGACTTCTAGAACCCATGATGACACACCAGAACACCAAGATGGTTGATAGAGACTCGAGGGTAAAGATCAAGAATCACATCATAATGTCTGGAAAATAAATTGTGATATTTCTTAAGTAAATCTATGTACTACTGGTGTTCTTTTGAGGGAATGGTGGCACTGATCAACATCAGCCTTAGATATTCATCGCTACCATGGTTCACCTAAACTAGCTCATCAATGGTGGTGGAGACACTGTCTATGAATTCTGGAGAAGTTTCTTCTCGATATTATTTATCATATGAGGATGGGTGACTAGTGGGAGGAGGTGGTTCTTCCAGAATGATTGATTCTCGAAAAAAACTGGTGCCCAATTGAGAAAAGGTAATATAATCACTAGGATACCCTAGCACTAGTTATACCATGGAGATAGATTATATCAAACTGATTCTATCAGGACATCAACCAGAGGGTATGTTATTGATTCAAAGTAGTGGTGATGGTTCATATAGTGAAGGCTCAACGCAGGTCAGCAGAATAAGTAGGTATGATGCACAATTGTAGCCATAGGGAGAACATCTCGATACCTAAAACTGGTAAGGGTTCTTTTATTACCTAAGACTATCTTATTTAGGGGTATGGGGTAGTCTTCTAACATTATTACAATATGGTGAAATAGTTCCATTTTCACAAAGATGTGGAAAATCAATTTTTTTAGTCTGGCTTCATAACCGCTAACCAGGTAATCAAAAGGATTAAATTATCATCCAAATCTGTCCATGTGCTTGCTGCGGTAGTGTTGTTCTCAACATCAGTTTTTTTAACCTACCTTCCATTACTCTTGAAATTTTATACATCTGCAAAGAATGATTCACTAGAGTCAAAGGTGGATGCATCTACCAAGAACATGACTACTTGACCATTTATGGATTACTTGAGTAATTGGTGATAAGAAGAGGGAAATGTAGTATAAATATGGAGCAAGGGCCTAACCATCAACAAGTCATATGAAATTTCCTACAAGAGAACCATGAAATCAATTGTTTTTAAAAAACTACTTATTTGGGTGTTCAAATGGATCATGTCACATGATCTCTACTCGGTCCTATAATAACCTTGAAACTTTAGGTCTGAGGGACTAAAATATACATTAGTTATTCCTAGCCTACAGAGCATCTAGGTCAGGATAATATTGATCCTTGAACTAATGTCGAGTATAAAATGACGCAATTCCATGCCATCTAATTGGATGGTGATGAATAGAAGGTGTATATTCCCCTACATGGGGGATTCATCATCTTCTATGAATAATGATATAATAGATTATAATTTTTCTCACATTAATTCCTCACTGTAAAAGCTATCTATATCCACTACCTCTATTTCAAACTAGTGGGGTATTTTTAGGGCTTCTATGAGGTCCTTATGCATTTATTCTGATAGGAAGAGGGACTTGAGGATCGATATCTCCCTAGGAAGGAATTAGTGGTGATTAATAACATTATACTTTCATGATAGGCCAACATTTCTACCCATGTGAAGTTTCCATTTGGTAGGAGGAAAGACATGCACTATTGTTAAAATAATTGAATTTTTACTATTGCTATAAATGCCATGTTTATCACCATGAAACTCACCTAGAACCACTAAAAGATTAATATAGGCTATATGAGTCCTTTATTTTAATGGAAATGGATTTTCATGGTGTGGTCACAACGATTATTCCCGTTGAATTAGAATATTCGGTAGTGGTGATAAATCTGATAGAACCATCTGGGAGGAAAATACCTATTCATCTCTACACAGAATCTACTTTATGGTCTCAATATCATGCACAACCAAACTTGAACCACTATCCTAAGAATTCAAGAAAATTTTATCTCCTCGAATTTCTATTTGATGAAATTGGTCTAAATTATTTCGAGGGATTTTTTGATATTCCTCTTCATTACGGACCACATAGGGGTACACCTGGTCAACGATGTTTATGATCAAATACTCATAGAAATATTCAGGGGAGTCCTTAAATTCTAATGGCTCCATAGGGTAAATATAAATTTTTTAGGCATAATTTCACTGAGAGTATGAGATAGATTAGGGTCCATTGGCAGAATTTTCTTTCCCTCATGCCTTTAGAGCATACTTTTTCAAGATGTGGGATGTTGCATTATGGATATAGAAGTGTCGACTGAAGAAGGTGAAGAATCTTATGAAGGTTCAAGATGGCCTAAATCGAAATATATGATTCCTTGGTTGTGAGAAACTACCATTCAAGCCAACCAATCATCCCACTTATGAGCCCAATGATTGGGGACCTGCATCCATTCACTAGAATCCTCACTATTGCTATGAGGCTCAACATAGATGTGTTCCAATTCTTTTGGAACATGTATAAACTTGACCACACCATTATCCACATTTTTATAGATCCAATTCTTGAACAGATATAATTTATTGTTGGTATTTCCAAGTATTCTATGGTAATGTAATTGGTCAGGGTGATCAGTGAGCTCGACCTCATGGGGTTTCTTGAATTCTCACATCTTCAGAACCCCCTATTCCAAGGCATCGTTAAAGTAACTAGGGTATGGTTATTATTTGAAAGAGTAGTTTAGGTTAATACTTTTTGAAAAGGAATATCTACTATCTTGACCCTGAAGAGGGGTCATAGTCACATTATATCACCTGGGTGGCGGTTCATGATGTGGTGGAAATGGCCAATTCTACACTAGGTGAGGATGATCACGATAAGGTAGCTTCCCTCAGTGATTTTGGTCTTGGCGAGGCTCTACTAGAAACTATTCTAGGATATTTGTGGCTTCCACTTTCAACAAAATGATGGTTTTTACCATGTAAGATCTTCTAGTAGGAGATGAAAGAGGAATTGACATTCCTTTTGGACTACTGAAAAGAATCCTCTATGAAATGAGCCTTGTCAAATAAATCCATACATCTACATGGGCAGTATTGAGTGATGAGTGTGTCGATTAGCTCAGTCTTGAAATTCCCCATTCACATCATTAGTAGAAACTATTGGGTTAGGGGAATATCAAGATAACACATGAGGCCCTTCCACCGGACAAAAAAGTCTATGACAAGTCCATCTGGTATTTTCTTGCACTTAAAGAGTTAAAAAATACTTTTCTTGTGAGTGGTGGAGATGAAATGATAATGAAACTTCATGTGGAGGCCTTACAAACCAATAAAGTACCCAATGGGTATGTGTATATACCATACGAATTCAGGCCCTTCCAATGTCTAAATAAAACATTAGATATTGGCATGTTCCTGCTGCTATGGGGTTCCAAACGTGTGTCTACACCTTGAGAAAAATTGGGATAGACATTATAGTGGTTCCCTTATCCCATTTAATGGGGAGAATGTAGGATTCTTCAAATCCATGGGTTCTCACATGCTATCCACCAAAGATGGATGTGGATTTCCATAAGTTTGTATTTCCACCTATCATGTCTATAGGACTTTAGGAAAAGTGGGGAGGGAGACTATATATTCTTGGTAGGGGTTCCCTTCAAGAAAAGGATTACTAACCACTAATGCATTTATAGGATAATAAACAAAGTAGGAATGATTAGTGGCTCTTGTAATGTCCCTTACAGAGACATACAGAGTGGCTTGTCCTAGGTCCTAAGGAAAACTATCAAACTGCACAAGAATATTGAGAGACACATACTATAGTCATTTTCCAAAGACTATAAACTCATATTTGTTTGTTGTGCCGGATCACAAGGCTCATTTGGGATCATGTGGCCAAGAAGGAATTGGGTTTTCCCTTGTTTCCCCAGTTGGGGAGGGACATGATCCTATTGAGGAGCACCATAATCCATGATATGCTTAAAAAATAAATCATCGATGGGCCGATTCTGATTTGTGACCTATTGTTGTAAGGTGGAAATAGTGGTACAGACCTCTGTCTTTGACATAACATCAAACAGATCTAAGGGATCATGAGTTCTATAGCCATTGTTTGGATTTCGATCGGTGGAAAATGATGTAGAGGTTTATTCAAGTTTGAGTGATTTCCTTTGTATGTGGGTGACAATGACTATATGAGGGTCCACATGATATTGCACTGCCTTGGGGATGAATATCTCCATCAGATCATTATCTAGTGTCCCCATCCTTATGAAATGTGAGATCAACCACATTCACCAAGACAATATTTGGGGGTCATATCCTCAATATTACCTAGAAAACCTAGCTTCCACTGGATAGGATTGAAGTGTAGAACAACATACTATCCCCATCGATAGATCTGCATGTTCAGTTATTCCTCTTCAATAATTATGTGGATCACCATGAATCAATAGAAAAATCTTTTATGGCTGGTTTAGTGGTGTCTAGGTGATGTGGGACCCTGAGCCACTAGGAGCCCAGCTAACTCAACCATGAAACACTAATAATCAATAAATACAATGTTCTATATGCTTCTTGGATAGACTAATTCATGGTCACATAGGTGAAATGTCTGATCAATAAAGTCTAGAAGAAGTAAGTAACCTTATTCTACGTAAGGCACTCTATGATTTCAATGTCTGAATCTATATTTGGATTGAACACCATTGATTTCTAATCATCAGCTAGAGTGTACCACATGCATCCTCATTCAGAAGTGGATCATGGCTTCTAGTTGTCAAAATCATCGAATAGTTATTTATGAGGAAGTAAAATAGACATGGATGTTGATCATTGTAGCAGAAGACTGTTTGGTGGAGGAACCAATGTGTGAGCTGATAGATCACTATATATTGTATCCTCTCTTGAGGGTGGTTCTGACTACATCATCAAATCCCATTAAGACTGGATGCTTACCAAATCCTTATGTTCATGGGAGGAAATAGTAATTTGTGGATCTACCATATTCACTTAATCTATAATTCTAAATAATAACTCACTATGATATTATGTAGCAGTATAGAATAAAACTATAGATGATAGGGATGACTACACCATGAAACCATTAAAGGGGACAATGTTTTCCACATGCATGTTCCTATTAAGGGATTCAACAATTTGGGTGACCTCACCTACTGGGATAGAGAACATCAACTTCCAGGCTCCATCCATAAACTCTAATGAAGATGAATAAGGTGAGGGATCCATTATTGAATCACTTTCTTCGTTCGATTATGAGAATCGATCTGGATTGATAATGACATGGTGCTTCACCGAATTCATCCATTGATGGTCGTGATTTTCTCTTCTTACCTGTGGTGGTTCTTCCTTGAAGGAATGATCCTTGGTTTGGGTAGGACCACCATGCTAAGGGTGATAGAATTGGGAGTATATTCACATCAATTTCTATAGTAATGAGGTGGAACTCCTCTTTTCTCATTCTGGTATTAGGAAGTACCTCTATTTTGGTCAGTAGGAACATGGGGAGGGGCTTCAGGTTGATTGAGATAGTGGGGAGGGATTCCTTTTTGGTGGGTTGGAGTGCGAGGAGGGACTTCTCACTGATCAAACTAGACAAGGGCTAGAAATTTGTGTTTAACTGCTTAAATATGATGAGGAAACTTGTATAGTGTGTCATATAAGAAAGAATGACCTTTTTTGTGGCTTGTGAAAACATGGGGAGTGCCTCCATGATGGTTGGTTGTTGCATTGGGAGGACCTCTGGGTTGGACAACAGTTATATCATAGAGATTAATCCCATAATTATCATTGATGAAGGGGGTAGGACCCCTTATTTGGTCTGTGCTAGAGTGGAATGGTTCTCTACTTGATCTGGGAATGACGAGAGGAAGACCATCGCCCTAGTGTTCTATGGAATAGGGAGGGCCTCTGTATCAAGAACCATAAGCATGGAGAGGACCTCTATACAGGATTTCAATGAATCAAGGAGGGGATCTACTTTGACTGATGCTGATAACATGGAGAGGACATCTATGTTAATTTTGAGAGCAGGGAGGACCCCTTTTTTAGTTCTAAATCATATGGGAACGACCACCATACTATATTATATCATCAAAGTATTCTCCATGATGGTTTTTTGTATTTCTATTGTTTGGAGGAGTCAACCCACCATTCTTATAAGGTGGATAAGGTCTCGATCCCAACCTTGAAATGATGGATCCCTATTCGACAGTAGTCAGGATTTATCCTAATGTGTCGATGGTGGAAGTATACACTAGTGAACTAGATTTAAATTCACCCAGACATGAATCCTCTTGAGTTTATGCCCGATGTCAGTGTTGATTGGTCCAGACCCGGGTTCAAAGGGCAGGGGTATAAATCTACCATTCATGTACCTGAAGGAATGTTCATTTTTGGAATTAACGGTTCTTGGTGGGAGTTATTATATGAAAAATTTGAGCATTAGTCATAGAGGGGGATACACGAGCATCCCCCAACTCCTCAACAAGGGGTGAGAGTCATAGGATCACTCTGGGGAGAGGCTAACAAAGATATTTCTTTTTGGGCTGGGGGTAGTGGATCCTAGTGTAGCCCTTCTAGGCGGTGGTGTCTGTGAGGCACAAAATCCTCCTTGTCACGGCGGGCCATGTCCATCGTGGTATTGAAACCACCAACTCATTCAAGTTTATGAGAGCATCCATCACCCTCATCTAAATAATTTCAATGGTTGTGATGGTACATGGGTGCCCAGTGGCTGATGGTGTGGAAAATGTTGTGGAAGATGTGGAGTCATGAGGGATTTCTTAAATTTCATTTCTCTTTCCTAGGATTATGCGTGTGTTGGGATGCTGTTTTCCTATATATTGGATCCTAAAATGAAGGAGGATCCATGTTTCAGTGCAGACCCAAGGAATCCAATTCCCAATTCCCAAGCATCATCCAATATTTGATTATTGGAGAGAAAAATTTGTACTGATGATTTCGTAGACCCAAATACCCTACATTCAACTATCCTAATTTCCAGTGAGTTGTATACCAAACCAACAATTTGATTAGTGGGTGCTTGAGATAGATAGTTTTATTCGGTAACATGCTAATATACTATTGTCTCAAACTCTACCAGTCCCCATGTTTAGTAGAAGAGTTTCAATTCAGGTTAACCATTTTTGAATCTGATGCATTCACTAGGGTAGGCCACCTTGTGTGTTATTGTATGTTAGCGTGCATTGTTTCCCTTCATTCCCTTTTTCCAAAGTTGGTGTAAATTTATCACCATCATGAATGATTTATTCTTTCTGATTGAGATGGGATTATGGGATGTCGATTCTCCCTTCCATGTATTCCTCTTTAGAACCCATTGCCTAGTCCATGTCTCCCTCAGAGATTAAGACATGTTCATGAAACTGATTCCTAATTCCATATCATTGTGGATTATAGTTAATTATTCATTTTTTTCTACGTATTAATTAGGATCTTGAAAGGGAAGAAACATTCATTTTTCAAAATTACTCATGTTGCTAATCACATCCATGTATAGATACTAGGAATATTGGTCACTAGAATTACTCCTTAGGAGGGAGTCTCATGGAGGAATCAATAACTGGGGTACCCAAGACATATCATGTTGGTCATGAGGTATATGTTTCCAACAAAATATATTCCAATTAATTCCCATTAGGAATCCAATATTATTCATGAGGTAGCGAACATCATAGAAGCATTCCTTCCAAGGATTTGACATTTATTACCTCAGGTTCTGCATAAGATAGTTGTACGAGCTATGTTTCAAAGTTAACGTCTTGAAGAGATGTAATTTGACTGATCTGAATGACACATGGAGGCAGTTCAAGGCAGTGTATCCCTAGGATGAAACTTCTATATATGTATGGATAAAAATTCCTTATGAATTAATATATAGGAGGTGTGTCCCATAAAGGGATGATTTCACATCATGTGGGTCGATCAAACACCCCTAGAGGTGGATTAAAGAGGTGTTCCCCTAAGAGGGGGGCACCGTGGTTTACTGTTGGCTAGTATTTGACCTAAAAGAGGAGTCTAATGTACCCTTATTTCAAGGAAGTGATCAAACCCCAATTACTTTGAGGATTGGGGTCTTACACATGTGAGTAATATCGATCGTAGTGACATGCTTTAGAATTACGCACAGATGTTTCCCACCATAAGAGGATTTAAAATTTTTTTATGGTGTGGGATTAATATTGGAAGCTAACTATGTAATATTAGAAATGCTTATGACATGAATGGGGCTTACATGTTAAATGTTCTTATGTTGATGGCATGATCTTACTGGGATGTGGTGTCTGAGGTAAAATCAGGGTTGATGTGGATGAAGTGGAAGAAATAGATGAAGTGGAGGATGTGGATGGAGTATATGTTATGGATGGAGTACATGGAAGGGATGTAACTTAAGCTATGTTGGGTTTGGACCTCATATAGGATTCCTATGTATCCCAGGAATTTTCGGAGTCAAATACCATGTAGTTTTAGAAGGGGCCTTGGGGATTTCACCTAAAGAAAATGCCCTTCTATTTTGGGCTTAAGCATGGAAGCAACCCATTGGGAAGATAAAGACTCAGTCCTAATCCTAGTGGAATTTCCATATTGGGGTTAAGAGTAAGTAATGATCTCTATCTACCTTTAAGCCCGTGTGAGTCATGCTAAATGTGAGAAACAAGAGAAGTAAGTATACCTGACGCTCGTAACATCAAAGAAGAATTAATGAGTGATGGTGTGGGTCTTACACATGGAAGATACCATGGAGGATGTCATTACATGTTAACCATACATATATAAATATATGATGATTTTTTGGGAACAATATCTGAAATCTTCCCATGAGATTGGTCAGGTCCCCAGTGGTGGAAGGATGTAGAATCTCATTATGATCGTACATGGGGCATCCCATGTGCATTTTATAGAGAAATTATACCTTTTAACATCATTTTATGATGATTCTGGTTCTAGGATGTTTTACATAATGAAGTAAATACATCGAGTATTTACTCTTCACCCATTGAGATTATATAACTACAACTCATGCACCACTATATTGGGAATGGCTACACAAATGGTATGTTTCAATGGTGTGTAAGAGTGCTTAGTTGTGAGGTCCTTGTTAGAATTCCTATGTTGAGAAGTAATATGTATTAGAATACCAATGATGAGAAACAAAAGGTTAATGGGTTTCATACGCCACATTAAAAGTGGACTCATCCACTGGAATGGTTGGAATGGGTAATATGAGGAAATGAAGTGAAGCTAAACCAATAAGAGATGGGTACGGAATCTTGGAGCAGTGGACCATCGTGAAGAGGTGTCAGCAGATGGGAGGAATTTTAGGGAATCCTTAGAGAGGTTTTTTAAAAATAATAGGGCATAAAAGAGGGGTGAATCACTATGCTTGGGTTCTTTGTAGAGGTTGAGGGCTATGAGATATATGGGGATTCATGAATCATGGAGACCCTACCATGGTAGGATGTCATTGTTTCAGAAAGGAGTTATTCGCAAAGGAGAAATTCTAGGAAATGCCTCATTTACAAAAGAATTTCATTCTTCCACTTTGATGGGTGTAGTACATCACTAAAGGTATCCCCAACTAATGTGGAGTTATTCAATAATATATGGGAGGGGGTTTCATAAACTCATTTGACTTAGTTGATCAATTTTTGGTCTAGCTCACGATGCTCATGTTCATGGTGAATTGGTAGAAATTTAGAATTCCAAGGGTTGATTCCATTGTTCCATGGTTGGAATGAGGCTAGTATATATAATAAATAATGGTCCACAAAGATTGGATGTGGTTCATGAAGTATATGGGGGCTTCACAAATGGATTCAGTAACACTGAAATCGTAAACCACAACCTAAAGCCTTCACATGATCATGGGGAAATATCATACTAGCAAATTGGTCCTTAAAATAATCACCTAATAAGTGAGGGATATGGGCCTTCATGAATGGGCTTCTGGAAGTAGACCCATAATTGTTTTCTTGGGCCATTGATCTTGTATTTTCTTCTAAATAGTTGTGGCCTCCTCTACTAATCCCATGGAATGCATTTTAGGGCATTCAATGGAAATAAATCAGTGTCTCATTCATTATCATTAGATTATATATACCTTGGATCATTATAAGGAACCTTAAATTTGATACTAATTATGGTTTTGTAGTCATATGAATCACTAATAGTGAGATACGGTCAATCAATTATTTATTTTTAATTTTCTAAGATATTCTCCTTTCTCTCAACATTTGGAAAATTTTGATGTTCTTGAACCACTCAGTTTTATTGAATAAACTATTCTCATTTTTAGTAGTAGTTGTAGAAGAAAATGTAGAAAAATTGTTTATAATGTTATATATAATATACTAATCTACTATATTTTAGTTAGACACCACAACATGATTTTCCATTATAGACAGAAGTGGTTGCAACTTGTTATACAACTGAGTTCCACTTCTCTCGTAATTGGTTATATATCCCATTTGTAATTCTTCAGTGATTGGTTAAACACCAAAAATATAATCCCCCAAAAAATGTTAGACACCTCAACTCCATGTTACATTTTCAATTTGTATCCATTTATTTAATTATAAAATTCTTTTAAAGTTTTCCAGTCATAAGAAATATGGTTCTCCTTTATTTTTATATAATTATTAATGGTATTAAATAACTATTTGAAATAATATTTTTATCCTCAATTCTCATTTTAGACCATGAATTCCATGAATTCTCTTTTTTAAATACTCACAATCATGTTATCACCTTCATGATTATTTTATCGACATTTACTATTTCTTTCTTCGATATAAAAATGTATTGGGATTCTCAAAATTTTCATTCACAATGGATGAAATATATCTCACAATTTTCTACACTTATTATACTCATCACCTAAAAGAGCACATATATAAAAAAAATAATATTTTTATAATATATTATTTAGTTCTACAATTTAATGTCTAAAATTGCTGAAAAATGTTTTATACATAACACATTCATTTTTAATCATTAAAAAATCCACTGAAATCATCATTCTAAATATACCAATATTCAATGGGTATATTATTTCATTTAAATTCGGTATGAAAAAATAAATTAGATTAATAAATTAAAATAATAAAAAATCCATACGTATTCTTCATATCCTCACGCATCCTTAGCCTCATTTAAATACACTTGATGAATTGGGTAATTATTCATTCTTCATGTGCTATATATATATTTTTTCTGTGGATACTAAAAGTTTTACTAAAGATTGATCTACGCATATGGATTCTTACTGTTATCCCTCAAAAAATGTATGAGATAAAAATTAAGTCAAGGAATATGAATGAAATGTAACATAAATACCTATTGGGCTCACTAATTCAGTCAATGGTCATTTCATCACCATTATGAATAATATTTAATTCTTTATTTGAAAAAATCGATTGACACTGGAATAACTACCCATATAACCATGTGGTACATAAATAACTCATCCAATATTAAATACCTAAATGTGAATGATTAACAAATTATACATGAAATATCATATCCAAATATCACTATATATTCATGCATGTATAATGGTATTTTATTAACTTGAGTCTCTATAAAACACTAGAAGAACTTGTAATGAACATTTTATGGTTCAACATTAATTTAATTTCATCATTAAACTTTTTTTCTTGAATATAATGCAAATATTCATGCATGATCATTTTGATCTCAACTGTGCACTAAATAAGGTTTTATTCTATAGATAATACCATATATTAAGCTTCAGTAAATCATGCATTATGGTTTCCATGTGTCGGAATCTCCAACATTCATTGATGCATGACTCACAACTAAGTAGTGATCTCATATTTGTATAATTCATGGATGTTGAAACATTGATCATAGATCGTTAAATTTGAAAAGTATTAAATGATTACATTAACATGTAAATGAAAGAAAAACACACACATATGAACTCCTAAATAGAGTATGGTGGCGATTGACATTGGATAGAATCGATGAGATTGATCATATGGACCATATTATATGTGTAACATTTTATGTCCTGTGAAATGTGTTCATATTTATTTATTATTTCTTTAGACCTCTACATGGATCCCATATTCTATATAATAAAAAATGATCTATATAATAGAAAAAGTGATCATTGGGGTCAGCCCTCAATCCCCAATGGCACTGACCTATGCTGATGCCTCTCTGCCGTAGTTTCACCTAGAACGGTGGAGCCACAAATAAATGTGTATATGGTGTACATTATCTTCCCAGTCATGAAATCAATCTCATGAACCACCATGTATTATCATGCATGGTTTGGATCCCATGTGGTTGAGATTACTCTCATATGTGGTTGAGACATCCCTCTTTTGGTGTATTTGATTGCCCTATTATTTTAATAAAGGAATTAAACAAATTAGAATAATTATAAGTAGAGAATATCATTCCAATCCAAACTCAAATATAATTCTCAAATTATTCCAAAAAATATTCCAATTTTTGTCCAATCATCATCAATCCATCATGAATAATATGTTTTTTATGGATTCAATAAAACATCTCAGGAAATAAATAAATAATCCATGACCATAATACCATCTTATTCTTCCAAAATTATTTGACTTATTCTTTTTTTATCGTCAAATAATTACTCAAATCTCCCCACGAAATGATAGGAATATTTTAGGTACATTAATAAAATATTACCTCTCACTGAATAATATAATATTTTATGTATTCAATAATATTTCTTCCTCATATCACATCTTCATCAAGATGTGGTAAATAATGAGTTACCCTTATCAACATTGACCCATGTCTTTACCATTAATGAGTAATTAAAACATTCCCAAAAATAAAAGAAGGATTTATCAATAATGAGATTGAATACTATTAAATTAAACCATTACAATCTTATAAGAATAATTACCTCTTTTAAATGACACCAAACACACATTAACTCATGGACAACGAATTCAACACTTAATTGGGCTCCATAATATCCTTCTCACAAACCACTATTATTAAAATCTTCATGAGGTAAAGAATTTTTAATATTTCAATGATTGAAAGATTTAACCTTAGATTTCACCTATTTTTTGAGGTCGTTATATGTGTTTACCTTATTTACTAATTAATATTCCATTTGAAAAAAGTTATTGACCATATGGGGCTTTACAACACTAAGTTTGTTGATGTTTGAAAACAGGCATTTGATAACATCCTAATGGAGTTTCAGTAAATATACATTCATTTCAAAATAGAAATCATCAATTGATTCATTGGACACATACTATTCACAACATGAACTAGATTCATAACTACTGGAATAATATTAAATATATTTTTCATTATACAACATGGTATGATTATTTATAGAATGTTTTTATCCTATTTTGGATTTCCTATTTATCTTCTTTGCCTCATTATTTTTTCAATTTTTTAATGCCTCGACCAATACCACCACATTTTTTATACCGATAAATATTGAAATATCTAATAGTGGATATTATAAAGTCTCTTTAGATTAACACTTCATAAATTCAGATAAAAAAGAGTGGGGATAAATGTATATCTATCCAGAGAGAAACTAGTATCCTATAATAACACTTCTGTATCCCAGTGGACGGATGTAGACACCTTGGGGGTCAATTAGCCTAAAATATTATTTTAATAAATTACAAATATTATTTTACCAATTTAACCCATTTATATTTTTAATTTTTTTTAAATTTTTATAACATTTAGATTTATTTTATTCAAAAAAACAACACACATAAGTAATTTCGTAAGGAATATAAAAGAAACACATGTTGTTTTTACATGGTTTCCCCATCAGAAGAAATAAAATACATATTTGTTATAGGATTAATGAGTCCTAGAGTACAAATTATAATCATGTAATAATTAGAAGTAATGTTGGGAAGAGATTATCAGATAACCAAATGATTTCCCTAAACTTTAGAGGGGGTCTCGTAGAATCGAAAAACAGTTTATACATCAATAATCCAACAAGACTTGTAGCATATCGTTATTATTTTTCCCAATAAATTTTCTTTCAAATTATTTACATCATATGAGGAATATCTTCACTCACTAAAACATGTAGAAACATAAATATATTCACATCAACCTCCTCATATATAGTCTTTTAATACCTTTTAAAATTATGAATAACTTCATGAATTATGGTCGATGTTCAAACTATAGAACATGTAGATACTATTTAGAAGCTATTTGATAGGATTTATCAAGTAAATTTACAAGGACTATAACTTCCAGTGGAAATTTAGAGTAACTTATATCACATCATCTTTTTTTATCTTATAATTATCTAACTTCTATACCCTAAATCTCATTATGGTATCTTGTACATTAACTCATCCTATTTATTTTTTGATACACTAGTGATATTTTCATTAAAATGTATTTGACTGTTCGCATATTGTCTTCTTCTTGAGTTCTTTTGGTTCCCCAGTAACTAAACAAGATTGATTGTATTAAAAACCAAATATCAGACCATCTCCTTTATCTTTCTTTTATATGTTGGTCACTGGTATTTTTTTAAGTATCTTTAACATAAAAATTATTCCATGAAATTTAGTTCCATGATCCTCATTTCATATTTTTACTTTTCATAACCTCATGTAAGTCGGTTGACCCCATGATTTTGTATATTATTCATGTCTCAGTGGTTTTCTCCTAAACAATTTTCATAGTTATAATAGTATATTTATTCTCATTTTTATTTAGTAATAATAAATATTATGTATATTCTATCAGATAGCTTATAGACACTTATTCTTTTGCTTATCGTCCCATAGAAAATTGAAAACATAACATTCTCCATGGCTATGTTAGGATAAAAAAATAAAAACATCAACTTATATCATGTTTTTTTATTTATTTCATTAGTCTTTATAAACTTATAGTCTAAAATCCAACATTCCTTTTAAACATCAATGAACTACACATATCAATATTCCAAATATTCCACCAGAATCATATATGAATTTTTTATTTTTATTACAATTAATTATTGTTGAAATGTATTCTCATTTAATTTATATTTTTATTTATTATATAATTTCCTTATTTAAGTAGAAATAAATTTCATAGAAGTATATCCTAATATGATCTCTTTATTCTCAATCATAGAGATACACTTCATAACCAACCAAATTGAACGATTTTTTTTACTTACTGAATATAACAACTTAATAAACATAAGAATAATGTTAAATGTATTTATTTAATTTTTATACAAAATGATTTGTTTCAAATAATCAAATTTGGAAAACATTGATAAATGGAACATCAGTCTTATCTTCTCAATATCATTCAATATTCATCATCTCGATCTAAAATAAGGGATAAAAATAATTTTATGATGTCTTGAAATTTTAAGGCTTGATATAAAATCATCCCATTTGTTTCATTCTAAAAATATAAATTTTGGAAACAATTGTTTTGATTTGGTAGAAATATGAAATTTTCACAATTTTCTAACTCCTGCAGCCTTATAGATATCTTACATAAATATTCCAGTAACTCATACACTGCTCTAGAATCACACACATTGAACCAAGAATGGAACATATTTAGGTAGAGAGTTCATTCATACTATTCAATATCACTCATATAATGCTCCACACATAGAAACAATTTTAGTGGACTAATATAAAGATACTGGAACCCTCATATACATTTTATAGTGTGACTTGTATATAGTTTTTATAAATAAAAAATGAAATATATGTAAGTCAAATTGATTAATACACATATATATGGACTTTTATAATATTCAAATAAATTTTAAAACTGAAATATATATTGATCAACATGGTTCATATGAAGATTAAGGGCCTTTTCTAATTTTCATCCTAGAGTCTGAAATGACTCAGAAACGACTCAAAAATGAAACAAACATAGTTAAAGGATGTCACATATAGAGATTCCATGACGTATCTAATTTCATTGTCAATGTTATAATGTTTTATTTCCTCAAATTCAATTATATTGCTTTATACATCATTGCAATCTATCTCAAATCACTTCAAATTGTCTTATAACCGCATCAAATAATTATTGTAATTATTAGAAAAATTCCGAAAAAATTAAGTTTCTTCCATAGAACCCTATAAAATGTAAATACTCAAGTTAGAGTATATAAAATATCCCAATATCTCAATATTCTTATCCTTCATATCATCCTTAATGTACATTCATCATGTTTTAGTTCCTCACTAATTTCCCCAGCCTTTAGAATGAGTGAAATAGTGAAGGATTCTCCATAATTTTAGCTTTATTTGTAGAAAATATTTGATTTTATTTTAATCCAGTTAAACACATTTATATAATTTCTCGGACACTCATGTTTTATATACATATTCCTGGAACTCCATTGTAATATGTAGTTGATCACGTTAAAAACTTTACATTAATACTTTTCATATATTCATATAATCTCGTTCAATATATCATTAGGTATATTAACATCCACTTTGAATCTATCTTGCCTAGTATTCAAATATATAATTATCACTCTTCCAATAAACATTAAATAATAATATGGGAATCAATTTCATTTCCTTTTTGTGAAATCTCACATAATCACCCATATTCCCCAATACATACATATTGAATCATATTCACAACAAATATAACATGTACAAATTATCAGACTCTTCACCATAAATTTTATGTTGATGAAAAGGATTATGGTCATCCAAAGTGGTGATAGATAAATCAATTCCCTTGAAAATGAGTATTTTCCTTATTATATTTTTGAATTGTAAGACTCCAAAGCACACTTAGAGGGTAGGGGTGAATCACGATGTCCATGATTTATTTTAATTTGATGGATTTTTTTCCCACTTTTGTAAAAAGTTGTAAAACCATTCTTTATAAAATCATGAAATATTCAATCATCCACATTAAAAGATACAGTACATCAACATTAATTGGTTCACCACTAAGGGATAGTTAAAGGATCATACACTAATAGTGTTTCCATCATAGCAAAATTATTTAATATTTACTAGTTATGGAATACATATGATGGGACATAGTAACTTTGTTCAATGAACACATCCTTTATAAGATTTTAGGGATAGAACACTGCCTCCATTGGAAGCCTTGAGCTGACTCCCCCTAGATCACATCTTTTTGAAAAGTTATACCCAGTTTAATGACATGATGGTTGCATCAGTATACTGGAATTTAATACTTTTAACATAACTAGAAAAACACTTGGTTGGCATCAATTTCTCGAGTTGATTAACTTGAAATAATTATTGACTTACAATAGATTTTCCATATTATCATTTATGAATCTCAATAACTTTTTGATGAATTTTTTTTTCAAATAACCGAATTATTTCATGAAGATCATTGAGTTATCATTGAATACTATTTCATCACAAAACTCCTTTTCCCATATACATATGCATTGAACAAGACTACATAAGTCTTTTCACGACTCTCAAACTCGCTTTGAATACTTGATTTGAGAAGCTTTTCGCCATCACTAATTCAGTGTGACTTTTCTCAAATTAATTTTTTGAAAATTGATATTGGGGCTTCTTATTTATAGGATTGGTCATTCCAGATTCTTTCATACCCCCTGTGGATTTTTCATTAACTACAAATTCATTTTCTCAAAGCTCCTTCACTCGTAAAAATCTAGTGAACTTTTCCACACATGAAATGTTTCTCATAGTCATGGATATTACCATCAGCACTTTATATACTTCACGATGCTCTATATATTTTAAAAAATCAGCATTTGTAAACCCTTGTCTTTTTGAAAGCCATGACTTTACCATATATATGAATATTCAATATCTGAAAACTACCTTTCATGAATCTCACTCTATCTTATTGATTATGAGCCCAAAAATGTGGAAAATAATGGGAAATAAAACCAACTTCAATACTATAGTTATATTGTACATTTAGATCAATTACCTTGAGATTAAATAACTATACGGGTTCATATTGACAACACACACAAACTATACTTCATTTCTAGGAATGAACATCAAGAGTTCTAACAATCCTCCCCCTTCGGTTTGTTGGAAATCCATAGAAAATTAAATAAATCACCAATAATTTTAAATACATGGATGAAAATAATCAACTCATCCAACTCTCTATGTCTATGTGATAAATTATAGGAGTAGAGAACAAGATATGAATTATTAATTTGGTTATCATGAGTTTAATGTCATAAAGATGTCCAACATAAGAAGAAAATATATCTTTATAACACCATGTTCTCATCCTATCATAGAATCATTGCATTTTTTTCATAAACCGCTAACCAATTGATTTTTTATAAATTCTCCCCCATTGGAAATAAACCTAATGAATCTATATTTTTAATTATAGAGCTCAAACAATTCTCCCTTGAATCATATATCAGAAATAAATTTTCATCACATTGACTAAAAGAATAAAAAAATAAATCAAAAATGGGGAGAGGTTATCAACTATAACATCCTCATGTACTGGTAGGTGGATGATCACCGAGGTTTAACCGATGATTCTCAAAAACATGTGTTACTAATGGCTTAATCAGAATTGCAGCCAGTTGGTCGTTAGTTAAAACATGCTCCATTTTTATCACACCTGGATAAAAATTTTCTTTGATGATGTGATATATGATCTCAATGTGTTTTGAACTATAGATCTAAACCATCCTCTTAATAAGAGCTATCAGGATCTTATTTTCAAATTGAATGACCATAGGTTGTTTTACCTCATCGCCAATATAAGTCAGTTGTTTCTTCATCCTTAAAGATGAGGTCAAGTATTTGTAGTGGTGTTGTACAATAATTCATTTTTACTAAGAGAAGTGATTTACTAATTCTTAGTCAACCATCAGATACATTTCTTTACAATGATGAATTATAAACCACTAGAGGAAATTTTATCCACCACATATCCAGCCCATTCAGAATTATAAAATGACAAAAGTCTATTTTCTATCCCTACAACAATGTTTAATAAATAATTCTGGGTTCCTGGAACGCACCACAAGATTATTTTAACTCCTGTCAAATGTTCTCCATTTAGATTACATTGAAAGAGGTCCCCTAAGAATGATTCAATGAAAATATCTATATTTTTTGAATTTAAGTATAATAATATTCAAATGGTTTTCATGTACATGGTTGGACACATATAAGTCTCATCCTCATGATTTATATGTTTTTTCCCTACTAAATTTAGAGTATAAATTGGCATGGAATTATTAATATTAATTTTATTTAGTATCTCTGCAACATATTTATTTTTATAAATGAATGTTTCATCCACCTTATTAATCACTGGTATCTATAAGAATTAATTTAATTCACCAATCATAGGCATTTAAAATTTAATTTTCATGTGATTTGAAAATTCGTCCACTGATCCCTTACAACTTATACCAAATATAATATCATCCAAATACACAAGAACCATAAATTGATCTTCCATTTATTTATTCACATAGAAATTATGATCAATACCTCCCCGTTTTAATTTAATCTTCTTTAGATATGAATCTGGTTGATAATACCATGCAAAAGATGCCTATTGTAGACTATACAGAGCATTCATTAATCTACATGCCTTTTCATTATCAATTCAAATTAGTAATACCAGTAGATGTTCAATGTATACATATTATTAAATATATCCTTTATATAGATTTATAGACATACATCTGATAAACTTTGTATCATCATTGAATTTACATAGTAAAGAAAAATCCTGATCAACTCCAGTCTCAGTACGACAGGAAATGATTCTTCAACGTCAGTTATTTCAATATGTTCGTTTCCTTTACACACAAATAGTTCCTTGGTTGTGATAATACATCCATGTTCAATGATTTTCTAAAAGATCCACTTTGTTCCAATCACATTATGTTATTCTGATCTATTAAAAAGATCCCATGTCAGGTTCTTATCAATCTTATCAAGTTCATTATTCATGGAATTAACCCATGATTCATCTTTTGTTGATTATTAAATAGTATTGGTTAAAAAACTAGAAGGAAGGAATAATTTTCTCCTTTCCTCACTCTAAAAATCAATGTGGGTGATTTCAAATCCCCAATGATGTGGGATTGATTAATTTCTTCAATCCAATTTCTCCTATGATGGTCAGATTATTTTTATCGATCTATGGTTTCACCTTTTTTATTCATCAAAATCATCATTGTTTTGTGAACCCAAAATTATTGGATTCCTTCATCTTCTTATACATTTCAATATATTCTATTTCAACTTTCTTGTTCATATACTATCATATCATTATATGAGCTCTATAAGGTATTTATGTTTTTATCTTCAATGATCATTAAATAATTTCATTCCAAAAAAATTCCAAAATTATTTTTGTCACATTTGTAGTATTTTCATTTCATTGAATATTAAAATAATATACCATTATCTATAACATCACTATAATTTTCTAGATTTAATTCATTTCATCAGATTAAATATTTACTTCTAAAAACATTAATATAATTTATAGAGGTCTTCCTTCAATGGAATAATTCATATGGTGTCTTGGTTCCTCCCATAAAATTCCCTATTTGTTTTTTAGTGTACACTTTTTCTTGAGAAACCTATTTCCAGTAATTATGGGAGATACAACTCTCAATCATCTTGTTTCTACCAATATTTTTCACGTATCTATTTCCATGTTCAAAAAATACTATTTTTCATGGGCCTCTAAATGAAACAACATCATGATTTATTCCATATTTTTTCTGGTAATTTTAAAATTCAATGGATTTTTATTACCCTCTATTTTCATATTGTAGATCATTGCTTCTCTGGCCAATATCATTTTCACCTGTTCGATGATAACATTTAAAGAAATCAAGAACATGATGTTTGCTATGTATAATCATTATACAATATATTATACTATAATAATAAATAAACAATTTAAAGTACCAATATCCATATGTGATAGCCACATTTATTGGACCATGTACGCCCTTGTAGATGAGATCTACAAGATTTGATTCCCTTTTCTATTTAGGTAGAGATGAACAATAGTCCATTTTTACACGGATGAATAAATAAAAAAAAGTTTCTAGTTCATGCTTCAGAATATGGATATCGATGAATATATTCTTCTTATATATTGTTTCCATTGATTTTTTTATTGGTGTAACACCTCAAAATTCTAATGTAAGAACATTATATTCAATAAAGTGAATGACACACGACAACAAGCACATAATGGGATATAATACCCTGATACATTAAAGTTTGTTTACTATTTTAAATATATAAGACATATTTTACATTTGGTAAATCACTCGACACTATGTTTCCCTACATTGCATTCAAGAGAGACCTTCTTCAAAAAATTACTTTTCATGCAGGGTCAAGTATTAACAAAAAATGATGTATTATTAAATATAATAAGATATAACATATGATATAAATTACTAGTTATAAATTGTGTAACTAATTTATTATGATAGTTGGTTTTATTAATTTAAAATGAATTCACTTTTTATAAATTAACTATAAATGAATAATAAAATTGATTGAATATATATATATAAATATTATTACTTTCACAAATATGTTATATCCTAATAGATTAAATTAATTACAATTAGTGGGTGATATTAATGTAATATATATATATATTCAATATAATAATGTTTATATTTATTTAATATATTTGATAAGAATAAGATAAGAAAAAAATAAATATTACGTGTAAAAACCTATATTTTTTAAGGCAATTTTATAGCCTTTTAATGGTGATTCCATTTTATATATGAACATTTAAACATTAATTGATTTAATATGTCAAAGAAGAATAATATTTTAAATAAAAAACATAAAAATTATTTTATTGAGAATTATTTATATGATTTTGGAACATTTCATTTTTAATGAATAGTGAAAAATACTGAAATTAAGTTCAAAACTACTTTTTCTCAAAATTCATTTATAAGGATAAATTTAATATTTGATTAGTTTTAAAGTATAATAAGAACATATTTTTATCAATTAATTCAATTTAGGCCATTGGGATAAATTTCATTTGGAAATGTAATATAAAAACTTATCAATCATTTTGACGTTTTTACATTAAAAACCCGCATTGTTGTCCCACCTCAAGGATGAAATTTATATTAATTTCTGAAATTTCTAGGATTTGAATTTTGAAAAGTGGATTCCATATTTCTAATAATCATAATTTATATTATATAATTATACAAGATATTTTTTTTACTGAAATTTGTAGAAACAATATATAAAATTAATTAAAAGTATTATGCCAATATTATACTTAATAATAAACTAAACCATTAACTTAAGGGACCAAATGACCTATCCTATTATCGAACAAAACTTTTATAGCCATATATCTGGATAGAACCTTCATTTATTTATTTATTTTGGGTTTTTATTTAATTTTTATGTAAAAAATGGGAACACCAAACTTTTCAAAAATACCATGTGAGTCCTTTTCCTCCCTTCAAAAAGACCACCACATCTCCCCATTCCTAAAACCTCTAAAACAATTTAGTTTTGGCAAAAATATCCCCATTTAGCTTCATGAAATCCCCCCCCCCCCAAATTGAATCCTGCTTATGGGAAGAAGGCCTTTCCAAGAAGCCATTTGGTATAAACCAAAATTAGTTTCCTGATTAAGACGTAACATATTCTCTCAAGAAATATAGTTTTATTTCTATTATCAAACCCAAAAACCCTTCTTATTTTATGATTTTATAAAAAAACATATCCTTAATATAATATTTTGTTTTTATGCTAAATGTTTCTCAAAATCATACAAACGCTTCTATCTAATTAGTAAAAAAATGTTGTTTCTATGTATGATGAACTACTGCCTAACGAAATGTTGATTGTTCTTTTTCTTTAACACATCTAACAGAGGTCATTATGATAGACCATTTATTTATATATGATATATATGATACTTATAATGTCTTTATTATTATGTATTTTTTTATAGCATTCCTTAAAGAATTCCATCCTATGAAAATATGATTACTTCTTTAGAAGTGTGGACTGTAACGCCCCGACACTAGATACCCAGAGTTGGTGCATTATTACATAACATTGGAATGATCACAAGAATTATCAAGTATCGAAATACCGATTAGTTTAGTAGCCTTGGAATAACTAGATACATTAATAAAGTTTACATTACGTCATAAAATGAATACTAAAACAATATAGTCTCCATATTCCACACTCTTCTCCCCTAAAACTATCCCTGCAGGTCATTCATAAATTACTTTTTCATATCATGGGAAAAGTAAAACATTGAAAAGGGGTGAGCTCAAATTCCCAGTAAGGATAACAATATAGCAGAAACATTCATATATAAGAATAAACATTTAAGGCAATGTATAACTAAAAAAAATCCTTTTTAACTTGAACTTCAACATAGTATGGAAAAAATAAAATGAAATAATTCCATTTACTTATTCACATGGATATTCTACTAATCGAATAATCACATACAATATCAATAACCACTTTTATAATGATGGAATTCATAATTCCAGACTATCATAACCACATATCCAAAGCCTCGTGCCAAGACTACAAATAAAATTTTGTCAAGGCCTTGTGCCAAGAAACTAGTTTGTGTAATGAGACCTACCGATACATCAAGGAGCTATAGTGGGCTCCACCCGTCACTTATTAAGTCCAATGCATTCCTCATATGAACAGTTTTAAACATAACATAAACATTTTATTAAAAATATCATACGAAATGTCAATACTTTTTTCATAAACCATGAATGGTATAAAAATAACACATCCACGGTCAAATATATAAAAAAACCATCAATACAATATGGAAGTATTGTATCATAATAAATCAACTCCAAATAAACTTAAAATCCATCAAAGGATGTTGACCTAGATGAAATCAAAAATATTTTTAGAGAAATATCTCTTCCTATTTTGAAATCATTTAAGAGTAAAATAATTATAAAATAAAACATTTTCTTTGAAAATTTTCTTATAAGCTTATAAGAGAAGATTCGAAGATTTCATAATGGCGGGAAATAGCCGCACCCTCCGTACAAGTAAAAAAACACGTTCTTACCTTAATTCTGTCAAAAAGGTTACTAAGCACCTTATTCGGAAAACGACAGAAATATTCCTTTATAAACCACTTATAAAAAGTAAAACAAGGGTATAAATGACTTTAACCCATATTATTGTAAATAGTAAAAATGTTTTGAAATACATTTTTAAGAAACATGGATGTTGATGATAAAGAAATCCCAGTAGATTATTACGTATAACCAACCTCAGAAAATGAAGAGATTGTGAAATAAACCATTACCTTGTACTTTTCCTTATTCAATGGAATATTAACCTCCTGTATAATAGTTAAAACATTGTTATTAAATTATTCAAAAACCATATAGATAATTATGATATCATATATGATCTTTTAACATTGATTTGTTAATAATATCTTAGTATTATCATTGTTTCTGGTGTTAACTTACTCGTTTTCTTTTATATGATTTGTTACATAAGTCATGTTTGTTATGGATATTTTGTAACTTTTTCATATCCAGAATTATATCAAGTCCTTAAACATTATTTTTAATCATCAAATGAGAATTATACTTGAATGGATAAGATGGAAAATGAATCTCATCGTGTTCGTGGTGACGGTAGTCCGTACGTACGCACGAGCGACAATATCATTCTTTTGATATTAAATTAATATATAATTGGATGGTATATCATATATACAAAATCATTATCATGGTATATTTATTATTTAGATGAATTTCAAATCATTATTTACCCATCTAAATAATAATATATTGAATATCAATTACACCACAACATGGAGACAGTAGGTCGTACGTACGCACGTATGGTGACATGTTATTCAAGGGATGGATAGAATGATGAATTTCTTTGTTCCATAATTATAATAACATAAAAATTTATATAAGATACTAGATTTATTATTTTATAATGGAAATAACAAGAAATGAAGAAGTTGAAGAAGAAATGAATTTGAAAAAGGGTGGTGAAAACATTACCTCTTCTACGGGCTCTTCCTTTTGATTTGATCAAAAGTGCTCCTTAGGTTGGCTTTATGATCAAACTAAGGCCTCTAAGTTGTATTTAGGGAAGTTGAGAGAGTATTAGGATAGGGGTTGGCCGAGCCAAAAGGCCTTGAATGTGTGAATTACTGAGAAGGTGGAGTTGCCTTTTATAAGAGGGGTGAGGGGAACCTTTGGAAAAGTTAGAATTATTATTTTATAATAAATTCATATTCGGTTTCTAATGGCTCCAATATGGATTATTTAAAGGTTAAGGTGTGGATGGGTCGAAAAGCACTCAACCAATATAATTTAGACAGGTTTGGGTTATTATATTAACCTTATCTTTTAGTTTTAACACTTAGTTAATTATTTTGACACTTACATTGTCACTTTGTATTTTTATATTATATATTCAATATACTTACTATATACCTCCAAAATACCCCCAATGGTCCATTAATGCTACACCTATCATGATATAAGTCTCTTTTCTTAACCATATATTTTTAGTAATTGAATTTATATTAATAATATAATATTTGTTTTAAGAACTCTTTTATGTCAATTTTGATACTATTGGGAATTTTGTTTTTGATAAATTCATAAAATTATAATTACTTAGAAAAAAATTTATATAATCAATAAAAATATGTCATATTAACCTAGAAAATTAGTGTAACTCATAAAATGTCTCAAATTATATTTATTTGGGTATTTATAATATTAATTATTTTAATTTTTCAATATTATGGTAATTACTACATCATCATTGTGTCATAAATAAATTAAATTATTTATTATCTAAAAATTATAATTAAAATACCATTATGTAGAAAATATTTTTATATTTATAATGAATATTTACAATAGAATTTATCTTATGTATATCCTTATATTAAAAATGTTTTAGTAAATAAACTTTGATGTTAACTCTTTTAACTCTTCTTTGAATTAAATAATATTAAATTTCCTAATCTAATCCAAGTGGACCTAAATGATAATAGTTTATTCCTAAGGTTATTTTTGGTCTAATTAAGCTTATCCAATAGAATTGGTACATGTTTCAGGGTAATATTAATATCATTTTTACCCTCAATTATCCTATTTACTTTTAACCATGGTAATTAAAAGTAAAACGTTACTATTCACCAAAAATTATTTTCATATAATTGAACCACATTTTACTCCTTGATATTAACCGTGTTTCTTGGATTTTCGAAATTACACTCATAGAAACGGTAAAATAATATTTCATGAAAAATTCAGTTTTTTAACTACAACTTAGTGGTTTCACTATTCATCAAAAATGAAGTTTTTCAGAAAAATACCAAAAATTCACCCAAGGCTAATTTCGATATTCCGAATCCAAAAATGAAGTCCATTTTGAAAAATAAAATTTACAAATTTCATAAAGTGGGTATTACTATTCATAACTGCTAGTTTGATTGGATGTGGTGTGTTAGAACTCGATATTGCGTACAGCACACGCTATTGCATTATTCAAAGAGAAGCGTACAGTGGAAGCATGGGGTGTTACATTTTCCCTTCCTTCAAAAAATTTCGTCCTCAAAATTTATAGAATACTACCGCATGAAAAGACTCGGGTGGTTCATCATCATAAGTTCCTCGGGTACCCACGTTGCCTCTTCCATATTATGTTTTCTCCACAAAACTTTCACCAGACGAGTCGTCCAGTTTCTCAGTACTTGTTCTCTCATATCAAGAATCCTGACGGGCTTTTCACAATAAGACAGATCAGGTTCTAGTTCTAATTCCTCATAGGTGAGTACATGCATTGGGTCAGGCATGTATTTCCTCAACAGAGATACATGGAACACATCGTGAACTTTTGAGAGACTTGGCGGCATTTCCAATCGGTAAGCTACTACCCCAATTCGTTCTAGAATTTCAAAAGGTCCGACGTACTTGGGACTCGATTTACCTTTCTTACCAAAACGTATGACTCCCTTCCATGGAGATACCTTCAGGAAAACATGATCACCGACTTGAAATTCCAAATCCTTCCTTCGATTATCGGCATAGATCTTCTGCCTACTTTGAACTGCTTTGATATGATTTTGGATTAACTTCACATTTTTCCACATTTCCTCCACCAGTTCTGAGCGTACAAGTTTTCTTTCACCAATGTCATCCCAACAGGTTGGTGTGCGACATCTCTTTCCAAATAATGCTTCATATGGTGCCATCTGAATACTCGAATGGAAGCTATTGTTATAGGAAAATTCTACCAGAGGAAAATATTGATCCCACATACCCTGAAAGTCAAGTGAGAAGGATCTCAACATGTCTCCTAAGGTTTGAATAGTTCGTTCTGATTGTCCATCTGTTTGAGGATGGTAGGCAGTGCTCAAATGAAGTTCAGTATACAAGGGTTTTTGAATAATTTTCTAGAATCTTGAAGTAAAACATGGATCACGATCAGAAACAGTCGATAGGGGTACTCCATGAAGTCTCAAAACTTCATCAATATATATTCTTTCTAGACATTCTAGTGGTAGATCTTCTCTTATAGCAAGAAAATGTGATGACTTGGTAAGATGATCAACATTAACCCATATTTCATCGTTCCTTCTAGGATTCTTTGGTAGTCTCATTACAAAGTCCATCGTGATATTATCCCATTTCCACTCAGGTATGGGAAGATGTTTCAATACTCCACCAGTCTTTTTCCTTCCAGCTTTCACTTGTTGACAAACCATACATCTTGACACAAAATCAGCAATCTCCTTCTTCATGTTGTGCCACCAAAAATGTTCCTTCAAATCTCTATACATTTTGGTTCTCCCAGGGTGTATAGTGAATTTGGAACTATGAGCATCATCCAGAAATTCCCTTTTTAGATCAGGTATATCGAGAACCCAACGTCTCTTCCCAAATTTCAAAATTCCTTCTTCATACACAAAGTCTCTCAATCTCCCATCATTCACAGCTTTAATCTTCTTTCTAAATTCTTCATCATCAGTCTGAGAACTCTTAATCCTTTCTAGTAAAGATGGTTTGGCAACCAATTTAAAATGAATTGATATTTCAACTTTCCTGGTTATTCCCATGTCCATCTTCACTAGATCAATGAAAATTGGATCCCTTTCAATTCTCATATTGTTCAAAACTCCATGATATTTTCTGATCAATGCATCTGCCACCTTGTTTTCTTTCCCCTGGTGGTAGTGTATAGTACAATAATAATCCTTGAGTAATTCAAGACATCTCCTTTGCCTCATGTTGAGTTCTTTTTGTGATAAAATATAATTCAAACTCTTGTGATTATTATAAATCTCACATTTTTCACCATAGAGGTAGTTCCTCCATATCATCAAGGAAAAGATCACATCTGCTAACTCGAGATTATGAGTAGGATAGTTTTGGTCATGATTTTTCAACTGTCATGATGCATAGGCAGTAACCCTATCATTCTACATAAGAACACAACCAAGTCCTTTCTTCGATGCATCACTATAAATAACGAACCCATCATTCTCCAATGGTAGATTCAATATAGGATCATTGACTAATCTTCTCTTAAGTACTTCAAAACATTCTTCACACACTTTTGTCCAAACAAATTTAACCCATGTACGTGTGAGCTTCGTTAATGGGTTAGCCAATTGGGCAAAATTCTGGACGAAACATCAATAATAACCTGCTAAACCAATAAAACTGCATACCTCAGTTATACTCGTAGGTGCTGGCCATTATTGGATTACCTTGTTCTTAGATGGATCAATAGTGATTCCATCTTTGGAGACAATATGGCCATGAAATGAAATCTCTTGAAGCCAGAATTCACACTTTCTAAACTTCCAATATAATTCATGTCTTCTCAGAGTCTTCAGGAAAATGCGCAAGTGATTTTCATGATCTTCATAACTTTTGGAGTATACAAAGATATCATCAATAAATACTTCCACAAATTCATTGAGATATTCATTGAAAAGTATATTCCTCAGATCCATGAATACATAGGGTACATTAGTTAATCCAAAAGGCATTACTGTAAACTCGTAATGCCTGTACCTAGTTTGAAATGCTGTCTTCGGAATGTCTTCCTTATTCACAGACAACTGATGGTATCTAGATTGAAGGTCAATCTTTGAAAAGTATTTATCTCCATGCAGTTGGTCAAATAAATAATCAATGCGAGGTAGGGGATACTTGTTCTTTATTGTTATAGCCTTGATATCCCTGTAGTCGATACATAACCTCATAGATCCATCTTTCTTTTTAACAAAAAGAACAGGGGCTCCCCATGAAGAAACACATGGGTGAATAAATCCCTTATTACTCAATTACTCTAGTTGTTTCTTTAGTTCAACTAATTCTACAGTGGACATTCTATAAGGGGTCTTCGGTATAGGCCATGATCCATGAATTAAATCAATGGAAAAATCAACTTCTCATTCTGAAGGATGTCCAAGTAAATCTTCCATAAATACATCTACATATTCTTTCACAATAGTTACATCCTCTCTTTGAACATTCCTTTCCAAAACCACAGTCATTTCATTCTCTTCCTCCCCAATAATTGAATTTCGTTGAGCTACTGGGGGTGGATCTAGATAAGAATTAGGTGGTGATGATTCTGATCTAAAGATAAGGTGTTCCTTATCATCATCATAAAAAATAGTAACCCCATTCTTCTTAAAATAAATCTTCGCATAATGGTCTGAAAGACAATCCATACAGATGATTATATCAAACTCAATCACAGGTATGACGATGCGATCAGTGGATAAATAACATTTATGTGCTCTAATAGGGACTGATTCTCAAAACATTGTTCTAATGATACTTCCCTCAGCAGTTTTAACTGACAACTCCCTTGTTAAATCAAATTATAAATATCTAATTTTCTTAGAAAACTAGGAAGATATGAAACAATGAGATGATCCAGAATCAAATAATGCATTTTCTAAACTTGAGGAAACCATTAAATTACCTGCCACCTCGTCTTTCGGAGCTTCTACCTCAGCAATAGTGATAGCATAAGCTTGGCATTGATCCCTTGGACTTTTCTGAAGTAAGTTCCCCTAACGCTTTGGACATTCATTTGAATAATGTCCCATCTCCCTACAATTGTAGCATTTGACATCGGTAGCTTCCTTCTTCCTCTTGCAATCGCGAGCTTGGTGGCCTTTTTCACCACACTTGTAACAGACTCCCATTCCTTTTAAGCACGTACCGTAGTGTTTCTTTACAAATTTACTGCGGGTTAGATATTCATGTTTTCCCTTCTTCCCTTTGTTTTCATTCCCAGATTGATCATCATATCTCTTCTTCTCTTGCTTTGCTTTAAAGTCATAAGACATAGAAAATTACTTTTCTGTCTTGATAGCACATGAGACATCATCTTCGTACGATGAGAAGGATTATGAGACTAATGCTCGACGGAGAAACGGTCTTAAACGATCAATGAAATGATCAATATTACTTATTGGGATATGTATATAATCTCCATCATACCTTGCAAACCTCATAAAGATATCATCATACTTTGTGACATTCTCATCCTCCTTTTGTCTCAGACTCTGAAATTGCCTTTCCATATCTGCTCGATGGTCACGAGGAAAGTATTTTTCAAAATACAGATCTTTGAACTCCCTACATTCAATATTTGATACTTCATCATCTTCCTTCATGTTTTGAATTAATGGCCACCATTGATCAGCATCTCTAGTGAGGTGGTAAACAGCCATGATACCTTTTTCCCTTTCACTACTCCCCAAAGCTTGAAATATTTTCTCTTGTGAATTTATCCATTGCTCATCTACTAATGGATTTGTACTCCCATTGAATGTTGGTGGGTGTTGCCTCATGAAAGAATCTAACATTGATCCTCCATGTTGTGGATCAGGGTGCTTCATACGGGTAAGGTTATTATTCATAACCTAAGTGAGTTGTCCCAGTATGGTGATTATTTGATCAGCACCATTTGCATCACAAGCTCTAATATAATTATCTTGAGCAGGAGGGAAATCCCTACATGGAGTGCGTGCATTGATATAGTTTCTATTTCTTCCACTAGGTTCCATTTCTAAACAATGGCATAAACTAGATCAGTTTATGAATCAAAATACATAATTCCATAATTATAAAACACCTAACATAAATTGAAATATTTAGGGATATAATCCATAATTATAAAAACATTTTCCTTTAGGATGTATATACTCATAAACCCTTCATAATGATTTGTAAATAAAATGAGAGTTTTCCTAAGCATATCCTCTGGTCGTGTCTTAACTAAGAGTGCAACAAGTCCCGTTGTCGTGCACCAGTTCTCATTCGAGTATAGCTCAAAGCGGTGTTTTTAGGTTTTACCCCTAGGTACATCTGTGCCAGAGCCACCTCTACCTGCTCATATCCAGAGAGGGTTCTATTGCTCGGAAAACTCACAAAATCTCTACAGTACCAAAATTCTAGGAAGTTATTCTATAGTAATTCTCAAATACCATCTTAAATCTATGTGCTCTAATTATAGTTTATCTAATTCTAGCTTCCATGGTTGTACTAAACTTCCTATGATACCAACTGTAATGCCCCGACCCTAGATACCCAGAGTCGGTGCATTATTACATAACATTGGTATGATCACAAGAAAGATCAAGTCTCGAAAGACCGGTTAGTTTAGTAGCCTTGGAATAACTAGATACATTAATAAAGTTTACATTACACCATAAAATGAAATCTACAAAAATATATTCTCCATAGTCCACACTCTTATCCTCTCAAACTATCCCTGGAGGTCATTCATAAATTACATCTTCACATCCTGGGAAAAATAAAACATTGAAAAGGGGTGATCTCAAATGCCCAGTAAGGATACCAATATAGCGGAAACTTTCATAAATAAGAATAAACATTTAAGGCAATGTATAACTAAAACAAAATGATTTTTAACTTTAACATCAACATATAATGGAAAAAATAAATTGAAATATTTCCATTTACATATTCACATGGATATTCTACTAATCTAATAATCACATGCGAAATCAATAACCACTTTTATAATGATGGAATGCATAATGCCAGACTATCATAACCACATTTCCAAGGCCTCGTGCCAAGACTAAAAATATGATTTTGTCAAGGCCTTGTTCCAAGACACTAGTTTGTCTCATGAGACCTACCGATGCATCGAGAAGCTATAGCTCGCTCCACCTGTCACTTATTTAGTCCAATTAATTCCTCATATGAACAGGTTTAAACATTACATAAACATTCTTATTAAAACTGGAATACGAAATGTCAATACGTTCTTCATAAACCATGAATGGTATAAAAATAACACATCCATAGTCAAACATATCACAAAACTATCAATACAATATGGAAGTTTTGTATCATAATAAATCAACTCCAAATAAACTTAAAATCCATCAAAGGATGTTGATTTAGATGAAATCAAAACTCTTTTTATAGAAATATCTCTTCCTATTTTGAAATCATTTAAGAGTCACATATTAATAAAATAAAACATTTTCTTTTAAAATTTTCTTATAATCTTGTAAGGGATGCTTCGCTGATTTTAAAACGGCGGAAAATAGCTGCACCCACCGTATAAGTTAAAAAACATTCTTACCTTAATTATATCAAAAATGTTAAAAAGCACCTGATTTGGAAAACAATTGAAGGATTCATTTATAAAACTCCTATAAAAAGTCAAACAAGTGTATAAATGACTTTGAACCATATTATTGTAAATAGTAAAAATGTTTTAAATTCATTTTTAAGAAACATGAATGTGGATGATAATGAAATCCCAGTAGATTATTACGTATAAACAACCTCGGATAAGGAAGAGATTGCGAAATAAACCTTTACCTTGACCTTTACCTTAGTCGATGGTATTTTAACCTCCTGTATAATAGTTAAAACATTGTTATTAAATTATAAAAGAACCATATATATAATTATGATATCATATATGATCTTTTAACATTTATTTGATAATAATATCTTAGTATTATCATTGTTTCGGGTGTTAACTTACTCATTTTCTTTTATATGTTTTGTTACATAATTCATGTTTTTTATGGATAGGTTGTACCTTATTCATATCTAGATTTATATCAAGTCCTTAAATATTATTTTTAATCATCAAATGAGAATTATACTTGAATGGATACGATGGAGAATGAATCTCATCGTGTTCGTGGAGACGGTAGTCCGTACGTACGCACGAGCGACAATATCATTATTTTGATATTAAAATGATATATAATTTCATGGTATATCATATATAAAGAATAATCATCATGTTATATTTATTATTTACATGACTTACACATCATTATTATACCCATCTAAATAATAATATATTGAATATCAATTACACCACAACGTGGAGACAGTAGGCCGTACTTACACACGTATGGTGACTTGTTATTCAATGGATGGATAGAATGATGAATTTGTTTGTTCCATAATTATAATAACATCTCAGTATATAGAAGATACTGGAGTTATTATTTTATAATGTAAATAACAAGGAAAGAAGACGTTGAAGAAGAAATGAATGTGAAAAAGGGTGGTGAAAACATTACCTCTTTTTCGGGTTCTTCCATTTTATTTAATCAAAAGGGATACTTAGGATGGCATTATGATCAAACTAAGGCATCTAGAATTTAGTGAGGGAATTTGAGAGATTATTTTGGAAGGGTTTGGATGAGCCAAAAGGCTTTGAATGTGTGAATTAGTGAGAAGGGGGAGTGCCCTTTTATAAGAGGGGTGAGGGGAACCTTTGGAAAAGCTAGAAATATTATTTATAATAAATTCATATTCGGTTTTTAATGGCTCCAAAGAGGATTATTTAAAGGTTAAGGTGTGGATGGGTAGAAAAACACTAAACTAATAGAATTTAGATAGGTTTGGGTCATTATATTAACCTTATCTTTTAGATGTAACATTTCGATAATTAGTTTGACACTTACCATGTCACTTTTTATTTTTCTATTATACAGTTAATAAACATACTATATACCTCCAAACGACCAAAAAGTGGTACATTAATGATACACCTATCATGATATAAGTATCTTTTCAGAAACATAGATTTTTAGAAATTGAATATAAATTAATAATATAATATTTGTTTTAAAAACTCTTTTATGTCAATTTCGACACTATTGGGTATTTTGATTTTGATAAATTCATAACATGAATATTAATTCGAAAAAAATTTACGTAATAAATCCAAATATGTCATATTAACCTATATAATTAGTTGAATTCATAAAAAGTCTCAAATTATATTTATTTGGGTATTTATAATATCAATTATTTTAATTTTTTACTATTATGGTAATTACTGCATCATCATTGTGTCATAAATAAATTAAACTATTTAATGTCTAAAAATTTTAATTAAAATACCATTATGTAGGAAATATTTGTATATTTCTAATGAATATTTACAATCGAATTTATATTATGCATAACCCTATATTAAAAATGTTTTAGTAAATAAACTTTGATTTTAACTCTTTTAACTCTTCTTTGAATTAAATAATAATAAATGTACTAATCTAATCCAAGTGGACCTATATGATAATATTTTATTCATAAGGTTGTTTTTGGACGAATTAAGCTTATGAAATAGAATTAGAACACGTTTCAGGGTAATATTAATATCATTTTACCCTTAATTATCCTATTTAATTTTAACCGTGGTAAATAAAAGCAAAAAGTTATTATTCACCGAAAAAAAATTTCATCTCATTGAACCACATTTTACTCCTTGATATTAACCATGTCTCTCGGATTTTTTAAATTCCACTCATAGAAGTGGTAAAATTAAGTTTTATGAAAAATTCAGTTTTTAACTACCACTTAATGGTTTCACTATTCATCAAAAAATGAAGTTTTTCAGAAAAATACCAAAAATTCACCCTAGGCTAATTTCGATATCCCGTTTCCAAAAATGAAGTCCATTTTGAAAAATAAAATTTATAAATTTCAAAAAGTGGGTATTACTATTCATAACGGCTAGTTTGATTGATTGTGGTGTGTTAGAACTCGATATTGCATACAACACATGCTATTGCATTCTTTAAAGAGAAACGTACCGTAGAAGCTTGGGGTGTTACATGGACTACCACCCCCTCAAAGTGATGTCACTCATTCATTCAATACATTAAATGTACAAAGGGTGGTATTAAAAAATATTTACAAATATAACATGTATATGATACAAGATTTTTAATATATTTTTATCACTTATTAATTATTTTAATATAATAATTAAATGAAAGTAGTGTTCATGCGTTTACAAAACCCGATGATTCCCTAAAATGGTGAACACCTTTTCTAATCTCAAAAATATTACATAATACTAAAAATACCCATATATAGAATATATATATATATGATAATTATGTAATTATTTACATTCTAGATATGATTAAATCATTATATAATTAATAGGAACAAAAAATCTCAATGTAAAAATGTACCTGAGAAAACTGTGCAATTAACCACCGAAATAATTAAATTAATGAAATTTTATTAACAAATGGGTTATGAGATATTATAAGAGGATAATATGTGGTATTATAAACGTGATTATGGTTATGTTATTAGTTTTTATCATTTTTTAAAACACTATAGAAGAGGCTAAAGATAACACAATACAAAGGAATGATAAGTTAAGATAATTTCGTCTCAATTTACATTCCATTGAGACTTATTTTTTATTATGCACCAATTAACTTTTATTTTAGGTATATAATAACATTTAATGTGTTATATCATGAATATAATCACTCTAATTATAATCTATTTTTTATTTATTCATGGGTATTTATATTTAAAACTTTCAAAGTGGCAAGGTACACTTTGAAATGTTTAATTATTATTCTTTTAAAGAATATTATTAGTGATTATCTTTTCAATATCACTTAATTTTGTGATTTTTAAATTTATCTTGAAACAAAAACATTATTTTAATAATTTTTTGTTTCTAATTTACTTTAATATCCATATTATTTTTAATAGATATTAATATTGCCAAAAAATATATAATTTTTACATATAGAGTTCACTTCGACCATTATTTGATAAATTGGGGAATTAATGATAAATCCCTATTCATATTCCAAATGGATATTTGGTAAGGAATACTATTTATTTTTATTAATTTATATGAAGAATTATTTGGGCTATAAATAAAGTGTAGGGCCCAGGATTTATATCTGCACTTGATGCATTAATATGTTCTCATGATATGATTAAGTTGCAAAAATTGAATAGGTTTCTATCCATATTTTAAACCATCTAGTGAATGGTGTTCATCGTATAGGTTTTCATATGACCAAGACATGTAGTCCATTAAGAACGTATTTCCCTAATTTAGTTTCAGTAATTATTCACCCATCATTTTTTTTCACATATCTATAGACATATTTTATTTCAGTTTAACGATTAAATGGTATGTGTTTCAATTTCTTACCATTCTATATGGACTGTTCCTTATCTAGTTATTTAAATGGAATGAACTATAAATTATTCACCGTTACATGTGAATATATTCTCATTAATTTATTATTTATTCCACTTTAAATACCCTTACTGAAGTGTTTATCTCACCCTTATTATGCTTCAATTATCCATGTTATGAAAAAGAAATCTTGGAATAGGATATCATAGATGTAGTTTATTTCAGTTCATTATGTATCATGTTATTAATTTCATTTTACCAATGTATTAAGTGCATAATAAATGTCGCCAATATTTTCAAGACATTTAAACTAATTTTTCCATTTCGATTTCATTCATTATAATCATTCCAATGTAATAAAATAATCCACCATCTTTAGGATTTGGTGTTGGTGTATTACAATTCGTATAAAAGGACATATAATATCAACCTTGGAATCTTGGTTTAGAAAACATTGATTAGGTAACATAACCCTAAGATAGTAATTGACTATAAGTATAGAATAACATTCTATAATTTGTTAAGGTAGATTTTATGTGGGTATTCCAAGAAAAACATATATTTCTGGATAATATAAATGGATGTGGTTTTGGAAAATATATTCCTTAGAGTAATAACTCCAACAAGGTATTCTGGGCCTATCTTAGGGTAACCTGGTACATGAAAATGGGCCATATTGTGCACATAGTTTGGCACTCTTTGGGGATATTCTTATGATATTTCCCATTTTCTTTACCTACTATTATAACGGATTTTAGAGTAATGATTTCCCCAAAGTAACCAAATACTATAATTCTAGGATTTATGATGCATAAATATTTTTATGTGCCATACCATGTTTATAGTTATAAAAAGGTCACAATTTTAAGAGATAATAAAATAAATTATATTATTTTCATATGGTTACTAGAAGGAAAAATGGTATCACTACTAATGTCCAATGTTGATTTTTCCTTGCTGAGAAAGTCAATGAAGATTTTATTAGATTAGAAAATGTTATGATTATATAAGGGAAGCTTGGTCAAGTTATGACAAATAACCTTTACTAAATGAAGAAACCTATTCCATTGAGATAATCTCCAATACTAGATCTCTTTTTTGGGATGAATCTCCCATTGTTTAGTGGAAAAACTATTCTAATTATTAAATATAAATGGATTAAGTCTCAAGAGAATATATTTACAGCCTTGGAATGTAGATAAATGGAAATGGTTACCCTTAATGTCTATTGTCTTCAAGTTGATGCTGATTGGTGGCGGTCTCTGATCTAGAATACAAGGAAGGAAGAATAAATTGAACCCATTCCATAGAAAACATTTATTAAGACATTATTAGATAAATACTTCCCTCAAGATAAACAAATTGAGATGATTTGGATGTTTCTATGTTTAAATGATATGGATGAAGAAAGTGTTTCAGATTATCTAGACACCCTTACAAGGTCATACAGGTCTACTACAAATTATATATGCATTATGAATTGAAAGATAAAACACTAATTTTATGGTCTTAATACAAATCATTGAAGTGAAATGACATCTAATAATATCTTATCATACGAAGAGATAGTATAATATGCAATAAAATAGAGAAGGAACTATCATGATCCTATTTATTTATGGGAACCATGAGAAAAAGTGGCATTTTAAACATGTTGAAAAGGGAATGAATCGAAGAAGAAAAAGGGAATGAAATATTTTCCAACTTGTGATTATTGTGGAATGAATCAACCTAGTAAATGATTGAAAGGATTGGGATTTTTTTATAAGTGAAGAAAAAATGGTCTTTAAAAAAGTATTGTAAAGGGAAGGGGTAAACCCTAATATTCATTATGAAAACTGTAAGGAGATGGGTCACTATGAAAAAGAATGACCCAAACATCAAGATATTATATCATTAATAGGATAAGGGATCCAGGTGAAGAATATGTTATTAAAATAACTGAAGTTGAATGATTAATTTAATATTGTATTTGGATGTGAGAAATTTCTTGTAATTTTTTTAAGATATTCTTGTAGTATAATTTATGAAATATGTAAGGCTTTAAATATAGAAATTTTTAGATAAGGATTTGATATATTATGTTGAATGGTACCAAAAAAAGTGATTCAGCATAATGTTAATCATTTCGTAAAACACTTGATCAATGAAAATACAACCCTTAATATGTTCATAAATTTGAGATAATGATTGAGAAATGATTAATATGGAAAAGTGATGACTACCTAAGAATTGATTAATGACTTATAAAATAGTGGTTTATACTATTATTTATTGAGTTTAAAATACTTTTGTATTGATGGAATATATCCAATAACATGTGTATTCCATAAGTAAAAATGATGAATAAATGTTTCCAACTTGATTTTATGTTGATTCATGTTATTACAACATTTCAAATGGATAAATGATGAAGTTATTAACATGTGTGGAATATGAAAATTTCAAGATGATGTATGTTTATTAATGTATAAATATACATTCATATTCTAAATTAAGTGACCTTATTTCTAATGTGATATATCATAATCTTATGATAAAATTTCTCATTTATAAAATGGTTTAAGTTGATCATTGGATAAGATTTTCGAGGGTAATGTATTATGTCACCAAACAATGCATCATATGCTTTGATATGAAGTATAAATAGTCAAAGTTGTAATCAATGGAAAAGATTTTGTTTGTATAATAATATATTTAATTATGTTTTTATATACTGAAATAATTTCTCATCCCTAGGTAAAAGGATCTTGAAACCAAAAAAATTATCCAAGTACCATCATTTCTAATGAATAAAATGGCCCTTATATCATCATGGATTTTGGTCTTTCTGATTGTTAACTATCTCCTAACCATGTTCTATATAACTCTCCATTAGAACTTGATAATACTATTTTACCTCTATATCCATGTTTCAATTTACCACTTATGTTCTCCTACCAAGGTACTAATTTACATAAAATTTTTAATTTTAATTCACTCAGTTAAGAAGTAGTGATATTAACACTTATTACAATGTGTTTTTTCAAAAATAGTTTAGTTTAAATCCCTATATTTCTAATGTCATGTTTAAATTGTGAGGACACAACTTATTTAAGGTGGGGAGAATGTTATACCTCAAAATTCTAATATGTGATTCTTCTATTCTTTTGCATTCATGACACGAGATAGAAAGTGCATATGGAGATATAATAACAGGTTACATTAAAATAGTTTTTCTAATTTAAAAATATTAGATATTTTAGATATTTTTTAATTTACTTTATATTGTGTTACCTTGCATTACACTCAAGAGTGACAGTCATCAAAAGTTTATATTACACACAAGACAGAGTTTCAGCATATAACAATATATTATTAAATTTAAAAATAAATAACCTAGCATTTTCATTAGTAGTTCTCAATAGGGGTAACTAATCTTTGAAAATATACGGTTTAAAAAAATTAAAAATCAATTCATTGCTTATAAATTACTTGTAAATGAATATGAAAACTCATTGAATATAAAAGAAAATATTATAAATTTCACAAAGCAGTTTCATCCTAATAGATTTAATTAATAACAATCTGTGGGTGATAGTAATAATATATATATATATATAATATTTAATATACTATTTTTATGTTCCTCCAATATATTTTATAATCAAAAGATAAGAACAAACCAAATATTACACTTTAAAACCTAAATTTTAAGGTAATTTTACTGCCTTTTAATGATAAACCCTTTTTAAATATGAATTTTGAAATGTTAATTAATTTAATATGTCAATATAAACGTTAAATTTTAACTAGTAAGATAAAAATTAAGTTAGGGTTAAATTTTTATATTTTTCCAAAACATTTCATTTTTTAAATGAATAGTGAAAATATGGAATTTTTGTTCAAAACTGATTTTTCATCTAATTTATTTTAAATGATAAATTTATCAATTGATAAGTTTTAATGTATAATTATATCATATTTTTATCAATTAATACAATTTAGTCTATTTTAATCATTCCCATTTTGAAATTGAATGTAAACACTTATCAATATTTTTCACATTTTTTAATATAAAAACCTGCTTTAATGTCCCGCCTGCAAGACGAATTTTAAATAAATTTATTTCACTTATTTTATTAGAATATTAAAAAATGTATTCCATATTAGTAATAATAATACCATTTAATTTATAATAATATAAATTTTGTTTTTGACAAAAAATATTAGTGAAATTAAATAATATTAATTAAAATTATTAAGGTATGATTAAGCTTAATAAAAGACAAAACATTTAACTTAAGGGCCCAAATAACCTATGAAAATTTCGAAAACCCATTTTTTAACCATAATTCGTCCCCTAAAAATCCATTAGGGTGTTGTTTTGGTTTTTTAATACTTTTTGAATGAAAAAATGTGGGCATACCTAACTTCTTTTAAAAAATACCAAGTGATCCCTTTTCCTCCATTATAAAATGCAACCAACTCTCCCCATTCCTCACACATATTAATAAAGTTTGTCTCAACCATGATCATCCCATATATATTCCCTCCATCCCTCTCTTTGACAGTGAATCCTCCCTTTGGGCATAAATCCTTCAAATGAATCTTTTTCATACAAACCAAATGTAGTTACCTGATTATGAGGTAACACCTTCTCCCAAGCTCTTTAGTTTTATTTACATTGTCCTGCCCCAAAAATATTCTTATTCTAAAATTTTATGAAAAAATTACCCTAAATATACTATTATCATTTTATGAATTTTTTTACCAACACTTACACATAATTCCATCTAATAGCTAACAGGCATACTATTTCGGGGTATGGAGAATTATAATCTCAGGAAATGATGATTGTTCATTTTCCATTAAGAACTCTCATGGGGAAAATAATGATAGAAACAATATTTATATATGATATATATTATTTCATTATTCATCTTTAATTTTTATTGATAATATACCTTTATCCTTTCCATCCTTTATAAATATGATAAATTCGTTTAAGGAAGTGTGGCTACCGCCCCCACAAACGGATGTGACTCGTTAATTCCATACATGGAATGTATAAATGATGTTATTAATAAACCTATGAATAATATATAACATATATATGATAATTAAATTATAAAATAAATACACAATTTACTATTTAATTCTTATAATACAATAAATAATTAATGTAGCATTCATGTGTACGTACGACTTACCGACGCCATGAACGGTGCACTTCAATTCTAATATACAAATATTATGAACTAAAAAAACATCTATACTGAATATATATGATAATTAATTCAGGGATTAAATTATTTTGATGAGTAAATCCAGATCTATTTAACTGGATCAACAAATTATGAAGTCAAAACATATTTGAGAAAACTAGGCAATTAACCCCTGAAATGGTGAAATTAATGAATGTTTGTTAACATAAGGGTAGTGTAATGTTATAATAAGCTAATATATGGTATTATAAACATGAATATGGTCAGGATATTAGTTATTATCATATTTAAACCACTATAAAGTATGTTAAATACCACTCAACCAAAAATAAGGATAAGCTAACTGAATTTCGTCTAAATTTACATTCCCTTGAGACTTATTTGTTGTTATGCACCGATTAAGTTTTATTTGGTATATATAGTACCTTTTAATATTTTATATCATGAATATACATATTCTCATGATATTATAAATTATATTTATTCTTGGGGAATATTATTTAAATGTTTGAAATTGGTATTAGACATTTTCAAATGATTAATGATTATTCTCCTAAAGAATGTTATAAATGATTATATTTATAATCCAACTTCATTTTTTGATTATTAAATTTATATTGAAACAATAACTTTGTATTATTCTCATTTAATTGGGTATTTAATTGAATTTCCATATTCTTATATAACAGATATTAATATTTTCAAGCCTATATATAATTTTTTACATATGCTGTTCTATTTAACTGTTATTTGATTAACAAGGTAATTATTGATAATATCATATTATTTATGCAATAAAGATATTTTATAAGTCATAATGATTATTTATTTTAATTCATATGTGGAATTATCTCAACTGGTAATGATGGGAGGGGCTCAAACATCATGTAGCCCCTTGATACATCAATAGGGTCTCATGAGACCACTTAGTTAGAAAATTTGAACGGGTTTCTATTTGTAGTTTTAATTGTATTGTGAAAAGTCTTTTTGTTATATGTTTTCTTATACCTTAGGCATTACATCTATTAAGGAATAATTTCCCTCATGTAGTTTTAGTTATTATTCTTCATTGAGATTTTGCGTCGATATATCTATGGATAACTTTCATTTCATTTCATTTGTTAAATGAAATGTGTTTTAGTTTCATAAATATCAATATTGGTTTTTTATTGTAGATTTATTTTAATGGAATGTGTTATTAGTTTATTACCATTCCATGATAATTTATTATCATTAATTCATTATTTCAACTACATTAATTACCCTTACATATAATTTGAGTTTACTATTATTTTATTTCATTTCTATAGGATATGAAGAAGAAATATTTGAATAATTTTTCATGGAAGCAATTTATTTCATTTTATTTTGCACCATGTTTTAAATTTCTTTTTCCTATTTTAATATGGGTGTCATGTATGTAATATATATTTCATTTAATTATAAACTGGTCAAACCTTTAGGATTTTATTACTTGTAGTAAATACAATGTAATAAAATAATATATCGGCTCTGGGATTTTGAGGTAGAGGAACTAAAAATGTAACCCAACCTTCGGTGCCACAAGTTTTTTTATTCATCAATTGTTATGTAACAAATGTTCTTCTTACTATCAACCTGGTATAAATTTCCATCAATTTTGTATCCATTCATGATATAATTCTTTATCATTACATTAATATCTCACCCATTTTTAGTAAATATCAATATCAGTCTTCGGTTATAGAGTTAACTAACACTCATGAGATTGTAATGCAAACCACCCACATAAAGAACTTGAGATTTCTTAAGCTCGTCATTATCTAATTTTTTTCTTCCCATTTATTTGATCATCAAAGCAGCATCATTTCTGAACCATTCTATTCTATCAACTGTTTTCATAAAATTATTCAGTAATTCTACATTTCCAGTCATATTAGATGAGTATTTAATGTCAAGAATCTAGGTGCATCTATTCTTTTTGGATTTGAGTGCTATTTCTTCATACTTAGATTTCTCAATTTTATTCTTCTCCTTCAACGATATACTTGATTTATTAGAGGATAAATATTACCTTCCCAATATCTTTTATATATTAATGGGTTCATAATACTTAAGATCTTCTTCTAGAGGAAATTTCTTATTTTCAAGACGAAATTTTCATAGTTGGAGAGTATTAACCTGTATCTCACTTTTGTAGGTATTTCCCCAACCATTCATCTCCTTGAAATGAATAGACTTATGGCCATAGTTAAAAAAATTAAAAAATATCCATAGACACTATTTATTCAATATGATTAGGCATATGGTCTCATTTTATATTATTGACTTTCAATAATTTACCCATTCCAATACATTCTTTCGTATTCAAAGTATCACATGGTATAGCCTAGATTGCCACATAATTGAAATTTCATAAGGGCAAATGTCCTCTCACATCCATTCCTCCTCATGTTCCCCTCCTTATGAATAGGATTTAACATAATATAATATTTGGACACTTATGTATATTTTTTAGTTCACCATTCTATTTTACATTCAGATTTCATTATTAGGACTTTAGGTGCCATTGCGATATGTCTAATTTTTAGCTTCCCATTATTTCATATCATCTTGTTTCTAACCATTGATATAATAATGTCATGACCTATTCAAAATTTTCCCATGCATGTGGATCTTTGTTCATTCAATGCCTATTATACTCTATCTAGACCACATTTATCTCTCTCTAACATTTATGCATATGAGAATGTTACAAACTATATTTTCTTCTTTTTCTCCGATGAATTTCATTTAACGTATAATTTACTACATAGATTTAAGGATTCTTCTTAAGGCCCCAGAAATATCGTAGCTTTATCCTGCAGTCTAGATGTAATGTCATTAAAACCCATTTCTTACTATTAAATCTTGTGTTTAAATTCCACAACATCTTCTGAGCATTCATGAGCTGTTGAATTTTCATTTTTTTCTAATTTTTGTTGATCAGTTTATGCTTTAAGATGAACTATATACTCAGAAGAAATTCCAGAATAGCTCTAATCTTTCTATTTCTATTTCATTGATTTTTAATCATATCAAGAGTATACTAAATTTCCAATCTGGGGTAGACAACACCAATTAACTTATTATCTTTATCTTTATCTTTTAATAGTTCTGAATTTTCCACTATAGCCATCATGGATGCATGAGATCCATATTTAATCTCTGGTTCTTAATTGTCAATGAATGAATTATCAACTTTCTTTTCATTACAGACAAAATGAATTCTCTATAAATTCATTCCATATTTCATGTATCCCTTTGTGGAAACTATTTTTGATGCTTCTACATTATATTTTCATCACCATATTCATCATCGAAATTCACTGATCATCAAGATGGATTGTGACCAACTTTACCGCATCAAAAAAGGCTATACAAATATTTCCATCAAATCTCCCTTTCCTCTATTTAATTTCATTGAAATAAATTGAATTAATTTCATCTTCCTCATTATCTTTTTTAACACTATATTTGGAAATATGACAATTTTTACTGGATTTGATATCCATTTCTATTATTACACAATTTTTTCATCTTCTGGTTTGACACCCATTTTATATGACACTAGAATGCTCAATATATCATCTAGAGAAATTTATATAGATATCTTTCCTTATGTGATTGATGTTTTTTATTGTAGGGATGTGGAAGACTTCTTAAAATTTTCATCACAATGCCATTGTATTTGGATTCGATAGAATGTTATTTAATTGATTCATGAGATTAATTCATTTTATTAACAAAGGCATCTAAATTTTTATCATGATGCATATTTAGGTAATCTATCCTATTGTGAAAAACATATAGTTTCACCTCTATCACATTGTTGTTTACTTAATATATATTTTTTAGTTTGTAGAACATATAATTGGATGAAGTGAATCTCAACACTATCAAATATATTTGTTTAGATAGAGTTGTAGTAGAGGAATTATGTTGTTTGGCATCTATATCAAGAATTTTATTATATGTTTTAGTCATAGTTAGCCCTACTGCATCACTGACATGAATCCCCAGTGACATAGAAAAAAGTACATATATACCAAGATATCTTATATGAAATCTCATCCTATTCTTCAATATCTGGAAGTTTCTCCCTTAAAATATTGGGATACCCATAACATTTACTGAATTCTCCCTGACAAAAAAGAGGTTGGATTTAACAGTAGCAACATATTTACTCAGATACCACTTGTACGATTTCCAAACACCCTAAGATGGGAGGGGAGAATTATAGTGTCCAAATGTTATTTTAAAGGATATAATTTTATTACCATATTAGAAGAAACATGTTAAAACTTCTTTTATGGAATCATTTAGTAATCAAACATTTACATGAAGAGAGACAACACATCAATTTTACATAGTTCACCACTAATGTCTACTCTATGGATCATATTCCAACAATGTATTGGTTGTACCTAAATCCATGAATTTTCAATATTTGAGTAATATAAAAGATCATACATATTCACTTTGTTCTAAGAACAGTGCCTTTACATGATTTTAGGGATAGTACACCACCTCCATGGAAACAGTTCTACCAATTCCCCCCAACTCACTATTTTTTGAAAATTCTTACCAAGATTGATGAGTTAAATGTCACTTAGGAAGACTGGCATTTAGTTATTTGTCTCTAAATTTCCAGATATTCTTCATGCATCAGTTTCTAGATTAAATGAACATGAAATCAATATTCCCTTAAAACAGATCATTAATACTACCACTCATAGATCTCCCTCATGAATCTCAATTTTTTTTCAAACGAAACTAACTTCGTGGAACTAATTTCTTGTATGAATCTCACAGAGTCATCACGTAATATCACATTATTGTCATAAACATCTTTCTCATATAAGTAATTATTATTCAAGACTATGAAATTCATTTTTTATGATCAATATCACATTAAATACATTATCCATGAACCTTTTAGACTTTATGGATTCAAAGTGATTCAACTGTTTCTCCAATTACATTCATTCTTAATTAAGTGGGGGTAGCCTCCTATTTATAGGCCCTATCATTCACAATTTTCCCAATCCTGTAACATATTTTTTTGTGAACAATAAATTCAGGATCATGATCCTCCTTCACTTTCAATGATCTACTGAAAATTACCCCACACACAATGTTTATCATAGTTTTAGAGATTACATCCAACATTTGTTTTCAGTTCGTGATGCCTATTCACAATTCTCTACATCATAGTAAAACTCATCCATTGAGAAAAATATTATTCTCATCTATTTTCCATATTTATGAAAATTTAATACTAGAATACTTCCTTTCACAATGTTCACTCCATCCACCTAATTGTGACACAAAACATTTGGAAAACACTGTGAAATGATGCCACCGTAAATGCTATAGTAATCAAGTTCTGTAATATCACATTCCATGAAATTCCCTAACCATACTAGTATGGATTTATAGTAAACAAAAAATGACTCAATTTCTAAAAAATTGTATCCTTGGTTATAACGTGTATAACGAAAAATGGAATTTATCACATAAAAAATATTCTGTATCAGAAAACAAATGAAGAGAATGAATTTGGAATTAAATATTATGTATCTAAAAAAATAAACTAGATCTAATATAGAATGTTATTCTATAAAGGTTTCTTTATGGGGATCTAGCGTTTAAATTAGCTTCTAAATTTTTTTCACTCTACAATAAATGATGTTGAAAAGTTTTTAGTTTTTATCTAATGTGAATAATAATAATAAATATTTTTTCAATAATATAAACTATTAAAAATATAACAGTTTTTTAAATAAAGTAATGTCAAAAAAGAAAAAATTATCTACTATAATGTGGTTCTAAAGGATAATATATAAATCGAATAAAATATATTATTAAGTGATATCATAACTCCAATAATTAGATATCATCTATTTTAATGTAATGTGACAACTTGATCAACACCTAAACCCATGGATACACATGTTTTGAAATTAGAATCCACTTTATTCTAAATGAATTTGGTGAAGAAGTCCAATACTAAATCATCATCATCATATTTCTCTAATATATAGATAATTCCCAAAATATCCTCTATTATCACACAATTAGAATCATCCATGTCGTTTTCAATAATGAATTATTTTAGAAAAATGTTCATTTGTATTATTTAATATCTCAAGAAATCTATGATCACAAGTTTATCATAAGATATGATACATATTTCTTTTACATGAAACCTAAAAAATTAATGATATGATATCACATTGAAAAAATGAAAACCTCTCAAGTCACTCTGCTTGTGAATAGAACAGAAAACTCAGCACGTCAGAATGATCCAACTTCAATTCATCAATTATTTAGTCTTTTATATATACAGTAGTTATGTAACAAACATGAAATGTTAAACTTTGAGATCTTTAGGAAAAATGGTCACTTAGAATAAAATGATAATATCTTACCCAATATTTTGTTCATTAAAATTAAATGTGAATTCATATTGTTCTATAAAATCATGATTTTGAATCTTATCATCGAGAATATGTGATTTATAATACAAAACAAAAAAAAATAGAAATAAAAAAAACCATGTAAATTTGAGAAAAAAATTTTTTTGTCGAGATTTATCAAAATAATCGATATAGAAGAAGCCAGTTTAGGAAAATTACTTAACACAATGTATGGTTTGTTGTATATGGATCTTGAAAATATTGTATGACTATATGGACTACATCCGACTCATTTCATTAAAGTGTTTCCCTATTAATAATATATAGTTTTTTATAATATCATGTTATACACTCATGTATGATGTACTATATGGATGTATCTGTTATTTTTTTATTTTTTATTGATAATAAAGTGTACAATATTTCTCTGTTATTCACAAAACCCTTAATATTTGTTGGTATCCATAATTTTACTAGTAGGTGTCCATGATTCCATATGGTTCTATCTATCCAAGAGTTTTAAGTGATTAAATTGAAAGGGAAATTACATAAAGGATGATAGTATGAACTAATTTTATAAAATAATATATTTTATTCACCAAAATCAACTTGGAATACTTGAACTCATCCCAACATCCTTATATGATATCTTGGTGAGTCATTATATTTTTTTTAGAAATATAATTCACCATTAATTTATGAACCATATATAAAAATGAAATACAAAAATCCTTGAGAATAGTCATGTTTCAAATAAATAGTTATTATCTTATTTAGAAAACACAAATATTCATGCATAATGTCCATCAAATTTTCTATAATCACTACTTGAGAACTGTTAGTAGAATTTATTAATTTTCTCAGTGCCTTTCCCTCTATTTCCTTTGATTAATTATCATACTTCTTTAAATATCATAATTTTTAACTATGTAACTATTATAAATATTTCCTATAGATGACTTACAAAATTTTAAATTAATTATTAAGGTGAATAATTATAAATTCTGAGGATCAAAATATATTTATCTTACAACATAAGATAAATATATGAAAGTGTGTATAAAAGAAAAAATATCCTTATAAAATAAGTTCTTGACCTCAATAATTCATTTTAATTCCCCATGTAGATGATAATAATAATTAAATTATGTTATTATACGTAGCTTGATTAAAAATTAAAAATAGTCTACAACTTTTTATTAAAAAAACAAGTGCCATTCTAGAATATAATTAAGATCTTATTATTTTGGAATAGTGATCAAACCATGGAACATTGATTGAAAAGATAAAATTGATAAATAACTAGGATATGATACCATGTGTATGTCCCATGTGAGGGTTGACCAACCACTATGGTAGGGGTAAATAAGTAGAAAATATATAATTCAGACTATTTTTTACACTCACCCTTCTTCCAAAAAGTGTGATCTCAATATTAGTTATTGCATTAATGTACTTTGAGAAGGGTGTGGTGATGGAAATTATGAGAAATGGAAAGAGTAATAAAATAATGTACATGAAATGGGTGGTTAAATTATTGACACAATCATTCATTGAGTGACCACATCTTCAGTGTTTTTAAAATTTTATAATTTTCTATATGTTAATGAATTATTATAAATGACATAAAAATACAATTATGGTGTTGTAAATTGGCCCTAAACTCCAATAAATTTGTTTTATAAAATAAAATATATAGTGGAATGCAACAATAATGAACATCATCCACCTTTCTCAACTTCTTTCGTGATAGTGTATATTGTGTACACAATTTATCTCTCAAATACAACCGAACTCGGTAGCCTTATATAAATCTCAGGTAATAAATCAATCCATAAATAAATTATAATTTTAAAAAAAATTGGATGATCCATTTATATTTATATTTTTTTTCAATTTCTTCATTAATAGTCAGGACCAATATATCAATTCTAATTTTTTTTCTCTCTATACATGTGTTAAGACTCCTAAATCATGTGTCAATTTCCTCTTGTATGATAATAGAAGTTCCCATTTTTTATCCCTTTATTTTGTAAAATGTTATAGAATCTATTTCTTCAGATATTATAGATTTAACTAAATCATGGTTTTATAGTGAGTATCACTACAAAATATATTATCAATAGTCAAGGAATAATATAATATTCTATTTTATAATAAGGAACATTTATTAATTTATAGTGGAATAAAATGGGATTGTCGGGATAATTATGACACCCAAAATGAGTCTGATACATATTTATTTTAGTAATTATTTATTTAAATTAATTTTATTTTAATGGGATCAACGAATTTTTAATTATGAATATTTTTATAGAATACATGGTAAATATGTAAGGTTTGTGGGACCATACAAGAAAACTATTCATGGTTGAAATCATTGATAATTGGGTATTCAATGTTTGACATGTTGTATAGGAGAATTTCTATTTAGTCCATTATGTTTAATAAAATATGGATAAAAAATTTAAATTCATGAAAATTCATTTTCACCCACTTTGTAAATTTTCAAGTGATATAGATGGAGAGTCTGAGTGTGGACATTAATTATAAAGGAGTAATGTTTTATGTTCTTGGATCAACCACTTCTTGGTTTAATATTCACTACACCAATATTTATCTAAATTTATCACGGTTTGTATCTTATATCATTGTGTGGAATTCATTTTTTTGGTAAGATAATTGGAGTTGAATATGGGCACCATGAAGACAAAACTACAACTTACCTGTAAAAACAATTAAATGGGTTTAAAAAATTTCTATTAATCATGTTATAGTTTGAGGTTATAATTTAGTGCTGTCTCTATAAGAAATTAGATGTAAACAAGTAAATTTTAATCATGAGGGTTAAGAAATTATATTTCTTATGGAGAAGTAAATATGGTTATATCTATTGTTATAATGGTACTGAAAAGAAAACATATCATGGTTTATTATCAGAACTGTGTTTTTGATTAAATAAGTAGTTTTTAGCAAGAAAATGTAATATCCCATCTGAGATATGTTTGACTACCTTCAGTGAATTACTGTGTTATATGTCTAATTTAAACATATTATGTAATTTTCCTTCATTCCATGCATAGTGCTCCTCGGGGCTGTTAGTGAACAGATCTCTATATATAAGATATTGTTTATGATATTGAGTGATAAATACTATAATAAAGTATGGAACCCAAAACATTGGATTACTAGTTCTACATGCTCTTATTATTCAATGGTTGTGTCCTTTTTGTTCAAAAATTGTTATTAATCATCCCACAACAACACCTTGTTATTAGTGATGAAAACATTGTTGGATAGATGAAGAAAATTGGGACAAATATTGTCATAGTAGGTGAAGTATTATTACAAAACCAATTATAGAGACATGGATATATTGTATACATTATTACATTGGAATAAGATATAAGGGATCATATATGAAATGATTGATCAGATTAATAGCTTTAATGAACTAGATAAATACATGATTCTTATATTACATTGGTAATATAAAAATACATATCATAAGAAAAATTCTCTGATCCTTGATATTATTCAAAATATTTTTCTTCATAATAAGTGGGAATGAAAAAAAATAAATGTTGAGATCAGGTTCAAAATAAAGGTTATATACAATTGATGTTATCATTACAAAATAAGTATTATTCCATGTGGAAGGTAAATAAATAAGAAAACATGAAATTATAAAAATAAATATAGCCTGATATATATATAAAAATAAAATCATATTGGAAATGTATTGTATAATATTAACTAAATTCTCAATTATGGAAATTATTAATATTGGATGTCATGATTAAGAATATCTGAATATATTACCATCAATTACTTATGACAATATTATTTAATTAATGGATAGTTATACAGAGATAATCAACTTATTTAGATTGGAAAACTTGTTTATCTCAGGAGACCTGTCAATGTATCAAGGGGTAATCTATAACTAGTCTGTACCCGTAAATAAATACCAAATGCTTTACACATTTATTGAATGATAAATCATATGAATAAACAACATTATCAATAAATATACATATTTAGTAAAAAAATATAGAATATTAATATTTCCAAATCCAATCGAATAAATTTCAAAGTAAAAAATAATATAGAATTGGTATAAAGTTTATGCAATAGTAAAATACAGTATACAATGAATATGGCTATTTAATGGAATTATAATTTTTATTGAAAATTTATCACAAGAAATATATATTTCAATGATAATGATAATGGACCCAAAATATTTATGTGATAAAAGATTATCATTTAATAATCCAAAACATATGATATGAAAGATAATATTTTTATTTAGAGAAATAATAAAAATATTACAATAACACTTAAATAATCTTTCATTAAATATTTTTATTTCTAAAACCATGGAAAATATGTATAAAAATATAAAATGATATAAAACAATCACGTTGGTGGAAATTTTTTTAAAACAGGATATGTTAAAAACATTCAATTGGATTTTTTATAAATAGAGTTAAAAATGAAACATTCATAAAACATAAGAATGATTCCATTAAAACATTATAAAAACTAAAGGATAACATAATATATATTTAATAAATCACTTCAGTAAACAACAAATGGCAGTTATATGTTTTAAAAATATTGATATATAAGAACAACAATCCCGATCAAAAGGGTGATATGATCTAATTTTATTTTAGACATTTATTTTATTTATTAAGATAAAAATGAGAAGAATATTTATAAGAAAACATGGTAACTCATTAAATTTCATGAAAATAAGAAAATATATAGATTTTATGAAGAAAATATTAAAATATTCCTATAATAAAGACAAGTAGAATCCCTAAAAATGAGACTATAAAATGAATTATTACCTGTTTGGTAACATTTTAATTATAACCCCTTGAAAGAGTAAAGAATAATTTAAAAATAAATAAGTATTAATAAATATATATCCTGGTTAAATAAATAATATTTTATTATATACACCACCAAATAATAAAAAGGTTCTTGATACCAATTATTTCTCAATGTAGTTGATATTGAGATAAATTCTCTTACCTTAAGTTAAAAATTCCAAATAAGTTGTTTTAAAATAATTTAAAATAAATATTTATATATTATATGTCCATAAAATGACATTTCAAATATCAATAATATCATGTATGATCTGTTTATAATATCTTACCAAACCTTTGTTAACAATATTTTTTTATTATCATTGTTGCAAGGGTCAGTTTCTTCATTTTTCATGTATGTTTTAATTCAGTAGTTATATTTATTTTATATTGATAATGTATATATAATATATTTAATATTGATCAATATATTAAAATAACACATATTTATTATATACATTTTTTAAATCATCTGTGATAAAGTGTCATGAAAAATTAATCACATAGATTCATAGAGACAGCAGGTCATGTGTACGTGCGAGCAACGTTATCATTGTTTAATTTGTGGAATTATAAGGATGTAGATTTTATGTTATTCCTAAGTAATTATAATTAATTATAAATATAAAATATATTAATTATTTCCATCATTATGATAATACATTGAGTTGGTAATGGAAAACAATTACATCAGTTTGTGAGGTCATTGTCTGTCATACAAACGACTGACGATTTTCTTTCCCATTTAATGGTGAAGTATATTGAAAAATTAAAGGAAATAAAAATAAAAATTAACATATATGGGATATAATGGTATAATTATATTTTCATGTTTAATAAATAATTGAATTTGGTAAAATAATAATAAAATGTAAAGCGTCTGGTGAAGGTGATTTCCCCCTTTTTGAAATAGATCTTTTAGATCACTTCTTGAGGAAAATATAGTAGAACTTTTTGGAATAAAAAGTCTCTATATATTTTATTATTATGTTTAAAATAAATTTTTTTGTTACTAATAGATCTAATATACTCTAGGTTCTGTATAAAAGTGGGGCTATTTCGTTCTTTTTTATAGTTAATGAAAATACACACCTAGATATAATAAAAATATTTCAATATAATAAATTCATTTTCCAGTAAAAGTGGGACCATGTGGAAATAATATAGAATCTAAGACAATATATGGTTTAAATACCTTCAATAAATAAATTATTTATATGTTTATGTGTTATTTTAATCCTTATCTTCTGGTTTCACTCATTTGGTATCCCATTTTAACCATAACAAAAGTTACGACTTTTTTATCCTTAAGGGGTTATAATTTTTCATATAAGGTAAAATATTTCTCTTAAACTACTAATAGATAGAAATATTAAAACATGTATCATACTAATTTCCCTATTTCATATTTTATGTGATTTATAAATAATTAAATATAATATTGTTTTATATAATATATTGTTAATTTCATTATAATAACTATTCGTATAATGGATCATTAAAGGAATTAAGGAGAAAAATAATTAGTATGTAATACTTTTTATCATTAATAATAAATTTTTATTAACTATAAAATTATTATGGGATAATAATTAATCCCAAAAGTTATTTTTAATCTTATTAAATTAACTTATTGTGATTTTTTACACAACTTTTAGAAGCACTTTGTTAGAATTGTAAAATACATTAATGTAATTATATAATAAATAATTGATTTAATTTATCATCATAAAAATAGCTTACTTTTTAAAAAACATATCATTAATATTCATTAAAAACTTATTTTAATACCTATGTTAACTTATAATATAAATTTAGAGCCCATAGAGTGACATTTTTTATTTTTCTTTACTTAAAATAATCTTCATTTAATTATCAAAGGTAAATGGAACCAAAATTACATTTATTAAAAGGTAATATGGAAATGTAAACATAATTATCATAAAATGAAATAATGGAAATATTGGGGTAAATTTTTAATGCTATAAAAATTTATTTTTAACTTTAATTACATATTTACCTTTTATTGAGGATATATATTTTACCATGATTACTATTTATAAGGATTAAAAATAAAAGGCACCTATTTCCGAAATTTGATTATCCAAATTCAAAATACTTAATAAATTATATTAAATTATAACCCTATAATATTAAACAATTAATTAAATAATAAAACCACAAATTATGACAAAAACTATTTTCTGGAAAAACATGTTCTTTAGCCATGAAATCTTGTAAAATAAAGATCCTTATACTATTATTTAGATTATTTAAAGTATAATTGATATTATATCACTTTAATAATAAAGGATTAATAAAATGGGACATTGAAAATTACATGATTTAGTGAAAATAAATTATTTTTTTACAAATATCGTTATTTTTCACTATTCACTGGAAAAGAGATCTTTTTTTGAAAAATACTTTAAATTATAACATTGATAATATTGATATAATGATTTTAGAAAATATATAACTGTGAAATAACAATATGTCAACAATTTATCAAGAATTTTTCAAAGATGATGATGTGGGTAAATAAATCAATCGAAAAAATTATATTTATTCAATGATAAATATATTATAAAATATTAGGGTCTTAAATCATACACCCTTATTAGAATTTCTCACTATAAATGAAATAAATTTGATAAAAATTTATAATTATACATCAACATCATAAAACCTTCAAGTTACTACATAGCTTCCTCAAAAATATGGTTTCTATTTGAAACATTGAACATAAGAGTTTTCATGTTTCGAAGCACTTTCTCTATATGATATATAATCTTCATTGATAATTTCAATAAATTAAAACCATTATCTAGTTGTACTAAATATTAGATGAGTACATTTGAAAGATTACGTGTTTAATTCATTAGGAGAGACACATAAAACATATCATGAACATGAGAGGGATTATATTTAAGCGCAAATCAATATATTGTTGTCTCGATATGATCATTAATTTCAATGAGACCAATAATTATAAGGATAAACATTCCCTTATTTCCAAATATGATAACCTTATTTCAAGGAGATATTCATAGTTATAACATCTCAAAAAATTAAATCTCCATACATCAATGATATTTTCAAGCACAATTGCTTTGTGGACTCTAAAATTATTTTTTGTTTTGTTTAATGGGCCTGACCTTCAATGACATTTCCCCATCTAAATTATGTACCAATCTAGTTTTTTCCTTAAATTAATTAAAATTTTTTTTCTTCAATTGCATTCATTTACAACATCATAAGGATCCATATAAATTATTTATTTAAAGAAATTTTTGTATGATTATTATACCAAATAAATGTGTTGATCCCAACCACAATTGAAATACCTAGAGAAATATCTATACTTGTCTTCTAATGTTTGAAGGGCCCTCTCATAATAAAAACATATCTAATGATGATATGTATTACTGGAACCAAAATCTATATCTAGATACTACTTAGGGGTTTTCCAGAACATGTATGTAAACATTAGACTAAAATAGATATTACTGAGAGTGGTACTCCATGAAATCACACAACATAATCAATTTATAATCTAGGTATCTGGTTAAGAGATAATTCACCTCTAATAGTTATGAAATACCCAAAATTTCTAACATGATGGACTATATCTAAAATATAATTGATACATTGATCTTTTATGGAGTCTAATGAAGATATCAATGTTAATTATTTCACATGTCAATTTTTTAAGGTTAATGGATGAAAATTCCCCTTAGACATCTATATCTCAGCCACAACTTGTAAACACATGAAGAATTGGGATACATACTCTGCTATATCCATTTTCATCATATCCCACTAAAAATATTCTTTGAAAAATATATAAATTTAAAAAATCTAGAATAAATTTTAAATATTGATTGTAAAATTTCTCTAACAACACATTATTTAGGTATTCCAATGAAAAAACATGTAATTTGTTTTTGAAACTTGTCATTCATGCATGATCATGGTTGAACAAAATAAAATTCATCACCTTATTTTATAATTACACATATTCCATATATTCCTCCTCAATATACTCACGGATGGATGGTGGAACATCCATCTTACTGAGATAAGATATGGCCTAATCCTCATTATTTGATGATGTAAATTATAAAAATCTATAAACATTTGATCTCTTTTAAACCTCATCCTAAAAATTCATGCTTGGTCATTCATACTCACAGAATCAACCACCTTGTGAAAATTCCCAAGGTTGTCTTGTTTTAGAAATTCATAATCTTTTGCCAACAGTAACCATATTCTTAGGCAAATATTCACATATTTTTGGGTAATTATATACTACAATATTTTATAATCTAAATATATATAAACCTTTCAGTATATATATAATTCATCGATATCTTCAATGAAATAATTACTACTTCTAGATCCAAATCCTATGTTGGTTAATTATTATCAGGAATTTTTAATTAAAGAGAGCCATAAATTATCCCCATAACATTCATTTGTAGGAAGGATCCCAATGCCTTATTTTATATAACACTATATACCACCAACCCCTATCCAATAAATTTTATTATAAGTATAGGTTATCTAACCAAATTTCATTTTTGTTCATTGAAATTATACTCACTTTCATATGTACAAAAGGTCATGGCTCCAATATTGGGTAAAATTGTTAGTTGGTTAGATAGTAGCTAGAGATCTATCATAAAGCGTTGGAAATATCATGAAATCCAAGAAAATGATGGATCCCAAAATACATGGTTGGTCTATACCATAACTAAATAACTTCCTTCTTTGAAGGATCCGTTTATATTCCATCACTTGGAATTATATAACCTATGAATTAGACATTTTTTAAATAATTCAGTCTTCATAATTGTGGAATATAGCTTTACAAACCTCAAGGTCATTACAAAATGATGAATTATTCCTGATTCTATTCCTTGGTCGTTGAATATATAAAAATATCTTCTATAAATTCCACCATATTCTATTTAATGTAATCTCTAAAGGATCTATTTATTAAGACCATAATTATATCCCGATAATTGGTAAGACTAAATGGAATTGCTATAAATTATAATTATAATACATCTTATATAATTTTATTTTATGTATAATATTATTCTTTACCAATAGAAGATTATATCCAGATCCAAGATCAATCAAGGAAAAATATTTTTGTTATCATAAATGATCCAATAGATCCTCGAAATGGGGTATATGATACTTAATCATAACATCGATTTTTTATGTTCATGATAATCAATTCAAAAATTCATTGACCTATATTTATTCAGAATACAAACAAGAGGTTCAACCCATGGTGAACAACTAAGATGAATGAATCTATTATACATATTCTATTGGAGTCCCTTATTCAATTTTTGTAACTCAATCAAGGATATTCTATATAGTGTCTTTATTATAGGTGTAGTTCCATTTGTGAGTTCAGCTGAAAACAATACTTCATGATTCATTGGATGGATAGGAAAGACATCCAGAAAGACATCAAAAAACCAAATATAATATAAATACCATCATTATCATGTTTTACCCAACCTTATTAGATAAATATACTTTATGAATAGGTAGTAAAACCTATATTATTGGTGTAATTTCCATTGGATGTTTAGGTTCATCTACACATCAATAAACTATCATTATATGATTTACAATATCAAATATAACTTCACACCCTTCAAAATTTATGTGGGATCTATATCAGGAGATCCAACAAATGCCAAAAATTATATAAAATTTAACGAGAGTATGAATAATAACATTTAAATGTAGAATATCTTCATTAACAACTATTAGGGATGAGCTATAGCTACGAGATGTGATCATCATACCATTATGAGTTTTCACTACTTACTCAATATATATCATTCCTGTGGTGGTGTGATACCTTTAAAAAATTATTCATATATGAAAGATTTTGTAGAACCTAAATTTTCTTAAAAAACTAAATTCTCTAGTGAATAATAAGTGTACCTTTATCCAGATCACTTGAATGATCTTATATAATTTTAGTAGTTCTCTAATCTTATCATTATCCCTTTGGGTTATTCATTTTTAATTTAACTTGAATCCATTGGTATTGGTTTTAATGATGCATCAACTCTTTACGGTTAGAAGACAAGATAGTAGTAGATTCTCTTTTTTCCATTCACTTTTTCGCAAGAATACCCTTATCTCTAAACATGTAGATATCTCTAATTTCCTTTAAAAATTATATCTGATGTTTATTCCCACACATTTCAGATAATAGTAATCACTTCATTCCCTTATTATTTTATCTATTTCCTTATTCTGGGTGGTCAGATGACCTCTTCTTCTCTTTATTTCCCTTAAAGATATAGGATCAAGAAAATTATCTCCCTATATTAATATAAGTTGATACTATATTTTCATATGATGAATTTTTTTGAAAAACCCGTTCCATTAAAATAATTATATTAATACCTACAAATAAATATTTAATACTACTTTTTTTATTTATCATATAGTCCATAAAATTCTAGATAATCATTTAAATATATCCCCATTCACAAACAAATTTTATTTATCCTTTTTCTTTAATTTGTGTAACGTTCTCTCCATTTATCCTCAACATTCTCAGTGGAATAATTTCTCAATCAATATCACATAAAAAGTAATATATTTCGTGATTTCTATTTATTCAACATATTTTTTGTCATAGATCAATTAATATCATTGATCTAATTATTTGTTAAATAATACATTTCGATAATAACCATTTAACTATCATTACATCCCAATGCTATGAATATATTTTTGATAGAATTAATTAATTTCCCAAATTATAATATATTATTATTTACATTAAATTAGAGTATTTTATCACATGAAGTAATCCAAAATATGAATGTCATGTTGTGGATCAATATTTTATTTGATAAGGGAAAATATATTCCACATTACGGGAGTTATAATCCCTAATATGGACATGATCAAGTCAGTTTGAAAACTAGTTGTATTAGTTTATTTAGTAGAGAAATATTTACACTAACTATGAGTGTGGATTCAATTTCTTCTATTTGGTTTCAAAAATAAACAATGGAACACACTGAGTAAGCTCATAATGATCAATAATAAAGATTTATAAAATAAAAAAAACCACTCTAATGGTAAATCTATTCAATTAATATTGGATTATCATACGTATAATTTATGTTATGCTAATTTAAAATTATGTTCCAAAGGTTTCTAATATACTTCATCTGATACCAACTATAACAACCCCATCTCCAATAACCCAGATCCAATGTATACATTATTACACATTATTGAGATAAAAAAAATCACATAATTACTTATTGATAAGTTTAATAATCATGATGAATCACATAAATACATGATCCACATATTAATTTCAGTACTATAAAAAACATAACATAATAAACATTCTCACATCATTTATAATATTCCTAACGTATGACTTCAAATCTAGGGGAATCAAGAAATATATGATCTAATATTTTTAGTAAAAGTTATATAGAACATATTTTATCCCGAATAAATGACCCATAATCAATATGTAAAGGCAAAAAAAATCCATTTTATCATTCAAATGATTCAAAAACGCATTCATGAATAATATTAATGAAATAATCTAAGGAGTAATAATAACTAAAATAATAATTGAGAAAATTAGTAATGTTAGTTTTCATGACTTCCCGGGTCATGATATTTTAAAATCAAGTCATTATGCCAAGTTAGTTTAATCGATGGGAATTTATACACCAAAAACCCATTTAATATGTTTTCCTCATGAGAGTCTTTTATGCATCGACGGGATATCTATAAATTAGACTCACCTATCTGTATATATCAAAATAATTCCTCTTATATATAGAAATAAAATTAATTTATAAACTATATTACTTATCAATAATAAGATATATTGAGTAATGATTATGAAATCTCAAGATTTCCTCAATCAATAAAATAACACTCATTATAAAACACCTTATGTATAAATTTTATTTTGTTTAGTAAATAATAATATCCATGATACATGGAAAATTTATATTTATGTTATATTTAATCACAAATGAAAAATGATCACAAAAATTGAATGTTTCATGGGAAAGTTAATGACAAATAAATTTAATAAGAGATAAAACTTGAGCATAAATTCATTAGAAATATGGATTTTTAATGAAATCATGCAGTATTAAAAAATAATGAAAATTGAAAAAAAAATTAAAAATATAATTATTTATTTATTTTTATTTTTGAAAAGTGAAAAACTTATAGAAAAATATAAAATTGAATTAAATTATTAAGGAAGTGGGTAAACTTATTAACGTCATATATATTAAAAAAATTCCTTTTGGATTTTTGTAAAAAAATTACAAAATGACCATTGATATTGGAATGATTAAATTAATAACATTAAAATTTCCCAAAATAATCTTAATAAATCATTTTAGTAAATAAAATGGATATTTTTAAAACATTTAATAAAAAAATTTACATTAAAGAAAAATAAAACAAAATATTTTGAATAGGATATGCTTTTCATTTAAGAATTTATTAACTTGGATCAAGTTCTAAAAGGAGTATAATTTTTTATTAAAAATTAGAACTACTTAAATATATATATGGTAGGATAATAGATGAATTTTATGAAATATAGATTATTAGTCACCTTTAATGAATAATAGATAAATCTTAACAAAGATATGATTGTAAAATAAACTATTACTTATTTAGTAACTTTTGTATTATAAATCCATAAAAAACTAGAATTGAAACAATAATAATAATTAATAAATAGGGATTCAAGATAATAAATCATAAGTCGTGTATGTACTCCACATAAACATAAATAGTTTTATACCAAAAAAATATAACTCAATAGAGTTGAAATTTAGACAACATCCCATTCCTCAAGTTTGAATTATCTCATAAGTTATTCTAAACGAATTTATAATAAATATATATTTATTATATTGACCTCATTAAACCGTATACATATCTTTAATACCATTTATGATCCATTTATAACATATTATCAACCATTTGTTGACAATATTTTATAATTATAATTGTTTCATGTGTTAATACTTCAATTTTCATGAATGTTTTTATTTCTAAGTTCTAGTAATTGTATCTTGATAATGGTTATATTATATATATAACATTAAAAATGATCTAAAATATTACATTTTCATTAAAAATTTCTTTAAAATCATCTGTCAGAGGTGGACATGAAAAATGAATCTCATCGCATCATGGTCATTGTATGTGGACAATATTCATGAGCAATGCTATCTTTTTTTAAATGGTGGACGAGTAAGGAATAATATGATATATTATACATCTATAATTATAATTACTTCATTATTATCATATATATTTATTTTATCCATCTTTATGACATTCCATGTGAGGTGGTAATAGAAAACAAATTACATTGGTTCGAGAGGCAATAGTCCTCCATACACACGAGTGATGGAATTTCCCATTTGATTGAGAAGGATATGGATATATATTATCCCATAATCAAAATAAAATCTAATAATATGGTATATTCTGGTGTAATTATATTCTAATGGTTAGTTCATTACTGAAGGTGATGAAAGAAGGAGAAAAATAAAACTATGCAGTGAATATGATCAACCCTTTTTTGAAATTGGTCCTTTAGATATTCTCCTATGGAACCTAGGGATCGTATTTCTGGAAAACAAGAACATAAAAAACATTCTGATTTATTTTTATTCGAGGTTTTTTAGGGTATGGTCAATCTAAGTTCCACAAAGTGGTGTATATAAGAGAGGAAATGTGGTTCTTTTTTAGTGAACAAGAGGAAAATCATTGAATTAATAAAAGTATTTAAATATTATAAATTTTTTTCCACATAAATGTGGTATTATGTGGCCTCAATTTTGAACCTCAAATATTATATGTTGTAAGTATATTAGACCAATAAAATTTGGATATTTATATGTTTTATTTTAAATATTATATTTTGGTTTAACCACATTGTTAGCAAATTGTATATTTACCCGTATCACCATATTCTTCAATGTTAAAGGGTTATAATTTTACATATAAGGTATAAGTTTAATAATAGATCAAAAAGGGGAGAAATTTTAGACCAATTATCATCCTAATTATTATCTTTCAATATTTTCAAAATTTATAAATAATAAAATATAATATTATTTAACATAAAATAAATATAAATTCATTTTAAGAATTATTCAAATAGTTTGACTTCAAAGACATCAATAAATATATTAACATAAAATTCAATCATTTTTAGTATTATAAATACATTTTTTATAAAATATAAAATTCTATTATTACCAAAATTCATCATAATATAATTATTATTTATTATTTTTAATTTATTTACTTTGAATTTTCAACTACATGGATAAACACTTTGTCCACGTTGCATAAGTGATTAATGTAATTATACAATAACTAAAAATTATAATTGAATTACCATAATAAATATAGTCTCATTATAAAAAAATAATGTTTTATATTTCTTTAAATCAAATCTTTATCCCTATGTGAACTTACCAGAGAAATTTAAGGGCAAGAGAATGACATTTGTATTTTTCAAACATAAAATAATATATATAACATTACCAAATGAAAATGGAATAAAAATTACATATATTTTATGATTGGATGGATATTGTAAAATTAATCCAATCCAATAGATTTATTTATTGTTTTGGGAAAATTTTTAATTCCTTATCACTTTATTTTTATCCTTAATTCCTGATTTACCCTTTACTATGGAGATAAATTTTACCACAGTTTTTATTCATAAATCCTTAAAATAGTATATAAATATTTTTGAAATTCTAAAATAATAATTAAAAATATACAATATATTTTATCAAGTTCATTTTTATATGTTTTAGAGACTATTCTAATAAGAAACCCACAAAATGTGATGAAAATTGATTTTCCAAAAAAAGTGTTCATAGGTATAAAAATGGTCAAAAACATGTAAAATGATGATTCTAATGGAAATTATTTTATTTTTATAAATTAAATGGATTTTATTTCACATATATATATCATCCACAAAATATTGTTAATTATATATTAATTTTATAAATAAATAAAATACATGTTTTGATGAAATCGACATTTTTTAACGATTAACTAAAAAATAATTTTCTTTAAATGAAAAAAATTCTACCTAAAATAATTTTTACATGTTGATTTCAAATATGCTATAATTTTTATCTAATAATATTTTTTTAATTAATCAGGGTTTTTTTAAACTCATTTTTGTTTGTAAAGAAAGAAATAAAATAAATATGTTTTATTTAATGTGAAATATATCATAAAATATTTCAGCATTACATGAAGGTTCAGTAAAGGAGGGGTAAATTCTATTTTCAATCCAAATAAAATTATTTCTCACACAATTAATGTTAAATTGATAAATTTTATAGGTTTTTATCAATCATAGTAGCCAATTTATATTAAAAATAATAAAACAAAAAAAATTTATTTGGTCATTAAAATGAAATATGAGATAACATGGATGAACAAAAAGTATATAATTCAACAATCAAAATAGAATAAATATTCAAAGTATTGGAGGAAAAATTAAAAACCTATTAGTGGATGTTATTACAGAACACTTTTAGTCACTATATTTATTCCTTTTTAATATAAAATAATAGGTCAATTTTAAACTAAATCCAATGAATCAAAATGTTATATTCCCATTAAATTATTTTACTAAGCCATTTTTTAGTAGCATCTTACATACTTAGAACCTCACTTATTGAAACATCAGTACTATGTAGCTCTATCCCAAACAACATCTTCAATATATATGACTGGAAACATGTCCATGTACGTTGGGATTCATTGAACACCATGATTTTGACGTTGAAAAATAAAAGACCCACATTCTCATTTATTATGAAAGAACAAAAAATGAAACATTAAATATAGAAGGGATAATGTTTTTTCTATAGTTATACTAGAAAATTAGATTCTCTTAGTAGAACACACTGAGTAGAAAATAAAACAATCAAAAGAGATCTTGGAAACATGATTATGCAAGATTCAACATGACACAAAACCATCGATCAATGAATTCATATTTCTATAACATCTATTTAATCTCCAATTACAAAAATAATTTAATAAGTTTATAGATGTTGGGGTAACAAAATAAATTGGTCATATTACCAGATATTTGGATTTATATATAAAAACATTAGAATAAGAAACACTAGTCACTTTAACTTTTTATGGATATAGTGATGATGTTTAGCATGCCATTATGATTCTCCATCATGATTTGGAATTTTGTTTGTTTTCCAGAGTTTTTGAAAACATCTAAATAGAATATAAGTATGAAAAATTAAATTGAATCTTTAGGTGATATTAAAATAAATGTAAAGTTTTCTTTTATTTTCAAACAATTATTATAAGATTAATTTAAATCAACACCAAATCATAAATGTTTATCAAATACAATACCTAGGACAATGAACTTTAGAATGTCTAAAATTCTTTGTCCATCAGCCTGCACCTTCATTATAAAAAATTTTGTATTCATTATTCTTCTCAATAGAATGAATTCACTAGGAGGCCATCTCATTATTCTATCAAATAGATTCACTCACAGTTTTCACACAACCTATGAAATCCATTTATTGAGACATTTTATGTATCCATGTCTTCTTTATAGAAAATAATAGAACCAAAAATCCCATGATTCCATATATTACTCAATATTTTAATTGTACTAAATCGTGATAAAAATTTGTCTAGAAAGATAACGAAAGATCATATTTAATATATTTTAATACACTAAAAAGTTGTAGAACGTTAAATTCTAGATATTCTTGATTTTCCCATATTACAGTGTAATAGAGAGTATTATGATCTAACATATGACCAAAATATTATCCTAAAAATTAGATCCAAATTATTTAATTTCACTTAATATTAATCATCAGGATCATTTAAATACAAAAAGTCCTTGAGAAATTTATAAAACATTGTTTATTATCAATTCATTATTGTTTTGGAGTCCAATATCTCATGTATACCCATATATATATTACAATGTGACAAAAAAATAACAATTTTAACCCTTATCCTTATCATTAAATAGGTTCATAAATCATGGATACCAAAATGATGGTTTTATGTTTATAGATCTATATATGAAATCCTAGTTAAATAATATGACCTCATTGTTTATCCTTAAACCCATTATAACACTATTATATTCTTATGTACGGGAAACGTTATATTAATCATGAAATGATATTATGGTGTAATATCTACATTGTATTGAAATCATAATCTCCACTGACCTTATTATCCATGTTTGAATGAATAAAATATAATGAAAATATAATTTATTATAGATTTATTTAATGATTATGTGAGAACATTCTTTAATCTCATAGTTTAACACTGTAACACTACAATACAACATATCGAGGAAATTATATCAATAAAATTTTTCATACATGAATCATGAAATAAAATATGAATATTTGACTATAGTTATATCTATAATTGAATTTTACAATTTCCCATCATCTATTATAATTACTACCATCATCTATTGACTTATATAACGATAATATATTCCAATATTCATCATGATTCCTTTAGATAAAATTAAACATAACATTCATTTTTGAGATTCATTCATCATTCATTTCTATAACCATCCAATTTGGAGTATAGGATATAATTAAAATAATGTTAATCATAGGAATATGTCCAAAAGATTATGCAAAATAAAATATTTAAAAATATATGATATTTAAAAAAAATTAGAGTATCATGAAAACCTCTTTAATGGTAGAACACATAGCTAACTATATTGAAATATTCATGCTAGCACACCATTGTATTGGAAAGTATTTGTTATAGATAACCATCCCTCATTTATCTCGCACTCCTATGACCAATCTTAACTCCATTTATTAGTTCATCTATTCGGTGGTACTCCTCCATGAGCCAAAAGGAATAAAATAATATATATGTTCTTAATTTATATCCATATATAAATTCAAAACACAATTTATAGTAAAATCGTATATGATTTTAAAAATTCAATTTATATCTTTTAAATATTATACAAACATAGTATCATCTTATGATGATTTTTATGATTTATCTTCTATAATAATCCAAAACTATGCATATTGAAAATAAATATCCTTTAATATTATTAACGACATCAATGAATATAAAATTTTGAATACGTGGACATTAATGAAAATAAAATATGACATGCTCGGAATTAATAACAAATACATTCATGGTAACATTAAAAATATCTATAAATATTCAAGGTGTTCAACGTTATATGTCATCATAGTTTCCATATTTCCATTGATTGATGTAAACCATTATTTCATTCAGGGAAAAATATCATGGATGGGTTGTCCAAATTTAAATATAAATATAAGAACCTATTTTCTATCACATTCCATCATATTATTCATGTTCTTATCTGAAGAATAAATTACCTCTTTTGGTGGCATTGATTTTCTTTAATGATCTGAGGAAACTTCATTTTTTGATATCAAACACTCAAGTAAAATGCTAATATTATTCCCCTTTATTTGCATTAATATATTATTTATTCATCATCTTGGCCTAAAAAATATAATTATGTATTATTATTATAGGGGAATTATATGAGTATGATAGGCTCTATAAATATTTGATGATATTTTAAATAACATGGTAGTTTTTTTTAATGAAAAAAATATTTTTATAGAAATGTAAGGATTTAAAATTTTACATGAGGTTTGTGATTTAGAGGTTATCATTTTAAATGTATTTTTTGTTTTAGATTTTTCTGGTTTTGGTTTTATTTTGGTAGATTTTTGATATTGACCTAATTTTTTTAAAAAAAATTGGATTTTAAGAGGGTATGGTGTTGTAGTTCTTATATATGTTATATTGTGATTATTTTTTTCAAATTTTTTTATTATAATGTCCCATAGTTATAATAACTACTGAAGATTGAATTAATCTAATTTAAACATAATATTGGAAAGAAATATAGTGTAGTTATTTGTTGTGATTTTATAAAGTTGTTGAAATTTATATTATCATTTTTTACTCTGGATATGGATATGCATTGAAATAAAGAATGGATTGAAATGTTTAAAGGTATGTTATGTGTGTCAATAAATATTAATTTATTACTAATGATCTAAATTGATAAATTAATATGTATTAATATAAACAATATATAAAATTTTAGGTGAATAATTAATGAATTTGAGGAATCATTTGGTAATTTTTACATGATAAAGTTAATATTATAGTGGGGATAAAATGGATAAAATATCAAATTTTAAATTTATTGATAAGATATATAATTTAATCATGTAATTTTTTATAGAATATTGAAACGGTTGATAAAAAATTATTAATTAGAAGAGGATGGTAAATGATTGATTAATTTAATTTTATGCGTTATTTGATTTCATAGGGTATGGTTATAAGTTAGAATGTTAGTTCTTTAGTAGTGATGTAATGTATCATAATTCAATCGATTTATTTTCAAATTTAAATGTGATTTTTATGAGACTTGGCACAGAGACGGCACATAATTCTGATACCCGAAGTGAAAGAAATGGATTTTCAAGAAAATTTAATATTTTTTTAATTAAACATGTGAACTATTTTTTAAATCATTTAAATTGGTTTTCATTTCAAAATATAAGGGTTCCATTGAACACAAAACTATTGGATTCACCTAGAATGGACTTAACTTCGACCGGCACGGGTTGACAAGAAAAGCTATTTTTTGGGATTTTAATGAAATATTAAAAATAAAATAAACATATTTTATTTATTTTTTCTGATTTTTTCTAATAATTGCATCCAAAAAATTTTCCAACCAAGCAAAACTGAATATGTTGTTTTATTAAATGAAACAACATAACGTCTTCATAATAGAAACATAATAGAAATGCTGAATCAAGTTTTTTCCTTTTCTGGCCAAGCTGAAAATGTAGGATTATTGGTACAATCCAGGTTCTACTTGGAAGCTCTGGTGGGTGAGGATGATGAAATCCAACCCCCCATCAAAGGGATATTCACCAACGATTATTGACAAGTGGTGATAAACAGACGATCATGGAACGATGAACACAATGATACCGTTCAAAGCCAACGAATGATCTTACCCATGTAGGGGTTGTTATTTAATACCATTATTTCCCCATTCTTGGTTTTAATTGAAAACTCCAGATCAACCCAGGAACAAGTTGACATGCAGATTGTCGTTTTTGCAAGAGGGTCTTTATTGGGACTAAATCTCAGAGATTAATTAGTGTTTTGAAACCTCTAACAAGAAATGATTAAAGACGAAACAAACAATGGTCGAGCATCATTCCTTTATTTTTTCCCGAATTTCCCTTCTCTCTATACCCCTACACATGGATATGAAACGATGTTTGTGAGATGGCGATGAAAACGGTTGGTCCAGTGTGGTGTGTGAGAGACCGTCAATCAGATTCTTTATAGTGGAAAGGATCGTAATAATGTATTGAGCCCTAGGCTGTGAATTAGGTAACTCGAGGGATCTGGAGAACCCTATGGATCGAAGAATGGACAACCAGAACACATCCTATGGTCCATGGATATTTCTGCCAGGCCAATGGCGGTGGCGGCATGTCATGGCGCTGGCTGGATATGGGACGGTGGGGCGGTGCGCCGTGGTGGTGGGATGCCAACAGCCGTGCAACTACTGCATGAAGAAATCGCGGCTTCGACCACTATGTAAAAAAGTCTTTAGGAATTTCGTAGGTTGTGCGAAGAAACATAGTCTACTCCACGGTCTAGTTTATTGATGACAGGGTGCCTGCTGGCGCCGCGGGGTTGATGCACGTTGCGACATTCCGCATTGTCCGCGGAAGAGCCATGTGATGGGACAGACATGGCCAAGCCACATCTGGTTTTTTTGGTCCACTCATGAAGATTTGATGAAGGGAGATGCAACACCAGGGGTCGTCGTAGGGTACTAGACCGACACGAAAGAGTTGCGTCTGTGTTAAGAAGGCCAACCCTCTGCGATGCGGGTCGGGCTAGTGTAGGCATCTCGGTCAAGCAGCGGGCTGATACCAATGGGGCATACCAAAAACCCAACTATTCTAGGATAATCCCATTGGGTCGGGTCGAACAAGGGACGTGTCAGTTCAATCTGACCAAGTCGGACCATACACAGATGCAATCAGTCCCCGTTTTTCTAAAGTCAATGTAACTTCTAAACAAATCATTTTTTTGTTGATCCGACACTAGCACTGCGACCCTTAGAATGATACGGTCCTTTTGAAATATTCTATGTGAGTTTTTGAAAATGTTATAGGATGAAATTTTTGGTTTTAAGAGTAGTCTCTCTTGATATGGGAATACTTTGAGAAGAATCACGGTGATTCATATGATGAGATGCAAAGTAAGTTACTCCATTGATGACTGAAGGCACATGTACTTCTTATCCCAGCTGCTTTGGTAGAGATGGGACTCCCCACATTTTAGGTGTGGGTTCATTTTCCATTGAGTGGTTTCCTCTTCTAGTGTCACTCCCCTATAATACTAGGGTACATGTTCGTAGAAAGGTTCTTAAAAGGAAGTGTTGGTACTCCCCTTCCATGCTAGGGAGCAGATCCTATATCTTTGGTGTCAGTACTCCCCTTATGGACTACAAAGCGGTTCCTCCATAAATAACACATTTGGGGTTGGTACTCTTCTGATGTAATAGGGTGGTGGTTCCCCATAGCAAAATGACTTGCATAGTCCGTACTCATCTAATTTAACTCGGTGTTGGTCCTCTAGTCTTTGAGTGGAAATCCCCTACCAGGTAGAGAGTGGGTCCTCTATTATAGGAGTCAATACTCCCTTTCCATTATATGGTTTAGGTTCTACATACATAGTGAAATGACATAGTCGGTACTCCCCTATCATACATGGAGCGTGTTTTCTAGTATGGGGCATATAATCCCCAAATATACTGGGGCATGAGTCCCCCATAGAGAAAAAACATACTGAGTCGGTACTTGCCTATAATACTAGGTTGAGGGTACACTAGTCACTGAATAGTGCTCCCCTATTAGGTAGGGAGAAGATCCTATATTTTAAGAGTCAAAACTCCCCTACCATTCTAGGGTGGAAGTAAATATTATGTAATGCTACAGTACAGTCGTTACTCCCATATCGTACAGGTATTGGGTCCTCTATCCTGCAGTTAGTACTCCCCTGACGTACTAGGGTGTGGTCCCCAATAGAAAACAAAATGAGAGTGTCGAAACTCCCTTATACTACCAGGGTGCATGTCCTATAGTTATTGAGTAGTACTCTCCAACTGGGTTGGGTTTGGGTCCTCGACGTATGAAGTTTTACTCCCATGTTCATTCTAGGTGTGTGTCTTTCATGAGTGGTACTCTCCTATAGCAAATAGGGTGCGGGTACTCCCTTACAGATTCAAACTCCCCCATATCTGAGTAGTTACGGGGACTGGGTCCTCCATAAGGGATGTATCTCCCTCTACTACATGACATAGTTATGAGTAGTGGGGCCCTCTATATAAAGAATACAATACCTAGGTTGAGGCAAGTGCTCCCTCGACAAACTGAGGCATGGGCCACTCCATGCAAGAGCAATTAAGGTATCGTAGTTTAATCTGAAGTGGTTCACATTCAACCTTGCGTAGTGTTTAGTGGTGGGCCTATTCAATTGGGTTTCTTTAGTCTGGAATTGGGTGCAAGTTTGTGATAACTAGACCTCCAGTGCCAGGCACTAGAGTCAGACCTAGTAGAATTTTCCCGATGCAACACATTCTATCGAACGTATTATTAAAAATGGGAGGATTATAGCTGATGAAGTGTGTCTCTGGGACAGGTCCCATCATGGATGGAAAGATCATGGAGTGTGTTCTCAAGGTTTATCTGTTACACTTTGAGCCTTCGGTGAGGATCATGGTACTGGATAAAAGGTTGGACCTTATGATTCTTAGTGAATTAAAAAGGTATATAAGGATGTTCATGGTATATGTATGGGAATATAACCGAGTAGTGTTGATTTTTTATTCTCTAGTGATTTTTCTCTTATGATTTAACTTTGTAGTTTCGGGGTCCCCCACTGAGTATTGTTTTACTCACCCCTGAACATTATTTTCCCACACATGTCATGTCTTTTGCAGACAACCAAAAATTTTACACGGTCTAGGGAGGACCCGGAAGTAGTGGTGTTTAGTGAGATCAAACCAACAGGGCGTACTTCTATAGCTTCTGGAAGCTACCCATAACCTACCCATTAGGTAGGCTTCTCGGCAGATGAGCTTCACATATATGGAGTTTTAATTTTGTTCTATTTTTCTTTTCGTGGGCTTATATACGGGGTCATGTTTCCACCAGGTACATTACGTTCTGTTGTACTATGGTTTTGTTTAACTTAGTGGATTTCATGCATGGTTTCCATTGATTTGACATTCCATAAACCTAGGCTAGGAGTTGTGTGTGTGTGTGTAGATACATGGAAAATGTCTCCCATTTTAAGGATAACTCCATCATCACTAGTTCCCCAGCCCTAATCGTTGGGAGACGGGTTTGTGGTAGTCGTGGAATGAGACCCAAGGGACGGGTCGGGAAAAACTAGTATCAGAGTTTGTCGTTTCAACCTCAATGACCAAAGCCCTATTGTTTTTCATTTTGTGAAAAAAATTTAAGTGTTTCGAGTTTGGATTTTTGGCTAGACAATCCATTGTTGGTGCGGTGGCCGACATATCCATACACAATGACTCATAATACCTTATTTACGACTCAGTACATGGAAACATTGGTTGTGGGGAAATAAAGGGTACCTAAATTATATAGGAATGGTTATAAATTACATGTCCTTAATGAGTCATATCTCAATATATACTCTTCAATTGTAGTTCATCTTGATATATTTGATGATTCCACCATGACTATTTCCAAATAGGATTGTACAACATGATCATAATGATGATCCACACCAAGTGGAGGCTTTAGTACATGGAACTAAATCTGTGGAATTGCATCCAGGTCGTTCACTAGTGATGAAATGACCCATTAATCAGTAGTTTCTACCAACGCTACAGGTGGTGGATGCTTGCAGGCTAAGTATGCTAAATGATTTCCAATGATAGAGACCTCCCAGTTTCGGAGGTGAGACAGATCCTCATGTAGTTGATGATTGGATTGAGGCAGTTACATGAGTCATTCACTTAGTGAGGAAACCTCACAACTAGATGGTAATTTTAGCCGTGAGCCTTCTATAGAGTGATAAAGTAAGATGGTGGTGCTTTTTAATCCATAAGATTGACAAGGCGTGCCTCACCTAGATTGGCTTTGAGCACCTCTTCAGGGAGGAGTTCTTTTTGGATAATTTACACTATGTGCGTATACAACATCTTTTTCACCTATGGAAGGGAATAATGATGGTATTAGTGTACTTTTCAAGATTAATAGATCTTTCTCACTACTCTACAGATAGGGTGTGGGACCCTTACTTCAAGGGCTGGACCTTTGAGCAGGGACAACATTTGGAGATCTGGGGGTCGATGATACCCCTTAGCATTCTAACGTATCCTGGGGTGATGGAGTGATCCCTGGTGGTTGAGAGATACCAAGTTGGTGAGAATATGGATGTGAACTATTGCAGTGGTCACAAGGTAGAGGCATCTATTGGAGCTATAAAATGATAGGAGACAGGATCGCGGAGTATGAGGTATACCCATGCCCGAGCACACACATGTGGGTCTGTGGAACAGGAGAAGCCCTAAAGAGAATATCTACCACATGAGAGGTAGTGTTATCCTTGAAATAGCTAAGGGAATCACAGTAGTGATTTTCTTACCCATCATTCCACTAAGATGGAGCTGACAGATGAACCTTCTCGGCAATGAAAATTCTTGGATCCAGGAGTTCCGAAAGATGATGGGAAAGTCAGAGGATTTGGATGAGCATCAGGAGTTGGTAAGAAGTTTGCAGCTTTGCCACCACCACCCCCAGGCGGTCCACACCAGGATTAGGGAGATAGAAGATGTGGGAAATTATATCTATATGTGACCATGGATTATCACAGAAAAGATCTATGAGAAATTTGAGGTACGATTTGTGTCTTTTATTTTGGAGTCCTTTTTAAATAGACATAAGAGTTACCCATCATCCTTTTTCTATGAGGTCTATTTGAGATATTGAGGTTCCAATTTTATTTTGGACTTGAAAATCATTATTATAGACTTATATTAGAGGATAAATGTTGGTCACACACTGGCACTTATACCGTGACAAGACTCTTAGAGTCGAGAGTTATAGTTGGGATCTCATAATCATAGTGTCAGGGCCTTAGGAATTTATTCTGGGTAGGGAATATTACCATTCATACCTATATTGATGATATAATGAAAAAGATGTGGCATGACTGCAATGTTGAAAATAGGTTTTTTTTATAGTGAAAAGAAAACTCAAGCAGGACAGTGTGCACTCTAGAGAAGTGTCATGCTTACAATCGTCTCATGGTTGCAGAGTCTGACCCCATGATGTTTTCACAGTATGAAATTGTAATTTACCATTCAAACAGAGTTGAGATCCCACAAGTGATTGTGGTAGTGTTCCAATTTCGATAATTTGTGTGGTTGTGGGAGGTTGATGATAAAGGGCCTAGTAAGACCCAACATTCCCCCATGGGAATCCTTGTTTATTTCGTAAATACCCCGTCATTTTTAGTGAAAACCTTCAATGCATAACACATATAAATGATTTTTCACAGTTTACCAAGGGGTGGATGTGAAATGTGTGTTTCTATTTGTATCTACATCACGTTATTGTAGAGGTGAGCCTCCAGACCCTGTGGCTATAAATGTATCGGAGTACATAGTGCTTTTCCCACTTGTCGCTGGTAAAGAGATATATGCCCCTTTTTGTGTGATGTTGACCTATAAGATGTTGGACATGAAAGTGGTCGATCATAGTGGTTCCTCGAGGTGAGTGCTTGTATACAGCAAAGATACCCTTGATGAACTTTTTTTCTTCCCTTGGGTTTGGGATTTTCTTTTTAGGGATGAAAATCTTTATGGTCGGGATAATATAATGTCCCGGAATTCCATGGAAATTTTTTTCAAATTTAAATGGTATTTTTATGAGACTATGCTTTGAGAAGGAATATTATTGCGAGACCGGGAGTGGAAAGAATGTATTTCACAAAATTATTAAAAGTTTATTAATTAAAAGTGTGAGTGGGTTTTTTTATCTTTTGAACTGGTGCTGGGATTTAAAATCCAAGGGCACCTTTGGACTCATAATGATAAGATTCTCCAAGAGAATAAATATCTTCGACTGGTGCGGTTCGACTGGATAAGATATTTTTTCAGACTTTTAAAGAAAATATAAAAATAAAATAATATTATATTATTTATTATTTCTTAATTTTTCAAATCATTTTAGCCCAAAAAAATTTCAACCAAGGGATTCTGAATATGTTGTTCCATTAAATGAAATATCTTACCAACATTGTAACTGAAATGTAGATTCATGTTTCATCCTTTAATCACCAATCATACCACACATGATTTTTTTTGTAATCCTGGTTCTACTCTGAAGATATTATGGGTGATGAAGATGAAGTCCACCCCCCCCCCCCCCGCATCTAAAATATCATAAAAAACGATGACTAGCCAACATCCATAAACAGAGGTTCATGGAACGACGAACGCAACAACACCGTTCATTACCAAAAATGACCTGACCTAGGTAGGGGTTGTTATTTAATATATTTCTTTCATAGTTCTTATTTTCAAATGACAACTGCAGATCGTACCATGACCAGGTTGAACTGGGGATTGTTGTTGTAATGGTAGGGTCGTTTTTTGGATTGAAACTGGGAGATTAATTTTTGTTTTGATCCCTCTAATGGGAATAGATCAAAGTTGAAACAAACAATAATTTAATATCAATCCTTTATTTGTTTTCCCTTGTGGTAATTCTCTCGTTACCCGCACGTGTGGACACGGATCCAAGATGGTGCGATGATGATGGTGGTGGTTGTACCAAGGTGGAATGTGAGACACTGTCAATTGGACACTTTCTAGTGGAATGGATCACAATGGAGTTTTGAGCCCCATGTAGTGAAGAGGGAGACCTGATGGATATGGACTAAAGAAAGGACAACCTGATTGTTTCTAGTGGTCTGCTGAATGTTCTACCAAGCTGCCAGCTATGGTGGTGCAGGGTGAGTGACAGACAGTGGGGCAGCACGCCATGGTGGAGTGATATTGGCAGCCATGTGATGAAACTGCATCTTTGGCCACATTGTGACACGGACCTACGACATGTCATGGGTTCTGCAGAGAAACCTAGTCTACAATGATGACAGATTGACCAATGATGCAGCACCAGGTGGCGCCTCATGGATGTAAGACCTAGAAAAGCACCACTTTTACCACTGTGGCTCCACATAATGGGACACATGTAGTAGTGTCGCATGATGGGCTGCACGCAGCGACGTCGTGTGATGGGAAAAACTCGGATGAGATGTGTACGGTATTTCTTGTCTTCTCATGCAAACTGGATAGAGTGAGAGGTGGCACCAGGTGGTTCAACAAGGTGTTGGATGGGCATGACAGAGCCGTTTCCAGGCTGACAAAGACGGATCGTTCCTAGGTGGGCCAGGAGGTTGGGTGTGGGCCACACCCAGCCAGGTTGGACGAGTCGACAGTGGGCTATTCCGACAGTTGTCTAGACTCTCTACCCATCGAGCCATGCCCAATGGGTCAGAACCATAGCCCATTCGGTCTGTTCCTAGCCTATTTATATGAGTTGGATCTAGGAAGGGTCGGGTCAGTCCAACCGGGTTGAACTGGACCTGGATGCAACCAGCCCTCATTTTTCTAAAACAAACATAACTTCTAAATATAGCGTTTGTTTGATGAGAAATTTGTGGACTTTGAGAACTTGGGACAAGAAAGTCATCTTGAGATACTATAAGTGAGTTTTTATGAAATTTATAGGATGAAAGTTTTGGGTTGAAGAGTACGCTCTCCCGGTAATGGAATATTTTTGGCAGAATCACCACAATTATTATAATGAGATGTTGGGACAGTTGCTCCATTAATCAATCAAGGAACGAGTAATCGTTATCCCTATAAATTCGTAGAGATGGGACTCCCCATGTTTTGGGTGTGGTTTCTTTTTCCTTTGATTGGTTTCCTCTGACTCTGTTACTCCCATATAGGATTACAGAGCAGGTTTTTAGAGACATTTGTAAAGTAAGATTCAACACTCCCCTACAGTGCTAGGGTGTGCGTCTTGTATCCATGGAGTCGGTACTCCCCTATTGGACTAGGGTGTGTGTCCTCCATATCAAACACATTTGGGGTCTGTAATCCCCTGACGTACTTGGGTGTGGGTACACAATAGTGAACAAACTGAAAAAGTCAATACTCTCCTATATTATCGAGGTCTAGGTTCTCTAGTCACTGGGTGGTACTCCCCTATGAGGTAGGGAACTGGTCCTCTGTTATAGTATTCAGTACTCTTATTCCATTCCATGGTGTGGGTCCTCCTAAAGTAATGCTATGGTATTGTCGGTACTCCCCTGTCGTACAGGGATAAGGTCCTCTAGCATGGGGTCAATACTCCCTGGACGTACTAGGGTGAGGGTCCCCCATAGTGAACAAATGGATAGAGTCGGTACCCCCCCTATTCTACCGTGGTGTAGGTCCTTTATTCCTTATGTGGTACTCCTATACCTGGTAGGGAGAAGGTCCTCAATTGTAGGATTCAATACTACACTATCATTCTAGGGTTTGGGTCCTCCTTAGACAGTGCTACAACATAGTCAGTACTCTCATATCATTCGAGGAGTAGGTCCACTAGCATAGTGTTAGTACTCCCCTGATGTACTCAGGCATGGGTCCCCCATAGTGATAAAACAAGAAGATTCGATATTCCCCAATACTACCAGGGTGAGTGAATTCTAGTCACTATGTAGTTCTCCCCTACTGGATAGGGTGCAGGACCTCAACATACCATGATGTACTCCCCTTCTGATTCAATGTCTGGGTCCTATATGATTGGTACTCCCATTTCAGAACTAGGTCACAGATCCTCACTTATGCTATCATACTCTCATTTCTTGGTGTAGTGATAGGGAATGGGTTATCCATAGGAGTTGGAGCTCCCTCGACTACATGACACCATTATGAGGATCGGGCCCCTCATCTTGATGAAAATTATTCCTAGATAGAATATTGTTCTCCCTCAACAGACAAAGGCATTGGACACTCCTTGATGGAGTGTATGAGGTATCACTGGTTAGTTTGGATTATTACTCTCTAAACCATGTAGAATGGTGAGTGGTGGAACTCTTCACTTCGGGTTCCTTTGTCTTGTATTTGGTTCCAGGTTGGGATGACTAGACCTATAGTTCCTGGCACTAGAGTTGAACCCAGTAGAATGTTCCAAATTGAGCACATTATCATGGATGTAACATTAGGAATGGTAGTATTATATACAATTAAGCATATCTCTCGGACGGGTTCTAGTAGGGATGGATAGCTCTTTGATCATGAAATCCAAGTATATGTGTAATGCTTTGATCCTTCTGTGAGGTTCCTGGTACTAGTTGTAAGGGTGGAAATTTTGATTCATAGTGACTAAAACTGGTATATCTGGGTGTTTATGGTTTATGTATGGAAATATACTTGAGTAGAGATGATTGTGCATTCCTTATTGGTTTTTCTCTTGTTCATTTATTTTGTGTCTTCATGGTCCCCTACTGAGTATCGTTTTACTCATTCGTGCACAGGAATTGCCCACAGGTGTCATGTCTTGGGAAGATGACCCACACTTTGATGGAGTCAAGGGAGGACCAGAACATGATGGTGTTTAGTGAGATCCAACAGGTAGGGTTTACTTCAACAACTTCAGGTAGCTACCCTTTACATACCCTTCAGGTAGGCTTCCCAGCAGAGGAGCTTCAGGGACATGTAATTTTACTTTTGTTCTATTTTTCTATTGGTGGGATTCTATACTAGCCACAGTTTCTACCCTGTACTATACATAACATTTTACTCAGGCTGTGTTTTACTTATTAGATTTCATGCATGGATTCCTTGACTTTTAATTTCTAGTACCTTTTTCTTGGAGTAGTGTGTCTGTATACATGTACATTGGAAAATTCCCCACATTTGTAGGATAATTCCTTCAACGCGAGTCACCTACCCCTAACCATCAATTGGGATGAATGTTTGGGGTAGTCGCGGCATGGGCCTTAGTGGATGGGTCGTGAGTAGTGATGATATTTGTTATGGGATAATTGTAAAGGTTTTTATTATATTTGAACCCTAGGATATGATTTTTGTGCTATTATATTATGGAATATTTTTTATTTATTATGCAGCACCACCCTTGTGGGTTGACCTAATCATTTACCATACTATTTATTGGGTATGAATTTAATCTCTATCATTAGTGATACAGGTGACATAGATGGGTATCGACACACCTTTTCACACTATACCTTCTAAAAATAGTAGTGGTTATGATATGTGGTGTACTTGGATATGGTATGTGATTTTTGTATATGGATGAGATATATGGTTAAGGTATTTGTATATGATTTATCATTGTAGTATAAATATATATTATGTAGATTTGGAAAGGAATAGATGTTACAAGATCATTTCAATTGGGGCCTGATGGTTACTATATCATTAGGGAAATTATGTCAGATACCTACTTTGTAAAAATTTCATAGTTTATAATACATAAATTGAATAATGATTTAGAGGCTGATAATATATTTACAAGTGTATTTAGAAGAATTAGGATTGATTCATGAGTTGATTTAATAATTTATTTAACGAATCCTTAGAATGTTTTTTCTATATTAACACAATTTTTTAGGAAGCTACTGATAATTCTTTTGAACTAAAAACTACTTCAATATAAATATTTTATAGATTTTTTGGAGAATAAGATGAACCCTAATATCTTAAGGAGTTATTTAGTGGACGGGGAATTATAGTGGAGCAAGTTACCATTTTCCAAGTGTCACTCGTGGATTAACTACCAACTCACGAGGTTTTTTTTAATTAGTTCATGATAGGGTTATTTTAGAGTGAATGTTAGTTTTCGAATGAATCCTGACTATCCTCAGGTGAGTATTTAATTTGATTCATAAGGAAATAATACCATTTATGCATTACATGTGATATATGTTAGGGAGACGCTTTAGGATGTTAAAGGGACACAAGAATTCAATGAAATGACATTAATAGTCCATTAAACATGGATAATAAAGTGTATACTAATTTAATGGTATATATATTGTAATAGAATATGACTCATACATTTTTACACATGTGTTTCAATTTGGTCAAGATTCAATTTAAATTAATATAAATAGAATGGAATCATTATAAAATAAGTCCAAAATCTCATCTAATGAATTGGTATTTTAAATTGTGTATTTTGGGTGGGTATAGTGTTGTAAGATATTATAATGGATTGGGAAAGGATTAACCTAGAGAGGATGATTTTTGGATAATTAACATCTACATGTTTTAGTGAATATTTTAACATCTACATGTTTTAGTGAATTTTTTTCCAAAGTATAAATAATATATTTCTTATTACTATACCAAAAGGTGGTAGAAGAAGATTTTGAAATCTTTTTGATTAATTTAAAAGATAAAAATACATTATATTACAATAGTGGTTAGATTATTTATAAGTGTATATAAGAAGTGGTTGAACATTTTTATTTGTGACCATGATAAGTCATAGGTTACACAGGATAAATCTCATAGTTCGATCTGGATCGATTTGTCTTCTTTTACACTAATAGAATAGTATTGGTTGGCATTTCTCATCATATTTTTGGGGATATATAGAGTAATAATGTTTCAGGATAGGATTATTCATGACCTATATTATTATCCTAATGTTTTACAATATTATTATTCATGTCATTGACATTTTGAGTGGTCCTTATGGAATGCAATTTTTGTAATGCCCCGACCCCAGTTACCCGGAGTCGGTTCATTATTACATAACATTGGCATGATCACAAGAATGATCAAGTCTCGAAAGACCGATTAGTTTAGTAGCCTTGGAAACACTAGATATATTCACAACGTTTAAATTACATCAATAAGTGAAAAACTACAACAATATATTGTCTTCATATCCCCTCATACTATCCCTATAGGTCATTCATAAAATAATTCTTCACATCCTGGGAAAAATAAGACATAGAAAAAGGGGTGAGCTCAAATTCCCAGTAAGGATAACAATATAGAAGAAACTTTCATAAATATGAATAAAAATTTAAGGCAATGTATAACTAAAAAAGCCTTTTAAACTTTAACTTCAACATAGTGTGGAAAAAATAAAATGAAATAATTCCATTTACTTATTCACATGGATATTCTACTAATCAAATAATCACATGCAATATCAATAACCACTTTCATAATTATGGAATGCATAATGCCAGACTATCATAACCACATAACCAAGGCCTCCTGCCAAGAATACAAAAAAGATTTTTCCAAGGCCTTGTGCCAAGACACTAGTTTGTCTCATGAGACTTAACGATGCATCGAAGAGCTATAGCGGGCTCCACCCGTCACATATTAACTCCAATGTATCACATATGAAAAGGTACAAACATAACAAAAACATTTCTATTAAAACTAGAATACGACATGTAAATAATTCATCCATAAACCAGGAATGGTATAAGAATAACACATCAACAGTAAAACACATCACAAAAACATAAAAACAATATAGAAGTTTTGTATCATAATAAATCAACTTCAAATAAACTTAAAATCCATCAAATGATGTTGAGATAGATTAAATCAAAACTATTTGACAGAAATATCTCTTTTTTAGAAATCATTTAAAAGTCACATATTTATTAAGGAAGTAATTTATAAGATATTTTTGAATAAAAGTGTCCCATACCACATTGAAACTTCTGAAAATAAATATCATTTCAAAACATTCATGTCCATATAAATAAATCCTAAAAATCATTTTGAAAACATGGAAATTAATTAAAAATATTTAGAATGATAAATCCTTAAAACATTTAAAATTCTGATTTTGATAAAGAGTACCTTTCAGAAATTCTTAAAATATTCATTTTGAAATCATTTAAAAGTCACATAATAATAAAAAATTTACTTTGAAAATATTCTTATAATCTTCTAAGGGAAGCTTCAAAAATTTTATAATTGCAGAAAATAGCCGCACCTACCGTATAAGTTAAAAAAACATTCTTACCTTAATTCTGTCGAAAAGGATAAAATGTACCTTCTTTGGAAAACGACGGAAATATTACTTTATAAAGATCTTATAAAAAGTCAAACAAGGGTATAAATGACTTTAACCCATATTCTGTAAAATAGTTAGAATGTTTTGAAATTCACTTTCACGAAACATGGATGTGGATGATAAAGAGGTCCTAATAGATTATTACGTATAAACAACCTCGGATAATGAAGAGATTGTGAAATAAACCCATACCTTGTACTTTTGATTGGTTGAGGGTAAGTTAACCTCCTGTATAATGGTGAAATAATTATTATTAAATTATACAAGAATCATATATATTAATATGATATCATATATTATCTTTTAACATTCCTTTGTTAATAATAGTTTCGAATTATCGTTGTTTCGGGTGTTAACTTACTCGTTTTCTTTTATATGTTTTGTTACTGAAGACGTGTTTTTCATGGATAGTTTGTATCTTATTAATATCCATAATGATATCAAATCCTTAAACATTATTTTGAAATCATCAAATGATAATTATACATGAATGGATACGATGGAGAATGAATCTCATCGCGTTCTTGGAGAGGATAGTCCGTATGTACGCACGAGCGACAATATCATTCTTTTGATGTTAAACTAATATATAATTGTATGGTATATAATATATACAGAATCATTATCATGTTATATTTATTATTTACATTAATTAAAAATCATTATTATACCTATCCAAATAATAATATATTGAATAACAATTACACCATGATGTGGAGACAGTAAGTCGTACGTACGCACATATGGTGACATGTCATTCAAAGGATGGATAGAATACTGAATATGGTTGTACCAAATTTATAATAATATTACAGTATATAGGAGATACTGTATTCACTATTTTATAATGGGAATAACAAATAAAGAATAAGTTGAAGAAGAAATGAATTTGAAAAAGGGTGGTGAAAACATTACATCTTCTTCGGGTTCTTCTTTTAGATTTGATCAAAAGGGCCCCTTAGGTTGGCTTTCTGACTAGAGGAAGGCCTCTAGGATGAATTTAGGGAAGTTGAGGGAGTATTTGGGTAGATTTTGGCTGAGCCAAATGGCTTTGAAGGTGTGAATTAATGATAAGGGGGAGTTCCCTTTTATAAGAGTGGTGATGGGCACCTTTGGAAAAGCTAGAAAATTATATTATAATAATTTCATATTCGGTTTATAATGGCTCAAAAGTGTATTATTTGAAGTTTAAGGTGGGGATGGGTTTATAACCACTCAACCAATAAAATTTAGATAGTTTTGAGTCATTATATTAACATAATCCTTTAGTTTTATCTCTTAGTTAATTAGTTTGACACTTACCATGTCACTTTGTATTTTTATATTATATAGTTAATAAACATACTATATACATCGAAGAGACCCCCAAGTGGTCCATTAATGATACACCTATCATGATATAAGTCTCTTGGACGAAATTTAGATTTTTAGGAATTTAATATCAATAAATAATATAATATTTTTTTAAAAAAACACTTTTATTTCAATTTTGACACTATTCAATAATTGATTTCTGTAAAACTATTAACAGAATGATTACTTCGAAAAAATTAATTAAATCAATCCTAACATGTCATATTAACATTGAAAATTATTGGTATTTATAGAAAGTCTCAAATTACATTTATTTGGGTATTTATAATATCAATTATTCTAATTTTTCACTAATTAGGTGATTACTGCATCACCATTGTGTCATTAATATATTAAACTATTTAATTTTTAAAAATTATAAATAAAATACCATTATGTAGGAAATCGTTTTCCCTTTATAATTAATATTTACAATTGAATGTATCTTATGTATAACCCTATATTAAAAATGGTTTAGTAAATAAACTTTGATTTTAACTCTTTTAACTCTTCTTTTATTTAAATATTAATAAATGTCCTAATCTAATACAATTGGACCTAAATGATAATATTTTACTCCTAAGGTTGTTTTTTGTCGAGATAAACTTGTCCAATAGAATTAGGACATGTGTTAGGGTAATATTAATATCATTTTTACCCTTAATTACCCTATTCACTTTTAACCGCGGTAAATAAAAGTAAAAAGTTACTATTTACCAAAAATTATTTTCATCTTATTGAACCACATTTTACTCCTTGATATTATCCGTGTCTCTCATATTTTTGAAATTCCACTCACAGAAGTGGTAAAATTAATCTTTATGAAAAATTCAGTTTTTTTAATTACCTCTTAGTGGTTTCACTAATCATCAAAAAATGAAAGTTTCCTGAATAATACCAAAAAATAGGCCTAAGATATATTTGATATTATGAATTCAAAAATTATTTCTATTTTACCAAATTAAAAACATATTTGTTTCATTAATTAATTTAAAAATTAATTCCCGTCGTCAAAACAAATAGTGCGTTTTTAAGGGATAATAACAATCAAAAGATTGACACTTGTTTATGTCCGATTTAGTTGTGGAATTATGAATAATGACAAACATTGTATTAAATGGTAAAAATATATTCGAAATATACTTTAAAACCACTAAAATTCATAATTTATCAATATAAATTATTTCAATTAAAAAAAGTTGTTTTTAATTAAAATTTAGTGATTTTCACAATTCAACAAAATATATATGTTATCCAAAAAGTTCCAAAATTTCACCTTAGGCTAAATTCGATACTCCGAATAGAAAAATGAATTCCATTTTGAGAGATAAAATTTATTAAATTTTAAAAAGTAGGTATTACTATTTATAACGGCTAGTTTGAGAGGTTGTGGTGTGTGTTAGAACTCGAAGTTGCGTACAACACACACAACTGTATTATTCAAAGGATAGTGTACCGTGGAAGCTTGGGATGTTTAATTGTAAATTTTTGATGTCCCCATTCTAAAAGTAAATTTATTTAGTCAAATTGAATATATAAAAGTTTAAAATATTGGATTTAAAAAGGGTTCACTATTAAAAGTTGGTAAAAGTGCAATAATGAAAATGAATTTGTTCTTACATTATGTCTAAGGAATTCATAATATGGATTCTAAAATTATAAGGATTATATAAAGTTTAAAATTTTGTTAAAACTATTCATAAACTCTTTTTAATGGATTGTTTTGTAAGTCATGGTGTGCATGAACTCGGTGTTGCGTGTAGTGCAAGTTATTGAATTATTTTGAAGAAATAACACACTATGAAATCTTGGGGTGTTGCATTCTCCCCTACTTTAATAAATTGCGTCCTCTCAATTTGAAACTGTTCTTTGAAAATAAAAGGTTGAATATAGAAAATATCATTGTGGGAAAACCCACATCGGAAATTAGTTTAATAAAATTATGTCTTAATAAGAGGAAAAGAGAAATGAAAGGGTCACCACCAAATTATGATCTATATTTGGAGAATATTGGTGGAAATTAGAGACATATAATTGGAGAAAAAACATAAATATTTATAGGTAGTGATTGTGGTAATAAATCACAAACAAGTGTAAAATTCAGGGCCTTAAATTTATCCATCTATGATGATTTAAAATACCATCGGTTCAGAAAAACATATGGTATTCGGATAACACTTTTTTTTGTTTTAAGATCCCTTCACTAATGTATAAGAATTAATTTCTTCATTGAATAAAAGAAGAAGAAAAATATATACTTGACAAGTAGAGTCTCATCCTTTAACTATTTTCTACCACAAACTCATTTTTCACTCTAAAATTTAATAGAACATAAAAATAATATTCTATTTATCCTATTCGTATAGGGTTAAAAAATGAATTTATAATTCATCTAGCAGAACCAGTAAAAAAACAACAATATTCAATCCAGGACATCACGTGGGTCAGTGGTAGGTGATACACCCTTGTCGCCATTTAGTTGTGGTTTCAAGTCTCATAGCCTTACTGGATGCGACGGGTTTCCACTGACCTCCGTGTTGTCCTTTTATGGAAATCCAAAATAATCCGAACTAGAACTATCCAAAATACTTCAGTCCAAAATTTATAAGTAAGCTAAACAAATGAAGATCCTTTTTTCCGCGTAATAACATGTGAACACCTTCATCATGTATTCTTTTAAAACACTACAAAATCTTGAATTACCATAAATCCTTATTGATTACAATCATGATCCCTTATTCCTTAAAGAATAATAGATATACTCCTTCAATCCAAAAATGTTGTAATCCCCAACAATGATGGAATATACAAATCATTAATCAGTTTCAAGGTAGTCAAGAATATTCAATATAATTTATCCAAATCAATCATGTATTATTCTAAAATCACTACCTCAGTATTAGAACCATATTATGTTTTATCTTTCTCGCAACCATATATTTTCCAAAAATTTAACCTACTATTGAGTCACTTTTCATTGTTCCACACAATCTCAAGTCCTTAATGAAATAATACTACAGTACAATCCTTATATACTCGATTATTATTATAACAAGTACATTGTTGATACAACACTCAAATGACATAATCAACATAAGAACTCTAATCATTCCTCTTCATCTGTGGTAGTATCATTACTTGATTATTATCCAATATCATCATTTGCGGCATAGTCTGATGACTGGCACATAGGTTCGTGTAGTGTCTAAACTCCTTGCAAATGAAGCATTGTGCATTTGAAACCATTTTCTTACCCTTGAAGTCATGTACTTTGTGCCCTTTTCCTCCACAATTAAAACAAACTCCCGTTCCTTTTAGGAAAGTTCCAGGGTGTTACTTCCCACAGTTATCACATATGGGTAAATTCTTCTTTTCCCTCTTCCCTTTATCCATATTTCTCTCTTCCATCCTTTTCATCTCTTCCTTCCCTTCAAATCCATAGAACTCAGTAAACTCTTTACTTATCTTATCAACACATTATATTATTTATTCATATGATGATAATACATGGGAGACTATTTCTCTTATAAATTATGGCTTAAGACCATGAAATATATGATCCTTATTTTTCATTGGATCATGTGCATTGCTCGAGTTCTCATTCCTTCTACTCGGCGCCATTTCTAAAAAATGGAATACACTAGATTAGTTTATAAATAACAATACCTAATCCCGAACTTGTAAAACACATAACATAAATTAAATAGTTTATGGATATAATCCATAATCATAAAAATGTATCCTTTGAGGATGTATATACTCATAAACCCTTCATAATGGTTTGCAATGAAAATGAGAATTATCCTAATAATATCCCCCGGGAGTGTCGTAACCAAGAGTGCAGCAAGGCCGGTTGTCATGCACCAGTTCCCATTCGAGTCTAGCTCAAAGTGGTGTTTTCGGGTTTTACCCCTAGGTACATCTGTGTCAGATCTACCTCTACCTGCTCATATCTAGACAGGGATGTATTGCTCGGAATACTAAAAAAATTTCTACAATAACAAAATTCTTGGAAGTACTTCTATACTAATCCTCAAAGTCCAACTTAGATCTAGGTGCTCTAATCAGTGTTTATCTAAATCTAGCTTCCATGGTTTGTACTAAACTTCCTCTGATACCAACTGTAATGCCCCGACCCCAGTTACCTAGAGTCAGTACATTATTACATAACATTTTCATGATCACAAGAACGATCATGTCTCGAAAAGACCGATTAGTTTAGTAGCCTTGGAAACACTATATATATTCATAAAATTTACATTACATCAATACGTGAAAAACTACAACAATATATTGTCTTCATATCCCCTCATACTATACCTACAGGTCATTCATAAAATACTTCTTCACATCCTGGGAAAAATAAAACATAGAAAAAGGGGTGAGATCAAATGCCCAGTAAGAATAACAATATAGCGGAAACTTTCATAAATAAGAATAAACATTTAAGGAAATGTATAACTAAAAAAATCCTTTTAAACTTGATCTTCAACATAGCATGGAAAAAATAAAAGTAAATAATTCCATTTACTTATTAACATGGATATTATACTAATATAATAATCACATGAAATATCAATAACCACTTTTATAATGATGGAATACATAATTCCAGACTATCATAACCACATAGCCAAGGCATCGTGCCAAGTCTACAAATAATATTTTGCCAAGGCCTTGTGCCAAGACACTATTTTGTCTCATTAGACATACCGATGCATCGACGAGCTATAGCGGGCTCCACCCTTCACATATTAAGTCCAATGCATTCACTTATGAAAAGGTTCAACCATAACATAAAAAATTGTATTAAAACTAGCATACGAAATATAAATACATCATCTATAAACAACGAATGGTATAAGAATAACACATCCACAGTAAAACACATCACAAAAACATAAAAACAATATGGATGTTTTGTATCATAATAAATCAACTTCAAATAAACATAAAATCCATCAAAGGATGTTGACATAGATGAAATCCAAACTATTTGGAAAAAATATCTCTTTTTTTAAGTCATTTAAAAGTCACACAATTATTAAGGAAGTAATTTAAAAAAATGTTTGAATCAAAGTGTCCCATACCACATTGAAAATTTTGAAAATAAATATCATAAAAAAATTTATGTCCATATAAATAAATCCTTAAAATCATTTTGAAATCATGCACATTATTTAAAAAGATTTAGAATGATAAATCTTTAAATCATTAAAAATTCTGATTTTGATAAAGAGTACCTTTCAGAAATTCATAAAATATTCATTTTGAAATAATTTCAAAGTCACATAATAATAAAACATTTAATTTGAAAATATCTATATAATATTGTATGGGAAGTTTCAAAAATTTTATAACGGTAGAAAATAGCCGCACCCGCCGTATAAGTTAAAAAAACATTCTTACCTTAATTCTGTGGAAAAGGTTAAAAAGGAACTTGTTTGGAAAATGACGGAAAGATTAGTTTATAAACTTCTTATAAAAAGTCAAAAAAGGTTAAAAATTACTTTAACCCATATTCTGTAAAATAGTAATAATGTATTGAAATTAACTTTCAAGAAACATGGATGTGGATGATAAAGAGGTCCCAGAAGATTATTATGTATAAAAAACTTCGGATAATGAAGAGATTGCGGAATAAACCCTTACCTTGTACTTTTCCATGGTTGAGGTTAGGTTAACTACCAATATAATGGTGAAATAACTGTTATTAAATTATAAAAGAATCATATATATTAATATGAGATCATATATGATCTTTTAACATTTCTTTGTTAATAATATTTTAGAATTATCGTTGTTCCGGGTGTTAACATACTCATTTTCTTTAATATATTTTGTTACGTAAGTCATGTTTGTCATGGATAGGTTGTATATTAATCATATCTAGAATGATATCAAATAGTTAAATATTATTTTGAAATCATCAAATGATAATTATACTTGAATGGATACGATGGAGAATGAATCTCATCGTGTTCGTGGAGACGGTAGTCCGTACGTACGCACGAGCGACAATATCATTCTTTTGATGTTAAAATAATATATAATTGGATGGTATAACATATATACAGAATCATTATCATGTTATATTAATTATTTACATACATGAAATAAAACATAAGAAACGGCAAAGCCTCCTAGATTATAAGTTGAAAAGAAAAACAACAGTAATTAATTCCATTAGAAACGTCCAAGCCTCCTAGATTATGCCTGCAAGTCCCTCATAAGTAACTTATTCATATCTTGGGAAAATAAAACATTAGAATGGGGTGAGCTCAGATGATCAGTAAGGGTATATAATTTTGTAGAATCTATAAACTTTTAAGGTAAGATGTGTAATAAAACAAAAGCCTTTTAAACATAGACTTGAACATAATATAGAAAAAATAAATAAAACATTACCATATAAACATGCACATGGATATTAAACTAGTCGAAAAATCACATGTAATAAATAATATCATAATGAGGGAATGTATAGTACCGGAATTTAATTTCTGTGTCAAGGCCTCGTGGTAGGACCTGTGGGCTAATAGTAATCGGACCCAAACACGTAGAGCCTCTCGAACAGGACTCCATCCCAGACACCCTTTTTAACTAGACTCCAACCTAAAGAGCACATATAGCGGAACTCTAACCTGGAGGGTATGGGATAATCGTAACCCAACCCAGAGGGATTAATTTCATCGGTCCCCAACCTGGAACATACTAGTCCAATACATTCATCATAAAAAAAGGTTAAAATATAACATAAACATTCGTATTAAAAATAGCATACGAAATGACAATACTATATCCATAAACCATGAATGGTATAAAAATAACACATCCACTGTCAAACATATCACAAAGAATTCAATACAATATGGAAGATTTGTATCATAATAAATCAACTTCAAACAAATTTAAAATCCATTAAATGATTTTGACATAGATGAAAATGATCTGTAAAATGATTTGAGAGAAATACCCATTTTTCATGAAATTGTTTAAAATTCTCAAAATTTATAAAGGTAGTCATTTAAAAGGGATATTTGAATCAAAGATTCCAATACCCCCTTGAATTTCTTTAGAAGAATTATCATTTAAAAAAATTCATGTCCATAAAAATAATTCCTTAAAATCATTTTGAAAACATGGATATTAATTACAAGGGTTTAGAAAGATAAAACCATTAAACATTTAAAATTTTGATATAGTTAAATAGACACTCCCATAAAACCTTAAACAATATCCTTTGAAATAATTTTTATAAAATATGGGTATCTTTGAAAAGTATGTCCCAGAAAATACTTACACATGAACAATCTCCGATAATATTGAGATTGATGAAATAACTCTTACCTCGTTGTAATAAATCGAGTCGTATGAATAATAGTCAATAACCAGCAAGTGAATCCCATAATATCATGAAGATAAATATAATCTTGATAATATATATCAAATGGTTGTATAGAATACACCACATGAAATAAATAAGTGGTGAACAATGGAAATCTCATGGAATTAAAAGTGAGAGAAGAAACCCCTTACCACATGTCCAATTTGACTCGCTCGTACGTTCCTTGTTCTTCCTGAATAATAAAAATAAGTTATTTTAAACTTGATTAAGAGTATTTTCATGTTTATTATTTCTTTTATGTCACTTATTACCATTCTATAACAATTAGTTAATTATTTGATTTTATATCGGACATTTTGTCGATGTTTGAAACTTGAGTAAAAACGAACTAGTTATAATTATAAATTGTCCATGTGGTCAAAAGTCCATTATCTATAGAATGATATTACTCATTTATATTTCATATATATCATATATTTCTTGAATATATATGTATTTATAACAGTACAAAACATTTTGAGATAATAAATGAAATGCACCATTCATGGAGATAGTAAGCCGTACGTATGCATGAACATTACTTTCATTTCTATTTTGTATTTTAATTGAATTAAAAAATAATGATACATAGTTATATTATAATTCCAGTACAATAACATATATAATATTATTAACTACATACTTTATATGTCCCACATAAGTCATTTATGAGTCATATCACTTCGAGGGGGCGGTAGTCCACACTTCCTCAAATGAAATTTTCCCATTTTACCCATAATGGAAACCATAAAAGTATGATATAAATAGAAAATTAAGAATCAAAATTAAAAAAACATAATATATATATCATATATAAATAAAGTTCCATCTTAATGGCCACCATGAGAGGTAGTAGGAAATAATTGAACAATCACCATTTTGTGAGGCGTTAGTTTTCCAACCACAGAAACAATATGTACTTCACCCATAAAGTGGAGGTCTGTGTAACTATTGTTCGAATACTTCCCATAACAACATCTTATTATATTGAGGATACTGTTTTTTTTTCATAAAATAAAGGAATATAAAGAGTTTAGTGGGGGTTAGATAGGTAAAATAAAATAACATAAAATAAAATAATTTAAGATAAATCATTACCTTTAATTTTGGTAACTTCCTTTGGTTTAAACCAAAAGGATTTTTTGAAGTGACTTGTGCCTAAGGTAAGGCATCTAGGTGTAATATAGGGATCTTGAGAGCTTATTTTTATTGGGGTTGGATGAGCCATGGGGCTTGATAGTTGGGCAGAATGAGTTAGAAGTGGTGCCCTTTTATAAGGGGGAGGAGGGGATCTTTTGGAAATTGTGAAAATATTATTACATTGTATAGTGATATTCAATTTCCAATAGTCCAATACTAATTAAAGTAGAATATAAGATGACACATGGTAGAAACAAAATAATCTAATAAAAATTGGACATGTTTTGGATATAGTTTTAATATTAATAATCGTATATATTTAAATCATTTATTAATGAGTTAAATAATACATCATCAATGTGTCGTAAATAATTTAATTTATTTCATGCCTAAAAATTATAAAAAATACCATAATTTATGAAATAATTTTATATTTCCAATGAATATTAATAGTTGAAAGGAGGACTTATATAAACCCATGTAAAAATTGATTTAATAAAAGATATTTGTTTATGTAATTTTTTCCTTTACTTTAGGTTCCTTAAAATAACATGTCATTATCATTCATTTGTGGCTCCATGGGGACCCAAAACTGACACAAGGATGCCCATGGTCAGCCATGACTCATCCAATAAGGTTTTGACAAGTGTTATGGTAATTTTGTATTATTATAATATTTTTTTACCTTGAATTACCCTATTTATCTTTAACCGCTGTAAATAAAAGTCAAAAGTTACTATTCACAAAATATCATTTTCATCTTATTGAACAAAATTTTAATTAATGAGGTTAATCATGTATCTATTATATTTTAAATTCAACTAACAAAAATGGTAGCATTATGTTTTATGCAAATTTTCATGTTCTCCTATGAGGTAGGTAAAAGACGGTAAAAAGTTTAATAAACATTTTTTATAGATAAACTTATTATAAAATGAATCAAATAAATTATATTGAACTAATATAGGTATTCTGTATCTATTTTGACCAAAAATAAATTAAAATAAAATAAATAAATTTTTAAATAATATGTCGGTTTTAACCAATAACTTTGTCTTTTTCACTATTCATCAAAAAATTGAAAGTTCTCAGAAACAAACCAAAATTTTTCCTCAAACTAATTTTGATATTCTAAATTATAAAATTAAGTTTATTTTACCAGATTCAAAACATAGAGGATTTATTTATTAATATAAAATTAATTTCCGTTATCAAAACCAAAAAACTTGTTTTTAAGAAATAATAACTAACAAGTGATGGATACTTGTTTATTTTCAGTTTCAAAGTGAAATTATTTCCAATGAATAAAATTGGATTAAATGGTAAAAATATAATATATTTATAATTACAAACCATTAAAATGTATAATTTAACACTACAAATTATTTTGATTAAAATGTTACTATTTAGTTAAAATATAGTATTTTTCACTATTCACCCAAATATGAAAGTTATCAGAAAAACAACAAAAATTTATCGAAGATAAATTATTATGTCCCGATTCTAAATAAGAAGTTTATTTTGAAAATTTTTATATAGAAACGTTTTAAATATTGGATTTAAAAAGGGTTCCCCATTAAAAGGCGGTAAAATTTCATTTTTTTAAAAAAATACTTCTTTTATCTGAAAAAATGAATTTTTTTTTAATTATGTCTAAGAAAATCATAATATGGATTTTAAAATTATAAATATTAAATAAAGTTTCACATTTAGTTAATACTATTTATAACCTCTTTTGAACGGCTAGTTTGGTAAGTCATGGTGCTCTTGAACTCAGTATTGTGTGTAGTGCTTGTTATTGAATTACATTGAATAAATAACTTAATATGAAATCTTGGGCTGTTATATTCTTCCCTCCTTCAATAAATTTCATCCTCGCAATTTGAAATTGTTCATCGAAAATAAAAATTTGAAAATAGAAAATACCTTTGTGGAAGACTCACATCAGAAAATGGGTTAATAAAATTTATTCATAATAAGAGGGAAAGTGAAACGAAACGGTCACCACCAAATTATGATCTTTATTAGGTGAACATTGGTGGAAATTAGAGACACATAATTGGAGGAAAATGAAAACAATTATAGGGAGTGATTGACATCCTCAATCAAAAGCAAGTGTAAAATTTAGGGCCTCAAATCCATCAATCTATGATGATTTAAAATACCATCGGTTCAACAAAACATATTGTATTAGGATAACAAATTTTTGGTCTTATGATCCCTTCCATAATGTTTAATAATTAATTTATCCATACAATAAGAGGTAAAAAATATATATTGGCAAGTAGAGTTTAATCCTTCAACTAATTCCTACCACAAACTCATATTTCATTCCAAAAGATTTCAAAAATTATTCTATTTATCATAATCGTATAGGGTTCCAAAAATAATGAATTTATAAGCCACCTATCAGAAGTTTAAAAAAAAGAAACTACATAATACAATCCAAGACATCACTTTGGACAGTGGTTGGTTATGCACCCTTTTGAACCTTTGATTGTGGGTTCATGTCTCACGGCCTTGTCGGATGCGACGAGTTGTCGCCCGACCTCTGGGTTTTCATTTTTACGAAAATCCAAAAATAATATCAAACTAGATATATCCAAAATACATCTGTCCAAACTCACAGTCCCAAATTTATAAGGATGGTAAACACAATGAAGATCCGTTTTTCCAAGTAATAACATGTGAACACCTTCATCATGTATTTTTTTTAAACACTGTAACATCTTGAATTACCATAAAACCTTATTGATTACATTAAGGCTCCCTTATTCCTTATAGAATACTAGATATACTCCTTCTATCAAAAAATGATGTAAACTTTAACAATGGTTGAATATTAAAATAATTAATTAGTTTCAAGGTAGTCAAGAATATCTAATATAATTTATCCAAACCAATCATGTATTATTCCAAAATCACTACCTGAGTATCAGAACAATATTATGGTTTATCTTTCTCTATACCATATATTTTCTAAAAAATTTAACCTACAATTGAGTCACATTTCTTGGTTCTACACAATCTCAAGACCTTATTGAAATACTACTGCAATAAAATCCTTATATACTCTATAATTATTATAACATGTACACAATTAATAAAATAATCAGATGACACAATATTTTAATAACAACGTATGAAATCTAATCATTCATCTCCATCTTCAGTAGTATCATAACATTATTATTATCCAGTAGCAGCATTTGGTGTATACTCTGATGATTTGGACATTAATTTATGTAGTGTCCCAACTCATTTCAGATGAAGCATTGTATATTTGAAAAAAAAATTCTTACCCTTGAAATCACGTACATGGTGTCCTTTTTCTCCACACATATAACAAACTATCATTCCGTTCATGCATTTACCAAGGTGATTTTTTCAACAACATTCACATATGGGAAACTTCTTCTTTTCCCCCTTCCCTTTATCTTGCTCTCTCTCTCTTCTATCCTTTTATTCCTTTGCATCCTTTTAAAGCCATAGGACTCATATAATTCCTTACTTATCTTATTAACACATGATACTATTTATTCATTTTTTGGGAATACATGTGAGACTATTTACCTTCTAAATTTTTTCTTAGTATCATGAAATATATGGTCCTTCTTACTCATTGGATCATACATATTGATGGACTTCACATTCCTTCTACTGGGTGCTATTTCTATACAATGGCATACAATAGGTCAGTTTGTGAATTTCAATGAATAATTCCAATCGTGAAAAATACCTAACATAAATTGAAACGTTTATGGATATAATCCATAATAATAAAAATATTTTCTCTAAGGAGGTATATAATCATAAATCCTTCATAATGATTTTTAATGAAATTGAGAATTATCCAAAGCATATCCCCCAGAAGTGTTGTAACCAAGAGTGCCACAAGGCCCATTGTTGTGCACCAGTTCCCGTTCGAGTCTAGCTCCATGTGGTGTTTTCAGGTTTTACCCCTAGGTACATTTATGCCAGAGCCACCACTATATGCTTATATATAGATAGGTATGTAGTTTCTGGGAAAACTCAAAAAATCATTATATTACCAAAATTCTAGAAAGTTCTTCTGTACTAATCCTCAAAGTCTATATTTTTGTAATGTGCTCTAATTAGAGTTTATCTAAATCATGATTTCAAGGTTATTGCTATCCTTAGACTGATAACAACTGTAACTCCCCAACCCTAGTTACCCAGATTCGGTGCATCATTACATAACATTGGCATGATTACAAGGAATCATGTACCGAAGGACTGACCGGTTAAGATGTCATGGAAAATTGATTACGTACATGAAGTTCAACATTACAACTTCAAAATAAAAACAATAGTACTTTATTCCATTAGAAACGTCCAATCCTCCTATATTATGCCTGAAAGTCACTCATAACTAACTTTTTCATATCCTTGGAATATAAAAAAAAAAGTGGTGATCTCCGATTCTCAGTTAGGATAAATAATTTAGCGGAAGCTATACATTTTTAAGGTAAGATATGTAATAAAACTATAGCCTTTTAAACGTAAACATGAACATAATATGGAAAAAATAAATCAAACATTACCATATAAACATGCACATGGATATTCTACTTATCAAATAATCACATGTAATAACTAATTTCATAATGAGATAATGTATAGTACTGGACTTTATTTTCTGTGTCGAGGTCTCGTTCCTGGACCTATAGGCTAACTATAACCAGATTGAAACCCGGAGATCCGCTATAACCGGACTCCACCTCGGAGAGCCTCTGTAACCGGAATCCAACCCAGAGATCCTCTAAAACCAGACTCCAACCCATAGGGTCATCAATTACCAGACCCCAACCCGAAGGGATTAATTTTAACGGTCCCCAACCCGGAACATACTAGTCCAATACATTCATTATATGAAAATGTTGAAATATAACATAAACATTTGTATTAAAACTAGCATACGAAATGTCAATACTTTATACATAAACCATGAATTGTATAAAAATAACACATCCATAGTCAAACATATTACATAACATTCAATACAATTTAGAAGATTTGTATCATAAAAAATCAACTTCAAACATGTTAAAAACCATTAATGGAAGTTGACATAGATGAAAATTATCAGTAAAATGCTTTTGGAAGAAATACCCCTTTTCATGAAATCATTTAAAATTCGAACAATTTATAAAGGTTGTCATTTAAAAGGTATTTTTGAATCAAAGTGTCCCATACAACTTTTAAACTTTTTAAAATAATTATCATTTCAAAACATTCATGTCCATATAACTAAATCCTTAAAATCATTTTGAAAACAATGACATTAATTAAATTTTTTTAGAAAGATAAATTCATAAACAATTTAAAATGATGATATATTTAAATATACCCTCCCCTAAAACATTAAATTATTCCTTTTGTAATAATTTTTATAAAATATGGGTATCTAAGAAAGGTATGTCCCAGAAAATACTTACACATTAACAATCTCGGATAATAATGAGACTGAAGAAATAACCCTTAAGTCATTGTAATCCATCGAGTCGTATGAAAAATAGTCAATAACCAACAAATGAATCACAAAATATAATGAATATAAATAGAATAATGATAATATATATCAAATTTCAGAACACAATACACCACATACAATAAATAAGTGGTGAATAATGGAATTTTACAGAATTAAAAGTGAGATATGAAACACCTTACCACGTGTCTGAATTGACTCACTCGTATGTTCCTTGTTTTTCCTAAATAATAATAACAAGTTAATTTATAATTTCTTTAGAATATTTTCATGTTTATTATTAGTTTTATATCACTTATTACCTTTCTATAACAATTATTTAATTATTTGAGTTCATATCGGACATTTTATTGATGTTCAGAACTTGAGTCAAAAATGAACTTGTTATAATTATAAATTGTCCATGTGGTCAAAAGTACATTATCAATATAATGATATTACTAATTTATATATCATATATATCATATATGTCCAGTTTATATATGTATTTATAATAGTAAATAACATTTGGAGATAATAAATGAAATGCACCATTCATGGAGACAGTAAGACGTACGTACGCATGAATGCTAATTTCATTTCTATTTTGTATTTTAATTGAATTAAAACACAAGGATATATATTTATATTATAATTCCTGTATAATATCATATATATATCATTAACTCCATACTTATTACATCCCATATATGTCATTAACAAGACATATCACTTCGAGGGGGCGGTAGTCCGCACTTCCTCAAATAATATTATCGCATTTTACCCATAATGGAAACCATAAAGGTATGATATAAATGGAAAATAAAAAATAAAAAGGAAAACACAAACATAATATATATATCATATATAAATACAGTACCATATTAATGGCCACCATGAGAGGTGGTAGGATATAATCGAACAATCATCGTTTCGTGAGGTATTAGTTTTCCAACCACACAAACAGTATGTTCTTCACTCACTAGATGGAGGTCTGTGTCAGTGTAGTTAGAATCCATCTCGTAAAAACATCCTAGTATATTGAGGATACTGGTGTAGTAATATATGAAAGGAATAAAAAGTGTTTAGGGTGGTTGGAGAAGTAAAATAAAACAATATAAAAGAAATGTATTTAAGTGAAATTGTTACCGTTAATTTGGGTAACTTCTTTTGGGTTGAACCAAAAGAACTTTTTGAAGTGACTTATTCCTAAGGTAATTATTCTAGGTGTAAGATACGGATCTTGAGAGATTATTTTTTCAGGGGGGTGACAAGCCAAAGGACTTGAGAGGTGTGTAGAATGGGTTAGAAGTAGTGTCCTTTTATAAGGGGGAGGAGGAGATCTTTAGGAATCTGTGACAATATTATTTCAATATATAGTGATATTCGGTTTCTAATGGTCCAAAACAAATTAAAGTATAAGATAAGATGAATCATGGTCGAAATAAAACCATCCAATAAGAATTGGACTGTTTTTGGATATAGTTTAAACATTAATAATCTTATTTATTTAAATCATTTATTAATGAGGTAAATACTATATCATTATCGTGTCCTAAATAATTAAATTTATTTGAGATATAAAAATAATAAAAAAATACCACAATTTAGGATATAGTTTTACCCTTCCAATGAATAATTATAGTCTAAAAGATGACTTATATATCCCCATGTAAAAATTTATTTTCTAAAAGAGATTTGTTATGTTGATTTTTCCTTTACTATAATTTAATTAAAATAAAGTGTCATTATCATTCATAAGTGACTCCATGGGGTCCCAAAATTAACCCAAGGAGTAACATGGTCTGCCAGGACTCATCCAATAAGGTTAGGACAAGTATTAAGGCAATTTTTTATTATTATAATATTCTTTTTACCTTAAATTACCCTATTAAGCTTTAACCGCGGTAAATAAAAGTCCAATGTTGCTTTTCAAAAATAATTATTTTCAGCTTATTGAACCAAATATTACATACTAAGGTTAAACATATTTCTCTGATTTTTGAAATTAAACAAACAAAAATAGTTAATTTATGTTTTATGCAAATTTGAAAATTTTCCTAGGAGGTGGGTAAAAGACGTTAAAAAGTTCAAAAAATATTTATATATCTAAAGACATTATAAAATGACTCCAATGAATTATATTCAACTTATATAGGTATTATGTATCTATTTTAACCTAAAATAAATTTAAATAAAATAAATATTTACATATTTAAAATGTCATTTTTAACCAATAACTTAGTGTTTTTCACTATTCATAAAAAATTGAACGTTTTCAGAAAAATACAAAAATTTCACCCTGAGCTAATTTTAATATAATGAATTCAACAGTTAAGTCTACATTACCAAATTAAAAACATAGAAGTTTCATTTATTAATATAATATTAATTCACCTCGTCAAAACAATAAAGCGTATTTTTCAGAAATAATAACTAACAAAATATTGATAATTTTTTATGTTCAATTTCAAAGTGAAATTATTTCCAATGAATAAAATTGGATTAAATGGTAAAAATATAATCTATTTATACTTTCGAAACATTATAATGTATAGTTTTACAATAAAAATTATTTTCATTAAAAAAGTTGTTTTCAGTTAAAATATCATATTTTTCACTATTCAACCAAATATGAATGTTATCAGAAAAACAGCAGAAAATTGTTGAAACTAAATTATTATGTTCCAATTCTAAATAAGAAGTTAATTTTTTTAAATTGAATATATAAAACTTTCAAATATTTTATTTAAAAAGGGTTTACTATTAAAAGGGTGTAAAATTGCATTTTTCTTAACATACTTATTTTATCAGAAGAAAATGAATTTTTTTTTCATTATGTATAAGAAACTCATAATATATATTCTAAAATTATAAGGATTATATAATGTTCACATTTTAGTTAATACTATTCATAACTTCTTTTGAACAGCTATTTTGGTATGTCGTCGTGTGCTTGAACTCTGTTTTGCGTGTAGTGCAAGTTATAGAATTACGTTGAAGAAACAAAATATTATGAAATCTTGGGCTGTTACAATATATATAAATAAATACAAACAACAAAATGTAAGATCGATCAATAAAGCTATACTCCATCTCATAGTCTTCTCCTTGGGTTTTATACTACACCCCAACTACCCAAAAAAGTATCACACTTTTCTCCAATGAATGGTGCTAAAAATAACTCAAAACAAACATAAAGGGGAGAGAAATTTCTGATTACTCATTTGGATCATGTTTTAAAATGAAAGAAAATAACTGTGGAATCATTGTGTCATGCAAACTAAGTGTGGAAGCACTAATTAAAAAAATCGGGAAAACTATGTATAATGGTAACCAAAATTTGAGAAATAAAATATAACTACACTTTTAAAAGAATCGCCTACAATTTTCACATCCAAAAGTATTCCCATAACATAACAAATTAACTACAAATTAGACTATTAGAAATATAAATGACATATCCCATATCACAAATAATAATGAAACCATTGTTTCTAATAATCCGCAAAACAATCCCATTTTCAACACAATATAACCATAAAATATTTGGGATAAAAAACACCTCTATTTATATAAATTAAATGTACATTAAATTATCAGTTCTCCTACAATTAACACCCATTAATTGTAACACCAGATATTGGATTCCAAGAAACACAACACATTGAGAAAAATTATAACATTTACCATAATCATACCATTAATAATAACAATCGATATCTAGTAAATATATACTGATTTTAAACAAAAATAATCAAAATTTTGAATAATTAGTATCAAAAAGATAGAATGGTTATGCCTTCAACTGATATCAACATTTCACTATAGCCATCATCAAGGGGTTATTTTCGTATCCATGAAATCTGACTTTCATTTTCACACGATTTATCCTGTTATATTTCACTTTCCACTTTAATAATATAAATCACTAAACTGAGAACAAAATATCAATTACATTTTTAATAATAATGATTCACCCATAACTCTCTTCATTATTTCATAAATTTGAACACATCACAATGTGAAAGGGTCTCTCATCCTTTTAAAATGATTCATTTAACTGATAATAATAATTAATCAGCATTCCAATCTATATTAAAATTATAAATTCATTAACTTATACATGTTTATTAGCAACATACTAATCCTAAATATTATATTAATTAGTAAGAAATTAATGATCTAGACTCCAAGACATGTAACCCAACCAAACATATCAACCCAATGATAGTGAGAATATAATATTCATATCAGAAACTAGAATCACTCCTCGAGAAGGTATAATACACCCTTGTTCAAAATGAACTGTTGGAATTCAAAGTATACAAAAATATTGAGAAAAAACTTTCATAGAGGTTTACACATTACAATGTTACAAACCTATAAAAAATAATAATGTTATACCTATGGATAATAAGAATCAAGCTATGACTTGTGATAATATCATGAATTTCATTAATAAAGGGTCCACATAACTCACCACTCATCCTTGAGTCATGGAATCATCTTATGTGTGGAAGGGAAAATAGGGTTGAAATCCACCTAAAATATATTAGAATAATTCACTAACCAAATGAAAAAATAATTCATTAAAATTATAACAAAATAGAATGGAATGATCCATTAGTCTATCCCAAAAAACCTTAAGACTTATCCAAAGATAGTATCTCACAGTGAGGATATAATCAAATGAATATAGTAGTATATCAAATCATGGTGTTCATAAAATCATTTATTTACTCATTAAATATTAAATTTTAGTTTTAAAACTGATGGGGATAGCTAACCAAGAAATTTAGTAACAATTAAACACTACATTTGTTAATTAACAAAAATTTATTATAACTATGAATTAATTTGACGGTTACCCAATTTTTATTATTAAAACCCAATATATAACCCTTTTAAAAATTTATGTAGTCATGTCCAACATCATATTTATAACCTACACCTAAAACTAATATGGAAACATCATTGTATGTATCTCCCCGACCCCAGTTACCCAGAGTCGGTGAATTATTGCATAACATTGGCATGATCACAAAAGATCAAGTCTCAGAAGACCAATTGGTTTAGTATCCTTGGAAACAATAGATACATTCATAAGTCTTACATGACATCATAAAATGAAAAACTACAACAACATCTTGTCTACATAGACCACAATCATATCCCTTCATACTATCCATGCGGGTCATTCATAAAATACTTCTTGGAATCCGGGGAAAAATAAAACATAGAAAGGGTTGAGATCAGATGCTCAGTAAGGATAACAATACAGTGTGAACTTTATAAATAAGCATAAACATTTAAGGAAATGTATAGAACTAAAACAAAATCCTTTTTAACATAAACTTCATCACAATATGGAAAATATAAATCAAAATAATTCCATTTACTTACTCACATGGATACTCTACTAGTCGAATAATCACATGCAATATCAATAACCACTTTCATAATGATGGAATGCATAAAGCCAGACTATCATAACCACATAGTCAAGGTCTTGTGATAAGACTACAAATAAGATTTTGTCTAGGCCTTGTGCTAAGACACTAGTTTTTCTCATGATACCTACAGATGCATCGAGGAGCTATAGCGAGCTCCACCCGTCACTTACTAAGTCCAATGAATTCCTCTTATGAAAATATTGAAACACAACATAAACATTTGTATTAAAACTATCATATGAAATGTCAATACTTTTAACCAAAAACCCTGAATGGTATAAAAATAGCACATCCACAGTCAAACGTAACTCATTCAATACAATATGGAAGATTATACTGTATCAGATTAACCTCAATCGAGAATAATTAAGGATATTGATATATATTAAAATAATCATCAAACTATTGAGAGAAATATCCCCCTTTTTCTTGAAAACATTTAAAATTCACACTATTTGTCAACAAGCCCTTTAAAATAGGTTTTTGAATCAAAGTTTCCCATACCACTTTGTAACTCTTAAAAAGAATTTTTATTTGAAAACATTAATGTCTATATAAATAAATACTTAAAACCATTTTTAAAAAATGGACATTAATGAGAATGATTTATATTAATAAATCTTTAAAACATTTTAAAATGATATTTTAGTTAGAGTTCCAAACCAAAAGAGAGACACTTGAATACAAATAATTGAGGTAATAAAAACATTGAAATATCATGAGAATAAATGGATGCATGATATACTATGTCAAAGTACATTATATACACAATATAAAAGTGATTTGGTGTATAAGAACAAACAAGTCTCAATGGAATGTAAATTGAGATGAATTCTCTCATAAAGGTCGTATCCTTACGTTAAGGATAAATCAATGACATAATTGTGTGTGAAAATTAAAAATACACTCAATATGATTGGATTTTATGTTTAAAACAATCAATAGACATTCACACATATTCTTGTAAAAACAACACTAATGAATTAGATGTTTAACTCAATAAATATATATTGAGTTATAATTACACTTATCAAGTTTATATAGTTGACTTGAGAATTTATCAATGGAGTGATTATGTGTATCAAAAGTATATCCATATAAATGGGATTGAAAATTATGATATAAGAAAATGAATAATGATTCCACACATAATCATGGAGTAAAATAATCAATGAAGTATGCGTAAAGCTGAATGAGTGGAAATTGAAATTTCAATTACCCTTATCGATTTGATAACTTAAGAAACAAACACCCATGAAAAAAGGATCATACAATGATGATTTAGATATCCATAAATTAATTTATATTACACAATGAATTCAATCATGGTAATTGAACACACCACATGCAATAAATAAGTGGTGAACAATTGAAATCTCACAGAATTAAAAGTTAGATAAGAAACCCCTTACCTTGTACTTTTCCTTGGTCGAGAGTGGGTTAACCTCCTATATAATTGTGAAATAATTTTTATTGAATTATAAAATAATCATATATATTAATTTTATATCATATATGATCTTTTAACATTGCTTTGTTAATAACATCTTAGTATTATCGCCATTTTGGGTGTTAACATACTCATTTTCTTTTATATGTTTTGTTACATAAGTCATGTCTGTTATGGATAGGTTGTATAACATTCATATACAGAATGATATCAAGTCCTTAAAAATTATTTTTAATCATCAAATTGGAATAATAATTGCGTGGATACGATGTGGAATGAATCTCACTGCGCTCGTGGAGACGGTAGTCCGTACGTACACAAGAGCGATAATATCATTAATTTAATATTAAAATAATATATAATTGGATGATATATCATATATACAGAATCCTTATCATGTTATATTTTTTTATTTACGTCAATTACACATAATTATCATACTCATCCAAATAATAATGTTTTGAATAACAATTGCACCACGACGTGGAGTCGGTAAGCCGTACGTACGCACGTGTGGTGACATGTCATTCAAAGGATGGATAGAATAATGAATATGGTTGTATCATATTTATAAGAAAATCAAAGTATATATAATATAATAGAGTTATTATTTTATAATAGTAAAAAAAACAAATAAGAAGTTGAAGAAGAAAGGAATTTAAAAGAGGGTGGTGAAAACATTACCTCTTCTTCAGGTTCTTCCTTTTGATTTTATCAAAACAACTCCTTAGGTTGGATTTCTAACTAATGTAAGGCCTCTAGGATGAAGGGAGGATAGTTGATAGGGTATTTTGGATGATTTTGGCCGAGAAAAATGTCATTGAATATGTGAATTAGTGATAAGGGGGAGTTCCCTTTTATAAGAGGAGTGAGGGGCACCTCAGAAAAAGATGAAATATTATTTTATACTAAATTCATATTCGGTTTATAATGGGTAAGAAGTGTATTATTTAATGTTAAAGGTGGGGATAGGTCTATAAAAACTCAACCAATAGGTTTTAGACAGTTTTGGGTCACTTTATTAACCCTAACTTTTAGTTTTAAGTCATAATTAAATAGTTTGACATTTACCATGTCTCTTTTTATTTTTATATTATGTAGTCCATAAACATACTATAAACTTCCAAGAGACCCCCAAGTTGTTCATAAATAATACAACTCTTATTATATAAGTCTTATGTCTGAACTTAAGATTTTTAGGAATATAATATCAATTAATAATATAATATTTATTTTAAAAACACATTTATGTCCATTTAGAAAATATTTAATAATTAATTATTGATAAAGTCTTAACAACATTATTAATTCAAAACAAATTAATTTGAGAAATAATAAAATGTCATATTAACTAATAAAATTCGTTTATGGCATCAAAACATTCAAATAATATTTATTTTAACAGTTATAATTCTAATTATTTGATTCTTTCATTAATAAAGAAATTACAGTATCATTATTGTGTCATAAATAAATTTAAATAATTAATATATAAAAATTATAAATAAAATATAATTATGTAGGAAATTTTTTTATCTTTCTAATGAATATTTATAGTCGAAAATAAAACATAAATAACCATATGTAAATTTTTGTTTCAAATGATATGTGCTTGAGTCATTTTTGTATTTACTTTAACTTAATTAATATAAAGTATCATTATCACTTTCCAGTGGATCAAAAGGGTCCACAAATTGACCCAAAGACACCTATGGTCGGAAATCTATCAACCAATAGGGTTAGGACATGTTTTAAGTTATTATTTGTTATTATAATATTATTTTTTTACCCTTATTTACCGGATTTACCCTTTAACAATGGTAAATAAAATATTTACCGAAGTATTTATTCAAAATGTCTAAAAATAAAAGTTACTTATTTACAAAATTTAGAACTCCTGATTATAAATATGGAATCCATTTTTCTAAATTCAATACATAGAAGTGGCCGAAATTAATTTAAAATTAATTCCCAATGTTAAAACAAAAAGCGTGTTTTTAAGAAATAATAACTATCAAAAGATTGGCACTTGCTTATGCCTTGTTTAAATTTGAAATTATATCCAATGACCAACATTGGATTTAATGGTAAAAATATAATCTAATTATACAATAAAATCACTCAAATTCATAATTTATCACTATTAATTATTTCGATTAAAATAGTTGTTTTCAATTAAAATTTAGTAATTTTCACTATTCATCAAAATATTAAAGGTATCTGAAAAGTACAAAAAATTCACCCTAACCCAATTTTGATATTCCGAATCCAAAAATGAAGTAAATTTTGAAATATAAAATGTATAAAATTTTAAAAAGTGGGTTTTATTATTCATAACTGGAAGTTTGATTGGTTGTGGTATGTTAGAACTCAAAGTTGCGCACAATGCAAGCTATTGCATTATTCAAAGGGAAAAGTACCGTGAAAAATGGGGTGTTACATTCTCCCCTACTTCAATAAATTGCATCCTTTTAATTTTTAAAATTGGTCTTGGGAATATAATGGAAAGTACCACATCAGAAAGAGGGTCAACAAAAAAATCACTTTAATAGAAAGAAAGAGAAGTACAAAGGTCACCTGAGATAACCCATACTAGTATTCAATGTAAGAAAACATGGATATGGATAATAAACTATGTGTCAAGATTTGATTGAGAGGGATAGAAAACATGATCAGGAGAAAGTTAACAACAAGATAACTACAAACATGTGATGAGACAATCGGTCATTAGTCTCCCAGCAGGAAAAGTAAACGGACAACATTTTTTTTGTTTTTTTGTTTTATGTTACATTTCATAAATATGAGGAATTAATTTATGAGACTGACTAAGAACATAAAGAGATATACTTAATTTTTAATTAATGTTTCATTCTTTAAAAAATTTCTACCACTAACTCATTTTTTTAAACGATGTGTATTCAAGAATACATTGTCACACAAGATGATCTAGAATAAACTTCCATAGAATCACATGATCCATGAAGGATAAAATATATATTTACCTTGTCATTAGAGATTAATCAAAACCAAAATGGTTAGTATAAGATATGATGATCCCCCAAAAGTACATTCCATTAGAGAAAAAACACTAATCTTAATTTTGACAACTAATCCTACAATACCCCAATGTTAAATAAATACCATTAAATAAACAATTGTCCTTAAAATCCTTCAATATAATACAAACTAATATTGGAACCCAAAACATAGAAGAATTTGGTTATGTATTCTTCCACGTTAAATTTTATCACCAAATGACATCAAATACTCTTAAAGTAACATACTTAAAATTAATTAACCTAATCACATATTATCTATTATTGGTTAATCATTTCCATAAATAACCCAAATCACTAAAAATACACAAAAACATATATAAAAATCCATCATTAATCCTGAAATGAAACCCCATAATATTCTATTTTCCATGGGCATATAGTGTTCCCGACAAAGCAAACATCTTCCATAATAACATTTATCACTTAATCACCGAATCATTTTCCAATAATATGGGTATTAATTTGATAAGACATAAAATCCCAAATCTAATTATTATTGATCAATAAAATCATTTAACAAAAAATAATTATTCACTCTAACCAGGGACATCATGTAATCCATTAGTAGGCAATAAATTACAATAACACTTTGGTTGTGGGTTTGATTCCCACAGCTTTGTTCGACACGATGGGTTGTCACACGGTCTACATGTTGTCCTTGTTCAAAAACTATATTTTATAACATTATCTAAATGAGATAAATTCATCAAAATAATCATAACATAATTTAATCAAAAATGTTATCTCATACCGTGAATTTTCATCCCAAAATATAATAACTTGTAACTGACTCAAACCCAATGATCATATAAAACCAAATGGTTATTTAAAACTATATCCACAAGGGAAAAGATAAGCCTTCCTCAAATATCATTTTCATATGAAAAACTACAGGGTTACAAATACAAGAGAAAATTGTACAAAAGTAATCCCATCAACAAGGAGTAATAATACTTTTAAAATTTCTCCAATAATTTATTTCCACATAGCTTCTTCTTTGACCAACAAAATATCCTATATAATAGGGAATTATCTCAAGTAATGTCCAGGTCATCAACATTTACAGAAAATGACTGTAAACAGATTCTTCAGACCATTTTTTTCTTCTCCCATAGAACTCATCATTTTTCCTCTGCAATTCTTTACTTTATTTCCTTCTTTCCCAGATGTAAAGCATTTATTTATTCCATTGAGACACTTTCCTGGGTGTCTCCTTACACATTTCATACATGATGGAAATTGAGGATTCTTTTCTCCATGGTCTCTAATGCTGGAGCTCTTATCATTCATCACATTTTTCTTCTTTTTTGAGTCTGGGTGTTGGTTAATATATATGTTGTTGATCATATTTTTTGAAAACTGATTTGGCATGAACATGATTTATTTTATGCCTATCAAAATTCCATTTTGTTGCTCCTTTCCACCACTGTTCCCACCCTGTACATCATTCTCAAAGTTACTATGAATGCCTTGGAATCTAGCCATTGACTAAAAGCAGAAAGAAATATGTGAGTAATAGTAGTCATAAAATAATTTAGAGAATATCATGACACCATATTTTCAATTTGAAACACCTTAGGATTAACGAATGTCATTTATTCTCATCTTATATTAAAAATTTTCAAATCGTTTTGTAATGAATATTTTATTATCCTAAGCACATCCTCCAAAAGTGTTGTAACCAAGAGTGTAGCAAGGCCCGTTGTCTTGCACTAGTTCCCGTTCGAGTATATATCAAAGTAGTGTTTTCGGGTTTTACCCCTAGGTACATCTGTGCCAGAGCCACCTCTACCGGCTCATATCTAGACATGGATGTATTTCCTGGAAAACTCAAAAAATCTCTACAATACAAAAATTCTAGGATGTTCTTATATACTAATCCTCAAATTCCATATTTGATACAGGTTCTCTAATTATAGTTTATCTAAAATTACTTTCCAAGGATGGTACTAAGATTTCTCTGATACAAACTGTAACGCCACGACCCTAGTTACCCAGAGTCGGTGCATTATGACATAACATTGGCATGATCACAAAAGATCAAGTCTTAGAAGACCGATTAGTTTAGTAGTGTTGGAAATACTAGATACATTCATAAGTCTTACATTACTTCATAAAATGAAAAACTACAAAAACATTTTTTCTACATAGACCAAAATCATATCCCCTCATACTATCCCTGCGAGTCATTCATAAAATACTTCTTGGAATCGTGGGAATGATAAAACATATAAAGGGGTGAGCACAGATGCTCAGTAAGGATAACAATACAGCAGAAACATTATAAATAAACACAAACATGTAAGGCAATGTATAAAACTAAAACAAAAGCATTTTCAATATAAATTTATTACAATATGGAAAATATAAATCAAAATAATTCCATTTACTTACTCAAATGGATACTCTAGTAGTCGAATAATCACATGAAATATCAATAACCACTTTCGTAATGATGGAATGCATAATAACAGAATATCATAACAACATTGTCAAGGCCTTGTGCCAAGACTACAAATAAGATTTTGTCAAGGCCATGTGCCAAGACACTAGTTTGTCTCATGAGACCTACTGATGCATCGAGGAGGTATAGCAGTCTCCACCCATCACTTACGAAGTCCAATCCATTCCTCATATGAAATGTTTGAAACATAACATAAACATTCGTATTAAAACTAGCATATGAAATATCAATACTTTTAACCACAAACCATGAACGTTATAAAAATAGCACATCCATAGTCTAACATAACTCATACGATACAATATGGAAGATTGTATTATATTAGATTAACCTCAATCGAGAATAATGAAGGATATTGACATATATTAAAATAATCATCAAACTATTGAGATAAATATCCCCCTTTTCATGAAAACATTTAAAAGTCACACTATTTTTCAAGAATCCCATTAAAATAGATTTTTGAATCAATGTGTCCAATACCACTTTGAATGTTTTAAAACGAATTTTTATTTGAAAGCATTAATGTCCATATAAATAAATCCTTAAAACCATTTTTAAAACAATGACATTAATGAGAATGATTTAGAATAATAAATCATTAAAATATTTTAAAATGATATTTTAGTTAGAGTTCCTAACCAAAAGAGAGACAGTTGAATACAAATAATTTAGGTAATCAAAACATTTTAATAACATGATAATAAAGGTATTCATGATATACTATGTCAAAGTACATTATATACACCATATAAAAGTGATTTGGTGTATAAAAACATAGGAGTCTCAATGGAATGTAAATTGAGATGAAATCTCTCATAAAGGTTGTATCCTTGGGTTAAGGATAAATCCACGAAATAATTACGTGTGACAAATATAAATACTGTAAATATGATTGGATATTCATTGTAAAACAATAAAATTACATTCACACATATTCTTGTAATAACAACACCAATGAATTAGATGTTTCACTCAATAAATGGATATTGAGTTAGAATTACGCTTATCAAGTTCATATCGATGACTTGAGAATTTATCAATGGAGTGATTATGTGTATAATAAGTATATACAAAGAAAGGGGAGTGAAAATTATGACATAAGAAAATGAATAGTTATTCCACACATAATCATGGAGTAAAATAATCAATGATGTGTGCGTAAATCCGAATGAGTGGAAATTGAAATTTCAAATTCTTTAATAGATTTGGTAACTCATGAAACAAACACCCCTGAAAAAAGGATCATAAAATGATTATGTAGATATCCATAAATTAAATTATATTACACAATCAATACAAACTTGGTCTATACACACACCAAATGAAATAAATAAGTGGTGAACAATGGAAATCTCACGAAATTAAAAGTGAGATAAGAAACTCCTTACATTGTACTTTTCCTTGGTTGAGATTAGGTTAAGCTCCTGTATAATTGTGAAATAATTTTTATTGAATTATACAAGAATCATATACATTAATATGATATCATATATGATATTTTAACATTGCTTTGTTAACAATATATTAGTATTATCGTCTATTCGGGTGTTAACATACTCATTTTCTTTTATATGTTTTGTTACATAGGCATTGTTTATTATGGATAGGTTGTAACCTATTCATATACATAATGATATCAAGTCCTTAAAAATTATTTTCAATCATCAAATAAAAATTATACTTTCATGGATATGATGGGGAATGAATCTCAACACGTTCATGGAGATGGTAGTCCACACATACACACAAGGAACAATATCATTATTTTGATATTAAAATAATATATAATTTGATGTAATATCATATATATAGAATCATTATCATTTTATATTTATTATTTACATCAATTACACATCATTATCATACCCATATAAATAATAATGTTTTTAATAACAATTACACCACGACGTGGAGACGGTAAGCCGTACATACGCACGTATGGTGACATGTCATTCAAAGGATGGATAGAATACTGAATATGGTAGTGAAATATTTATAATAACATAAAAGTATATAGAATATACTGGAGTTATTATTTTTTAATGGTAAAAACAAAGAAATAAAAAGCTGAAGAAGAAAGGAACTTGAAAGAGGGCGGTGAAAACATTACCTCTTCTTCTGGTTCTTCTTTTTGATTTGATCAAAAGGGATACATAGGTTAGGTTTCTGACTAAAGGAAGGCCTCTAGGATTAAGTGAGGATAGTTCAGTGGGTATTTGGGCAGAGGATGGCTGAGCCAAATGGCTTTGAATGTGTCAATTAGTGAGAAGGGGGAGTTCCCTTTTAAAGAGGAGTGAGGGTCACATTATGAAAAGATAGAAATATTTTTATATAATAAATTCATATTCGGTTTCTAATGGATAAAAAGTGAATAATTTAATGGTAAATATGGGTATAGGTTTAAAAAAGCTCAACAAATATGTTTTAGACAGGTTTGTGTCACTTTATTAAACTTATCTTTTAGTTTTAACTCATAGTTAAATAGTTTGACATTTACCATGCCTCTTTGTATTTTTTGAATTATATAGTCAATAAATATACTATAAACGTCCAAAAGACCCCCAAGTGGTCCTTTAATAAAAAAATGTCATTATATAAGTAATTTGGCCGAAACGTATATTTTTAGGAATAGAATATCAATTAATAATATAATATTTGTTTTAAAAACTCATTTATGTCAATTTTGACAATATTTAATAATTGATTTTTGTTAAGGTATTAACAACTTTATTAATTCGATCCAAATTCATTTAAGAAAAAATAAATGTCATATTAACCAATGAAATTCTTGTATGGAATCAAAACATTCAAATTATTTTTATTTTGACATTTATAATACTATTTATTTGATTCATTCATTAATAATGAAAATAATGCATCATTATTGTGTCATAAATAAATTTTATTATTCAATGTCTAAAAATTATAAATAAAACACCATTAGGTAAGAAATATTTTTATATTTATAATTAATATTTATAGTCTAAAATATAACATATATAACCCTATGTAAAAAGTTTTTTTCTAAAAGATATATGCTTAAGTCATTTTTTAATTTTCTTTAACTTAATTAATATAAAGTGTAATTATCACTTCTAAGTGGATCCAAAGGGTCCCAAAATCGTCCCAAAAATGCCCATGGTCTGAAATGAATCAACCAATTGGGTTATGAAACGTTTTAGGTCAATTTATTTTTAATATAAGATTATTTGCTTACCCGTATTTACCGAATTTACCCTTTAACAATGATAAATAAAATATTTACCGAAGTAATTATTCAAAATATCTAAAAATAAAAGTTACATAGTTACACAATTTGGACCTCCTGATTATAAATATGGAATCCATTTTTCTATATTCAAAACAAAGAAGTGGCAAAAATTAATTAAAAATTAATTCCCGCTGTTAAAACAAAAAACGTGTTTTTAAGAAATAATAACTATCAAAAGATTGGCATTTGCTTATGTTCAGTTTAAATGTGAAATTATGTCCAATGAAAATGTTTGGATTAAATAGTGAAAATAAAATATAATTATACTCTAAAATCACTCAAATTTATAATTTATCACTATTAATTATTTCGATTAAAAAAGTTGTCTTTAATTAAAACTTAGTAATTTTGACTATTCATCAAAATATGAAAGTTATCCGAAAAGTACCAAAAATTAACCCTAAAATAATTTCGATATTCCAAATCCAAAAATGAAGTCCATTTTTAAAGATAAAATTTATATTATTTCAAAAAGTGGGTATTTCTATTCATAACGGCTAGTTTGATTGGTTGTGGTATGTTAGAACTCGAAGTTGCGCACAATGAAAACTATTGCATTACTCAAAGGGAAACGTATTGTGGAAGCTTGGGGTGTTACATTGTAGTTACATGTAAACTATGTTTTTTGATTACAATACTTTTTTATTGTTTTTTCAAAAAATTTCCAATGAAATAAAATTAATTATCATTATCATTATCATTATATTCCCATCATTTTACATATAATTCAAATTGAATTTATCAAGCCAAGAAACATTATTTAATACAAGAATTAGTATCTTTATTCTACAAAAATATAAATCGGATATCTAAACCAATTACATTTCCATTCCCATCCATATAGACCATTCGATTCCACATACAATCAATATTCATTGTATCATATGTAATAAATTAAATTAAAGACACGTAAAATAGAAAGTAAAAAAATAAGGGGAAACAAATCGTTATATGGAATAATAATCTCATGTATTGAATTGATAAGTAACACACAAAACATTTCCCAAACTAAATCCCATAAAATCAAAACAATTATAAGTGTTAAATATTTCATATGAAACATACAAGAACCCCTCCCCTCGGACCATAACTCTAGAATACTAAAATTGAGGAGAAAGTTAATAAATGTAATACATTAGTTGGAGGGACCCTATCCCCATACTATATCTCCAAAACATCAAGATAAATTGAGTGATTAAAACTTACCATATTTGAATGAAATTCAATTAATGGTGAATTAAAAAATGTCAAAGGATTATACAATATCTATATATAGGGGTTTATTTATGTGTTTCAAAGGGGTGAATGTTTTTAAGAATAAAATTTAGAATGATGTGAATAACAATCAAAATAAATGACAATTATTGGAGTTATTCAGTTAAAGATGTTTTAATTTGGAGGAAATCCAGCTCAACAAGGTAACTCATAATTTAAAAAACATATCAATATTCATTTTACTAAAAAGGATAAATTTAAATCACTAAAATCACATTACATAACATGTTCTATCAATTCGAAGAAATCACAGAAAATTTAATTACCCTTGAATTCAAAAATGATTCCATAAAGCCGTTTGTTTCATATTCTACATCAAGTATTAATTATAAAAAACCATAACATTGAACATACATAAAATACATAATTCTTATATAAATTATTAAGAAGGATAAAATTTTAAGGTAAAATAAATAACCAATGATCAATGAAGAATCCTATTGATATAAGAATCTGATTGATTCCCACTATTGTGTTGAGATACAAAAAAAATTTATAGTGGCCATGGTCAAAAGGAGATATGAGGTACCTACATTTAGAATTGATATATCCCCCCATTCTCCCCAATTTATGTTCAACTTTTAATTTCTTCTACCATCACCACACCCTATGACATATTGTGGTGAAATTTATTTAGAAAATTTCATGATTCCACAACAAGTATCATGATGTAGAGGAATATTCTAACCTTTTTAACCTTCACCTACATCGCTACAACCCTTTCTTTCTGCAATTCCCTTCCGTAAGATAAGGGGGTATCCTCTTTACCTGATTTCCATGAGTGAAATAACCAAAGAAAACTACTTTCACTACACCTAACACCATGTACTAGACCAGAGGATGGCCAAAATCATATGAATCCTCCACTACTCCTCTAAAATTTTATTTACCTCCCATATGAGTCTCTAGTCCCTAGAAAACATAAGGGAATCTATTTTGAAAATTTGGACATTACATTATACACCAATCAAATAATTATAGTCTCTAATAATTTTAAATCAAGACCATGGATTGAGGAATAATGTCACATAAAAAACCATACCCCAAGATAAGTTTTATAAATATCACTATAAATGATATATAACCACCTCTTTAGAAAAACAAGAAACTATTTTATAACACCTAGAGTTTTTATGAATGTGATTTTTTCAAATAATTTCTCTAATGTATTATATTAAATTCTACACCATGTTAATTGTACATTATATGAAACATCAAGTTAAGTTTATACTACATGTAGAACAGATTTTTCTTGTGTTACATGGAATACATTGTTCAGATTTCATTACAAAGAACACCGATCTTAGATTTTATTAGATGCAACACTATGTTTAAAATAATTTTGACATATTATTAAACTATTAGTCTAGTAATAAACAAGACATTAGAATGGTGGATATGAAAATAATTATCTATGTGACATCCCACCCCTTCTCATTGGCTTGAGAGGGCAGGGGAATGCTACTTGGACTTAAGTGATGTTCCCAAGGCACCAAAAGGTGACAATAAATGATGATGGCTTTGATAATAAATTGGGGTATGATATTACCTTAGAAAACACCAACCCACCAAACAATCCACTATCCAACAACTACATGATGCTTGTCAAAAACCAACCAGACTCATAAATTACCAAAACGAAAACCTAACTTTCCCATAGCCATCCCACATGCCAAATAAAACCATGCCAAAAACCATAGTACCAAGAAGAAGACTTTAACAACACCCCAATGAACTGGAAACTATCAATAGAACCACACCAATCTCCATTCTCCATGTACAGCAACATCAGCTAAGCATCATGCCAAACTGCTAGCAAAATGAGGTGATATACTCATACTCGTGTCTCGTAATATAGCATCTCCAAAAGCAACTATATTCCAATGTAGGGGGTGAGTGAAAATATCTAGCATTTTTTCTCCAAACTACTTCCCTACACACACCACGAGGATAAAACAATAAGCACATTTATATAAAACAGATTATATAAAACACTAAATAGATCAACATTTACCACAAGACTAACACGCCTTTACCAAGATATGTCACACAATGGAAATCCAAAACTATGCCATAAGCCTTATACCCATCATGAATTAGCACAAAAAATCCCATATTTGAAAAACAACAAACAACAATGAAACCATTACGGTGGGACTTCAGCCCATCCTGTTCACTGCAATCCCAACTTGTGGTGCTTTCCGACCACTTTCCATAATGGGGGTTCTTCCGACAACTATCCATCACCTTTAAATGTGAGACTTCCCACACACTTAAACAAAACCATCATAGGCCATAACAATTAATCAACCAATAACAAAAAAGCACCAAGCCCACACAATAAGCACACAACCATTTCCAACATAGGCTAATTCACTTCAATAAATCACCAACTTATTGAAAACACCCTTTAACCAAATTTCCATGCCCAAACACATGTAAATAAACAACATCTTTATTAAAAACCATATTTTACAAAAATATCATAATCATCCACTAATTATTTTAAAATAAACAATTTAAAATCACACAATAAATTCCCTTTGGAAATAATACCCCATTTTCCCCAAAATCCCTGAAATCATCACCAAATGGATTTGCAACAAGATTTTCACATCATTATCACCATTAATTTCAGTAAAAATATTAATTATCACTAAAACCCACTAGTTCTAATAGAGTGGAGTCAAAAGAGAAGACACCTACCTTTAGGGTATGGGTGAATTCGACCCACACACAACTTCACCCCAATCCAAGAAAATGAACAACTATAACTGCACTAGTCGTCCTTCCCTATCATCAACAAGTCAGGAAATCATCAGCCAAGTAAAATAAAACCTATATATACACAAAATGGGTGTATATCGTGAAAATTTAGAGAGAGGGAAAAGTAAATCCAATGAGAACCACAATGAACTATGTGAGGAGACTTACAAAAGATGAATCGAGTTAACAACACCAAGAAACCCATTTATTTGCTACCAAAACGAGTGGGAGATGCCATAAAACCTTTGAGAACCAAAAATAATGATTGAGGCTCGAGTTGGAGGATGTTTGGAGTGGAATGGGTAAATCCTGAAGGATCCTAGATTTAGAAACCCTTCTATTTAAGTGGTGGAAATATTAGTCCTCACAGATTGGAGGACCAAGTGCTAACTGTGTGAAGGTTTCTACCTCGAGAGAAGGGGTCCACAAAGTTGCCTTACAGAGATTGTAATACTATGCGTAGGCTTTGAAAACCCACTATCTCCCTCTGCATGGTTTCCGGGAGAACCTTCTCTAGTTTCCCATACTGTGCGCAAACCACACGCCCTTAGAAAAGCCTCCAAACTTATCAAAAAAATTCCAAACTCTCCCAAAATCTTCCCAACTCATCACAACCACCACAAACACATTAAATGGTATAAAAATGGCTACATAAATCAAACTGGGGTGTGATATATTCTCCCCACCATTGTAATTTCTATCCACGGAAAGTAGAGGACCATCGCTTTGTAGAAAGAGCTCGGGCCATTGCTCAGCCATCTCTTTCTCCAATTTCCATGTCCCCCTAGATTATGACCATGCTTCCCCAAAACATGAACTAAAATGATTATTCTACCATGATGTACCTTTTCATTCCTATCAAAAATATGCACTGGAACGAGCAACATGTAAGAATTCCGTTCTTTCTCAACATGATCCCATCGAATCACATGGTCAAGATCCAGCGGATACTTTTTCAACTACGACACATGAAACTCATTGTTATACTCACTAAACTATGATATAAAATATAAATGATAATCCACCTCTCTAGTATTCTCAAGTATCTCAAAAGGCCAAATATATTTTGGAGATATCTTACCCTGGTTCCGAAACCGACGACGTCCCAAACATGGATATATTCTCAAAAACACATGATCTCCCACCTCAAAAAAAATGGACATCGACGGTCCACATACGATTTCTGACGACATTCAGTCCTCTCCATATTCTTACTAATCAACATGATCCTTTACTTATTCTCTTGGACATGACTCTGTCCAATCATAGATGTCTCGCTCGTTTCTACCCAACATAGTGGGGAATGACACAGACTCCCAAACAAAGCCTCAATTGGAGCTATATGTATCGAATCCTGATAACTGTTATTATAAGAGAACTCCAACAATGGTAGTTTCTCCCCCCATGAACCACAAAAATCCATCACATTTCCCATTATCATATCCTCCAAGGTTTTTCTCATCCTCTTGGATTGGCCGTCCGTCGAGGGATGATACGTTGTGCTCATAGTCAACTATATACCAAGGGATTACTATAAGGATTTCCAAAAATGATATGTGCACCATATAAGTCTATCTGGTACAATCATAATTTGAACCCCATGCCTTTTTACCACCTCCCAGATATAGATTTTTGAATGATCTTCCACCATATGAGATTAATGAATTGGGATGAAATGGGCCGACTTTGTGAGCCAATCCACAGTTACCCATATGGAATCTTGTTTCATGACAATTCCTAGAAGACCAATCACAAAATCCATCATTATTTTCTCCCATTTTCACACTAGAATAGGTAAATACTACAACCTATTTTTTGGTTGCTGATGCTCTGCCTTGACTTGCTGGCAAGTCAAACATCTCGAAAGAAACTAGGCCACATCCTTTTTCATACCAGCACACCAAAACTGCTCTTTCAATGCCTTATACATTTTCTGAATTCTAGGATGGATAGCCCACATAGATTGATGGTAATGCATATGATGTTCCTCTTAACATGACACTAGTACCATCATCTGATTCTGAAAATAGAAGAGTGAGATCCCATTTAGTTCCCAATACTCAATTGTCTCCCCAAAATTGAGTTTTGATCTCACCGCCATATATTCCGAATCAGGTGCCTCTACCTCTTTAACCAAACCATCCATGTTAGGAACCAATGAAACTAGAAATAGATCCAATCTTCTACCCTAGTCCTCACATTCCAACCACATGTAAGATGTAACAGACATCAACTAACACTGATCTCAAGCATGTTTACTCACTTTAGCATATGATTTACTACATAATGCATACGCCACCGAATTTCCCTTCCTCGATGTGTCAATTGGGTCAAAATATAACATCTAGATATATTCCATCCATCTAATTTTCCTCATGCTCAAATATCATTGTGAGAATATATGCATTAATCTCTTATGATCTGTAAACACTATAAATTTTAAACCGAATAGATTATAATGCCACATTTTTAAAGCATGCACCACTTCTACCAACTCAGAATCATGTTTTGGGTAGTTCTTCTAATGAAATATCAACTCTCATGAGTTTTATGCAACCACATGACCCCCCTTCTTGAGAAAACACTACTACCCAGATCCCAATGATTCATAATACACCACGTACCCTTTCCCTAGTTCTATAAAAACTACGACCAGTGTTGATGTAGGGAGACCCTTTAAATCTTCAATGTATTTATGGCACTAATTATCCCATTGAAATGTGATATTATTCCTTGTCAATGCTATCATAAATGAATCCAATCATGAAAAATAACAAAAAAAATGTCGATAACACCCAGCTAGACAAAGGGAGTTCTGTATCTCGAAAAAAATTGGTGGTTTCCATGAGATACAAACCTCTATCATTTTTGGATCAACTGAAACACCCTACTAGAAATAACATGGCTAAGGAAACGAATCTCATATATCCAAAAGTCATACTTTGAAAATTTGTCTTACAACTGCTGATCTATTAAGATACCCAACATGATCACCATGTTCTACCCATGCTCTACCATTTTTATTTAATGCACTATTATATCATCCAAAAACACCACCACGAAATAATTCATATATCTCTGAAATATCAGATTCAATAATTTCGTGAACACCCCTAGAGAATTCGTTAGACCAAATGGCAAAACCACATACTCATAATGACCATATCTGTTTATCAAAGCTATTTTCAGAGTATCCTCTTTACACACTAGCAATTGGGAATACCCTAACTAAAATTAAATCATGGACAACCACTCAGCTCCCATCAATAAGTAAAATAAACCATCAATGTGTAGAAGTGGATCTTAGTTCTTTATTTTATCCTAATTAAGTCTACTATAATAAATATAGAGCTGCAAGGTTCTATCTGCCTTTTTAACAAACAACAACGTTGTTTCCCACAATGGTGTACCAGGCTAGATGAACCCTTGTATTTCTAACACTTCCAACATTAGATTTAATTATGAAAATTTGGCACATTTCATTTAGTAAGTTGGAAGTGAGATAAGACCAGTCCCCATAATGAGATCAATTATAAACTCCACTTCTCTCGTGGGTGGAAACCCTGAAAATTCTTCAAAAAATACATCCATAAACTGATCAACATCTTCTTGAAGAACACTCTTCTCAACATCTTTAATCAATTCCAAGGATAAATCCTCTAACTGATACCATTTCATGCCAACAGATGGTGCCAAAAAATCTATTGCATCCAATTTTTACTCCTCTCCCCACTAATGAGATGTATAACACCATCCTCCATCACCAACTATCTATTCTCGCATAGAAATCGATGTGGGACTTAATAATTTTCAACCTATACATTCCTAGTATTTTATCCTAAGAATACATCTCAAGTAATAAGAAATTATAGTTCAATTTGTTCCATCCACAACTAAATAACAACCTCAACATAGGAAGGCTCGACACTCTCTTGGACCTAGAGGAGTTTGTAGTCTGAAAACAGAAGGCATCATTTCCATGTGTAAACCCAACAAATCAACGATTTGAGAAGAAATAAAAGAATGTGAATCACCCGTATCAAAAAAATCTTACATCAATATTGAATTTATATGAAATGTACCTCTCACTATGGATAGTCTGACTGATCATCAACCGCAACATGATCACCTCCGAAAAACTGTTTTTTTCTTCACGTTCTACACTATATTACCTTATTGAGGCATCAGGGTATTCCAAGAATGACCATGACCCACATTTTTATGCTACCGAGGGGTATGCTGCTGCCCCAATCCCATCAAGGCATAATTCCCCTAAAACTCTTGAAGGGTGTCATATGCACCCGACCCCAAAGCATTCTGACAATAACACTACAGATTCCCAATCTTCTTACAGTTATGACATGATCAAGGCTGTTCCATAAAATAGCACTTGATTCTGCTCGTAGAACCACACTAAAAACATCCCTTCGTTCTCTAAGGCTTTAGAGGAAGATTTACCGATCCTTCCATCAGATTCTGAGCCATACTCCTATAGAATAAATAAGTGTCCCACTTCTACATGAACCAAGTGTTTGAGTTCCCACTATTTCCCATATTTACCAACATACTTCCCCAACTAGTAGACCCCACATGATCCTACTCAGCCATCATAGATCTATTAACGATTTCTATGTAATCATCTATACACAACATTGATATCCTGGAAGAAATTCCCTGGTTCAATCCAGCATCAAACATTCTTGCCTTCAACGTTTTACTACCAGCCACATTTGGGGAAAACTGCACTATGTTCATAAATGCATCCACATAATTCTCACCACCGTGTTCTCTTTCTTCAAATGGAATAAATATATTGTATGATTAATTCTAAATAAATGAGGGTAGAATTTTTTATTAAGAAATTCCTAAACCCCCCCCCCCATTTCACATAATGGTTTCTCCCAGATTTGACCTCTATCTCCCCCCACCAGAGAGAATGATATTTGAACATATATGTGGATAACATCCCTTTCATCTCTACTATTTTTCCCATGAAGTCAAATATCCTATTCATTCTATTCATCCACACTTCAACCCTTTCTGGATCTGAATCAACCTAAAATATTGGTGAACTCTTCCTTTAATACCAAACTGCATGATCCACATGTTATGGTTCATCACCATTATTCCCACTTTCTACAGCTTATAAAGTGTGCACTATAATTTTTACTAGACTATGGTTCACCTGAGGCTTAGATGCAACCACATTTTCATCTACTTGTTCTATTTGGTCTCTACGACGCCTACCCAGTTCCATTTCTATAAATAAAAAACAACCTTAAGTCTCTCTCCCATTACAATAATGGTTATACAGTTGTAAAATCAAATCACATTACAACTATCTCAAACAGGATTTCCACAAGTTCACATTTTTCATGTTGAACTATTGCAAAAATTCCACCATGTTTTGAAAAGAAACCCATTTTTAAAATACCACAAGTTTCCATGTTTCAAATCATTTGGTTTGGAAACCCAATACATATTAAAAAAATTTATATCACACTATAGATCATTATTCCCCAATCAAATATGCATCCTAGTGAGAAGTCATTTCTACCATGCCAGTTAGGCTCATCTCATTGGCTACACCCACGACAATGAGATATCCAATGCCAATAAGTGACTCCCAACACATATGTACCAAACTCCCTGTTAACATGATGTTCAACATAAAAGGGTTCTCTACATCCTTTTATTCTATACATTCCTTGTTTTGATAATCCTATATCTTTCTACCATCCCGAATCAAGTAATAGGACATAAATGAATGTCAACACCAAAACCAACAATCCAAACCCCAGATTGAACAACTGGTCTCACTTGAAAACCATGTACTGAAGAAACTGATACCACATGTAACATGTAGCAACATATCATTTTTTTCATAGACTGGGGGAATGATCTTGGCCATAAGCGACGTTCCCAAGGCACCTAAGGAAGGAAAAAATGAAAGGGCTTCGAGAATAAATTGGGGATTGATTTTACCTTGAGAAAAAACCATCCAATGAAATAGTACACTATCTATAAACTACAAGATGCATGTCACAAAACAATAAAATTAATAAATTTCTAAAAAGGCAACCAAACTATTCCATAACAATCCCACATGCCACATAAAACCAATCCAAAAACTAGGGTACCAAGAAGAAGACTATAACAAGACACAAAATAACTAGGACACCATCCATAGATCCACACCAATCTCCACCCTCAAAGTAACACAAAATCACTTAATCATCATGCCAAACTGCTAGAAAAATGAGATGATTTACTTTTACCCATGTCTTGGAATACAATATCTGTAAAACCACCGAAGTTCCAAACTAGGGAGTGAGTATAAATATACAGTTGGTTTTCCCCAAATGACATCCCTACACACCCAACTAGGATAAAAATGTTAGATCGTTTACATAAACTAGTTTATAAAAACACTAAATAGCTTGAAATTTACCACAATTCAAACATACACTTACTATGAAATTTCAAACAAGGGAAATCCACATTAATTCCATAATCCATATCCCCATATTGCATTACCACAACAAATTCCATCTTTGAAAAAAACACATGTAGTTACCCTAGCCTTTTTTCATATAAAATTACATGTTTTAAACATTATTATACATCAGAGTACAAGCTACAGATCAGTAAGTCTAGTGTCTTGGAATACAAGTTACAAAAAACAAAAAACATGTGGCTAAAAACACTTCTTTATTTAATCTTCATAAGAGATCTTACCTTCTTTGAGCCCTTAAAACTAAATAAGGTACCTTGGGAGCACATGAGAAAATGGATGTGCTACAAATCCCAGTAAGGTGATGAACATAAGAATACATATTCAACACATGAGTTATGAGGGATGCAATACTGATATAAAAATCATGGAACATATGAAATAATATAATATAAAAATGGGATCATATAAACATGGAATCCTATAAATTTTGGAGAATAATAAAATATGTCTTTATTAAGAGTCTAAGTCTAACCTTAAATCTTGTTTCCCATAGTAGTATGGGTCAAGGATAACTACCAATATAGTTTCCCATAGTAGTACAGGTCCAGGATAACCGCCAATCCATTTTCACATTTCATGTCATGAGGTTTTAATTTACCGAATGCATTGGAGAACAATATGGGCAAACCCATCTCAATATTTTCATGAAAATAATTTCCACATAAATAATCATACAAAATCAGCCATACATAAACATAAGGGTACCCATGGAAAGAATTGGGTACTATAATCCTGGCATAATGCATAACCTATGGGAGTATCATGAAAGTGTCCATAAAAGAAATTGACTAGAACATACCTGGAAATTCATAAGGTAAAATAAGAATATAAAAAGTTATGTAATATCACACAAAAGTGACAACATATAAGAAATTTATTAGTGAAACATTAGCATTCAAAACATTTTTGAACATATTTAAAGATAATATATAGAGATTTTAAAATAAAAAAGGGGGAAATAATTTATATAAAACCAACATTGAACCAAAAATGTTTCCATGATAAAAACTAATTATTTTATAAAGATATTGGTGGCATAAAAATATGGATACAGATAATTTTTAATTGGGTAAACAATCAAGAAGTTCCCTTTAAATAGGTTTTATTATCTGAAATTTCTACTGAGGGAATATTTAAAAAACATGTGTATCCCCAAAATAGAGTGATTAAAGGGTTTTACTAAATTTATTCTGTAAAACTAAAAATAATTTAGAATATTTACATAAACATATAAGATATCTCCATTTTGATATAAAGAAAGATAAGTCATCTCTAAAGAACAAAGAAGGTTTGGGTAAAATTCATTACGGTTTATCGGCATGGTGTAAGGTGTACCAAAGAAGGATATATGAGAGAGAAAAGGGTTTTATCATCACTTATAAATCATTATTGAAGTATTTGGTAGTTCTAAATAATACCCCGTTAATTGGTATTACACGTAAAATGGCAAGGCATAGTGGATATCTTGATTAAGAGTGAAATGAAGAGAATCCCTTACCATAAGTCTGGTGGTGTTCCCCACTTGTTATTAATGGCCTAGAAAAAATTAGGTTTGTTAATTAATAATTACAGAACCTATTATATATTTAATTTATTTATTATAACCTATTTTTTGTTCATTTAATACAATTTTTATTGGCTATAAGGTTCAATTCCATTGTCCATGTCTGTTTTCTTGTTTGGTTTTTAATGATCATTTCATGTTCAGATAAACATGTATAATATAAGTGGTTTTCCAGAGTTTATGTTGTATGTTATTATTTAATATCAATGATATTAAATGGGTATATGAATTAATTTCATTAATTTATGTGATGATTTATTATTACATTAAACTTTATTGATTATCGTTTTGGTTAATATGTGGGTTTTGATTACAATGAACTTGTTTTTATTTATAATGTAATACCATTTGGAAAAATGATTAAAGAACCATAAGTAGGTTATATTAAATATATAATAATTTGTTAAACCATAAAACAAATGGTTTAATGATCAAAATGAATGATGATAATAGAAATTGATAAACTACTATCCTTGGATGTGATAAATTGACACATCTCAAACAATGTTTTCATTTCTTTCAAATAAAATGTGGGGAAAAGAGAGAAGATAAGGAAATATACAATTATTATAACAAAATTCTAGTACATAAATGTTAATGATTTTATCATAACATTTGGGTAAATGAAGGTGAGGATAGAAATAATAAAATAAAACAACATAAATGCAAGAATTGGAAAAGTGGATTTTACCCCTTGAGTTTGTCTCCTTTGAGAACCTCTTAAGTGGAGGGGTTTTGTTATTTTGAAGATACTAGGGGAATTTGGACTTGGGGGAGGAGCATGTGATGATATTTGGGCATAATATTGTTATGGGATAGGGCTTGAGATTATTTAAGAGAAGAGGGAGTGAGGGGGGTTTTATAGTTGAGTAGAGGAGGGTTTTCATAATATTATAATCATTAATTTATTATTTCATCACAAGATAAGAAATCATAAGTATTCCCTGACCAAGAATATTAATAAATGCATTTTAGTTACCAATGGCCATTTAAATCATCCTTGACTCAAACATGATGTAGAAATTGAAGTTTTAGCATATATTGTGAATTATTGGATTTTACTATTAATCAAAAATTAAAATATTTTAGAAAAATCCCAAAAATTATCCCTGACCATTTTTCGATGTGTATAATCCAAAAATGAAGTCAATTTTCCAAAAAAGACAATATTATTATTATTATTTTAATAATTAATTAAGAACATAATTTATTATTAAAAAAAATAGTTTTAAGACATTTATTTACTTATTCTAAAATGTAGGTACATCAGACATTCAATTGAATATTATTTTTATACTATAATAGGTAAGGTTAATATTAATTAAGGTATATAACTTTTAATAAGGGCATGTTACTATTAATAATGGTAGGTTACTATTCACCAAAAAAAAATTAAGATTTTCATATCGGACTCTAAATAAATTATTGATCACAACCTTGTTTGTGAGATTTTCGAAATTCCAAACACAAAAGTGTCAAACTTATGTTTAAAGGTCACATTGCACTTAGTAGTTCATTATGTTCTGTTTTCATGTGATTTTATGAAATAATTATAAGAAGGAATTTTCCATTGAAATATTTTGGCCGCTACATTCTTCCCTCTTAAGGAATTTCCCCATCGAAATTTCATTTAACATTATAGACCATAAACAGGTGTGGGTACTATTCTTTCATTACCTCCTCTAGTCCCCATGATTCCTCTTAGTACTTATGGTTATACCATAGTACCTTGACCTGGTGAGTATCCTTGTTACATAGAACTTTATCATTATGATCCAAGATCTTCACCGGTTTATCATCATAATAATGATTATCCTTCAACTGTACCACCTTTGAAGAGAGTACATGTTAATGGTCTGGTATGTACATACCTAAGAGAGATACATGAAAGACATCATGTATATTAAACATGATAGGTGTAAGTTTTAGTTGACATGCCACATCTCCGACATGATCAAGAATCTCGGAGGGGCCGATGTTCATGGGTCATAACTTCATTTTATTACACAACCTCACGAACTTCTTCAATAGAGATATACGTAGGAATACTATGTCTCGCACATCAAACTCAAGGTCTCTTCGATGAATGTCTACATAAATCTTCTATCGACTTTGGGCTTCCGTGAAATGCTACTGAATGGTTTTCACCTTCTCCGCTATTTCTTCGACCATTTTAGGTCCTAGCAGCTTATGCTCACTGACCTCATCCCAACACAATGATGTTCTTCACCTTTTCTACTAAAGGGTATCATATTGTGCAATTCCGATGGTCGATTGGAAACTGTTATTGTCATAAAATTAAAACATTGCAAGATGTTGGTCCCATCCACCTTTGAATTCCATATAACATTCTATCAACAATTCTTCTAGTGTCTGAATCATCTGCTCATATTGGTCAACAGTTGGAGGATGATATGTTGTATTGATGTTTCGTTCATTTCTTAGAGTATGATGAAGACATTTCTAGAACATTGCGGTGAATCTAGGATAACGATCAGAAACATTAGATAGAGGTACTTCATGTAGCATTACCACTTTTTTATAAATATCCATGCAATTTGATCAATGATAAGTCCTCTAAAATTGATATAATGTGTGTTTTCTTCATAAGATAACCCACAACAACCCATAATGCATTGTTTCCATTGGATGTCCTAGGATGTCCAGTGAAAAATTACATGGTAATGTTCTCCCACTTGCATGATAGTATGTGTTGTGGTTGCGTCATCCCCTTAGACCTATTCCTCTCAGACTTCACTTGTGGACATACCAGGCACTTTGATGTATATTAATCAATATCTCTTTTCATATAGTCCCACAAATTTTTATCCCAAAGATCTAGATACATATTTGTGCTCCCTTGGTTGATAGAGAATGTTAAGCTTTGTGTTTCACTAAAAAGATCCTTATTCATCTCTGGATCAGATGGTACACATAATCGTGTCGTAAATCATTCAACTCCTTCCTCATCAATCAATAAATCAGAGGATTCCCCATTTTTAATAGCTTCCACCCCTTTCCGAATTTCCACATATTTTCTATGAGCATCCTTTATTTTCTCCAAGAGGTATGGTTGAGAAATGATTTGATAAAGGATTGATGATTTTCCTCCACAAATTAATCTCATGTCCATCGTATTCAATTCTAAGAAGATCAGATCCTTTTCAATTTTCATCATTAATAAAAACGAGGGATCCATTATACATAGAGCACCTTCCACCATATTTGTTGTATTGGGATAGTAGTGGATTGAGAAGTCATAATACTTGATGAGGTCTATCCATAATCGTTGGAGTATATTAATCTATTTATGTGTGAATATAAATTTGATAGTCCTGTTGTCATTATATGTCTCACACTTCTCCCCATAGAGATAATGCTTCCAGATTTTCAATGCAAATATCATTACCGCCAACTCCAGATCATGCATGGGATAGTTTTTCTCATGGATTTTCACCTGTCTTGGGGCATAGGCTATCAATTTATCATTTCTCAACCACACATAGCCTAATATTTTATTTGAATCAACAGTGTACACCAAAAAGAGTTATCCATTTTTTGGGAGTGTGAGTAATGGCGTAATGATAATCCTTTTTTCCACTCCTTAAAATTGTCATCACATTCCTGAGTCCAGAAATACTATACTCCCTTCTATGTCCTCTTGTTCATTAGGACTGAAAATCAAGAAATGTTATTCAGAAATCATTGATTATACCTAAAGAGATCCAAAATTTTGTGGATCTATATTACATAAGTTGTCTTGGGACACTCTTCAATTGCCTTTGTCATGGATGGTTCTACAAATTTTCCTATGCTGATGATAACATGCCCCAAAAATGATACTTCCTCCTTCAAGAACTCACATTTACCACACTTTTCATACAACTTATCCCTTTGAATATTCTTTAACACGTTTTTCAAATGTTCCTCATGTTCCTCATTTCTCTTATATTATATTAGAAAATAATCAATAAAGACTACCACAAATTTGTCGAGGTAATATGTAAAGACTTTATTCCTTAAATCCATGAAAATTTATGGAGAATTAGTGAGTTTGAAGGGAATAACTATGAATTCATAGTGTCTATAACTCGTTCGAAAGGAATTCTTTGGAATATATTCATTCATCACCTTTAATTGGTGATATCCCGAATGAAGGTCCCCCTTAGAGAAATAACAGACCCCACAAATCTGATCGAAAAATTCATCTATATGTGGAAGGGGAATCTTGTTATTTATCGTGATTTTATTGATCTCACGATAATATATGTAGAGGTGAATTGGTCCATCCTTCTTCATGACAAAGAGTACTGGTTCACACCACATTGAAGCACTCAGGTTTATCAAACCCTTTTCTAGATTCTCCTGTAACTGTTTTTCTGCTCCTCCAGCTCTATAGTGGCCATTAAATAAGATGTATTTGATATAGGAAGAGATCCAAAAATAAGATCAATTGAGAACTCAACCTCATAATCAAGATAAATACTAGACAATTATTCATGGAATACAATAGTGTAATCCATCACGATTTGCATGTCTTTAATTATGATTCTCTCCTTTGTCTTAATAATTTGAGATAGAATTGATTTAAAATAATTAATTAACACCCCCACTTGAGACAATTATTCTAAAGGAGAGTCATTTTCCTCCTTACATTTGTAATGAATCATAGGATGATTTGGGAAATGAAGAGTGATCAACCTGCCTGATAGTTGATGTTGGCTTTGAATAAAGATTGCCAATCCATGAACAAAATTTTGTCAAACTCTACTAAAGGAAGTATGAAAAGATTTTTTGGGAGGTTCAGTCCACAAACATTAACTAGTGGTGTTATAAACCTTGGATGGAATAATTTACCCAGTCACTATTCTCACAAAAAACATTTCCTCCAAATTTTGAAGTGGTGTTGGAATAGTTCTACTAATTTTGAAAGATATGAAAGAATTCATAGAACTAGAATCAAATAGTATGTTCGCTATTCTTTAATAAATAACTAGCTTACCTATCACTACTTCGATTTCTGGCTCCACCTGAGTAGTAGTGATAACATAATATCATCCTTGTTTCTTTGGAGGTTGTTGTTGATTTCCTTCAAAAACCCTTAGCTTTAGAAATTGTTTGAATAATTCCCCTGCTCCTTGTATTTGTAACACATCACCATTGGCTAAGTGTTGATCTGAAGCTTCCTTTCTTCTTCCACGTTAGTGATATTTTTCATATCCCTTCAGTAAATTTTAGCCATATGACCAAACATTCCACATTTGAAGCAATTATTGGTTACCTTGAGATAGATCCCACGATGCTTATTCTGACAACCTTTACACATGGGATATTCCAACTTCATTCCATCATGGGCTTGTTTGTCAAACCACCCATGATTTTCTCCATTTTTTTTATTCTTGTTATCGGTCCCATGAGACCACTGATAGTCTCCAATATCCATTACAACATTGTGGGAATGACATACAATATCCCCATAAAATTTAAAGTCTCGAATCACCATATCTTTTCAAAAACACATCTTTAGTCAACTAAACAAGTGATCCACCTTCCTTTCAGTGTTCATGAAAAATCCATAGGCATACCTTGCAAGCCTAGTAATTTTTTCATCATATGCCCCAATGGACTCATCTTCCTTCAACTTGAGTTTGAGTAACTCTCTTTCTATCTTGATACATAGGGTTTGAGGAAAATATTTGTTGAAAAATATCCTCTTGAATTCCTCGGAATCCATGGAATAAATTTCCTCTTGGGACTTTGTATTCTTGATCAGTTTCCACCACTGATTAGCTTCCCCATCAAAACGATAGACCGCTTGTAAAACTTTCTATTCTTCTAAGCACTAGATGACAGAGAATATCTTTTCAATGGAGTTAATCCATTGTTCCGTGAGGAGGGGATGAGAATATATACTAATCATGGGAGGCCTTTTCCACACAATGGATTCTATAACAACATTCTCTTTCCATGTAAGAGTAGGTAGTTACACATGATTCAAGTAATTATTCATAACGTGATCCAGATGAGTATGTACTTTCACAAATATTTGAGAACCCTCTCCTATCATATTAGGCATATCCTTAGGGAAATCTTCACATTTCATAACACATTGATTGTTCTAACATGTTCTAAAATTTCCCACCCTTAACTATGAAAAACAACGTACAATTAGAGGGTCAGATACATTGTTATTGAACATAAAAAAGGAATCATTTTAACATATAAGGTTAAACTAGTAGAGGAGAATTATATCCTAACTAGTGATTTTTTAGGTTTAAATCTAGGTTGTCCTTGATCTATATCGTAACTTTTATTCTTATGGGACTTTTTCTCTTCATAATGGTTTGTGTTGACCTTATGAATTTAAAAACATAACCCCTGGGTGTGTTATAACCATGAGTGCCGCAAAGCCCATTGTTGTGCACCCATTCCTATTCGAGTCTAGCTCAAAGTGGTGTTTTTGTGCTTTACCCCTAGATACATTTGTGCCAGAGCTACCTCTACCTGCTTGTATCCATAAAGGAATGTATTTTCATGATAAACCATTTATTTAATACTCACAAAATTTTCGGAATGTTTTCTTTTACATAGTCTCGTACATAAGGTTCTCACTAATTTGCTCTATTCCAAATCTCCATAAATTACTAGCCCATCAAATTAAACCATTTATTTAATACATAAACTTTTTAATATACCATTACATGTTTTAAACATAATTATACATCAGAGTACAAGCCAAGGATTATTAGGCCTAGTGTCTTGGAATACAAGGTATATAAAACATTAAATATGGGGCTAAAAACACTTCTTTATTTAATCACCGTAAAGAGATACTAACATCCATTGAGCCCTTACATCATCATAGGGTACCCTGGGGAACACATGAACAAAGGGATGATCTAAAAACCTATGTAAGAGAACGAACATAAGAATACAGCTTAAGAAAATGAGTTAGGAGGCATGACATAATGATATCAAAAGCATGGAACATATGAAACAATATCATATAAACATGGGATTGTATAAACATGTGATCATATAAATGTTAAATAATCATAAAAAATGTCTTTATTATGAATAAAGGATAACAACAAATCTCGTTTCTGATTGTAGTACACGTCAAGGAAAACTACCAATCCTGTTTCCTATAGTATTACATGTCTTGCAAAACAGCCAATCCAGTTACTTCTTGCATCTCATGATACTTAACATTACCAAATGAATTATAGGTATATCTTGTCTCACCCATCTCAACATTTTCATGACAATTATATCCACATAAATAATCATACATAATCAACCATACCTAAAGATACGGGTACCCATGGAAGGAATTGGGTACCACAATAATGACACAAAGGATAACCAATTGGCATATCATGAAAGTGTCCATCAAAAAAATGTATTAGAACATACATGGATTTTAATAAGGTAAAATAGGCATATAAAATGGAATTTGATATCAAAAAAAAGTGACAACATATAAGAAATGTATTTGAGAAATATTCGCATTAAAACATTTTTAAGCGGTTTTACGGAAAATACTATAGCGCTTTTAAAATAGGAAATAAGAAAATATTTTATATAAAACTAGAATTGAAAAAATAATTTTTTTCATAATAAAAATTTTTATTTTATAAACACAATGGTGTCTTGAAATAGGGGATATATTTCACTTGATTTTGGGTAAAAATTTGAGAAGTTCCCTGAAAACAGGTTTGCTTGTCCGAAATTTCTTAGGAGGAGATCTTTTAAAAACATTTATATCACCAAAATAGAGTGATGAAGTGCTTTTAATATAATAATTTTGTAAAATTAATAATAATTTCTCATATGTACATAATTAGATAAGATAACTCTTTTTTTGATATAATGAAGGATAAAGAAACCTGAAATAACAAAGAAGGTTCGGGTAGAATTCCTTACGGTTTATCAGCATGGTGTGAAGTGTAGTAGGAGGGATTGATGAGAGAGAATGGGGGGTTCTCATCCCTTATACATCATTATTAAATTATGTGGGAGGTGTGAAATCATACTCCATAATTTGGGATTACACAAAAAATGTCATAGTCTAGAGGACATCTAGATTAAGAGATAAATGGATAGAATCTCTTACATTAAGTCTGGTGGTGTTCTCTACTTGTTATTAGTAGCCCGAATAAACAAATTATTTTTATTAATTAATAATTATATAACCTATTCTTTATTTAATTTATTTATTATAATCATTTTTTAATTCAAGAGATTTTTTATTGGTTATAAGGTTCAATTTCATTGTTCATATCTGTTTCCTTGCTTGGTTTTTAATGATCTGTTCATGTTCGGATAAACACGTATAATGAATGTGGTTGTACAGAATTTAAGTTGTATGTTAATTTTGAAAATACATGATATTACATGATTATAATAATTAATTTGCTTATTGTAAGTGGAGATGAATAATTATAAAAATCCTTTTTGATAACTGTTTAGTTTTATCGGTGGGTTTTGATTACAACGAAGATGTTTTTGTTTATAACATAATACCATTTGTACAAAAGGATTAAATAACATTAACTAGGATATATTACATATATAATAATATATTTCAACCATAAAATAGTTGGTTTCATGACCATAATTAATGATGATAAAAGAAATTGATAAACAGTTGTCCTTGAATGTGCTAAATTAACACATCTCAAATAGTGTTTTCATTTATTTCAAATAAAAGGGGGTGAAATAAGAGTTGATAATGAAATATCACATTATAATAACAAAATTACAATACATATATGTTACTGGAGTTATCATACCATTTGGGTGAAAGGGGAAGAGGAAAAAAACCTGAAAATTAAAGAAATTAAGTAAATCAATTGGAAAGAGGATTTTACCTCTTGAGTTTGTCTCCATTGAGAACCTCTTAAGGGTAGAGGTTTTGGTATTTTGAAGAGACTAGGGGATGTTGGACATGGGGGAGATTCTTGTGGAGAGATTTGGGAAGACTTTTAGCATGGCACAAGGCTTGAGAGAAGTGAAGGGAAGAGGGTTGAGGGGGATTTATAGTGGAGGACAAAAGGGTTTTCATAATATTATAATCATTATTTTATTATTTCTTCACAAAACAATAAATACTAAATATTCTATGAGCACGAATAGTAATAAATTCATGTGAATTAAAACCAACGGCCATTTACATCATCCATGACTCAAGCATGATGTAGAAAGTTAGGTTTTAGCATTTATTCTGAATTATCTGATTTTACTATTCATTAAAAAAATTTGTATTTTAGAAACATACCAAAAAAATTACCCAATCCAATTTTTGAAGTTTAGAATCCAAAAATGAATTCCATTTTTCAAAAATAATTTTATAAATATGATTATTTTATTATTTTATTTAAATCAAAATTTATTATTAAAAAAATAGTTTTAAAACATTTATTTACTAATTCTAAAATATAGGTATATCATACGTTCACTTGAATATTATTTGTACACTATAATAGGCAATTTTAGTATTCATTAGGGTATTTCACTATTCATATGGTTACATTAATATTCATAAGGGTGGGTTAATATTAACCTAAAATTATGTTTTCTTTATCAAACTCGAAATAACATTCTGATCGCAATAGTGTCTGTCATATTTTCGAAATTCTAAACATAAGAGTGTCAAACATATGTTTAATGGTCACATAAGACTTATTAGTTCATTATGTTGTGTTTTCAAGTTATTTTAGAACATAATTATATGAAATGAAATTTCTATTTAAATCTTTGGGTCGTTACAACACACAACAAAGAAAACATTACGGTGGGACATCCACCAATTCCGTTCAACACATTCCCAACTACCGATGCTTCTAGGTCGCTATCAATAATGGGAGTTCTTATTACCACTATCCATCTCCTTTTATAGCGAGACATACAACCCAATTCCAAAAAACCAACACAATCCAAAACACTTAATCAACCATCAATCACAAAGCACCAACGCCACATAATAAGAACACAACCATTTCCAACAGATGCCAATTCACATCAATAAATCACCCATTTGTTGAAAACACCCTTTAATAAACATTATATTCCAAACAAAATATTAATAAACAACATCTTTATTGAAAACCTTCTTCCAGAAAACATTTTTCAGAAACTTCCACTAAGGATTTTAATATTGACATTTTAAAATCACACAACAAAGCCCCTTTGGAAACAATAACCCATTTTCCCCGAAATCCCCCAAATCATCACCAAATGGACTTCAAAAAGAATTTCCACGTCATTATGAAAATTCATTTCATGAAAAGTAAATTAATTCTAACCAGAAACCACTAGTTATAATCTAGAGTTGTCGATAGGGAAGCCACCTATAATTAGGGTTCCGGTGAATTCGACTCACAGGCAACCGCACCCCAATCCGAGAAAACGCTTCACCAAAATGCCTTAAAACTCCTTCACTATCATCAACAATAATAAAAATCGTCACTGAATGCATCGAAAACACTATATATGCCCACAATATTTTTATATCTAGAAACATGAAAGAGAGGGAAATGTAGATCTATAGAAAACCACAATGAACTATGCGAGGAGACTTACTAGAGAATAATAGGCTCAACTACACCATGGAAACCGTAAAATTTGCTTCTAAAACGAATGGGAGAGCCCTTCCAACCAATGAGAACCGAAAATACCAAGTGAGGCTTAAGTGGGAGGTTTTTTGGAGTGAAATGGGTCAATTTAATGGGATCTTGGATTAAAAAACAACATCTTTTAAGTAGCCACACAATTAGTCTGCACGATATAGAAAACCATGCACTAATTGTGTTCACACCGCTGACTCGAAATAAGGGGTCCACATGGTTTCCCCTCATGGTCTTGAAAACCCTACATAGTCCATGTAATGCTCACTATCTCCCCATGCATGGTTTCTTGGAGAAACGACATGGTTTTCCCTAACCGTGCTAAAACTGTGCTCCCTTAGAAAAACCTCAAAATGTATTCAAAACCATTACGAACTCTCCCAACAACTTGACAACTAATCCCAAGAACCATAAACAAATACAAAGGTATAAGAAATGCACCATACCATAAACTAGGGTTGTGACATTATAAATTATAAAAAAAAATTGTTTGTGATTTTTTACAAAATCAATTAATTCGTATCCATTAAATTTGAAATGAAAGTAATAACAATTTGAAATTATATAATTTTCTTAAAAATAATTTTTCTATTCACAAAGATGTTTTATATCAATTACTAAAACAAAACACTTTTAATGAATAATTTTATGGAAAAATATAAATTTTATATTCAATCAACTATTCAAAATTCATCTTATGTGTTTTCTAGATGAAAATAGTTATAAATGCATTTTTATGCATAAAAAGATGTAATTTTCAAAAAGGTAATTTTACCACATTTTAGTGGAAAAATTATTTTCAATACTAATTATGACAATTTTATAAATAATATTTTAAAAATTAAACTTCATTTTTGTAATATTAAATTAAAAATTTCTTTATGGTGTTATTTTGGGATTTTTTATATAATTTTCTTTTTTGATTAATAGTGAAAATATTGAATTTTAGTTAAAAACTGAAAATTCAGATAATTTATTTATAATATTAAATTACATACGAATTTTATTTTATTGTAATGTAATAATAAATAAATTATATATGAATTAAACCAATTATTTACATTTTTATGAATTTTAAATTGAAATTGGATATAAAAATATTTCAAACTTTTGAACTTCTCTCATTAAAACCCCACTTTCTCATCACATTTTTGAAATTGATTTTAAATTAATTTCCCCCACTAAAGTTAATGAAATTTTCAAAAATATATTAAATATTTCTAATTATAATAATTTAATATTATTACTTATGAAATGATAAATTTTGACCGAAATAATTAGTTAAAATAGTTTAAATTAATTATAGTGATTTAGAGAAAAACAAGTTAATCAACAGAACATTAATATTTGTTTGAGGAATACCAAAAAACAAATCCAAAACACATTTTATTTAAATATATATAACATATACCATCATTTATGGAAATTGATTCATTATTTTTGGAACACGGTGTATGTGATACCTCACAATAGCGTTTTTTATATTTACAAGAATGTTACTCCTCTTCCAATATAAAAGAGAAGTCACCCCCTAACTTATTGAAACCCATGAAGAAACTATTATTATCCAAAACCAGATCTTATAAATCATATTATTCTCTTTCTTAAAGCTAGAAGACATAATTTAGAAATAAATACATCCATGGAAGTCCTTCGGTGAAAACAAAAAAAAAGATACTCGAAGGAGAGTTAACATTCATCAATGAATGTTGTTGTTTTTTTTCATCAACACCCATTTATTAATTTTTTATAATGCACATATAATAAACTAATTATCAGAAAATTAATTTAATTTGTTTATTTTAAGTGTAAAACCAACAACTTCACACACATCGATCAAATAGGACATGAAATCATCATTCTTCTGTACGGCTAACTACCGCCTTGTGAACTAATGACATTCATTATTCCATTACCACCTTTCCTATTTGGGAATAATGATATATTTACATTTTATATGTTAGATATTTATACTATGGTATTATTCTTATGGAATTATTATATAAAACATACCTTCATTCATTCTATTTTGTGGGAATATGATATCGTTGTTCGTGTGTACATCCGACTAACACCTCATGAAATGATGTGATCTCTTCACATTTTACATGGAATGTATTTAGGATAGGTTTAAGAAATGTATATTTTATATATAATGTGAAAGAAATATATTAATTGTAATATGTATATATATAAATATTTATATCATTTATTTTTATTTCTTTCAATATAATAATAAAATGGAAACAACATTCTTCTATACGTGCCACCCCTCATCTCCACAAATGTTTTATTTATTCCCATTTTATATATTTTAAAGATAACTAAATATAAATATATATTTAATATATATTTTATTTATATCATGGTTTACATAAATTAAATTGGTAAATCATGATCTATTAAATAGGATCAAGAATAATAAGTCAAAACATGGGTGAAAAACAAAGCTCTTATTACTTAAAACACTACCTTAACATGGATTTTTTTGTATAAATTTAATATAACATCATAGTTAAATAATAAATGATATTGTATATATAATTATGGTTCTATTATATAATTATAATAAACATATATTTATTGTACATGAGTTTTGAACAAGTAAAATGTGATTCAAGACTTTAGATAATGTGATTTCAATTCTCACTTTTATTTCTGTGAGACTTATAACATATTTGACACCCATTTATTTTGAATAGTGTAAGTTGTAAAATATTACATGTTATATCATTAATTTATTTTATTTAATGTTATTAAAATATTTAGTTGATATTATTATTTCATGGATCTTTTGATTTAATGGATACTCAAGTAGTATAGGATTTCAGTCTCACTTTTTACTTTTATGAGACACATTTTACATTCACCACCACATTATTATAAGTGGTGTATATAAATCCGATGAATTTAATATATTATTACCATAATACCTTTTTTAATTTACATATATATTTAAGGATCTATCTTTCATGCGGTTTTATGTTCAAAAGTCACCAATCATTAAAGGAATTTTGTGTCAATTTTCCTACTTTGATAAAAATGTTATCTTATGAATATATATTCATTTATGAGATTTATATATTTTCCCTTTGACATGTTATATCATAAATTTAATTATTTTAATGATATATAGTGATTCATGTAATTTTATCCTTTCATGGGGATTATGATTCAATTTTAGCAATGTGGTAAGAGTTTCATGTTACAATCTCACCATTTTCCAAGATTGTTTATAATCAAGTATACAATAATGAACTCTCATGATCTAAATATCACAAATTATCATGAATTTTATCCTCATGTAGTTATTCTAGATAACATCATGTCATGGTCCAATTTTCCACCACAAGGTACTTAATATAATTAAGAAAATATTTTAAATATTATTTACATTATTTCTCTCTTCGATAAGATATATATTTTCATTTAAAAACCATGTTTTTATAAAAAAAAGTAAATTAATTTTTTTGATAATTTTCATGGAAGATTATTTTATTGGTTTTTATCCTTCAAAAAGAGTTTAAAATTATTACCAATTCTTCATTATAACTTATCAATGTTATTTTTATTGAAAAAGGGTTTAAAATAGTTTTAAATTTTAAACCACTTTTTTTTCAAAAAAGATACAATATTTTACTAAATAAAAGTTTTAATTTTATTTTAAAAACAATATTTTTATTTTTCCAATGTTAATATCAATTAAATTTATTTGTAAAATATTTTATGAAATTGATTTTAAAATAATGGTTATATTCCTTAAAAAATATTCAATGTGATATTTCAAAAATAAATTATCTATCTAAGATTTCATCCTTTGTATAAGGAATCATCCTTAAACATTACATAATTTTTAATTAAATGAATAATTCACATTATGGATATTTTCAGGATTATAGTTTTAGAGAATTATTCCATAACTATTACATTATATCTCAAAAGTTACAAAGTAGACACTTCTACTAATTTCCCATTTTTTATAAAATATTTTTTAAAAAAAGAGAGAGTCATGTCTACTCCCATGTTTTGGAAAACACGATTTTTCCTTGATCCCATCTTTGACCCTATTCCTTTTCAAGTCTTAATAAAACCATTTCAAAACCTGGGATGAGCATAAAAAGCTCTGTAAGGGTTATAACAAAATGAAAGAAAACATTATTTCATCATTACATACATAACATAATCTCCTAAACATACCTCATGAAATCATAAGATTTATGAATAACTCCTAGAAATCGTAAATCATAATGGTAACTTGTGGCCTCCATATCATACATTCATTTTAGCTAGCACAACTACTTAGAGAGTTACATTTGTATAACCCATCATTGTATATTCCCCAAGTCTCTTAGGAGAAACAATAAGGTTTACCTCTCTCACATTACCCAATGCATTGGAGGGCTATCTTGGGCTCACTTGCCCTAGGTTTATCATGAAACAACCCATATATGTAACAATGACCAAGAACCATAACATATTCATAACACATAAAACAAAAATAAAGGAAAGATAACATTTACATATTTCAGTCACAATATATCATTTAAATATATTAACATAAAAAATTATTTTTCAAAACCATTTTCAATAAAAAAATATGTAAAAGGGAATATGGAATGTTTTTTTAAACACTGCGGCTTGTTAAGGATGTCAAAGATCAAATGATGCTTGCGGTGGTGGAAATGTCATTTTTATAGTGTACGTTAAAAACAAATGTTCAGTTTTTTCATTTAGTAAAATTATTCATAGAAAATTATTCCCTTTGAATGAAATGAAAAGTCTAATTTGATTATACAGAATATAAAATAAAGTTGTGTATTAAAAAATATATGCCTCAATGAAAGGAGATTGAGACGAAGTCCCTTAAAAAGATCATTTTGTAAATAAAATAGATAAATTCTATGTATTTACTATAATTACACATACATAATGTATAAATAGAAGATAAGACAAAAAAAGTTAATTCATATATAATCATAACACAACAATATTTAAAATTAGAAGATTAACCCAAATTATATAAATTGGGTTAAGAAGTTCCCTCACCTTGTGTCTGACTTGACTCGCTCATTATTTTATCTCATAAATAATAAAGCAAAGTTAATATATACTTTCTTAATAACATTTTCAATATTATTATTCCTTTTATATCACTTATTTACATGTTTAAAACATTATGTAATCATGTATGTTAATAATGGTAGTTTTGTCGATATTTGTTACTTGAGTAAAAATGAACTTCTTATAATTACAAGTTGTTCATGTTTTAAAATATCCATTATCTTTATAATTATATTAATGATGTATATATCATATATATCATATATATCTAGTATATATATGTATTTATAATAGTACATATCATTTTGAGATAGGAAATGAAATGCACTGTTTATGGAGATAGTAAGCCGTACGTACGCATGAACGCTACTTTCATTTATATTTCATATTTTAATGAAATTAAAAAAAATGATAAATAGTTATAATATAATTCTAGTATAATATCATATATAACCTCATCATCTCCATACTTTATACATCTCACATTTGGTAGAAACAAGTCATGTCACTTTGAGGGGGCAGTAGTCTGCACTTTCTCAAATGAAGTTATCACTTTTAACCATAGTGGAAACTGTAAAGGTTTATTATAAATGGAATATATATAAGAAAAAAAGAAAACATAAACATAATATATATCATATATAAAAATAGTTCCATCATAATGGCCACCATGAGAGGCGGTAAGAGATAATTGAACAATCATTGTTTCGTGAGGTGTTAGCTTTCCATCCAAAAAAACAGTATGCTCTTTAACTATTAGATGGAGGTGTGTGTAAGTGTAGTTAAAATAATACTCATAAAAACATAATAGTATATTTATTATACATTTTTAGTTATTAAACAAATGAATAAGTTGAGTTTAGGGGGTTGGAGAAGTAAAATTAAACAAAAGAATATAAGAGAAACATTACATTTAAATCGGGTAACTCCATTTGGTTTGAACGCAATGGATTTGTTGAAGTGTCTTATGCATAATTTAAGAATTATAGGAGTATGAGAGGATTTTAGGAAGCTTAATTTGGAAGAGTGTTATTGAGCCAATGTGCTTGAGAGGTGTGAGGAATTAGTTAGAGGTTAGCGCTTTTTATAAGGGGGGTTCATTAGGAAGGTGTGAAAATATTATTTTCTTATATAATGATTTTAGGTTTCTAACTGTCCAAAACCTATTATTGTAGAATAAATGATGTATAATGGTATAAATAAAATCATCAAATATGAATTTGAATGGTTTTGGATATTATTTTAATCTTTAGAATATTATTTATTTAAATCATTTATTAATGAGGTAAACACTGCATCATAATTGTTTCATAAACTTTTTTATTTATTTGATGTCTAAAAATTACAAAAAAATTACTGTGATGTAATAAATCTTTTATCGTTCTAAATAATATTTATAGTCTAAAAGATATATTATATTACATTGTGTAAAAATTAATTTACTAAAAGATATTTGTTTATGTCATTTTTGTCTTTACTTTGTGATAATTAAAATAAAGTGTTATTATCACATCCAGGTGGCCCCATGGGGTCCCCAAATCGACCCAAGATTTCTCATGGTCTTAATTCTATCAACCAATAGTATTAGTACATATGTTAGGGTATTTTTATATTATTAATGTATTATTTGCTTACCCTTATTTACCAGATTTACACTTTAGCCATGTTAAATAAAATATTTGATGATGTAAATATTCGTAATGTCTAAAAACAAAAGTTAACTATTTACCCAATTTGTACCTCTTGATTCCAAATATGAAATACATTTTTTCAATTTCAAAACACAGAAGTGGCAGAAATTAATTTAAAATTAATTCCTGTTGTCAAAACAAAAAGCATGTTTTTTAGAAATATTAACTATCAAAATATTGACCCTTATTTATGCCCAATTTCAAAGTAAAATTAATTAAAATAAACAAAATTTGATTAAATGGAAAAAATATATTCTAATTACACTTTAAAAACAATGAAAATTATAATCTAACCATATAAATAAATTATATTAAAAGGTAGTTTGGAATTAAAATACAGTATTTTTCAATATTCATCAAAAATTAAATTTTATCAGGAAAATACCAAAAATTTACCCAAATTAAATTTTTATATCCAAATTCTAAAGAAGAATTTTATTTTGTCAAATAGAATATATAAAAGTGACAATAAATAGATTTAAAGAGGGTTCTCCATTAATAGGCGGTATATCAACCTTTTAAAAAATATTAGAGTATATGTCTTAAAATTGGATTCATTCACATTTTAAGCCTGTAAATATTATTGGATAAATGTAAAATCTATTAAAAAACATGTATAATCATATTTTAGTTAGTTATATTAATTCCCGCCAATACAACGGATAGACAATAACTACCATTAAAAATAATAATAATATATAACTAGTGTGCAACGTAAGATTTCAAAGAAACCAGTTTTTGCGTATTGGGAACGCCATCGAACATATAATCTCCTTTAAAGTAAAATTGATATTTAATTCAGAAATATTAATAAAAATGAAAATATCATATTTATTTATTTACTGGGGATGTTACATCCTTCCCCCTTATGGAAATTGTGTTTTCACTTAACAAATAAGTGGGGTATTTGTCACTCATAGCATTTTCAGATTCCCACATTGCCTCTTCAACCATATGGATTTTTCACAAAATCTTAACCTGATGAATTACTTTATTCTACAACACTTTCTCTCTATGGTCAAGAATCTGGACTTCTTGTTCCTCATAAGAGATATTCTATTTGAACTAAACTATCACTGGGCTCCAAGCATGAGATGGATCTAGCATATGTAATTTATTAACATTGAAACATGAAAAACATTGTGTACCTGGGATACGAATGGTGGTAAAGCCACTATTTATGAAACCAAACTGACTGTCTCTTGGATTTTATAAGGTCCAATGAACCTCATACTCAACTTTCATTTCTTACCAAAATGCATCACACTTTTCTGTGGAGAAACTTTGTGAAAGGCATGATGACCTACCTCAAAAGAAAGAGCCTCCTCTAATTAACCACATAACATTTCTGCCCACTCTATGCTCTTCTCTTGTGCTTCTGAGTCAACTAAACTTTTTCTTCCATATCTTATACCAATTATAGTCCCATCAACTTCTATTCACTTACATCATTCCAAAAATTTGGTGTTCGACACCACTTCCCATAAAATTCCTCAAATGGAGCCATCTGTATACTATAATGTGAACTATTATTATAAGAAAATTAAACCAAAGATAGATGTTAGACCTGAATTCCCTTATAACCCATAGAAGAAGCACATAAAATATCCTCCAAGGTATGAATTTTTGGTTCTAACTGCACATCTAATTGAGGATTAATGTTGTACTAAAATTTAATTCAGTACCCAATGTATTCTGAAGTCCTTTCCAACAGTTGGAAGTAAACATAGGATCATGATCAGATACAATGGAGAGTGTAACTCCATGGAACTTGACTATATCTTTAACATACAATGGAGAAACTTGATCTAGAGACAAAGTACCTCGAATATTAAATAAGTGAACAGATTTAATCAATCGATCAACAATAACCCATATTGCATTATTATCCTAAGATGTCTTTGGTAATCCCACAATGAATTTAATGGATATATTTTCACATTTAGACTCTGGTATCGGTAAAGACTGAAACATCCCTTTTGGTAACTATCTCTATTCTTTAACCTACTGACAAGTCAAACACTTCACAGTAAAATCAGCAATATATCTTTTTATTCCATCCCACCAGTAATACTCATAAGGATCTCAGTATATCATAGTACTACCAGGATGAACTAAAAATGGGGAACTATGAACTTCAAATAACAACTCATTCTTCAACTATGAATCCCAAGTAACACATTATCTCTTTATAAATCTCAAAACACAATCATTATAAATTTTAAATTCAGGCAACTTACCCTTCAGAACCAACTTTGCCTTTTTCTATAACTCACTGTCTTCCTTCTGTGGTGGCAATATGCTGTCTGATAGAGATTATTTCATTGACTCATGAAACAAAACAAAATAATTTCTTTCACTAACAACTTATATTCCAAATTTTATCAAATAAAAAACCAAAGTATCTCATTCCAAATGTATCATGGTTAATAAAGCATTACTATTTAGACTCAAGGCATTATCCATGTTATTTTTTTCCTAGATGATAATGAATAGTGAAATTATAATTCATGATTAATTATTACCATCACCTCTGTCTCATGTTCAATTTTTTCTGATTGAATATATACTTTATACTTTTGTGGTGAGTATATATTTTATACTTTACTCCATTCAAATGATGCCTCCAAAATTAAAAAGCAAAAACAACAATAGCTAATTCTAAATCATGTGTAGGGTAATTTAACTCATCATGTTTCAACTGATTTGAAGCATAAGCAGTTACCCAATTATTATGCATATAAACATAACCATGACCTTTTAATGAAGTATCACTATAGATAACAAACTCACCATTTTTTGAAGGTAGTTCCAAAATGGGAGCATTTACCAATCTTCTTTTGAATTCCTGAAAACTATCATCACATACCTTTTTACAAATGAAATTAACACCTTTTCAAGTTAACATAGTCAGTGGGATAGATAACCGTGAAAAATTATCAACAAATCTCCGATAATAAACATTCAAACCCAGAAAACTATAGATCTTAGTAATATTTCTGGGTCTTGGCCATTCTTCAACAACTTTTATTTTAGAAGGATCAATAGTTATTCCATTTTTTGAAACAATGTGACCAATGAATGTAATTTGTTGTAATCAAAACTAACACATGCTGAATTTTTAATATAGTTTCTTTGGGTTTAATATTTGAAAGAAATCCCATAAATAACTTTAATTCTCCTCTTTAATTTTAGAATAAACCAAAATATCATCAATGAATGCAACCAAAAACATACCCATGAACACATGGAAAATTCTATTCATCAGATCCATGAATATAGCAGGTGCATTTGTTAAACAAAAAGGCATAAATAAAAATTCATAAAGCGAATATATAGTTTGAAACATGATCTCTGGAATGTATGCTTCCTTTACTTTCAACTGATGTTATGTCGACCTCAAATCAATATTTTAAAAATACTGATCTCCCTGGAGCTGATTAAACAAATCATTGATATGAGGAAAAGGATACTTGTTATTAATAGTGATGTTATTCAGTTATCTATAATCAATGAAAAGTATCATTGAACCATCTTTCTTTTTAGGAAAAAATATATGATCACCCCATGGTGATGTGCTTGGTCAAATGAAACCTTTATCTAATAACTCTTTCAATTGCTTCTTTAACTCTAAAAGTTCAATTTGAGCTGTTCGATAAAGGGGTTTAGACATTGGCTTTGTATCAAGAACTAATTCAATAGTAAATTCAACTTACATGTTAGCTATAATACCAAGTAGCTCTTTAGGAAAAATATCAAGGTACTCATTTACCATTAGAACTTTATTAATCTGAACAATTCCATTATTTTCAACAATATGTACAAGGTAACATTCATTTCCATATTTTACTAGTTTCTTAGATTCCTAATATTTTATCAAATATAAGGGTTCATTCTTTTACACTAACTGAAAATCATTTTGAAAAGAAACTTCTTTATCCCTGCATTCAATCATAGCATGATAAATAGAAATCCAATCCATACGCAAAATAACATCATACTCTACTAGAGGAAAAACAATAAAGTTCATAGGTAGATTCTTTCCACACACAATCAAAAGAAGGTTCTTATGATTTCTTTTTACCTCAACATTCCCCCTTGTGTTTTTACCATAAGTTCAGGATTCATATCATGATATGGAATTCTCAATTTACTATAAAACTTCTCCGAAATGAACTAATGTGTAGACAAAAAATCAAAAAACACATTGGCATAATTTGAACAAACAAACAGTGTACCTAATACTACTTCATTTGATGGCCTACATCTGCTGAAGTAGTTGCAATGGACTTCACCACCCCTTCCTACATGTAGTCCAATTTCGTTCTATTAGTTGAGTTCCTTATTGAAAACTAATTTTCATAATGACCCATTTCATTTCTCTTAAAACATTTTACTAATTTTAATCATATTTTGTCTTACCATTACCCTGATATTTTTAAGTGCAATTACGATCCTTGTGTCCCATTTTACCACATCGGTAACACTTACCAGAATTCAAAAGAAATTCCCCAACATGTTTTTGGAAAGTTGTTTCAACGAATGTATATTTTCTATGTCCCAAATTTTATTACTCTAACAAGTATATCACCAGTAAGTGGTCGATCAACTAGGGAAAAGAAGTTTTTTTATTATGTTTAACTTAGTTTGTATAATTTTAATGAAGTTTGATGAATTTAAATTCAATTTTTGATGTGGTGGATAAAATGAATAATTTATTTTGAGTTTCTTAAATAAATTTCTTAATGAATAGTAGAAAATACCCGGAAAATTGGTTTTGATGAAAATCAAGAGAAATGCATTGGGGTTATATAATAATGAGAAGTTTATTATTAAATCAAATTGCTTATGAGGTTGAGCTATTCATATTAACAGAACACTTTGGGTTTCAATTTTCAATAAAATTTACATGGTCCGGTAAACTTAAATTTAGAGCTGAAGAAACTAACTCCTAGGTCGGGTAGTTAGTGTTTCATAGTTCTTTATTTGGATTAGTCCATTTTGAGTCGACGAATACATCCAATGATCAAGAAATTATTCATTGTTATTCTTCTTTTGAATCCATGAAAATTATTCCCTTATTTTGGTTCAGAATTTTCAGTGATAATAAAAAGTTATTTAAGAAGAATAAGAAGAGGTTAAAAGGAATGAACACATTCATAACAACTAATTTAAATTACAACTCATCATCTTCCACAACCCCAAAACACTGGGTATTTAGTTACACATATAAAAAATGATATACACAAAGCTCTTAATACTTGATGTGATCATGCATGGAACTTCAAGGAGGGAATGATTCGTTGGTAGAGGGTAGAATGGAGGATGTATGTTGGCAGAGCTTATCTCTTTCAGATCTTCAACCTCTTATCCACACTTTAACACCACACACCACCCCCTTAAACTAGTGTCCAAGGCCTCCTTTTATAGAAAAAATAACTACACGGCATAGGGAAAAATTACAATGTGTGTACTTTGGTCAATGCACTTTTGTCTTTCATTCCTATGCCGGTAGGTGGCCTGACATGCCGTCATTGACTTGGAACAGGGAGCTACCTGATATGTAGCTATACACGGCATGTAGCACCGCCATACACTGTGTTTAGTCTCATTTTTTTTCCACCAACCACTTATATAAAGGTCAACATGGCGTGTATAAGATAAACACGGTGTGTTCCCTTCAGTCGGCCACATGGGCATGTAGAACTATACTCGTCCCCCAACTGCTTCTACAAGGGTGTACACGGCGTGTACCAAATTCTGATTACGTGGGCACTTACTTGTCCTGCTCAATCCATTTCTGAGTCTGGATGTACACAACATGTAAATAATTACATGCCGTGTAGTTTGTAAATTTTTCTCATTTCTCCCATGTTTTGTGTATATGTCCATAAATCTCATGAAAATGAACTAGATCACCAAAAAAAGTATTTGTTATCTAATTAGTTGGTAACTAATGAAAACTTCTTCTTATTTTAAATAATGTATGTGAAAATGTATACCCAAATCAGGTGCATCAAACTCCCCCATACATAGTCATTTTCTTTCCCTCAAGAAAATCACATTCTCTAATTAAAGGATTCTATATTTTAAATGGAATGAATTCAATCAATCAAAAATGTAAATAATAAGTCATGGGAAAAAATTCTAAAAAGTTACAAAACTGTTTCAATTCAGCAGATATTCTAATCATGCCTCATATATAATTCAATTAAATTTTCTCATCCTCTTTTAAACACATGTTTCAACCATTCACAAATAAACAAGCCACTTGATGATCTCCCTCACCAATAATATACTCAACAGTCAAGAAATTTTAAATAAATGTTTTCTTAATCAAAGATATGTACACTCTATCCATAGTTTTGTAATAAAACTGGTTCTTTACTTCAGATAATTGATTTACAGTAATCATGAGGGCTTTTCAATAAGGTTCATATGTATTTATGGCTAATGGTTGGTAGGTAAAGATGTGAAAAATAACTCTGAGGCTTAAAAAATGAGGCTAAATTCTTTGAATAACCGTGTGTGATATTCAAAGTTAATCTTAATTTAAAATTTTCCTCAACATTCTTTATCAAATGATCTCATCACCACCATCTCCTTTGGTTGGGCAGGTAGGGTTCAAAAACCAACATGTGAGTATAAGGTCCCTTTGCCTATATCATTTTTTTGAAAAAGACAAAGGGAACCTTTCATAATTTCCAAAAACAGAGGGTTTGAACCATTTTTTCCTTGAATGATCAAGATTCTCTCCCCCATACTTAATTTCATGACAATTCACGAAAGTATGCCATGTGTTTCCAATCCCTTATTTTGAGGTCAAATGAATAATCATTAAAAATCATAAAATAATAAGGGTATTAAGGGAAATAGGCTTTTAATATGGCTTCCTAAAAAGAATATTCATGGTTCCTAGTGGCTTCACAAATATAAGCTGTAGAGTAGGTCTCCAAATAAAAGGGTTAAAACAATCTAATGCTTCAATCATTTTAATGTAATAAAAAAATTCATCATGTTTTGAAAAGAAAACTTGCAAATTCTGATAGTTATTTATACCCACATAACCTCTCAAGAAAGAGGGTATTTGGAAGAATATGACAAAGGGTTTAGAATACTTCTCAAGAGTGGGAAAATAGATAAAGAGGTAACTCGGTCATGACTTGAAAATAATTGATTAGTCTTAATCGATGTAATTATCCAAGGATTAGAAGTTCCAATTTAAACTATATCAACAATCATTTTTTGAAATACTTAAGAAAAAAATAAGCATGAAATTTTTTTTAAAATAAAATTCCCACTATTAGCTTTATTATTTGAAAATATGGTTAACCAAAATGTATTCCCATTTTAAAATATATATTTTAGTAATTTCTTCCTCTAGAATGAATATAAGGTCATAGACTAAGTTTGTTGAGAGACGTTCCCCCACACTTAATACCGCACTTTTTTCACCATGTTCCCTGGAAGATGAGAAAGGGAATGTGGGGACACAATAGTTGACCAGAACGAGGGGATGTATGAAAATAAGGAAAGCAAGAAAGAAAAAAAATAAAAGAAAAAAGTGAAAAATAATTCTTCCCTCGTACCTAGGATATGAAAGATGAGGAGGGATGGTGAAGGATATTCCATAGCATGCCAGAGTACCTATAATGGTCTTGGAGAGAGAACACAACAAGCATACAGAACACACAAAAGAACAAGATATCAAAAATATATATATATAATGAATTTTTTTTCTTCCAAAAACCAGTAAAGGGGTCACCTCAGAAGTAACATCATCTAGTATAGAATGAGTCGGTTGAGAAGGCTCAGGATCCCTAGAAATTGGAGACACGAAATCCGAACACAGAAGAGAAATCATAGAAGTAGGAACCATAGGTTCTAGACTCAGAAGAGGAAGCTCGACATCACTCCATGGACTGGCAGTAGTGGGGGAAGCTGTGGTAGCAACAGCTGGGCCCATAGTTGATAGGAAAACATAATATGTGGCCATTGTAGTAAAGAGTGGTGGAGTTTCAGAGGAAGGGCTAGGAGTGGTGGTAGAGGAAAGTAGTGGGGGATGTGGAATACCATGATGATGAAGATGAATCCCTAACATATCCTCTAGGCGGTCCTCACACTGATCGATACATACTAAGTGCTACTCCATCGCAGCAAGGTAGAGGGAATAGGTGAGATTGACTGAGGGTGCGAAGTTAGGTGGGGTAGTATAGGGAATAGAAGAAGGTAAGATACCAGAATGGAGGTCAAAAGAAGGGTGTGGGGCGTAGAAGCTGGAAGGGGAGGGGAAATAGAAGATGGTGCATCAGTAGGGGCAGGAGGGTCAGCAGGTGGTCTGGGTGGCTCCTGGGCAAGGACGTAGGCACCCCCTACTTTTGTACCAATCCCATGTGAATAAGCATCAAATATTCTATCCTCTAGGGGGAACATATCAGGTCATGGGTTAGTGAAGGCTCAAAAACCTTGATGTGGTGGGCAAGGCGAGTGGTGTAAAACCCTCCATTCAGGTTGCCCTGATGGTTGATAAACATGTCATGGAAATAAAAGGCTGCAAGGTAAGGGTGGTTCGGGTAGTCCGGTCGAATGACACAGGTAAGGAGCTCCATGTCATGACCGTTCATGAACTCCATATCATCATGGAGGGAAAAAATAATGGCGTTGAAGCACCAGTGGGTGAAGATAATGACAGGGTCAGTTATAAGGGTAACATTCTTGGAGGTAGTGGTATATCAGTGGTCAGGCTCATAAATCTCCCGCCATATGGTAATGAGGTCAAAGCGATCAGGTCGGGTTATTGAGGAGATAGGGGATGGGGTAACAAGATGAGGATAGAAACCACACCATCGACTGAAATCTATCATCGTAATGGAAAATTGATGGCCGACTAGCCCTAACTGGACCACTGGTACTGCATCACTGGGTGTCTCTCGGTACTCAGCCCCATCGATCTCAAATGAAGTAGAAAAATCCAAAAATAAATCACAAAAAATAAGCGTGATGACCTGGAAGATCTTGAGAGAAGGAGTGTGCCCAAGAAGATCCTCCAACTCGCCCTAGATACCTAGCTGCTGAGGGACTCTACTATCCAGATAGAGGCTTCTCAAAAAAATTAGGTGGCGAGAGAAGCACTGGACACTATCGTGTGCCAAATCGGTGACCAGGAACATCATTCAAGAGTAGGAAACACCTGCAGGTCCTGGCCCATGTGGTGGTGATTCCACGGTAGCTTGCTCGGTGGGTGAATTAGCTGGAGTAGATAGAGGCTCACTAGATGGGGCGGTCGGTGAGGGACTAGCTGTGGATGAGTAGAGTTAAGGTGGAGTGGTAGCTGGTGGGGAAGGAATGATAGTGCTTGGAGGCTCGGTGCGAGACGGTGGAGGTGCAACACTACTACTGGCAGCCTCGGTGGAGGTAGTGAGTGGGGGAAGGATAGCCAACGGAGGGAACTAGTACACTAGAGAGTCCGAATCTCGTAATGTCATAGGCCGGAGTCGTATGCAATGATAAATTGGCCTCTCAATCTTAGTGGTGGAGGTAAGCCACATCCCATGGGAAGGATCTCAATCTACTATATCCTAAAATAGAATAGAAAACCAAAGAAAAAGAAAAATAATATCATATTGAAAAGAAGGGAATGTGAGAATGTGGAAATAAAACATACACGGTGTGTATTTCCTGAGTACACGACCTGTAATAAAAGATGGTTAGATTCCTTTTTTCTCTAGATAGATATGCCCAGTGAGCAAGAAATAAACCAAGAAAGGATACATGTTGTGTACCAAATATACACATCATGTTCATGTAAAGTTGTCCGGGTCATGTATTGGCAAGGACACGACCACTGGTTAAATAGTTCTAAAAATACATGACACACCATGCACAAGCCCCACACAGTGTGTGAATGAGAAGAAGTAACATGGCCTTGTGGAGGGTTAGACATAGGCTGGCTAGAAGAAATGGTATACACGGTGTGTACAAAACACACACGCCATGTACGTGAACAGGGTGTGCGAGGATGCATGATAACAATACCTAGGCACGATGGGGAATGGTACAAGTTGTGTACCTAACATACACATTGTGTGTTTTCAAATCCCGATGCATTTGGCGTGTGGCCATGTACCAATGTATAAAGCATGTTTTCTTCAAAGCGTTCCTGTGTACTGCTGAATCAGAATGGTTGACCAATCCTTAAATCACCCAAAATTCTTGTAATAACATGAAATAGAGGTTGTAGAAGGGTGTACCTAGACCAAGAATCACAATGCATGATAAATCAAAAGCAAAAACGCCCTAAATCAGAAGATTTTGGAGTGAGGAGGTCAGGTCTTGTATGGGGGAAGAGGAGGGGGTTGTGCGACATGGCATTAAGCTGGTTGGTTTGTTGCTTTTATAACCGCGGTATACAGCGTGTACAATAGACTATATGCTGCGAATCCCTTTTTTTATAAATAAATATAAATATATATATATATAATTATTATAGAAAACTATATAATAATTAATATTAATAGTTAAAATAGTAAATATATATATGTGTGTGTGTGTTTAAATAATTTAAAAATAAATCTATACATTTAATTAATCGGGAAATACATGTTGTGTGTTTTTTAATTTGAAAAAGAGAAGTACAACCTTGGGTCTGGTGTTTGGGGAAGGGTTTGAATCGGCAATCGCTCATTCTAAATGATACCCCTCAACCACTAGAGAAAAGTTTGTACTGCAACACCAATTTATTATTTATAAATATTTAATGTATACTAACTATACTATATGGGAAGAAAGTAAATGCAGGGCGTGTGGTTTTTAATAGTTCCAAAAGAGATGAAGCAGGAAGATTAGCAGAGCTCAAACCCAGGTATATTGGATCCAGGGGCAAGACTCTGCCAATCTGCCAAATTCTCCCACATGAATTACATTATGAGAAAAATCTTTTTTGATTTATAAGTAAAACAAGTCAGACATGACGTATATCAAAGTACACAATGTGTGGTTTTATTAAAAGCACAAATGATGGAAATGGGTTAGTTGTCAGGATTCGAACCCGTGACTTTTGGAGTAGGGATACGATCTTGCCCAACTGGTCCATCCCCACCATCGGTTTTCTTATAAGAATATATATATATATATATATACATATAAACTACACATGCCATGTAAGAAAATATGAAGATAAAAAGGAGGAACCCCATGCCGAAGGTTGGTCAGGAGGATTCGAAACGGTGATGGCTTGAATAAACTCCAGTGACCTTACCATCAGCACCGAAATCATCCCTGTTAATTTATTTTTCAAACTATATATATAATAGTTATAAAATTGAAGACAAATAAAAAGTGCACGCCATGTATATTAGTGGTACACGACATGTATCCATTGGGTTTCCTCCCAAGAATCGCCTTTGTTTTAGGTCGTTGGATCAACCTACATACCTTATCTTACCTGAGATATATGGTGGGAAACGTTCCCACCATGTCGTCAATGTGATGGTAAGCCTTCAACTGTTGTCTATTCACCTTGAATAGTTGACCTTCCTTTCCTGAAATTTCCACTGCTCCATGATGGAATACAGCTATAAATTGGAATGGTCTCAACCATCGTGTGTTTAACATCCATGGGAATAATCGAAGATGATAGTTATAGAGAATATTTTGATCACTGAGTTGAAAATATTTACATGAAATCATCTGGTGGTGAATTACACTTGTTTTTTCCTTGTACAACTTGGGGTTCTCATAAGCCTCTAATCTGATTTCACCATGCTTCGACAATTAGAACATTCACTTCTCTTCAGCTCCCTTTTGATCAAAATTCAGGGCCTTGACGGCCCAATAGGATTTGTTTTCAAACTCTATTGGCAGATGGCATGGCTTTCTATAGATGAGGCGAAATGGGGACATACCAAGTGGTTTTTTGAAAGCAGTCTGATATTCCCACAGGGCATCATCTAACTTCTTGGACTATCCTTTCCTTGAAGTGTTCATTGTTTTCTCGAGGATCTACTTGAGCTCACTGATGGAGAGCTCCACTTGTCCACTGGAATGGGGATGATATGGTGTCTCCATCTGATGCTTTATTCCCTAATTTGATAGTATTCCTCTTTTCAGTGTGTTTTCATAGTGGGTCCCTCAATCGCTGATCAGTACTAAGGGAATTCCAAAAGTAATTAAAATATGGTTCTTTATAAATCTAATTTCTACCTTGGTCATGCCATGTTCTATAGAAGTGGATTCCACCCACTTGGAAACGTAGTCGATGCATACCAATATTTATGTGTTTCTGAAAGATGGGGGAAAGGGACTCATAAACTCTATGCACCAGATGTCAAAAATCTTAACATCCAGAATTGGGTTCTAGGGTATCCCTGATCTACATCCTACATTACCGGTCCTCTTTAACTGATTGAAATGGGAATCAATTTCTTGGACATTATTATTCATGGTGGGCCTGAAAAAACCACACTGCATGATCTTTGCTATCATACAGGTCAGACCCATGATGTCCTCCAACTAGTTAGGCATGACAAAACTCCAAGACGTCGTGAACTTCATTCTCTGGGATGCAATGACAGATCGTTCCATCCCCACTAAATTGTAATAGCAGATGATCTTCAAAGAAGTACCTCTTCACCTTAGATAAAAATCTCTTTCTTTGATGGAAGGAGAGGTCGGGGTGAATAACACCTATACAAAGAAAATCAACAACATCAGTATACCATGGTCTAGGTGTTTCTTTGACCAAAAAGAGGTTATCATCAGTGAAACCCACCCTGATCTCCTAATATTCCTCCTTCTCTAAATGAGGCATCTCTAGGTAGGAGAGATGGTCAGCAATAATTTTCTCACTCCATTTCATATCTCGAATCTCCAGATCAAATTATTGTAATAGGAGTACCCAACTGATCGATCTGGGCTTCACATCATTCCTGTTCAGTATGTACTATAGTGCTACATGATTAGTATAAACAATTACATTAGACAACACTAATTAATAACTGAACATCTAAAATGCAAAAACCACTGCATGAATCTCTTTTTCTGTGGTGGTGTAGTTGATCTGTTCCGCGTTGAGCATATTTCTGACATAATATATAGGTCGGAAAATCCAGTCAAGCCACTGGCACAAGATTTCTCATACTGCGTAGTAGCTAGCATCGCACATCACTTCAAATTGTTCTTTCCAGTTAGGAGAAATCATCACTGGAGCTTCCTCTAGGAACATTTTTAGGTTTTCAAAAGCTATGGTGCATGTCTCATAGAACTCAAATATGGCATCCTTGGTTAGAAGATTGGTGAGGGGCTGGGCTATTTTTGAGAAGTCAGAGAAAAACTGCCTATAAATACCTACATTCCCTAGGAAGCTGCAGATGGATCAAATAGAAGTCAGAATATGTAGTCATGAAATTACTTTTATCTTCACTGGATTAAACTTTATCCCCTTTTCTAAGATTCTATGGCCAAGGATGATGCTGCTTTTCACCATGAAATGACACTTTTCTTAGTTCAAAACTTGGTTACTGTTCTCATATCTTCCCAAATCATGTTCCAGGTGCCTCAAACAAGTGGTGAATGAATTTCTGTAAATGGAAAAATCATCCATGAATACCACTAGGATCTGTTCCACCATGTCATGGATGATAGCCAGCAAATAGCACTGGATGGTGGAGGGGGCATTACACATGCCAAAAGACATCCTTCAGTATGAAAACGAGCAGTAGGGTCAAGTGAACGTGCTCTTCTCTTGATCCTCTCTGGCAATAGAAATTTTTTAGTAGCCAGAATATCTGTTTGGGAAGCAATAAATTCTATGCCCCGCTAGTCTTTCTAGCATTTGATCCATGAATGGTAGGGGGAAATGATCTGTCCTTGTGGCATCATTTATCTTCCTGTAATCGAAACTGACTGGCCTGCCCGTGACAGTGCGAGAGGGGATGATATCATTCTAATCATTTGATACCACAGTGATACCCCATTTTTTGGTATCTCTTGTAAGGGAATCCCCCATGGAATATCCGAGATGGGATAGATGATGCCTGGATTCAACAATTTAACCACCTCCTTTTTTACAACTTCCTTAATGGAGGGATTCAGCTGCCATTGTGTTTGCTAAGATTTCTTCGAACCTTCTTCATGTAGCACTTTGTGGGTGAAAATAGTAGGGCTGATTCCATTAAAATGTGTGATTGTCCACCAAATATCATGCTTCCGCTATTTCAGAATCTACATAAGTGCATCTTCCTAGTACTGTGAAAATTCTTCATTAAGTATGACATGAAATGTTTTATGGTCTCTCAAATAGTCGTACTTTAGAGATGATGGAAGTGGCTTTAGTTCTAGTTTAGGTGCCTTTAAAATCTAAGGGTCACGTGTGTTCACCTTGTCTCATTCCAGAATATCTAAAACTACTTCATGTTTCCAATAGTGGCAACCTTGGCCTTCTAGGAATTGCATGTCCTCAAGCACTTCTTCAAATGGAATTTCTGGAATAATACAGTTATCTGAAGTAAAAGATAATACCAAGTTATCCTCTTTTTCTCTCAAACGTTCATCCAAAGTGGTTATCACATAACAGTCCTCATTCTTTTAAAATGATGCATTCTTGAGAGCCTTGAGGACATTGTAGAAGACGCTTTCGTCTCCTACCCAAAAAAATCAACCCCCCCACCCTTGTGTACATCGATTAGTACCTTCCCAGTGGCCAGGAATGGTCTTCCTAGTATGGCAGGTGCCTCTTAGTCATCCTCCATGTCGAGGATGATGAAATCTGGGGGGAGGATCAGCCTACCCACCTTGACCAATACGTCCACCAGTAGTCCCTTCGGATGTTTCATGAATCGTTCAGTAAATTGAAGGGCCACATGGGTATGCTTCAAATGATTGATCCCTATATTCTTGAAAACTCTGAGGGGCATGAGGTTCAAAATGGACCCTAAGTCATGGTGGGGCATCCCAAACTCGCATGTTCCAATAGTATATGGAATAGTGAAGCTACTTGGATCCTCTTGTTTGGGAGGAATCGAATGATGGACGACTGCAGAACACTCCTTGGTTAGGGAAATGGTGCCCAGATCCTCCATCTTTATTTTGTGGGAGAGTATTTATTTCATGAATTTGGTGTAAGTGGGTATATGCGCCAGTGCTTCTGCAAAAGGTATATATATGTACAGGTTTTTTAAGACATCCAAGAATTTCTTAAATTGGTGGTCTATAATTCTCTACATTAATCTCTCAGGGAAGGGTAAGGCAGGCTCAAAGGGTTTGACAACCTCCTTTAATTTATTCTGTGAAGCCTCCTTCTAAGGGATTTTTGATGAGTAGGGGTCTGTATCTATACCATCTTTTTCAACAGAGTTTGTGGGTGAACCTGGCTATACTGGTTGCTACTATGGTATCAACCTTCCACTCTGTAGTGTGATAGCATGGGCTTCCTCCCTCAGGTTTTTCTCAGTGTTACCAGGTTGTGTACTGGGTTGCCTCCCTGAGAGTAGGTTTTCCAACTGGCCAACTTGTTTTTCATGGCATCTAATTGATTCATTATAATTTTGGAACCTGGTGTGGGTAGTAGATATAAATTTGTTCATGAATTCCTCTAACCATAAGGATTTAACCTTCCTAGGTGGTTGTTGAGCGGCTGGAGGTGGTGGCTGCTGTAGAGGCTGTGGGAGAGGGTTTGAATACCATTTCTGCTGATAAGAGCCCTGTTGAGGCTGTTTGTTCCCCTAGTATTGGCTCTCATATAGAGGCTGGTTATATCCGGGCAGTCACTGGGGTATAAGATTCTGCTGTTGTTGGCCTCAGGCTATGTTCTGTTGATCACGCCATGCTGGGTTCTGGTACTACTGGTACTCATTTGGACCTCATTTTTTGGAAATATAATTTAACTCGCTCGTCGAAGGGCCTCCAGTAGAACCCATGCATTCTCCCATGATGTGGTTACCACCACATTTTCTACATGATAGATGGTCTGCCACATGCACTTGAGACGTGCCCTTCAGATTGAGTGCGTCAATATTTTAGGACATGGCATCCAACTAGGAAGTATGCATAGTAGTAACATCGTTGTTTTTCATACCTTGTTTCTGCATGCCCCACATAGAATGCCATTGGAAGCTGTTCACAGACATGTATTCCAGAAGTTCGAAAAGCTCTTCAGTGTTTCATAGTTATTTATTTGGCTTAGTCCATTTTTAGTGAACGAATACTTCCAATGGTCATGAAATTATTCCCTATTATTCTTTTTTGAATCCTTGAAAATTATTACCTTGGTCTAGTTCAAAATTTTAAGTGATTATAAAAACTGATTTATGAATAATAAGAAGTGGTTAAAAGGAATGAACACATTCATGACAACTAATTTAAATTAAAACTCCTCATCTTCCACAACCCGAAGACATTGGGTATTTATCTACACATATAGAAAATGGTAAACACAAAGCTCTTGATACATGATGTGATCATGCTTAGAACTTCATGGTGGGAATGATTCTTTGGTAGATGGTAGAATGGCAGTAGTATGGCGGCAGAGCTTCTCTCATTCAGACCTTTAACATTTTCTCTACACTTTATCTCCACACACCTCCCCCTTAAACTAGATTCCAAGGTCTCCTTTTATAGATAAAACAACTACACAGCATGTGGAAAAAGTACATGGCATGTACTTTTTTCAATGTGCTTTTTCTTTTGTTTTTTCAACCGGTAGGCATCATAATAGGTCGTCTTTGACATGGAACATGGTGCCACCAGGTAGGTAGCTATACACGGCATGTAGCACTGCCATACAAGGGGTGTAGTCTTATTTCTCGGCCACCAACCACTTCTAGAAAGGTCTATATGGTGTGTATAATATAAACATTGAGTGTTCGCTTCAGCCGGTCAGTTGGGTGTGTAAAATTCTTCTTATCCACTAACTACTTCTCGAAGGGTGTACAGGGCATGTAATGTGTGAACATGGATTGTAATAGATTCTGATTACTTGGTAATGTACTTATCCTAGTCAATCCATGTCTTATTCTGGATGTACACGATGTGTAAATAAGTACACGTCATGTAGTTTGTAAATTTTGCTCAGTTATCCCCTATTTTGTGTATTTGGCAGTAAATCTCATTAAAATGAACAAGATGACAAAAATAAATCTATTTTTCCTTAATTAGTAGTTAATTAATGAAAACATATTCGTATGTTCAATAAAGTATGTGAAATTGTATACAAAAAAATCATGTGCATCAGCTTTTTACCACTATTTTAACAAACTGTAAACTTATGCTTCTTACTATCAAACTTTTTTTGAAGAGTTTTCCCCATTTGTATGCCACCTTGAACTCTTATTTTTTTGTTTGTCTAAGATGACCTGATCATCGGAAAACTCCATTTTCACCTTCTCCGCACATCAAACAAGTTTTTCATAACTTTTGAGCTCACAAGATTCTAGTGCCTTTCGATACTTTGTCTTTAATCCTTAGTAAAAAGGGTTGATTTTACTAACATGATCTCATATGATATTTGCAGCATACCTTTCTTTTCAAGTGAATTTTTCTTCATAAGCAGCCACTGAGTCATCCTCCTACCTCAATTCCAAGAATTTGTTTAACATCCTAAGATGAACCAACATAGAAAAATATTTTTCATGAAACATACCTTTGAATTCATCCCAATCAAGTGCATTAATCTCCTCACTCTCCCTGATATTTTTCACCATCGACCACCACTGATCAGCTTCACCTTCAAAATGACAAACAAAAAGACTAACCTTTTAATGTTCTAAACACCCCATGACATCAAAAAAATTCTCCACTGATTTAATCCATCTTTTAGCTAGCATAGGGTTAGAAAATTCTCTGAAATTTTGGGGATGTTGCCTCATGAAATGATCCACTACTGACTTGTTCCTCTATGGATGATCTAGCTGATCTCTTCCATGGATACCAACACCATTTATAGCCTGAGTCAAATGTTCCATCACTACAACAAATTGGTCTATTCCAATTCCGACCAACTTAGGTTTTTTATTGGGAAGGTTGTCTTCCCCCTGATGTCGTCCCAACATAGCTTCCCTATTTCCTCTACAGAAAACCATTATGAACACAGAAATATATTAGGCGAAGCCCCATGGTAATATATAAATTCTATATAACTTGAATAGTACCATAAATAAATTTATGGACATTAATTTAAAAATACCCTAACTCTTAAAGTTATCTAAACCTCCCTTTGAAACAAACTATAAGGACCTATCCTTAAACATGACTTAATATTGAATTAAATGAATAATTCACATTTAAGATCTTTTCAGGTGTAGAGTTTTAGAGTATTAGGCCATAACTATTACATTACATCTCAAAAGTTACAAAGTAGACACTTATACTCAGTTCAAATTTTTTCATAAAATAAAAACTGTTTAAAAAAGATTCATGTCTAGTCCCATGTTTTGGACCGCTTGATTTTTCCATGGTCCCATCCTTGACCCTTTTCATCATTAATTACTGTGAATAACATTTCAAAACATGGGATGACCATAAAAATCACAATAATGGTCATAAGAAAAGAATGAAAACATTAGTTCATCATTACATACATAACATAAGCTCTTTAAAATACCTCATAAAATCATAAGATTTATGAATAGAACATAGAAATCATAAATCATAAATTTAACTTGTGGCATCCATATCATATTTACATTGTAGCTATCATAGCTACGTATGGAGTTACATTTGGAATACCCATCACAGGATATTCCCTAAATATCATTGGAGGAACATTCACATTTACCTCTGTCACGTTACCCACTGCATTAGAGAGCTATCTCAGACTCACCCACCAAAGGTTTATCACAGAACCACTGGTATACATAACAATTCCCAAGAACCATAACACATTCATAACAAATAGAAAAAATAAAGTTAAGATAAAATTTCCAAATTATGATCACAATATATCATTTAAATATATTGACATATCAAATATGTTATCAAAAACATTTTTAATACCAAAATACGTAAAAGAGTATATGGTATTTATTTTCCATTTAAAAAAACTATGACTTGTTAAAGAAGCCAAAGATCAAATGATTCTCACGGCGGCAGAAAGGTCATTGTCACAGCATAAGTTGAAAAGAAACATTAATTTTGGTCATTTAGTAAATCACTTTATAGAAAAAGATTCCATTTTAATGAAATTAAAAGTCAAAGGTGTTTATACTGCGTATAAAAGAAAGTCATGTATTGAAACAAAATATGTCTCAATGAAAGGAGATTGAGACAAAGTCCCTTAAAAAGATCATTTTTTAAATAAAATAGGTCAATTATGTGTATTTACTATAAGTACAAACACTTAATGTATAAATACAATATAGGACATCAAATTTTATTTCTAACATAATCATAGCACCACACAATATAAAATTTGAAGATTAACCTGAAGAATGGAAATCGGGTTAAAGAGTTCCCTTACCACATATCCGACTTGACTCATTCATTCTTTAATCTCCTAAATAATACAATAAAGTTAATTTCAACTTTCTGAAGATCCTTTTGAAGTTTATTATTTCTTTTATATCACTTATTATCATTTTGTAAACATTTTGTAATCATTTAAACTAATGACGGTCGTTTTGTCGATATTTGGTTCTTGAGTCCAAAATGATCATCTTATAATTACAAGTTGTTCATGTGGTCAAATTTCCATTATCTACATAATTATATTAATGATTTGGATATCATATATATCATATATATCCATTATATATATGTCTTTATAATAGTACATAACATTTTGAGATAAGAAATGGAATGCACCATTTCAGGAGACGGTAAGTCATACGTACGCATGAACGATACATTCATTTCTATTTATTATTTTAATGGAATTAAAAAATAATGAATCATAGGTTTATTATAAATACAGTATAATATCATTAACTTAATCCTTCATATGTCCTACATATTGCAGTAATGAGTCATATCACATTGAAGGGGCGGTAGTCCGAACTTCCTCAAATGAAATTTTCACGTTCACCCATAATGGAAAACATAAAGCTATGCTATAAATGGAAAATACAGAATCATAAAGAAAAAATAAACATAATATATTTCATATATAAATACAGTTCCATCATAATGACCACCATGAGTGGCAGTAGGAGATAATTGAACAATCATCGTTTCGTGGGGAGCTACTTTTCCATCCATAGAAACAATATGTTCTTTACACATTAGATGCAGGTGTGTGTAAGTATAGTTTGAATACTTATCATAAAAACATCCTAGTATATTGAGGATACTATTTTTTTTAAAAAATAAATGAATAAAAAGAATTTAGGTGGTTGGAGAAGTAAAATAAAACAAAAGAATATAAGAGAAGATGTTACCTCTAAATCATGTAACTCCATTTGGTTTGAACCAAAAGGGTTTATTGAAGTGCCTTAATCCTAATTTAAGGATTATAGGAGTAGGATAAGGATGTAGGGAGCTTAATTGGGTAGAACATGGACGATCCAAGGGGCTTGAGATGTGTGAATAATGGAATAGAATTAAGGGATTTTATAAGGGGGGAGGGGCTCTTTAAGAAAGTGTGAAAATATTATTTTATTATATAATGATTTTTGGTTATTAGAGTTCAAAAACTTATTAAAGTATATGTTAAGATGAATCATGGTCAAAATAAAATCATCAAATAATAATTTTACAGGTTTTGGGTTTTAGTTTAATCTTTATAACATTATTTTTTTAAATCATTTGTTAATGTGGTAAACACTGCATCATTATTGAGTCAATAATAATTTTATTTATTTTATGTCTAAAAATTATAAAAAAATATTACCATGATATAGGAAATTATTTTATCTTTACAAATAATAATTATAGTATAAAATATAACTTATATAACCCTTTGTGAAGATTAATTTAATAATTATATTTTTTATGTCATTTTTGTCTTCACTTTATATTAATTAAAATAAAGTGTCATTGTCACTCCCAAGTGGCCCCATGGGGTCCCAAAATCGACCCAGTATGCTCTTGGTCTAAGGTGTATCAACCAATAGGATTATGAAACATGTTATTTTAATTTTATATTATTATATTAATATTTTTTTACACTTATTTACCAGTTTTACTCTTTAACCATGGTAAATAAATTTTTTGTTGAATTAAATATTCATAATGACTAAAAATAAAAGTAATCTATTTACATAGTTTGTACCTACTGATTCCTAATACAAAATCCATTTTTCCAAATATGAAACAAATAAGTGGCATGAATTAATTTAAAATTAATTTCTACTATTAAAATAATTTCATAATTTCAAAGTAAAATTTATTCATATAACCTACATTTAATTAAATGGTTACATTTTAAAACCAATTAAATAAATATTCTAACTATATGAATAAAATATATTAAAAGGTGGTTTTGAATTACAATACAGTATTTTTCACTATTCATCAAAATTTGAATTTTATCAAAAAAAAAATCAAAAATTTACCCAATGTAAATTTTGATGTCTCGATTCTAAAGAAAAATTTTATTTTCTAAAATAGAACATATAAAAGTGAAAAAAACTATAATTAAATAGGTTTCACCATAAAAAGGTTGTAAATTGACCTTTTAACAAATATTAGACTATCCGTGCTTAAAATTGGATTCATTCACAATTTAAGCCACTAACTATTATTGGTTAAATGTAAAAACATTTAAAAAAACATGTATAATCATATTGTAGTTAGTTCTATTCATTCCCTTGAATATAACTTCTAGGCATCAAATACTAATTAGAATAATAATATTATATTATTAGTGTACAACGCATGGTTTCAAAGAAACCTGTAGTTTCGTATTGGGAACGCCATCCAACATAACACCCTATTTAATGTAAAATTAATAAATAATTCACAAATATTAATAAAAATGAAAGTGTCATATTTCGTTATTTAAAAGGGATGTTACACTTCATTATAATTATGTTTTACTAGGTATATGGTCCAATGATAAATTTCATATTATTTATCTGAATGGTCTATGTTTTGAGGGCCTGATGTTTATATAACATGTATCTTCTCAATGGGTAAATCATTTCTCAATGTGATTATTATACAAACCATTTCCTTCCCATGGGTTAGTCATGTTTCAAATATATTGACAGGAACCCATTTATTTTTCATGGGTTTATCATGTTATAAAAGTATAATTATTTTTATGAGTTTTTATGATCATTTATATACTATTTTTACATTATTCATGTTGTGTTATATGGAAATTTATTATATAATTGGGTGTCCAATATAACACTGGGTAAGAACATTATATCTTATATGATGGGGTGCCTCAGATGATGCTAGATAAGATCGTTTCAAATTATATGTTGGGGTCGCATTAATTGAACTGGGTGATCCCATGATAATTTACATTATCAGTGTGCCTAGATATTCCTCTAATATAATGGTTAAATATTTATATCTCACAATATAGACACAACTAAATCATTTATATAACACTATTTTAGTAATACATGTTTGGAAGGGGAATTGAACATGGTTCAGTAATAAAGGGCTAGAATGAGACGTGAACCCAGTTAATTAATGGTTTTTTCTTTTATAATGGACTTGGAAATGATCAGTGAATAATACGGAAATGATTTTTAATGATTATGTGTATGACTAAAATTCTATGTCTTATTCCAATGTTATTCTCTCATGGCTTATGATATTGGTTCCCTTTTCAGATATTTATTCTTACATTCAAATAATTATTTCTTGAATCATGTGTATGATGTTTGAAGTGAGGGGTATGATCTTCAAATTTTATACTCATTTTCTTATACCCTTATATTCAAGTTATATTAACATATTTCCTTTATTTACCCTTATTGAGAATCTTAAATCCCCATTTCTTTTGTTTAATTTTCCAATGTTATGAAAAAATGTATTATGTAGGAGTACTAAATGAGATTATCTTTAAGGAAAACATTTAAAATTATTCACCAAGTTAGATTATTGTATTCCATGTTTCCAAAGACACTAAACTTCTATGATCATGGAGCTTGTAGGATTTTAATGTGTTGAATATTCATCTAAAATGATGTAATATCCATGTTTGAGAATCCTAGGTCTCTTTATTTTGTTTGAAATGAAATGTTTATCCAACCTAGGGAAGCTAGTTTGACAAAAATTTAGGGAGATCCCATATGAAATTTCTAATTATATGTATAATGATGTCTCTTAAGATAAGGTAAAGGATTATTTAAAGTATAGGAAAATTTCCTAAAATATTAGGGAAGGATAGAGTTATTGTTTTTTAGAAATACATCCATGTATCGATACTATTAGTATAGGTGGATCTAGAACAGATATACCTAGGGGTATGAACCCTAAAAACAATGTATTGATCTTGACTCTATTAGGAATTTATGCATGACATTGAGCCTTTATGCTCACCAAGTTTGACACTCTCGATGGAAATTCATGGAAAATTATCCAATCCATTATGAACAATCATGAAAGATTTAAGAAAATTATTTTTATGAATGACCTAATTTAATCCTTTGGATCTATAATTTTAAAATATTTTTTAATCATATAAAAATATAATATGTTATATCTTATGGTTATTTGGTTTTCTGATATGAAAATTGTTAATTACATTACGCTTTCAATTTTTAATAAATGTTGGGAATCAAAATGAACATTGTTATCATTGAATGTGACAGATAAATTTATTTTGATCTAAAAAAAGGTAATATGATTGGAGTGAAATGTTTTTTGATTCTTTATAAGTAATATTGTTTTAACATGATTAACATTTTATACATTAACCAAATATCACGATCACCAAAGAAGAGAATGAAATAAATCACTGAGGTTTAGTTTATTGGAGACCATAGAAGAAAGAAGAATTAGTTTTTTATATGTCGATAATGTGGGATGAAATACCCTATTGAATGTTTTATAGGAACATGAATATGTTTTCACTGTGGAAATGAAAGGAACATAATATGTAACTGCATAGGGAAAATGAAAAGTTTAGTTAACATAATGGATCAGAATATTGGACTCCATAATATATCATCTAATGTTAAATGATTGAAATGTTGAAAGTAAGAGAATTATGTAAACCGATGTCCAATTATATATTTTTTTGAATAGAAACAAAATTTTGGTGCGAGTAATGTTCATATTTTTGGCAATTAAGAGACTAAATATGACATATTAAATGAATGAAGTTATATGGGGTATAATAATAATGATTAATAAATTTTTTGAGAAGGAAGTGGGATGAATGAAATATTCATGAATTGTAATTAAAATATTGTTTTATATAAATCATTAAATATATAAGTATTCTTTAGTATAATTTTTTCATTCATGGTTTTTAATGATATGTTGAATAATCTATATGGCCCAGAAAATTTATTTAATTGAAAGGTTATATTTTTGTGGTAGCTCATTATTACGGGATGGTAAGCCTTAGTATGTTCATTATGTTGAGAAAATTATGTTTAGTTTGGATAACGATATATTGGATATGAATAACCTAAATTGTATAGTACTATTTACATTGGAAATAGATTTTATATTAGTTAAAAATGTTGTTTATTTTATCATTGATATTGTTTATGATGTTTTCTGAATTAATGAATATATTGAATAATCATTTTAATCAGGAAACTGTAGGTTTTCAATGTGGTCTTATGGTAATTTAGTATATTACCATGTTTCAAGAGAATACATGATGAAAGTATTTAAATATTTTATGTGATAATTAGGATCTATGTTTTGATAAATTGGGGATAAATTTTAAAATTATATTGTGATATTTTGTTAACTTATTTCTACTGTTTTATTTTTTCATATATTGGAAGGGTCATAAGGCTTACCATTAATGAAGTAGCATATGTTGAACTTATGATGAGGTTTCTAGAGATTATTATTTCACCATAATAATATTTATATAAACCATATAAACATTGATAACTATATTTTGTGATGATAAATAAAAATTTAATGAATAGATTATCATATATTTATGGATCTTATAATCAATTATTGATTTAGACACAAAAAATTCACCTTCATTTCATAGATAAAGATATGAATTGGGAATTTATCTAGGCACAACCACTGGATGAGATTTCACTTATTATATTTAGTGAAATCAAGTAAGTATATATTATTGTAAAAATTATTCAATAATACAAAAAGGTTATTGGAAAAAATATCATAGTACCTCCATTTATGATGAATAAAATGGCCCCTTAGATCATTAAAAATTGATGGTTCTGTGATAATTAAATTTCCTCTGATGGGATTCTACATCTCCTTCACCCTTCCGATCCTCCACTGTGATGCCCTATGAGTGATGGTGGTGGATCCTCCCCCAAATCATCGAGGGGGGGTGAGACTAGCCTGTGTCTTTTCTTGGGGATTTTATGCCATTCCCTTTACCCTATTCAGGTGTTTACATTAATATCCCTCTACTCAAAGGTTTTTTCCTTTTTGAGGGATCACCTTTGATCTCAATTTCATCTACAGAGTTCATAGAAGAATTGATCCTAATGGATATAGATCTGGTGGCTCGTTTTAAAACACATTGCAAATTATTTCCCATTTTAGATAGTTTTGTATTTAGTTATGAGGGAATGTAGGGTCGTAAATTTGTGGGTCTTCTAAATAAGCATATCTTTATTGTCCAACTTTTTTTTTTCAGATGACTTGATTCGAACATGGTCCACTTCTCCACAAAACTATAATGGGAGTCACTTTTTCCCCTCTTGGTGGTCTAACAACATGCATTGGAATTGGGATGCTCCTTCAACATGATTGTGGGTATGTTTTCCAAATATCCCTTTACCCTACCAAAATACAATAATAATTCAAGTTCATGGAAAACTAATTATCCGATTACTATTTATGTAATCAAAATTGTAGTCAATATCATCCAATTTCACCAGCTTATGTATGAAGGTTAATATATATAAAAAATAATAGTGTAGTGGATCATGATCAGTTTTGTGTAGGAGTTAAGATGAAAAAAATTGGTGGGGTCTGTGTCGTACTGTTATTATTGTCCTTCCAATAAGTGTATGGTTCACCTTACTTAAAATTATAATTTTAGATAGCATGAGGTATTTTTGGTTCCCGATTTGATTACTCAACAACTTATCATCAAGGAGAAGGCAACTGCACCAACATCAAACAAGGGGGTAAATGCGACCCTATTCAGCAAAATTATTCTCGGATTGACCTGAGACCCAGAATTAATTTACCAAATCCGGATAAAATATTCATGCATCCAAGTAATAATGTGGTCAGTTCATAGCTATGTTTCCATGTTCCATCGGTGCTAGTTCAAACACATAAGGTTACTATTGATTTTTTATGGATCATATCTGCAACAACATGAATTCAGACTCTTATACTATGGCTGTGCAGTCTAGCAGTGGGAGTTTTCATGAATTGATGAGTCGTGCATCAAGAGATGGTGGATCAATGGGAAGTAAAATCTATGAGACCTCTATGAAATGTTCAAATGACTATGTGAATTTTGTGAAATGTTCTATTCCATGAAGTATTTTTCCTAGTTTAAATCTATGTAATCATTATGGTGTATTGGGAACTGAAGAGTGTTTTCGGAACTGAGGTGATCTTAATACTACCATTATGGAAGGGAAATGATGGTGTGGAGCCGAATCAAGTGATGTATATTATGAACATTTTTCTATAGATAGTACAGAGGGATGTATCAGTCAAGGTATTCATATCCCATGAAGGAAGAATTGGAGGAATGGAATCATAGACTCTAGGAGATATATCCTCAATAAAGGGAAGTTGTGAAAAGGGTGGATGAATTATAGTTTCATTCCCAAACCCATAGAGACAAGATCGACCTCAAAATCAATAACTGAGATGATGGACTGTGTCCCCATGTATAAGGATAAGGAACCTGAAGGTGTAGCTATTAATGAATTTCATAAAATAATAGGTGTGATGAAAGATAACAAAGAGATTCACATTGACTATGTGGTTGAGGGTATCTCCATCAGTGAGGCTTTTACTAGGTTGGCTGATAGGAATAGAAAAACAGGTAAGGAGGTGGAACATAAGGGGTCAACACAGGATCTTACCAAAAACATATAGGAATAAATGTTGGATGAACCCTTTCTGATTAAAGCACCATATGAGGTAGCCGAATAGATATATGAGTGATTAATTCTAATTAGTGCAAATAAGGAGAAGTGGGACATGATCAATAAGCAAGACATTATTATTACAAAAATATTCAATGAATGTAAGATAAATTTAGAGGAACTCGTTCAAACATGGGTCATGATGGTCTATATATTTGAAGATATAATCAATGAAGAATCGAAAACAAATGTCAGTGGTCTTTAATGTTAACATTATAAGGATTATGATTCTAATAGGATCAAACATGATTTAAACTGTTCATCTATATCTTTTATTACAAGATTTTATTGTGGTATTCCATTGTGTGGTTTCTCAACTTTTCAAAAAAATGTGTGAAAATAATAAAAAGTGAATTTTCAGTCAAATTTCTCTGGATCACCAAATTTCATTGGAATAGTGATCTTGATCCATATATATAGTTATCTACGTTTTCCTGATTGTCAAAATAATCACTTTCCACCTATTATTTCCTATGTGGATATGTAGTTATTAGTTACATTGGGTAAATTTTATGTCTCCAACATTCTCTTTTTAAAGGATGTTTTAATATACATTTATTGGTTGTATGTTTCAATGAATGTAACTCTAATGTATTAAAACATTTTTGAAGAAAATTTATTTTAAATTAGAAATTAATTTTATGCTATGTATAATGTATCACCACAAGTTTTTTTAAATTATATTTTTTTCAAATAAATTCTTTGATGGATTTCATTACATGATACAACAAGTTATGCTTTTTTATACAACTTAATGTTAATAATACACTACATAAGACACTATCTTTTAATTATGTTACACACAATACGGATTTTATATTTTTTTACGTGAAAAAATTCTCCATGATTTCAATACCCACAACACTATGTATTAATGAAACAAGGCATATTATAAAAATATTATTATAGTAATCACATAGCCATTGGAATGGTGGGTATGTAAAGGATTAACCAAATTAAGAAAATATCATATATGAATTATTAGAAAATGAATTATTTTGTAACTAATTAATTTTAAATGAAAGCAAAAACCATTTTAATATAATGATTCTCCATTAAAATTTATTTTTCTATGTCAAAACATATTTATCACATTATAATAAATAAAATTGATGAATGATTTTTATGATATATATATATTTTATTTATATATATTTTATTCAATGCGCTATTCAACATTCATCTTATGTGTTTCTACATAATAAATAATAATAAATTTTGTTATACACATAAAAATATTTATTTTTCTAAAATGAAATTTGACCACCATTAAATGGGACACATATTTAAAATCTTTTTTCCTTTTATAATATATATATGAAACGTTGATATTAATTATCATATGTATAATTTTGAAATTATACTAACGTGATGTTTTAGATTTTTTCTAAATTGTTTAATTTTTTGATAAATAGTTAAAAATAATGAATATTAATTGAAAACTGCCTTTTCAGATTATTTATTTATAAATTTAAATTATATTGTAATTTAATGTTAAATTTTTATTTCCAAAAATATACAAAAATTAATAAAATTTATTTCTTTGGAATTAATTTGACATATAAATTGTAAAAAAGTGAAACTTTTGAAATTTTCTCATAAAAACATACTTTCTAGACACATCTATAGGACTGATTTTTAATTTATATCTAAAATTTAAGAAATTTGAGTATAGAAAATGGATTAAATATTTAGAATCCAAAAAATTTATAATTTATAATAATTCTATCATAATTTTTTACAGAAATTATTTTTGAAAAATGATAAAATTTAGCACAACGATAAAGAAAAAAATGAGTTTACTAAGGGACTAAACATTAATCATAAGTGGAAATACTACCTCGAAACTTGTTCAAAAGCCATTTAATGGACATATTTTGACTATTTTACAAATTTTCTAAAATATTTTTCATTATTAGAGGATAATTGTGTAAGGGATACCTCTCGAGACTATTTACATTAATGTCATTATGAGAATGACACTACTGCACTATAAAAGGGAAATCATCGCTATTTTCCATCACTTATAAACACCTATAAAAAACATTTTATTCCGCAAAACCTTCTCTAATGAAATTATAAATTACCTCCCAAAATTTTAGAAGACTTCATTTGGGAATAAACATAACAAGGATTTGTTTCTGTGAAAAACAAATAAGAGATACCTGAAAAAGAGGTAATATTCATCAATGATGGTTTTTATTTTATTAATTTCTAAAAACTTAAAATTATGTTTATATAATGTTTATATAATAACATATGTATTTTATATATACTCATATGTTTTCTTATGTTTATTACCTATAACTTCACACACTTTCATCAAATGGGATACAAAATCATTGTTTGTGTGTATGGCGGACTCCCGCCACCTGAACTGATGTCATTCATTCTTCCATTTCGACCTTTCATGGTTTAGAATAATGATAAATTTATAGTTTATATGTGGTTTATATGAAATTTTTATTTTATTAATTATTTCTAATTGTTATATAACACATTCCCTGTTTGTTTCTAATTTACTAGAATACAAAAATGTCATTCATGTGTATGGCAGACTACCACCTTGCAAAGCGTTGTGATTCGTTCACGAATTACATTGAATGTATTATGTTTGGTTTTAATAAAAATATGTGATATATATGACATAAAATTATATTTTAATGGTAATAGAGATATATATACAATTAAAATTTAATTTTATATGTTTTAATATGACATCAAAATGAATATAGAGTTCGGGCATACGTATGGCCTACTGTCACCATGAATGATGTAAATGATTTCTTATTTATATATTTTATAGATTATAATAAATAAATATATAATAAATATATTTTGTATTTATATCATTTATTACTTCCATTAAATGATCAAATATACATCTTACTAAGAGGTCCAAGAATAGTAATTCCAAAAGTGTATGGAAAACTGAGAATTTGTTACATAAAACATAACATTAACAAGGAATTGTTAATAAATGTGAAATATAAAGACATATGTAAATTATATATGGTATTATATATATATTAATATGGTTCTATTATTTATGTTTAATAAACTTATATTTATTATATATGAGGGTAGAACAAGTATGAAAAGGGTTAATACATAAGATAAGGGAATTTATAGTGTAACTTTTTTTTCTAAAAGTCTAATCCCATATCCATCAATCATTTATTCTAAGTGGTGTATAAACTAACCCTTGACATGTTATGTCATTAAGTTATTTTATTTTATGATATTAAATGTTTCAATTTTTGTAACTATTTCATGGATAACATGATTTAAAGCTTACTCAAGTGGTAAGGGAATTACACTTTTTACTTCCATGAGACACATGTTATATTGACCACTTAATTCTTATATATAGTGTATATACTACCCATGAATGTAATTTATTATTCTTATACATAATTTTTTTTAGTTACGACTCCATTTGAGGAAATCTTTTTTATCAGTTTTACGGTTCATAAGAAACTAAATTGTTATGTTAATTTTTTCTCTAATTTCCTTCTTTGAGAAACATGTTATGTTATGAACCTATATTATATTAAGAGGTTTATATAATATCCATTTGACATGTTAGATAAACAATATAATTATTCCAATTATATTTGAAGATTCAAGTAATGTTGTCCTTTTATAGGGATTATGACTTAATGTTGCCAAAGTGGTTATAGTTTTATTTTTCAATCTTGATGTTTGTCAGGATTATCGATAGTCAATTCTCCAATGTATAAATATAATGATTTACCTCTCAATAATTCACATGAACTTTATCCTCCTCTTCTTATTCATTATATCTTAAATAAATGGTACATTTTTTATATTTTTCGTATATAGGATAATTATGAATATGTTTTTTAGAAAATAGGCATGTATTTACCTCTTTGGATAGAAATATTTCTTCTTAAAAACCCATGATTTCTAAAAATTTCATTAAAAAATTTTTTAATTGATTTTTTTGCATATTTTCAATAAAATTTATTCAAGGTTTTATTCTATAAATTTTTAAACTTATTTTTAATTTTAACCTTATATATTTTCATGGTTATTTCAATGAAAATTTTTTTCAAAGTGATTATCATTTTAGAAAGTAATTTTTTTCATTTAGAATATATATTTTCCTCAAAAAATATTTTAAATGAATTTTTAAATCTTTATTTATAAGACTCCAATTTTATTTTCAATGAAAATTATTTTGAGAATGTTTTATGAAATTGATTTTCAAAAATGGTTCCTTTCCATACGAAATGTTCCGAGTAATTGTCACAACACTTTTATACTAAGATGAGAAAATTTGATATAATTAAGTTTATATGGGGGTATGATCCAATAAAAACAGTAATATTCATTTTCTGAATGATCTATTTTATATGGCATGATGTTTATTGAACTCCTTTTTTTCCACACGTCATTCATGTTCCAATGAGATTTTTATGAAAATTATTTCCTTTTAATGGGTCAGTCATACTTCAAAGAGATTTAAATGAATCCAATTTATTTTACATGGGATAATTAGGTTATGAAATAAGAATTGTTATTATGATGATATTAAATATCTTTGATCATTAGTCATATTTTGGTTCAAGGTAATTTTTATATGAGGGTGTGGCTTTGATAGAAACAGGTGTGCCTATTATATTACAAATAATGGGATAGACTAGAAAACACGAGATAATCTAGTGGGAGTTTATTTTATGGGGTGGACAAGATAGTACCAATTGAGAACATTATAGAATACATACTGGGTGCACCAAGATAGAGATCCAATACATTTGGAAATGTTTTATATCATTAGAGATATAAATTTTTGGAATCGGGAGTGAACATGGTTCCATAATTCAGGGATAGAATGGGAAAGTAAATCGATTCAGTAATACATGGTTGTAATGGGATGCGAAACCTATTTATTAAAGGAATGTGTCCACTATGATGGTCTTAGAAGAGATCCTTGACTAATATGGAAATTATTTTTTATGATTATGTGTATTCCAAAAAAATATGCCATATTACTTTGTCATGATCTCATATATTACACTCTAGATTTCCATATGATTCATGTCTTATTATCATGAAATCATTTTTCCATGACACATGTGTATGATCATTGATATACTGGGTATGATCTTTAAATGTTATTTTCATTTCCTCATACCCTTATGATCTTATTTTTCTCATATATCTTCTTTATTTTTCCTTACTGATATTCGAAGATAACCCATTATTAGATTTCCATTCCCTAGAATATTATTAATGGATTTATTTTAGAGTAATAACTTTGGATATCTTTGTGAGAAACGTAACGCGATGGCCCTAGTTACCTAGATTCGGTACATTATTACATAACATTAGCCTGATCACAATTAAATCATGTCTCAAAAGACCGATCTGTTTAGTATTATCAGAAAAAATATTCATACATAAGTTGAACTTTACATCTTGAAGAGAAATACAACACGAACATATTTCATTAGAAACATACAAACCTCCTAGATTATGCTTATAGGTCACTCATAAATAACTTCTTCATATCGTGGTAAAATCAATTATAAGAAAGAGGTGATCTCAAACACTCAGTAAGGGTAAGTAATACAGCGGAAAATGACATAAATATTAAGTATGGTGAATAATTGAAACCACATGCATTTACCAATAATAATCATTAATATGTTTATGGAAGGAATACGAGATGAGTAATTAATGCCATAATAAAACATTATAATGTGTATTCTAGTAGTCTAATGTCCACATGAACCATAAATATTATTTTCATAATGAGGGAATGTATAATGTCAGACATTCTGAAACATTTTGTCAAGGCCTCGGCCAAGATGTCTAAAAATGATTAAGGCCTCGGCCAAAACCATATATCAAATTGGGGATGTCCTTGGACAATTCAACATCTAGTGGTCTCATGAGACCTACCGATGCATCGAGGAGCTATAGCGGGCTACACCTGTCACTTACTAAGTCCAATACATTTCTCAAATGAAAAGGATTAAACATATAATAAACATTCGTATTAAAACTAGCATACAAAATGTCAACAATTTAACCAAAAACCATGAATGGTAAAAAAAATAGCACATCCACAGTCAAACATATAAAAAAACCTTCAATAAAATATGTATTTTTTGTATCATAATAAATTAACTTCAAATAAACATAAAATCCATCAAAGGATGTTGACATAGATGAAATACAACTCTTTTTAGAGAAATATGGATTTCTATTTTGAAATTATTTAAGAGTCACATAATTATAAAGAAAACATTTATTTTGAAAATATTGTTATAATATTTTAAAGGTGGCTTTGATGATTTTATAATGGCAGAAAATAGCTGCACCCGCTGTATAAGTTAAAAAATCATTCATACCTTATATTTTACGAAAAGATAAAAATGTACCGTGTTTGGAAAATGACGGAAAGATTTCTTTCAAAAAACATAAGGGTATAAATGAATTTAACCCATTTTCTAGTAAATAGTAAAAAAAATTTTGAAATACATTTTTATGAATCATGGATGTGGATGATAAAGGGGTCTTAGTAGATAGTTACGTAAAAATAACCTCCGATAATAAAGAGATTGTGAAATTAACCCTTACCTTGTACTTTTTATTGGTCGAGGGTAGTTTAAACTATTTTATAATGGTGAAATAATTGTTATTAAATTATACAATGATCATATCCATTAATATGATATCATATATGATCTTTTAACATTGTTTTGTTGATAATACCTTAGTATTATCGCCATTTCGGGTGTTAACAGATTCATTTTCCATTTTATTCTTTTTTATATGAGTCAGATTTTTTATTGGTGGGATGTATATTATTTGTATCCAGAATGATATAATGTCTCTAAACATTATTTTTAATCATCTAATGAAAATTAGTCTTGAATGGATACGATGGGTAATGAATCTCATCGCGTTCGTGGAGACGGTAATCCGTACGTACGCATGAGGAAAAATATCATTCATTGGATATTAAAATAATATATAACTAGATCTTATATCACATATACATATTAATTATCATGTTATATTTATTATTTACATCAATTACACACCATTATTTTACCCATCCAAATAATGATGTATTTAATAACAATTACACCACGACATGGAGACGGTAATCCGTACATATGCACATATGGTGACATATCATTCAAAGGATGGATAGAATAATGAAAATGGATGTACCATATTTATAATAAAATCACATTATATAGAATATATAGGATTTATTATTTTAAAATGGAAATAACAAAGAGAGAAGAAGTGGAAGAAGAAAAGAACTTGAAAGAGGGTGGTGAAATTATTACCTCTTCTTCAGGTTCGTCCTTTTGATTTGATCAAAAGGGCTCCATTGGATGGAGTTATGACTAAAGGAAGGCCTCTAGGATAAATTGAGGATAGTTGAGAGGGTATTTAGGTTGAGTTTGGCCAATCCAAATGGCTTTTATGGTGTGAATTAGATATAAGTGGGAGTGCTCTTTTATAAGAGGGGTGAGAGGCACCTTAGGAAAAGCTAGAAATATTGTTTTATAATAAAATAATTTTCGGTTTCTAATGGGTAAAAAATAGATTACGTAAATTATAAGGTGGGGATGGGTTGAAAATCGCTCAAAAATTAGGTTTTAGAACGGTTTGGGTCACTATATTAACTTTATCCTTTAGATTTATCTCTTAGTTAAATAGTTTGACATTTACCATGTCTCTTTGTATTTTTATATTATATGGTTAATAAACATACTATATACTTACAAGAGAACCCCAAGTGGTTCATTAATGATAAAACTATCATTATATAAGTCCTTTGGCTGAACTTTAGATTTTTAGGAATACAATATCAAATAATAATATAATATTTGTTTTAAAAACTCTTGTGTAAATTTTGTCAGTATTGGGTATTTTGTTTTTTCTAAATTCAAAACAGAATTATTACTTCGAAAAAAATTCATATAACCAACCCTAATATGTCATATTAACTTAGAAAATTATTTTAATTCATAAAAACTCTCAAATTACATTTATTTGGATATTAATAATATCAATTATTTTAATATTTCATTAATTAGGTAATTACTGCATCACCATTGTGTCCGAAATAAATTAAATTATTTACTGTCAAATAATTATAAATAAAATATCATTATGTATGAAATCTATTTATCTTTATAATTAAAATTTATAATCTAATTTATCTTACATATAACCTATATTAAAAAAATTATTTATTAAACATTGATTTCAACTCTTTTAACCCTTTATTTAATTAAATAATAACAAATGTCCTAATCTAATACAAGTAGACCAAATAGGTTCATATTTTATTCCTAAGGATATTTTTTTTCGAATTATACTTATCCAATAGATTTATCACATGTGTTAGGGTAATAATAATATCATTTTTACCCTAAATTACCCTATTTGCTTTTAACCGTGGTAAATAAATGTAAAAAATTACTATTCACCAAAAATTATTTTTATCTTATTGAATCACATTTTACTCCTTGATGTTAACCATGTCTCTAGGATTTTCGAAATTCCAGTCACAGAAGTGGTAATATTAACTTTTATGTGATTTTGCAAATTCTCATGGGAGGTGGGTAAAAGACGGTAAAAAGTTCTATAAAATTTTCATATATCTAAAATTATTATAAATTGAATCCAATGAATTACATTGAACTTATATAGGTATTATGTATCTATTTTACCTAAAATAAATGTAATTAAAATAAATAATTATATAAATAAAAATTCGGGTTTAAACTATAACTCGGTGTTTTTCACTATTCATCAAAAATTGAAAGTTCTCAGAAAAATACCAAAAAATCCCCATAAGCTAATTTATATATTCTGAATCCAAAAATAAAGTCCATTTTAAAAGAAAAAATTTATTAAATTTCAAAAAAATGGTATTACTATTCATAATGGCTAGTTTGATTGGTTGTGGTGTCTGTTAGATCTTGAAGTTGCGTGCAACACATGCTACTATATTATTCAAAGGGAAACGTATAATTGAAGCTTGAGGTGTTACATTCTCCCCTCCATAAAATAATTTATTCCTTAAAATTTCTAGAATACTACTGCATGAAAAGACTTAGGTGGTTAATCATCATAAGTTCATCGGGTTCCCATGTTTCCTCTTCTATCTTAATGTTTCTCCATAGAAATTTTACCAGATTAGTCGTCCGGTTTCTCAACACTTTTTATCTAGTATTAAGAATCCAGGCCGAATCTTCTCAATAAGACAGATCGGGTTCCAGTTCTGATTCGTCATATGTGAGTACATGCATTGGGTCAGGCATGTATTTTCTCAACAGTGATATGTGGAATACATCGTGAACTTTTAAGAGATTTGGCAGCATTGCCAAACGACAAGTTATAGCCTCAATTAGTTCTATAATTTTGAAAGGTCTGATGTACCTAGGACTCAATTTTCCCTTCTTATAGAAATGTATAACACCATTCTATGGAGATACCTTCAAGAAAAAATGATATCCTACCTGAAATTCCAAACTCTTCCTTCGGTTATCAGCATTTCTCTTCTACCTACTTTGAGGTTCTTTAATGTGGTTTTGGATTACCTTTACCTTTTCTATAGTTTCCTCAACTAGTTATGGGTCTACAAGTTTTCTTTCACCAACATCATCCCAAAAGTTTGTTGTGTGACATCTCTTTCTATATAATGCTTCATATAGTGCCATCTGAATACTTGAATGGACGCTATTATTGTAAAAAAATTATACTAGAGGTAAATATTGATCCCACATACCCTGAAAGTCAAGTGAGAAAGATCTCAACATGTATTCTAAGATTTTAATACTCCATTCTGATTGTCCATCAGTTTGGGGGTGGAAGGAAGTGCTCAAGAAAAGTTTAGTATCCAGGGCTTTCTGAAGATTTTTCCAGAATCTTGATGTAAAACGTGGATCACAATCAGAAAAAATTGATAGGGGTACTCCATGAAGTCTCACAACTTCATTAATATATACTCTTGCTAGACATTCAAGTGTTAAATCTTCTCTTATAGCAAGAAAATGTGCTGACTTGGTAATACGATCAACAATGACCCATATTGCATCATTCCTTCTAGGAGTCTTTGGTAGTCCCATAACAAATTCCATCGTAATATTATCCCATTTCCACTCAAGTATGGGAAGACTTTGAAAGACACTTCTAGGATGTTTCATTCCATCTTTCACTGATTAAAAAACCATACATTTTGACACATAATCATCAATCTACCTCTTTCTGTTGTCCCACCAAAAATGTTACTTCAAATATCTAAACATTTTGTTACTCCCAAGGTGTATAGAGAAATTGCAGCTATGAGAATCATCTAACAATTCCCTTTTTGGATCAGGTATATCAAGAACACAACGTCTCTTCACAAATTTCAAAATTCTATATTCATACAAAAAGTCACTCAATCTCCCATCCTTCATAGCTTTAATCTTCTTTTGAAACTCTTTATCACCGGTCTAAGAACTCTTTATCCTTTCTAGTAAAGATAGATTGGAAACCATTTGAAAAAGAATTGATGTTTCACCTTCCATGGTTATTCCCATATCCATCTTTACTAGATTCATATATACATGATCCTTTTCAACTCTCATATTGTTCAAAACTCCATGATCCTTTCTACTCAAATCATCTACCACCCTATTTTCTTTCCATAGCTGGTAGTGTATAGTGCAATCATAACCCATGATTAGTTCAAGCCATCGCCTTTTCCTCATATTGCGTTCTTTCTGTGAGAAAATGTACTTCGAAATCTTGTGATCAGTACATATCTCACATTATTTACCATAGATATAGTGTCTCCATATCTTCAAAGAAAAGATTACAGCTGCTAACTCAAGATTATGAGTAGGATAGTTTTTCTCCTGAATTTTCAGTTTCTGTGATGCATAGGCAATAACCCTATCATTCTGCATAAGGACACAACCAAGTCCATTATTTGAAGAATCAATATAAATAACAAACCCATCATTCCCCAAAGGTAGATTCAATATAGGATCATTGACTAATCATTTCTTTAGTTCTTCAAAACATTATTCACACTCTTCTTTCCAAACAAATTTAACCCCATTACGTCTAAGCTAGGTTAATGGGTTAGCCAACCGGGAAAAATTCAGGAAAAAACGTCGATAATAACCTGCTAAACTAATTAAAGTGTGTACCTCAATTATAATCGTCGGTTCTAGCCATTCTTGGATTTCCATGGTCATTGATGTATCAATGGATATTCCATCCTTAGAGACAATATGGCCATGAAAATAAATCTCCTCAAGCCAGAATTCACATTTGCTAAACTTCCCATATAATTCATGTCTTCTAAGAGTCTTTAAAATAATGTGCAAGTGATTTTCATGATCATTTTAGATTTTGGAGTATACCAAGATATCGTTAATAAATACTACTAAAATATAATCGAGATATTCTGTGAAAACTCAATTCATTAGATTCATGAATACATAGGGTGTATTAGTCAATCCAAAAGGCATTACTGTAATCTCATAATGCTCGTACCTAGTTTGAAATGCAGTATTTGGAATGTATTCCTTTTTCACGCACAACTGATGGTGTCCAGATCAAAGGTCAATCTTTGAAAAGTATTGAGCTCCATGAAGTTGGTCGAATAAATCATCAATGTGAGGTAGGAGATACTTTTTCATTATCGTTATAGCATTGATCTCCCTGTAGTCAACGCATAACCTCATAGATCCATCATTCTTCATAACAAAAAGGACAGGGGATCCCCATGGAGAAACACTAGGGAGAATAAATCTTTTATTACTCAATTCCTCTTTTTTTTTCTTTAGTTCCACTAATTCCACATTGTCCATTCTATAAGGGGTCTTCGATATGGGCCTTGATCTAGGAATTAAATCAGCGGAAAACTCAATTTTTCATTCTAGAGTATGTCTAGGTAAATATCCTGGAAACACATCAACATATTCTTTCATAATAGGATCATCCTCTATTTGAACATTCTTTTCCTCAACAACAGTTATTTCATTCTCTTCCTCCCCAATAATTGAATTTAGTTGAGAAACTGGGGGTGGATCTAGATAAGAATCATGTGGTGACTATTCTTCTCTAAAGATAAGGTGTTCTTTATCATCAACATCAAAAATTGTAACCTCCTTCTTTTTACAATAAATTTTTACATCCTGGCCTAAATGTCAATCCATAACATGGATTATATCAAATTCAATCATGGGTTTGACGATGAGATCAACAGATAAAGAACATTTATGTGCTCTAATGGGGATCAATTCACAAAACATTGTTGCAGTGAAACCTCCCTTAGGAGTTTTGACTGACAACTCCCATGTTAAATTAAATTGAAAATATCTAATTTTCTTAGCAAACATGGAATATATGAAACAATGCGATGATCCAGAATCAAAAAAAATGCAATTTCTAAACTTGAGGAATCCATTAAATTACCAACCACTATGTCTTTATAAGCTTCAACCTCAGCAGAAGTGATCGTATATGCTCAGATTTCATCCCTTGGACTTTTTTGAGGTATGTCTCTCTGACGCATAGGATAATCATATGCATAATGTCCCATCTCCCTGAAATTGTAGCATTGAAAATTGGTAGCATATTTCTTTCCCTTAGAATCACCAATAATATAGCCTTTTTGTCCACATTTGTAGTATAATCTTTTACATTTTATACAGGCACCAGGGTGCTTCCTTCGACGATTATCACAGGGTGGAAATTCAACTCATCACTTCTTCCCTGTTTTCTTATTTTCATTCCCAGAGTGTTCAGCTGATCCCTTCTCCTCATGAATTTATTTAAAGTCATAACACTTAGAAAATTTCTTTTCTGTCTTGATAGAACACGAGACAATATCTTCGTATGATGAGAAGGATATTGATACTAATGCTCGATAGAGAAATAGTTTTAACCCATCAAAGAAATAATCAAACTTACATCTTGGGTTATGTATATAATCTGCAGCATGCCTCGCTAACCTCTTAAAGTTAGCCTTAAACTTTGTAACATTCTCATCCTCCTTCTGCCTCAGACTCAAAAATTGACTTTTAGTATCCGCTCAATGGTCATGAGGAAAGTATTTTTCTATGAAAATTTCATTAAACTCCCTCCATTACATATTTTATACTTTATCATCTTAATTTTTTTGAATCAATGACCATCATTGATCAACATCTCCAGTGAGGCGGTAAATGGCCATGAAAACTTTTTCCCTTTCATTACTCCACAAGGCGTGGAATATTTTCTGTAAAGAATTTATCCATTTCTCAGCTACTAATGGATTTGTAATCCCATTAAATTTTGGTGGTTGTGGCCTCATTAAGTGGTCTAACATTTATCCTCCATGTTGTGGGTCATGGGGCTCCATACGGGTAAGGTTATTATTCATAACCAGAGTGAGTTGTCCCAGTATGGTGATAAAATGACCAGCACCCATTGTATCACTGGCTGCACTATAATTATCTTGAGTAGGAGGGAAATCTCTACTTGGAGTGCTTTCATTTATATGGTTTCCATTCCTTCCACTAGGCGCCATTTCTAAACAATGTCATACACTAGATTTGTTTATGAATCACAATACATAAATCCAAGCTTTTTAAACAGTTAACATTAGTTGAACAGTTTATTGATATAATCCATAATCATAAAAATGTTTTCTTTGGGGAAGTATATACTCATAAACCCTTCATAATGGTTTGTAATGAAAAGAAGAATTATCCAAAGAATATCCCTAGGGAGTGTCGTAACCAAGATTGCAGCAAGGCCCACTGTCGTGCCCCAATTCTCGTTCAAGTCTAGCTCAAAGCGGTGTTTTCGGGTTTTACCCCAAGGTACATCTATGCCAGATCCACCTCTACCTGATCGTATCCATACATGGATTTATTGCATGGAAAACTCACAAAATCTCTACAATACAAAAATTATAGGAAGTTCTTCTATACTAATCCTCAAAGTCTATCTTACGGATATCTGCTCTAATCAGAGTATATCTAAATCTAGTTTCTAAATTTTGTACTAAACTTCCTCTGATACAAACTATATTTCCCCGAACGTAGTTACCCAGAGTTGGTGCATTATTACATAACATTGTAATGATCACAAGGAAATCATGTCTCGAAAGACTGATCAGTTTAGTATTATTTGAAACAATATTCATACATAAGTTCAACTTTACAGCATGAAGGTAAATACAACACGAATATATTTCATTAGAAACATCCTAGACTCCTAGATTATGCCTGCAAGTCACTCATAACTAACATTATCAGATCCTGGGAAAATGAAACATAATAAAGGCGTGAGCACAAATGATCAGTAAGAGTAATTAATACTGCAGAAAATGACATAAATATTAGGTATGGTGAATAATTGTAACCACATGCCTTTACCAATAATAAACATGAATAATTTTATGGAAGGAATATGAGCTGAGTAAATAATTCCAGAATAAAACATAATCATGGGTATTCTACTAGTCCAATGACCACATGAACCATCTATATTATTTTCATAATGAGGTAATGTATAATGCCAGACATTCTGATTTTTTTTTCAAGGCCTCAGCCAAGCCGTCTAAAAATGATTAAGGCCTCAGCCAAAACCATTTATCAAATTTGGAAATTCCTCGTCCAATTCCACTTTTATTTTTCTCATGAGACCTATCGATGCATCAAGGAGCTATAGTGGGCTCCCCTCGTCACTTACCATGTCCAAAACATTCCTCATATAAAAAGGATTAAACATATCATAGTCATTCGTATTAAAACTAGCATACGAAATCTCAATACATTAACCATAAACCATGAATGGTATAAAAATTGCACATCCATAGTCAAACATATCACAACACCTTCAATACAATATGGATGTTTTGTATCACAATAAAACAACTTCAAATAAACTTAAAATCCATCAAAGGATGTTGACATAGATGAAATCAAAACCCTTTTTAGAGAAATATCGCTTTTTTATTTTGAAATTATTTAAGAGTCACACAATTATAAATAAATCATTTATTTTGAAAATATTCTTATAATATTTTAAGGGAATATTTGATGATGTTATAATGGCAGAAAATATCTGCACCCACCGTATAAGTTAAAAAACATTCTTACCTTAAATTTGAAGAAAAGGACAAAAAGTACCTTGTTTGGAAAATGACAGAATGATTCCTTTCAAAACACATAAGGGTAAAAATGACTTTAACCCATTTTATAGTAAATAGTAAAAATGTTTTCAAATAAATATTTAAGAAACATGGATTTGGATGATAAAGGAGTCCCAGTAGATACTTACATAAAAACAACATCGGATAATAAAGAGATTGTGAAATTAACCCTTACCTTGTACTCTTCCTTGGTTGAGGGTAGTTTAAACTCCAGTATAATGGTTAAATAATTGTTATTAAATTATAGAATAATCATATAAATTGGTATGATATCATATATGATCTTTTAACATTTTTTTTGGTGATAATACCTTAGTATTATCGTCGTTTCGGGTGTTAACAGATTCATTTTCCTTTATATTATTTGTTTTGTGAGTCATATTTTTTTTGGATGGGATGTATCTTATTCGTATCCAGAATGATATCAAGTATTTAAACATTATTTGTAATCATCTAATGAAAATTACTCTTGAATGGATACGACGGGGAATGAATCGCATCGCGTTTGTGGAGACGATAATCCGTACATACGCACAAGCGAAAATATCAATCTTTTGATATTAAAAAAATATATAATTGGATGTTATATCATATATACCGAATCAATATCGTGTAATATTTATTATTTAACTCATTTACACAATATTATTATAACCATCTAAATAATGATGTATTGAATAACATTTACACCATGACGTGGAGATGGTAATCCGAATGTACGCACTTATGGTTACATGTCATTAAAAGGATGGATAGAATAATGAATATGGTTGTACCATATTTATAATAACATCACATTATATATAATGTACAATATTTTTATTTTAGAATGGAAATAACAAATAAAGAAGAAGTGGAAGAAGAAAAACGCTTGAAAGAGGGTGGTGAAATTATTACCTCTTCTTTGGGTTCTTCCTTTTGATTTGATCAAAAGGGATTCTTAGGATGGATTTCTGACTAACAGAAGGACTCTAAGATGATGTGAGGATAGTTGAGAGGGTATTTGTGTAGAGTTTGGCCTAAAAATGGCTTTGAAGTTGTGAATTAGAGAGAACGGGGAGTGCCATTTTATAAGAGAGGTGAGAGGCACCTTAGGAAAAGGTAGAAATAATATTTTATAAAGAAATCATTTTCGGTTTATAATGGCTCCAAAATGGATTTTTTAAATGTTAAGGTGGGGAGGGGTCTAAAACCACTCAACCGATAGGTTTTAGACAGGTTTTAATCACTATATTGACTTTTTCTTTTAGATTTAACTCTTAGCTAAATAGTTTTACATTTACCATGTCTCTTGTATTTTTATAATAAATGGTTAATAAACATACTATATACTTCCAAGAGAACCCCAAGTGGTTAATTAATGATAAACCTATCATTATTCAAGTCCTTTGGCAGAACTGCTGAATTTTATGAATAGAATATCAATTAATAATATAATATTAGTTCTAAGAACACTTTTATGTCAATTTTGACACTATTTGGTATTTTGTTTTTTTTTCTAAATTCATAAAAGAATTATTACTTCGAAAAAAATTCATCTAACCAACCCTAATTATTCATATTAACCGAGAAAATTAGTTTACTTCATAAAAAGTCTAAAATTTCATTTATTTGGATATTTATAATATCAATTATTTCAATATTTCATTAATTATGTAATTACAGCATCACCATTGTTTCATAAATAAATTAAATTATTTAATGTCTAACAATTTAAATAAAATACCATTATGTAGGAAATCTTATTAGATTTTTAATTAATATTTATAATCTATTTTATCCTATGTGTATCCCTATATTGAAAATGTTTTAGTTATTAAACCTTGATTTTAACTCTTTTAACAGTTCTTTGAATTAAATAATAATAAATGTCCTAATCTAATCCAAGTTGACCAAAGAGGTTAATTTTTTATTCCTAAGATTGTTTTTTCTATAATTATACTTATCCAAAAGAATTAGGACATGTGTTAGGGTAATAATAAAATCATTTTTACCCTTAATTACCCTATTTGCATTTAACCATGTTAAATAAAATTAAAAATTTACTATTAACCAAAAATTATTTTTATCTTATTGAACCACATTTTTCTCCTTGATTTTAATCTTGTCTCTCAGAAATTCGAAGTTCCACTCAAAGAAGCGGTAAAATTATGTTTTATGTGAATTTATAAATTCCTCTAGGAGGTGGGTAAAAGATGGTGAAATGTTCTATAAACTTTTTATATATCTAAAATTATTATAAATTGAATCAATTTAATTACCTTGAACTTATATAGGTATTATGTATATATTTTGAACTAAAATAAATTTAAATAAAATATATAATTATTTAAATAAAAATTCAGTTTTAAACTATAACTTAGTGTTTTTCACTATTCATCAAAAATTGAATGTTTTCAGAAAAATATCATAAATTCACCCAAAGATAATTTCAATATTTAGAATCCAAAAATGAAGTCCATTTTGGATGATAAAATTTATAAAATTTCAAAAAGTGGGCATTACTATTCATAATGGCTAGTTTGATTGGTTGTGGTGTGTGTTAGAACTTGAAGTTGCGTACAATACACACTACTGTATTATTCAAAGGGAAACATACCATGGAAGCTTGTGGTGTTACAAGAAACACATATGATTTTTTACAAAGTCTGAAAATTGTGTTCCCAGTTTCTAAAGACAATAAACTATTTCGGTTCTGATTCATGTACTTTTGTAATATTATTAATATTCATCTATAATTATGTAATATAAGTGCGTGGGATTCTTGGGTCACTATACAACTCATTAAAAATCATCTAAAAAGCCATAAGGAAATATACCTTTGAAATAAGTGGGATTTTTTATGTATACATATTTAAAATATAATCCACCATCCAAAAAACACAGTAACTACCCACCGAAGACTATGAATGATTCTATCCATTAAGGATGTCACATTAGTGAGGCCATACACCATTATAATGATATCAAATCAACTAACCTTGTAGGGGAACATCATTCTTCTCCAACCATGGGGTCAATATCATTTTTTACTCTAGAAGGCCGCCATATTAACTTCATGTATGAAGCATAATGTTGAATACTCATTGGATTCTCTTAGAAATTAAACTAAATCCAAGAAGGTTTATTTCTTACACATTATTTCATATAAATAATTATATCTATAACTTCATCATGACCAATCACTACTTAATAAGACTTTATATGAAGGGGAAAATAGATCAATGATTCACCAACCTCAATGTAGATCATGAATTTATCCCCAGTCACCCCCATAGGTTCGGTATGATGAAAATTAAATTACCAGTACTATATAATGATTTCCAAATCCACCCGCATTATCCTCAACATGTTCGATGTCATGAATCTCCTTATGTAGAATATCTTACAACATATAGAAGATAGAGTCCTTCCTAAAAATAACATGTAATTATTCCCTATTTATCATATATGGGTAACCATGTTTTATCTTCTTCCATTTCAGTTACAAATTCTAATAAAAAAACTAGTGAGACTAAAAAAATGATCTTTGTTCTGTTTAAATTTAATTTAAATTCCATCCTCTTCTAACCATTTCTAAAATTTATAACCATAACCTCAACACAGTAATTTCAATACATATTACTACTAAAAAATAAACAAAGATTCAACCGAATATTCTACATTCTTAATTCCATGCAAAAAATATCATCGATTCTTTATTGGAATTTATTCAAGTAATAATTAACAATAATTTTAGTTCATATCACATTATTCACAAAAGCATTGCATGAGACAAAATATCATGTAGTAAAATTGGTGAAACGAAATCTCAAAACATAGACCAACCTATATTAAATACCAATACCTTTCCACAATATTTTCTATTATTACAACTTTTATAACATATAATCCAATATGTATCACTCAGGGATATAAAATGATTTATCAAAATAATTCTTTCCCTCCCGGGATACAAATATATAATCAATCCTTCATCCAGGAATAAAATATAGGGAACATATCTCTGATATATGATTTATCAAATAATCATCAAGAATCTAGCACATAGTTTTCTACCAACATGGAATGAAAAAATTTGAGATATCTCACATATCTAGTTAATGTATCAGGAATATCATATTTTTTGTAATTCATAATTACCTATAACATCCTTATCATATGTAATTATCTTACAACAGAATTATAATATTCTTTATATCCCATTTTCTAAAATAATCATATCAGGAAATTCAATTTTCCAAATAAGTTTAATGAATAAATTTATCACTTCATCATTTCATAAGTTACATCATTATAATTTATTAAAATTTTAAAATCAATTAATAATTTTAGATGTCCTCTAGTTAATAAGGAATTAATCACATCATGGAAGAATAATTGTTTTCATTTATAAATTATTAACATGTTTTCTATGTTAATAATTTTGCATAAAAAAAGTTACTTATCAATTAAATAATTCAATGTGGATTTCTTTTTAATAATGTTATATGATTGGCATGCATCAAAAAAGTAATTTTAATCCTAAATTTTAAATTTTAGGGTCACCAACAATAGTATTCTTACAATTAGTTAAACTCATATAGATTGACTGCATTATTAAATCCTCCCAATACATAATGTATTATGGATGAGTTCAACATCTAATTATTTATTAGAGAAATAATTTTTTAATTATATAATTTTCATTAATTAAAGGATATTTGATGGTCATATTTAATTTAATTACCATAATGTCATGAATAATGGGTTTGATTTTTCACATTAAAAGATTATCTTACTAAAATTATAAATGACAAATCGGTTATAAAAATTATATTTAAGGGCGATATAATTTGAAACATATTGTAAAAAATATATATTTTAAAATCAATGGACTAATTGAAAATAGATAAGGGACTTCTTATGTCATGAAAAAACAATGCATTATTTTTTAAAGAAAAGTCAATTTACTTCCTAGAAAGCATTTACTAGTTCATTAAAATTAATCATTCCTTAATCATCATAAAAAATATAATCGTCATAGTAAATTCTTTCAGAAAGAAAATTTCTTAATAATAATTCATTATTAAAATAAATATCCTACTACTTTTATCATTGTTATGTAATATCATTAATTTTTAGACTACATCTATAGGTCTCTAAAATCACACAAATTAATCATTCAGTTGTACATCAACATATAATGTTATGGAAATAAGTATAAAATAATGATATATACTCATTAGAATGATTTGTTTAAAGTTGAATGAAAAATATAATAATATATACATGAAATTCTTACAAGGGCCAGATCGCATATCATAACATGTTAGAATGAATAAATTCACTAATAAAAAACAATAAAATATCATCTTAGACATATAATGAAATCTCTAAGAATGATTCATGAACAAATATTAAATTTAAACAATTTAAATAGTACATTTCATCTAAAAATTCGTAGTCAGAAATGAAGTCTTGTGTATTTTATAATGGGTGGACCTAAAGACCATTTTCCAAGCCAGTTTCCATTGCACACATCACATTCTATGTGAAGATGTAACTGTTTCTATACAAGACCCCTGAAATCCTCTCATATTCCTAACATCATATTCTATCTTATCTCTAAACATAATCTTTGATACCATTTTTTCATGACCCCCCCACTAATGCCCTACATGGTCTAGTAGTGAATACATGAATAACCCTTGAAGACAACCTCCAATATGAGATTGGTTGGAGACAAACACTTAGCGCATATTTACCAATTCTTGGTGTCATTACCCTCTTAAATATATCAAAACCAGAGATAAGAATTAGAATTAAACTCCCTAGAATAAAATGAAAAACATAAAATTAACCATTTCCCATATGAAAATTTATAAGATACAAAGTTATACAACAAAAAAATTTAATACATGGCGCCTACACTCTGCTCCAACTTCTATACTCCACATAATCTTCTATAATATAAATTTTCTACATAGAAAACATTTCTCATATTCACTATTAAATTTTCCAAAAAAACAACTCAAAAACACTATATAGGGGTGATCACGTTGGTATTACATAGTTGAATCATATTTAAAAAGGGAAAAAATCTATGATGAATCAATATACTTAAATAGATAAGAGTGAAATCACTAATATAGAAAAAAATATTGAATAAGAATAAAGAAAACTAAAGTTATCCAAATAAAATATAGCCTCTATTTTCACAAGAATCACATATAGTTATCGAGTCACAAAGTATTCAAATAACATAATTAAAAATCCAAAAATTGGACTATTATAACAACAAATGTATTATTATATATATCGACTAACCAGGAAACCATGGTTTTTAAAAAGCCCATTAAAAATTTTATATTCATAAAAATATATCCATAAATGTCAATGATAAATAAAAACATTATTTATTTAAAACGTGGGTTATAAAATATAATTCCACCCACTCTTACCACCCATTTTTGTTAATGATAGATAATTTATTCCATGTCTCCCATCACATCCAAAATAAGCATGAAATGTACTATTATCATAAATGCATAAAAATATTCAATATGTAGGAATCCTAATGTAATTTTAACCAAAAACAATGAAAAAATTCATATGTAGCATCCTTGATATAAAGAGGAAAAGCATTCAAACAATGTCATTGTTTCACTACTTCCATTGTCAAGGGGTTTTTTCTAAAAAATGAAATCACTCCCTCGTTTCAATAAAATTTATCATATTATCTTATAATAGAATATTTAACATTATACTTCTCTAACCAAGAAATTAACATCAATTACATTCCTAATCATAAATCACCTCCCTTACTTATCTTAATTATTTTATTAATGTAAACAAATCATAACTTGATGGAGTGTAGTCACAAATTTAATCACCTTCATTCAACTAATAAAAAGATTATTTTCATATAGAAACTAAAAATAATTCTGTAAATAAGGATTAAAAATAATATATCATTACTAAAGGGTCTATATAACCCACAAATCATCCCATATTCAATGATTCAAAATGTGGGGGGAAATATGAATACGGAAACAACTATCCTAAGTGATATTACAATTCCTTACTAGCGGAAGGGACAAAATCCAATCCTCAGAATTCAAACAAAAAAAAGAATGTAAAGGTCCACTAATTTATCCCAAAGGAAAACCTTAGACATAACCCAAGATTCAAACACACTATGAAGATAATACCATACCACTCTTACTAAATATACTTTCTTTAGGTGTGGAATAAAATTTATTACCTCGATAATCACTTATGTATAAGTTACAATATATATATGGAAAACAAAAAAATCAGTTAAGACCACATTAAAAATTACAAAAATTATTTAACAAAATCTTATTCTTAAACATAATTAATTGAGTGGTTAACTGATAACTATTTTTTCGCATTACAAAACTAAACTAAACTTTTTAAACGTCCTGTCCATAACCTTCTTTTAAAAGTAAGTGTAAACATTGATTATAGTGGTAATGAAGTCATTTTTTTGGGACTACATTACTTTTTTTATTGCATATACAAAATTATTCCCAAGGAATTAAATTAATTCTGGGTTTCATGCTTGTTCATTTCACATCATTCCACTAATAAATATTGTTTAATTGAGCATGTCATGAAACAAAAGTTAACATTAGAAATCAAAAACCTTATTCCATGAAAATAAAATTAGGGTATCCAAACTAATTATCCTTCCATTCCCAATAATATAACCCATTTCATGTAAAATAAAATCAAAACTTATAAAATCACATAAAATAATATACATGTGATGAAACAAAAAAAATTAAACAAGGGATCAGGGGAAGCATATTAGTGGAATTCATAGTTCTTCTCAAGTAATTAAAAATAAGTCACACACGACCCATTCCATTGATCTTGATACAATAATATTGAAAACATTATAGTGGATAAAATATTTATATTAAACATAAAATAAACCCACCATAAGAATATTAATGCATAATATAATGCTTTAGGGGAAGGATGATAAATGGAAAGTATAAGTTGGAGGAAAATTGTCAATTTGGCTATATATCCAAAACATAAATACCGGTGGAGTTATTTGTACAAACCATCTATAAACTAACTTATTTTATTGGTGGATTACAAAAGGATTCTGGCATAGAAAAAAAATTGATTTATTTATTGGGTTTTTAAAGGATATAGTTGTTAGAATTCCAAAATTTCAAATGATGGAGATAATTATTGAATGTAATCATGAAAATTCATGTCATTCAATTCAATATGCTATCAATTGAAGGAAATCAGGATAAATATTCTAACATAGAATTTAAAAAACATATAATTTATCATTGAATTTTAAAGGATATATTTAAAAGTAATAAATTTTATATCAAAATATTATTGATAAATTCAATGACAAATAACTCAAGTTGAACACCAAAAACTCCACAAAGGCCTGAAAACCTATTAACATCATATTAAAAATCAATCATTAATATAAAAAACATATAAAAACCATGTTTAATGATTCCATTATTATTGGAGAAATGATTAATAAAGAGAAAAGAGAATTGAAAATAAAATAAATCAAATCAAAAAAAATTAGTAAAATGAAACAGAAAGAGTTGGATTTTTTAAAGGATTACCAAACCCACTAAGGACACTCAAATCAACCAGTGTGTGATAGAAAAGAGTTATAAAACAAGGAAAATTCAGGGGAATATGTATAATCATATTAATATAGGAATTCCATCAATTCCCTCTATATTGTGGAGATACCCAAAATGGACTTAGTGACCTTAGTCCAAGGGAGATCTATAATACCTATATTCAAAACTAGAAACTCCACCTTTCAATCACTATTAAAATCATTGTTTAAAGTCTTTAATCATCCAAAAACCGTATTCTAGAAGATGGTGATAGATTCTTGTCTATTTTCAGGTGACCACAATAAAGACCTTGATGTAGAAGTCTCCAAAAAAATATTTCAAATTCCTCGACATTAGGAAGAACCTCACTTACCACTACACCTAGGCCTATGTTGGGGTGATATCATATTTTCACATTAAAAATAGGAGAACACCATGGAAAAACTTATATCTACACAAACTTCCACCTTGATATGGTGGATTGAAGGATGGTAAAAATCCTCATAGCCTACTAAAGATCCTCTAGAACACCACTAAACTGTCTCTACTAGTGCATAGGCCTCAAAAAATCTAAGGAAGAGATTTTGGAATTAAATTATTTTACAAAGATCTTTATAAGAAATCATAAAATCTGGATTATATGATATTTTTTTTATTGATCCCTATCAAAGTCAATAATATCTGAATAGTATTCATTGGAATTATGTTCATAGTATTTCATTTGATCATAATATAGTTCATATTGGTGTTCAGTTATAATATCTTAGTGTATTCTAGGATATATATGGATATTAATGAGTTTCTAAATTATTTCATAGATATATTTTTTATAAAATCATCAATATAATAATAATATATCAGTAATTTATAAACATAGGAGGAGAATTGTCTTAAAGCATTCATCCCTCAGTGGTTAAAAGTTTTCTTACATTCACACATCAGGAAAATTCTTTCTTTAGTAGAACCAAAGAATGTTGTGCATTAATTTATCAATTTTATTGGTTATTATAAGACCTTTATGTCCGATTTTCCTTGGTTTATTATACCTTTTTCTAATTTAACAAAAAATAAAAAATAATTTTTTTAATAAATAAAATCATGGTGATGTTTGAGTACCAACAAGGGAAGCTAATCAACTCTCAATTATTTTATTTCCTAATGATAAAGTAATATTCAAGTTTCATTGTGATGATTTTAAAATCATATTTTGCAATATGTTAAATTAATAGATGGTAGTGAACTCTTAAATTCTACACTTGTATTACCTCATTAAAAATAATACACCACTATGATATTGTTTTTTATATAGTATTTTATTTAAATATTTAGTGGAATTTAATTATTATGGAGTTATTTTTAGTCTTTATAGATCACAAGTTATTTGAAATATATTATCTTATAATTATTTGAAATTGTAATAGTGGTTTTGAGTAGAGGTCTTACAATATTGTTAATTTGAGATCTCTTATACCGTGGGGACTACTGTTGTGGTAATTGATTCATCAAATAATATAATGTATGGTGATAAATCTTTAGAGGCTAGTGATAAGTTTCAGAATAAAAAGAAACATGATATATTATTTATATACACATAGGAGGTTAATTGTGGTGTTTTTCTATATTAGTTGACTATTAAATCTCCTTTGTTACAACAAGAAGATGAATCTTATCTTGTAAATTCTAGGTGTGATGAGTGGAGAGATCATGTCATTTTTTAATATTCTATTTAGTTGTGGATTGATTATTCTGAGCATCATATTCTAATATATTGTACTTTTTTAATTTTTTAGGTGACATGAAATGCTATTTTGTGAGTGTTTCATATATCAAAATTCGAATTACATCCTGGTAGTTCAATGTTATTTTAAATATTGAAGGGGTATTTTTGGGGAATGGTAGGGATAATTCAATGGTAGAGTTCAGGTTTTAATGTTTTTTTCTATTAATGTGTTTAATTTATGCAATAAGTTATTTTTATTCAATAATATCAATTGGATATTTTATAAGGAAAGATGATGATAAATTTTTAGGATTTTATAATAGTATGTCATAGAGATCCAAGAGTATATTAAACAGTTTCGATTATTTATAATGGGTTAATGGTATCTATTAATTTTTTAGATATTATTGAGATAAGTTAGATCTAATAATTCATATGGATTTATATAGAATATATAGTGAGTACTTATAGAGTTATGAAGATGATTATATCTGATATAGATCTTTTCCTAACATTGTGAGTGTATATTGGTTTATTGAAATATTTTTGTTCTCTATTATATATAAGGAATGTTATTTATCCACAAATATATATGAAATATTTGAAATGCATTTAGGTAGTAAAATACATATTTCCTAAATATTTGATCAATTTTTTGGTTTATTATTGAATAACATTACATGGGTTTAGTCTTCCTATATTAGTAGCTATAACTATTCCCTTATAAAAAACCCATTTGAGGAATTTTATAGACCTCAGTGTAGATATCCCATATATTTGACTAAGGGATTGGAGTCATAGATCACTATACCTAATTTGGTGGTATGTGTGATAGAGAAAGATCCACTGATTCAAGGGTAGATAATTCTTTTTTTGGATTTTCATTAATATTATGTGAATTAGGGGAGGAGAACATTGGAGATTGAGGTTGATGAAAATATGTTTTAAAGGGTTATCCACTTCATGGGAAGAAAATGGTTAATAAAAAATTATGTTTGAAATGTGGTTTGTTATAAAATTTATTTTTATAGTAATTTTGAGGAGTAGAGATTATTTTGCACATTGACCCCAAATTGATCGGATTTATGAAGTCATCCACGTGTCATAGATTTATATTAATCTTCATGAATAAAAATATGTAATTGATTTTGTTAAGTTATTTTTAATACTGAAAATGAATATCTTGTCACAACCCATGATCATTTATGATATTTATGTTATGGTGTATAGAAGATATGTTATTCTATTATTTTTTGATTTATAGATATATGATGATTTAAAAGAATGTAATTTAGAGTGAATGTTACATATATGGGTTCAGTATATGTAATTTTTTTTGAATTGATTATCATATTGAATTTAATATTGATTATTAGGTGAATTTATTTAACCCATACTACCATTTATAGATTGTTATTGATACTTTTTAATGAGATATTCCATTATGAAAATTATCTGACATGTTTGTTTATTTTTTTTGTCTTATTTTTTATCAACATGATACTTGATTTAATTTTAACGGATGAAACTTTCCTATAAGGTATTTGTTGTAGAGTCAAAAATATTCATGTTCCTATAATATTTTTATGTTATAATGATTATAGAAGTGATTTTAGAAGATAATTGTAGAAGAAGAGCTATGTTTTGTTTCTTGTGACCAACCTCATTAATTTAAGTGGTCTATGGTCCATGGATTCTTTGACACCATCTTATTCTATGTCCTTTTTCATTATTTGTAGAGAGGTGAATGTCTTAGATATAAAAATTAAGATTTTCTTTTTCTAACAAAGTTGATAAAAAAATATCATGGGTATCTGTGTTAGGATTTGTTTTCATGAAAAAATGTTGTTTCCCATATTGTTCTTTTGAGATATAATTTACTGAAATTTCTACAAAAAATAGGAAGAAGAAAAGTGGAGGTTATTCATTAGTGTTGAAAAATGACAAGGTATTGAGTGAAACCATCTTGCATACATGTAATTTTATTATTATAATAAATGGAAAACATAATATAGTTTATTTGAAATAGTTTTATTTTCATTAATTATTATATTTTTGAATGTAAAATGATAGCGAGATTTAATGATTATTGGGGATTCATTGGCCTTTATTTTCATATCACAATTGATATATCTACACCAAGCCATAGTTTAGGGAACCATTCCATGGTTTGTTATACATGAATTTCAATATAAATTTGAGAGCCTTATTTGTCCCTCATAAGATCCTACTGATCCATTTTTATCCCTAAAAACAAAAAACATTCTTTCTATGTATTTTAGTTCGTTTAGTGATTCCACCTTTTAACTGTGCATGTTAATTTAGATTTCAAATTCCCTGGATTTCATTGTCTATATTGATGTTATTGACCTAATATGTATATATATATATATATATTTAAATATATATATATAGTAAATTGGATCTTAATAGGGTGTCGAATTTATGTCATGGAATATATGAGATTCTGATTATTCTATTTCATATTTTTTATATTATATACTATTTTTTAGTTTTTATTAGGGAATATCAAACTAATTTATTGTATTTGAGGGAAAACATAGAAAAATGGTGTCTATGTTTGATGTTGTAGTATTTTGAGGTTGGTGTGGATAAGATATAGTAGTTTTCCTACAATATATACATGAAATGAATTAAAAATGTATTGAAAAGTGGAATTGGATAATATTAATGATAATAAATAAAAATGTGGTATGAAGTTTTCAATTGAACACATTATTATGGATAATATGGTAAATTACATAATAAGGGAAGAATTAATGAGTAATTTTAATAATTGTGAGACTGTAAAATATTGGAATGATTATTTTAATGTTGTTAAATGTGGAAAATTATGTGTATTAAAATTAATTGGTCTGATGAAGAAGCTAATTATATAATGTGGAAAAGAATGACAAATTAATTTTTAAATTATTAATATTGTGATTAGATTAGAAAATAATTTATTTACTTAATTTTGAGGATTATGTTTTTATTTGGGACATTGTTAAAGGTTGAAGAAGAAATTATGTAGTGGTGATAATGTGTGTGATCTAATAGTTATGGAGTTTTTTGGAAGGATTTTAACACTAGGATAAGACTTATTTATTATTATATCATAAATTGTTTTGATTTATCTTATGTACCACTACAGATATTGGGTAGTAGGACCAACAACATAAGAGGTTTCTGGTACTAGGTAAATCCCCCAACATTAAATATATGGGGGGAATGGATGGCTGACTACACCCATTCAAATACTTTATCCTGATAGTAATAGTGGTTGTGGTATGTCATGGACTTGGTTTTCATATGAAGTTTTGGTATTTGGCTGGAGAATAAGGATTTGGTATGTGGATATGATAAAAAATTACACTATGAGGTTGTGGTGTTTTCCCTTTTTAGTATATGATGGTAGTTTGTGTATATAGGAATGTATAAAAGTACAACATTATCTAATGAGTTTTAAATTATATGGATTATCATACTGGGTTTGTGATTTTTTTTCTTCTATTATTACCCAAAATGAATTTCCACCTCTATTATTGGGAAGATGATTATATTCTTCAATTTTTTGCATGGTCTTAATCAATTTGATACTACATATATGATCTAGTTTACTTTCACTCAAGAAATTATTAGAAAATATTTAATTTATGTGATTGAGATGGGTACAATTTTGACATTAAATGAAGTGAATAAATTCATTATATTTTCTCACTTATTTTAATGAAATGAGTTACTATTACAAATCAACAAGAGATGAAACATTATCATTAGTTTATTAAAAATCATTGTTATGTATGGAATATAGAGAAATCAAAATATTAATAAAACTTTTATTGGGGTTTATATTTATAAAAATATCATAGTGAGATGAGAAAAACAGATTGAATAACGTATTTAAATCATCAATTAGAACATCCCCATGAACTGCTTATGTACAACTCTATATATAAGGAGAAATAAAATATGTCATACTGATTGTTTTGTTAGTAGAGTCATAGGATACAAAAAAAATGGAAGATAATGTTCCTCTCTATCAGGGGAAGTCACGCTCACTCAAACATTATATAGCCCTAGATCCCCATCCATGTACAATTTTTTATGAATATTTTTTTTATTTTTCATCTTGAAAGTGATTTAAATGGATTTATTTTTTAAATCCAATAAATGGGAAAAAATTATTAGTCTTTTTATAATTGAGAGAGAAACCAATTTGTGATGGTGATATCAATGTTATGAGTTTTATGGAAAACCTGAATAACAAACTGCTAAATTTGGCTTGGGAGGTGATTCATAAGAAATCCCTCTAAAAAACCCCATAAAAATACACTTATTTTATGGATTTTCCACTAGGAAACCCCATTATTTTATGGTTTGTCCACTACCAAATATCTTCATTAAGATAGGAATAAATTATCTATTTTTATAAATAACATCCAAGATAGTGAAAAAAAGGTTCAATTCCGAAATAATAATTTATTAAAGGAACCAAATAGATTTGTCTTCACCAATATGATCATTGGATCCATTAGTGTATTTTTATATCATAAAATCATTCATATATAGTATGTGATAAACAAATGAGAGAGTTAAAATTGGTTAAAATATATCCCTACAAAATAATGATTCTTGGTATGGCATGCTGGAAACGATTCCATTCCAAATAACCTTAAGGTTCAATGGATGGATATTCTGAGGAAATCATGATTATATTTTTGTGAGAAGATAAAAGAATTAAAATGGACAACACACATATTTAAAGGATATTGGGATTATTATATATGGACCACCATTGGTTCCTTCATATGATTATCAGTTTGAATGGATGTGATTCAAAATTTTATATCATTATGGTTCTAAGACATGAAAATATCCTTGACATAATCTCAGAACCATATCATGGTGATGTTTTTAGAATTTTGGATAATATTGGAGGCGTGGAATGAATCATGACATAATTTTATGAAATAATCCTTTCACTATCTTTATTTTAATTTTCTAACACATATGATTGAGTTTGATTGTATGATAAAATGTAAGTAATGTTCCTCATCCACTATGAATCTGATCCCATGGATAAACCAATTTTTGGAGGTAGTTAGACATGGTCCATTAGGATAATGGGTTCTTTAAAAATCCCATTATATAGGATAGATCATAACAATAACGGTTCACGTTATGATGACCTGATGGGAGGTGGAGGGAAAATTAATGGCATGGAAGTAACTGTAGTCTTGGTGTTCAATTATTTTTCTGGTAAATGGAAAAACAAATTATTGGATATTTGAGATATGATTAGTGTTATTTATTTATGAATGTATTTATATGGTTGAAAGGATGTTGTACCTGGTATATAACATCTTAAAAGGGAGTCTCATAGTCACTAGTCTATCATTTACTATAATAGAATATGAATTTAATTACTTGAGTTGAATGTGGAGATTTTAAAAACATGGTTTCAGGGGAACATGGTTATTGATATGATTGCATATAAATAAATGATGATAACTTGATGCTTTATTAGGGAATGTGATCCCATCCACTTGAATATATTCTCGTAGTTTCTGGGAATGTACTTGGGATTTTTTACATTAGATCTCAATATATTTTTTACTACGATTTGATTGCCTCTGTTTAAAATAAAAATATAATTTTGAATGAATGGATGGAAGTCCCATAACATATACCAGTGGATCATGAAGGAGGATATATAAAATATAATGTGCATATAGGGTACCTCATCTATTATATTTCTATTATTTTATAAACTTATATATTATATATATATATAGAGTGAGGCTATAGATTATTGGTAATGTAGATTACCCAGTGTCGAATTCAGGGTTTCTTTTACAAATTATTCAATTATGACTTAGTATTATTCTTCAATAAAGGAATAAATTTTTTTAGAGGTGTTATGTTCTTTCCTATAACATAATTTTACAATCATTATTCTATTATTGATGATATTTTGCATTATTTAGATATATGGGTTCCTGTTAATTGGAAGTTTTTGGTACCAATAAATGCATCCATTAAATTCACCTAATGCTGGTAAACATGATCATAGAATGTATCTCATTTCAAATTCTTTGATTTGACAATTTGGGGTGCCCAAATGGAATAAAAGATCAAAATTTGTGGATGTTCGAACTCAGACTTCCAAAAATGGCCATCCCATAAAATTTTGGGTAAAAGTATGGTTTTTCATGTATGAATGGAGATTTGGTGTGCAAGAATGAATGTTTTTCACACAAGAAATGAATCTTGGGCATAAAAATCTTATGTTCAAACCTTTTATGCACCCAGTGGGACCACTGCAAAAACATGTATGTAAATTGGTCACAAGTTTTGAGATGCATGCGTAAGATTTGCATCTGCACACAAGATTCATACGCGCCCAATGCGACGTATGTTTGAAATGTTGCACGAAGTCTTGGGAAAACAGTGAAGGAATTTTCATGCATGTTTTGATATGTGCATGCAAGATTATCATCTACACATAACACTCTTACACACGCAATGAAATGTCGAATACCCTTTTTCACATAGACTCACTGTATGGTGTGCGAAAGATCTCTTCCATGCCTGAAATCATAGGCGCCACCAATTAAGGGTTTTCCTATAAATACCAGTGAACCCCCTCCCCTTGAGGTAAGTCCCCAGAGGTCATCAGCCACTTTACTGCAGGTAGGATCTCCTCTTCCACACCTACACAAAAAAATGGAAGCCTTCATATGAGATCTTCCGTGAATGGTCTCATATGGTTCTGCCTTCGTTCAAGACCACAAGGATTAGATCCTCACCTGATCACATTTCATCCTAAGTAATATGCATGCATGATTCCTTTCCTGCATGCAAGATTCCAATCATGAATGCAAGAAAACAAATCTTGCACATCGAAACATAAATATTACACGCAACAGTGACCATGCTCTCACCTTGGGTGCACCTGTGTTCTACATCCCAATATTGAACACAACGCATACTATGTGTATCTCATCTTACGTGAAACAATGCCTAGGACTGGGACCGCTATTCCATACCATATGGAGGCTACACCCCCACTCTCCAGCTCAGGATTAGTGATGGACTATGGTCCCAGCCCTCTGGGCTGGTCCCTTTGCTACAGTCAGTAACCCCCATGAAAAATGGAGATTCATACATGGAACTTTTTCGACTGGCTCACCGATATTTTATCTTCCCCCCTTATGCGCATCCACATTCATTCTATGGAATACCATTATTTGAGATACTCCCCCACACTCCATGAAACACTATTAGTCGACATATTCTACATGGTCCATTTCCCATGTCAAGAGTTGAGATTCTCAGCAACAATTCCCCAAGTACCTTGTGTCTAAGTATTTCCCAAGTAACTCACCCAAACCCCATAACCTGCCTCCAATTCTAGGTTCTACTAGAAAGGGCCTCTCTAGTGTTAGTCCCTCACCAGACATTTCAAGGTTCCTTATTCCTAAAATTCTTCACTACATGACTTTAAACTGTATAAACCAATATCATTTTAGAATATGATTCTTTATGCACCAAACACAAGATGCTTCGTCATGAGATGAATAGAAAACAACCACTATGGGCCTTCTATTATAGTAAATTAACCAAACCATTTTCCCTTGACCAAAAATCATGTTTAGATTCCCTCATGGCCTAACATGAGGATGATAGCTTGTGAAGCTTATTTCATAAGCCCCACACACATCTTCCATTCACATGATGTTAAACTGAATCCTTACCACTTACAATGCACATGGGATTCCCTCATGGACCGACATGAGGAAGAAATTACAGGAAGCCTCCACGCATAAGACGCATTGACCATTACTGCTCTTTAGCAACTCCCGAGATGCTTCCGCGCATAATCCCCATTCACTATTACTGCTCTTTAGTACCACCTGAGCTGCTTCCATGTATAATCATCATCTAACATTTCCACTCTATATTAGAACCTAGAATTTCTTCTAGGTTTCAGTCCCAATCTGCACCATCCTTCCACTACCACAAAAATAGTTTTTCCCAGCGCCAACATTTATCAGTGCTAACGAAAAAGCGCTGATAAAAGGGGGTGCCTTTATCAGTGATTTTTTTAGCGCTAATAAAGGGACCACCTTTATCAGTGCTTTTTCTTTAGCGCTGATAAAGGGTCGAAATAAAAAAATTATTTAAAAATAATATATTAATATATAAATATAGAAATATAGTTATATTGATATAAATATAATATATATTTTTTAAATATATTTTAGATAAGTATAAATATACATTTACACTTAACATACTTAATATAATATATTTAGTGAAAATGGCATATAGAAAATTAGAAAAATATTTTTAATTAATAATTTTTTAATTATTATGGAGTAATAGTCATTTAATATAAATTTGAAGAGTAAAAAATAAAAAAAAATAAAAAAAGATCCAAAATATGTTGAATACACAACTCGAACATCAAACGAACATACCTTTTTATCTGGGTGTCTGTTTGAGCTCTACCACATATCAAATCGAAGCCTGCGACGACCTCTACGTCGCAATGACCCGGGGGGATCCTGGTCAAGGTTTTGTTGAGGCCAAAACAGGCCTAGAAGGCTTCTAAAACTGTGTTTTTAATCAGAGAACCCAGATTTTTTAACATTATGTGGATTTTTAGCCTCGTTTAAGGGGATATTATTGGCTTTTGTTTTGCTGGGAACTGAATTTTTTCTAATGTATTACATTCATATTGGTATTATGTCTTTGAAATTTTATCGTTTCTTATAATACACTTCTATTTATAATCAAATATAGAAGCCTATATCCATATTTTTTATATATTCACACATAAAAAGTTATTTATAAATTTAAATGACAAAATATATTTCTATATAAAATATATTAGCTTTATCTAAATAATAACTAATATCCATTTTAATGAATATAAAAATATATAAATATTTATATACCTATATATTAATCTAACTATATATATATATATACATTAATCTAACTATATATATATTAATATAACTACATATATATATATAAATATTACTATAAATATATATATTAATATCATAATAAATATATATATTAATATCAGTATAAATATATATATAAATATAACTATATATATATATTAATATAAATATATATTACTATCCGAATAAATATAACTAAATATATATTATAATATGACTTTATATATATTAATTTAACTATATATATATATTAATATAAATATAAATTACTATACAAATAAATAGAACTATATATATATAAAAAGAGATATATATTAATATAACTATATATATATTAATATAACTGTATATAAATATTAATATAACTATATATATATTATAATATAAATATATATAAATATTGAAATAAATATATATTACTATATGAATAAATATAACTAAATATATAAATATATATATATATATCTTGAATTGGTATAAAAATAAAAATAGAGGAGTGGTAAGGGCTTAGGAGCGCAGGGGGAGGTTTCGAGTTCAAATCCTCGTAGAGGTAGGGGCGCACGCGAATGGGGGAATATGAGATAAAGTGTTGTTAATGGGTGTAGGGGGTGCGTGGGGTGCTGTAGGGGGTGGAAAAGCACTGTAAAAGGAGGGGCTCAAGCGCTGTAAATTCCCCATTGGCAGTATTTTTTAATTTTTTTTTAAATTTTTAATTTTTTTTAACTTTTATGAGTTCTTTTAAAAAAGTGCTGATAAAATGGGTCCTTTATCAGTGCTAAATCGAAATCAATGATAAAGGAAGTGCTAATAGAGGGGTCTTTTATCAGCGTTGATAAAGGAACCTTTTATTAGTGCTTTGTTTGAGCGCTGATAAAAGACCTCCATTATCAGCGATTTTTTTAGCACTGATAAAAGGGGTCTTTATCAGCGTTTTTTGGAGCGCTGATAAAGGGGACCCCCTATCTTCGCTGAAATTAATATCGCATTTCTGACGCTTTTAAATGACATTTTTAGCACTGATAAAATCTGTATTTGTAGTAGTGATCGCTGACGCTACATTCGTGATGCAGTCATCAAGTATATTGATACCTCTTGTTTCTAACAGCAAGCATAACTCATGTTGGAATAGAGTAAGCATCGACCATGACATCCTCATTTGGCCGCCTACCACACATAATCCCCATCATGTATTTGGTTTTTTTCCTCTATCTAACCCCTAATATTGTGCCCGCATATGCAAACTACATGGAAATTGATCCTTTTCTTCTAAATAGGGTATGTAGGAAGCATCCGTGAGGCTCATCCCTAACTTCCATTGGTCCCGACAACTTCATATTGGTTTACCATCATCCAACATGTCATTAATATGTTTTACCATATCATCCTACATGACGTTAAACATTATTGTTTTGAATTACATGGGTATTGATCCATGTCTCCTAGAAAGGGTATGTCAGAAGCTTCCCTGCAGTTCAACCCCAAACACTAGTAAACCTTGACGTTGCCTTTTTTGGGACCCACATCCATTGTATTCCCCTTAGGGTTGTCAAACTAGTCCTCAGGATGCTAACAACGCATAGTTCCACACAAAATCTATACACCTCAAACATAGAGTATCCCACTTGTGATTGTCCAATAACCACACGTAATCCCCAACATGTCTCTAGTTTGTAATCATTTGTGTACACCCCGATTCTATGCCACATCATGAACTATGTGGAAATTGATTCCCCACCACATGGATATGTAGGAAGCATCTCTGAGGTTCTAGCCCATCTCTTTTCCCCCATCATGGTCCTTCCCTAAATCCTCTATGTCTTGTAATGATCATTCATCAACATGGGGGTTCTTCTTCCTTCGAGAGTCATCCATGCATCCATTATCACGAGCTGCGTCCTCACGTGACTCCTTGTCCCATCCTAGAACTGCATGGACTTTTATTACCAGCAACAAGAATACATAGAAAGACTTCCTGAGGATAAATCCCAACATTTTCAACTTCACCATGGTTTTTGCATCCCACTCTATTCACTCCACCCCATGACACTACATTAGTATCAATCCAGATTTTACTAAGGCCTCTAAATCATGGTGAAATCATGACATATATATGGGTATATAACCATGTGTATGACTTATTCATTTGATCTCTTTTCTTGGCACCGATGCCACTTACCATGTATATTACCCAACATATCTCCAGGTCAATATCTATTATGTACCCCCGGATTTCATGCCTCACCCATTCATACTACGTGGGTTTTAATCCATTCCTTATAAACAAGATATGCCAAAACACTACATGAGGTTCAATCCCAGCAAATGGTAAACATTAGTGTCCCTTTTTTATGGGATCCACCCTTTACGGTGAATGGATTAACCCTCAAGGTGTGACAACTTCCCATTTTGGGACAAACCACCCTAGTTCCTCTCTTTTTGAGCATCCTGATCCATCAATATGGTGCTCCCTTTTTCGGATACACCCACACAGTGTGACGTCTTCAATTTTCAGGACACACAACCCTAGTTATGCTCTTTTTGGGAAATCTGATCCATCCATCCGGTGCACCCTTTTTGGGATACACACTCATGGTGTGGCACCTTCCATTTTTGGGATACACCACCCATGGTCCGCTCTTTTTAGGCATCCTAATTCATTTATTTGGTGCTACCTTTTTCGTATACACCCTGACAACATTACATCTTCCCTTTTTGGGACACACCACCCTAGGTCTACTATTTTTGGTCCTTCAGATCCATCCATCAAGTGATCCCATTTTGGGATACACCCTCATGGCATGACATCTTCCCTTTTTGGGACACACCACCCTAGGTCAACTATTTTGGCTGTCTTGATCAATCCATCTGGTGATCATTTTTTTGACACAACCTCACAACATGACATCTTCCATTTTTGGGTCACACCACCCTGGGTCCACTCTTTTTGGGTGTCCCAATCCATCCATCTGATGCTACCTTTTGGAGATACACCCCCATGGTGTGAAACCTTCCCTTTTTCGGATGGATCACCCTGGGTCCACTCTTTTTGGCATCACGATCCATATATATTGTTATCCATTTTTAGGATCCACCCTCAAACTTGGAAATATTCACCTTTCGGGACACACCACTGTGGGTCCACACATTTTGGGCGTCTTGATCCATTCATCCAGTAAACATTCCAGGAGCTCCATCATAGGGATGTACCTATATAATCCATATCAATGGGGAATTCTTATCACTCTCATTATCTCTCTGAAAGATGTTAAACTCATATCCTACCCTTTGATGAACACGGGATGTTTGAGTGGAACCTAAGATACTATGCCATAGGTGTCAGTCTCTACCAGAAGATAAACTAGAAGCATGTCCCATGTTAAGCATGGGAAGCCCATGAAAACCTCAGACCCATGCCTTTGACATTTAATTCCTCACACATGACATGGGACACCTCAGGTTTCATTCCCTTTTAGAGGGCCTCCTATGAGAAAGATTATAGGTTACCAATGTTCCAACATCCCATGATGCCCCAACATGCTTGATCACACCACGTACTCTGACTAAAGGATGTTGATCAATCACAACTCTCGGGAATGTCCTGATTGACGTATCATAAATAACCGGAATCCACAATGATATGGCACCTAGTATGAGATTCTTAAACAATGACTCAAATCTATGAGGGAGACCCTGATTGGGGGACAATTTTGTGGAGGAATCCACGAAATGATTTACTGACATAAAATCATCCCATTTCGATCAAGGAGGAGACACCTATGAACAATGTGATGGATGTCTTCCACCTTTGGAGAGTATGAAATTGATGCCACAAGTCCGTGTCGCCATGATGAAGTTCCAATTGACAACAGAAACCATTAGAAACCACACTTTTTTCCTTGGATTAACCAGTACAATTAATCCTATTTCTCATGTCATATAACCTTAGTGTGAGTCCCCAAACTCTGAACTATTAGAGGTGGTATTTAGGGTTAACTCTTTTCTGCACTATTGAATCTAGAGGAGTTATAGTGGATTTTGGTCATGAAAATTTTATTTTGAAAATGTTGATTCAAGATTTGTTTTTTTTATATTTTTAATTTGGGGTCCCTAGATTCTTCCAAAGATATCCCCTAGCTACCTCCATTATTCAACCATCATCCATTAGTACATTTAAGAAGGTTATTTATTGATCTTGGGTGAAAAATATATATTAGGTCCATTAAAATCCTTCATCATCCTCTCTCCATAATCTCCCATATATTAATACACTAATTTAGCCATAGTGGCCTGGGTTTTTAATTTTGAAATTATTGTCTTTGGGATCATTATTTTTTATGATGTAAATATTCCACTTCATCCCTAGCATACTTTAAGAACTTTGAAAAAACCCCATCTACCAAAACATTAAACCACCATGAAATGATTCATGATGATTTTTCAAAACAATCACATATTCTAGTTTCATTAAGCATTACATTATAATTTTTTAAAAAATAAAGAATCATTTCACGGTGGATTATAATGTTAAGAGACTATTTTATGTTACAATTTTTTCAAATGAAATTATTAAAAATATATATTCATATGTGGTTTTTTTTAAAATATGTATTATTTATTACTACATAATTAGTTATAAATATACATATGGAGAGATTTAAACTCATTACATAATAGTTATTTTTTTTGTTTAACACTCCATCAATCCCTTCATGTAATTACTAAGCCGACCTTAATTTAATTACATATATATTTTAATAAATCCATTTAAATATACACACAAATATATATCTATATATGTATACATATATATATTCATAATATATAAACATGTATCTATAAAAATATAATTACAAGTAAATTTATATAAATATAGTTATATGAAAGTTTATAATTATATGAAAATAGATCTAAATAACTATTAAATATATTAAAATATAAATAAATCTACATAAATGTACATTAATAGACACAAACATATTTAAGTAAATATAATTATATAGTATTATAAATATATATAAACATATGTTCACATATAATGATAAATATATATTAATATAAATATATCTATGTAAATAAACATAAATATCAATAAATACAATACATTAAAATATAATTATGAAAATATGTATAAATATTATTGGGAAGAAAACATGAAAGTCAAATTTTTTGATCTATTGGTAAAACATTAGCTCATTATTTTACTGGAATCAAACATCCCCTCGAATATGTCTAATGTATGTAGGATGTTAGTGAACCCTACCCATCAAAAAAATTCAACCTCACACATTTATAAATAGAATCATATAAGTATATGAAAAACAATGTAAATCCAAGCAATGGTAATACATATAATGGAATTATATAATGTAGTAAATCAACATGTGGGATTAACCTCACTCAGAAAAGTATTCCTACAAGTATGTGAGGAACCGGTATGACATACATGTGTTACTATAAGTAAAAATATTCCATTCAACATAAAAACATATCCAGTAATATTTAATAATATATGAATAACTATGTAAAACTTGGATTTACTATCTACTTTTCTTGACAAATATTTTTCATCTGGATCCACCATTCTATACTTTTTCATTCAGTACCCACTTCCTTATATATGAAATAAATCCAATCATACTAGTCAAACTTCCATCCCAAATTCAAAGAGAGCCTCCATATTGAATGTCACTATTAGTAACTAGTAATATTATTGACTTCAATAACATTTATAAATAAAAATATAGAACATTTACTTGAGATAAATACATCTATAAATTTATATGATCATTTTGAAAATTTGATATTCTAACACATTATAGAACATTTTGAAGTTCCTACTACTGCGTTGGACCTGAACATTAATTTTTTGCACACTGATCCTTCAAAACACCTCATGAATGAAATTTTGGGGATCAAATTTCTTGTGCATGCACTTGTAGTGATTTGAAAATTGGCTTTAGATCCCAACAATAACTCTCATAAGGACATGTTTCAATGAAATTCCTAAAGAATATTCTTCGATAAATGTTCATTCCATCCATCATTCTATGTTATAAAATATTATATTATCTTTTTTCAATATTATAATTCCTACAATGGAATGATGTTGTCTTAAACGTTCATGAACCTATTTTTTACTGAACATATACACTCTATTTTTTACTACCACTTTTCCTAAAGAAATATAATTATTTATCTTATAGAATGTTCAAATTAAGTGGATGTTAGGGTTCATATGTTTTATTATTATATGGAAAACCAAACTTTTAGCCATGTGAGTCAAACTATTCCTATCTTATAAATGATTTCCTTGACCCAAATACTTCCCAATTGCTTCATCAATTACATCAACCAAACCATGTATTCCCAAATATCTTCTTTATCTACATAATGAGATTCATTATTTCTTAATATAATGATATCTTATATTAATAGCATATAAATAAGTAGTTTTACTATGTATGTATATATGAATCAAATTATTCTATAATAGGGCTATGAATGTCCCTCATTGAATAATCCCCAAAAACATTAAAAATATCTTACTCCTTAATTAGTGGGGCCATATCTCTTGGACCATTAAAATACCGACAGATGGACTTAACAGATTCCCAATGTTCCCTTATAGGGTTGGATTTAAACCATATCAAAACTCCATCTAATAAATGTTATATCAAATTACGTATAAATTATAGAGTGAATTAGAATTATAAAAACTATAAAATATAACACTCTCTACATGTATTGGTTATCTTCTTCCATTACCAGTTCTTATTCATTTGATAGTTTAATGTAATCTGAAAGAAGATTGGTAACTAGTTTTCATCCATTCATGCCAACAATTTTGGTCAACTACTTGGTATAATACATATGAGATTGTATCAAAGTTCTAGTAATCTTATCTCTTTCTGTCCACGTCACTAATATCTCATTGGTATGCCAAAGTGATTTCACATCAAAGAATATGAATAACATATTATTCAATTTATGAGGAATAAATTCTTTTGGTCCAACCTTATAAATTTCATCAACATAAAAATGTAAAATTATTATCTTTTCATCATATCATTTATTATAGAAACAAAAATTATTGAGGATACATTTAATAAACCTATTTTTTTCATAAAATAGTCAAATTTATGATTCTACTAGAACAATTATTTCTTCAATAAATACATGGTTTTATTTTATTTACCTACCAAGTTATGGTTCCCCTGATCCCATAATAAAATGGATTTCTTTAAATAAATTTTCTTCTATAACTAACTATCATGGAAAGATTTCATAACATCCAACTTTTTTGAGAAATCATTTTATGAGGCATCCACACATAAAACTATTTTCATGATATATTATTTAAAAACCATCAAGATGATTTATAATAAATAAACTATTTCTTATTTGGAATCCCTTTAATAATGATTCATACTTTATAGATAAAATTTCAATAAACATATTCTATAATATGGAAAAATGACTTATTTTAATGTTTTTTTAACTTTTATAAGTGCATCCATATCCAATGCTCAAACAAACACTAAGGAAGCCCTCGCCTCATTCATAGATGACTCCCCCTATTTTGAATCATTGATAAATGCTTCTTTCCTTTAGAATTTCAATTTCGAAAAATTCATTAGTATTGGAAAAGTCAAATCATCCTCAAAACATTGAAAATTATTTTTAAATCTTGTTGGGTATCCTCAACTGAGATAGCTGAAATAAACTACCCTACTAAGATCCTTCTTTTGGTACTTGAACAACTAATACTATGAATTTTGAAGCCCATTATTTTAGTGTTCCCACCTGATCATGATCCACCCATTATCTTTTTGGTATTTATGATGGTCTTAAATTTGGACTTTCAGTTCTATTATCACCAATAACCTTGTTATCTAAATCTTGTAACCATTTGGTTCCCTTACCCTAATCAATATAAAAATCAATAGTTATTTTTTCAATAACACCTTTAAAATTCATGTAGAAATCCTTCCACATTAAAATTCAATTAAAAATTGCATATTTTATATATATGATTATTTTATTCATAATCCAACAAATGATATACAACCCTTTTTTCTCCATAACCAAGGTAAAACACATTTTTTATATTTCTTCATGTTCATCTCTCTCATTAGAATTAACATATAAATACTCTAAATAACAAAATATTATATGATATTGAACTTTGGTTCATTTTATGGACTATAAATCCACTAAATTTCCCTTTCCAACTATCAATGATGATCTTCTATTAATGAGATATATAATTAGGTTGAGTTCGACATCCCATATTTCATGAGGAATTCCCATCTGAAACATGTTTCTTTAAGATCTATATCAACATTATGTTCATTATTTTATCCGTACAATTCTTCTATGGAATTATTAAAATATTATTCTAATGCCTTATTCATTTTGTCTAGTAGATGTTCCAAAAATTATGTTTGGTTTACTCACCACCACTATTCATTCATTTTAACTTCAACTGCCCCCAATCCTTTTCCAAAAAATATTTATAGTAAAAAAAATGAAATATTTCAAATTTATGATTCAAAAAGTATATATTGAATAGATTATTAGCATCATAAATTAATGTAATAATTAGTGGGAATAACTATAGGAATTAGTATGAATAATTCCCCAATCGTCCTAGTATAAAAGATCTAACTAATGGAAAATATGCTTCTGATAATATTTGTTATGGAAACTCCTATCATCTTTTCCGACAACCATAATTAACAAATCCTGGTTTCAATGTGATATAGATTAACTGTTCCATTAACATTTAAAAATTTCATACACTTATCATGTAACAACAAAAATATTTATTTATGAAAATTTCTCTTGATCTAATTAAATGTCGTATTATGTAAAATGGTTATATAAAATATGCACTTCCTTTGTTTTAAGGTTTATGAATTTCAAAATACAATTAATAATTGTTACCATTTTTAATATAGTTGTTGAGCAGTGATCACAAGATTATTATAAATATAGGGCTTTAACAAATCCAAGTTACTCAGACAAAGGAAGTGATGGACTCATACTATAGAATTTATTCATACGAAACCCATTTTTGAATGCTCATTATGGAGGTCATTTCATTGGGATTTCCTCTTGTCCAAGCCCAAGCTATGCTTCAACACATTATGCTTGAGAGGAACTGCTTGTGGGAGAAGTGGTAGTTAATAGAGATTACCACTCGAGAAATGTTATCTGAGCCACCCTAAGAGTCTTTCACCATAACGCACCTTAACCTTAGGTCTTATGGAGGTGTTTTAAGGGTTTATGATATAAGAACCTATAACTATGATTATTTTGGTTATTATTTTTATAGAATAAGGAATATTAAATCATTTTATTATTGTTACTTTGTAAATAGTTTTTAACGCACAAAAAGTATTTTCAGTTCATATTCAAATAAGATATATATTTTGGGAATTAATGGGTTTTTGAATTAAATATTATTTTAATAAAATATTATTACTAAATTAATTTTTATTAAATATAAATGATAATATATTTTTTATGAATACAATTGTGATTTTTATTATGGTTTGAAATCTGTTTTATCAAAACCCATGAATTTTTTATAAATATCAGTTTTTATTTTAAATTTAAAAATCACATATTTAGAAAGTTATTTTGATAAAATGAATATTATTTTTGGAATCATGATGTAGAATTTATCCAATAGTGAATTTTTCATAATTTTCTTAGACAGTCAAATATTTTGGGTAAAAATTAAATGTCATTTAATTGTATAATGTATTGTATGACATCATAATGACCCAATTGTGATATAATAAACTACTATAAATTATATTTTCCTATAATATTTGTTTTTACATTAATATAATTTGAATTTTGGTTTGTTTAATTTATTTTAAAAAGCTTTAGTGGACCCTCCAAGACTTATAAAAAATTTGACTTTTAAATTGATTTCCTTTAGAGTGTGACTCACCTCCACAAAATGAAACCTAATATTTTCACAATTTAAGACATTGAACATATAAAATAATGTTTTCCACTCCCATTTGGTAAAACACACAAGCAAAAACCATGGGTTGTTATGTGGTTTTTATTAGTTTAATATGTGGTTTCCAAAACTTAAATAATAAATAATTTCCTCTCTTTTCTTATATAAACCCACCCAAACTTTCACTTCATCTTAATTCAATGCCTTTGGATCATGAACAAACTATTACCTCCTATCTCTATAATCCTTCAAAGGATTCCTAAGCTGCCATGAATCCTCTCTCTAGCTTCTCTCAATCCTTTGGGATCACTTATCCAAGTAAGGGATTTTTTCCTCTCTCATTTTTGTCAAAGAAACTTTATGTTTCTATACTCTTGAAATTTCAATTAAAATGTTGGGATATGATTTAGAACCTCCACTATACTACCATAATTATTTTTTAATTATAGGAGACCTCTTTCTCTCTCATTAATTCCTCCCATGTACACCCTTTACGGTGCTGAAATTTCATAAGGGATTTATTCCATTTAATTTTTGACCAACATTCTTTATATTGTCATGCCCATTTATTTTCAATCAATAATGTTGGGGTATGATCTAAGAACGTCTCCCAATCATTCCTCATTATATTTTAATGATGACATATCCCTTTTTCACTCAATAATTCCACCCATATACAATTTCTACCATGCCGAAATTACATAATAAATTTATCTCTACTCATTTCCATTCAACCAATTCTTTTGTATTATGTATCTAAATTATATTTCATATTTTAGGGAATGTATATATATGACCCCCTTACTATTCATTTCATTTACCTATTCTTAGGCACCCTTATCTCTCTCGTCAACCATTTTTATTAATTCTTATTTAATGTTGTTATAGTGCCAAAAATGCACAGTGATTTTCCATGCCGAAGTCATTGTGTAGTGAATAAGATGCCCATTTATATATCAATGGTATTCACCTTAATTCAAAATTAATGATTAATTATATAGAATCATGTATGGATTAAAAATTCTTTTATCATGGAATAAATTATCATTTTTAAGGAATCCATGTTGTGTGATCTATGTGGAACACTTATTCATTAAATGAAATGATTAAGATGGGTGTTCCCGGCTATTGCTCTGATGCATTGTGTCATGATTGGTATCAAGATATGCCATGTGAAATGAGGGTTTAATCATGATAATTATAGTGATATAGGCATTTACTCATGCTACATTCTCAATTATCCTTGGCTCATGCTAATAACATGTTAAATGTTGATGATGCATTTCCATGTTATGATAATCATGATGTATCATACCTTTATATTCATGTATCTCTTAAGCTCCATTGATATGCCTGTTTCCTAACATGTAATTTATTCTTCATGTTATGCCTATTTTACTCCCTTACTGACCTTTATAGATAACACTTTTCTTATTCATATTCTCATGTTATCCCATGCAATGCTATGTACGAAGGAATGTGTGTGGTCAGGTAAAACGAGTTTTCAATAAAGATGTGTATTTCATGTTTTATGTTGTTATGTAATGTTTCTAAGCCCTAAAGACACTAGACCTCTTGATTTTATATATTTTATTTGGTGAAAGTGTTATGTAATAAAATATGTTTATGTTTGAAATAAAGAGTAGGGTTTTTATACTTGGTATAAGTTGATAGGTTGAGTTATTTTTGGGATTAGGATTAGAAAACCCTTATAAAAGTCTTAGGGATAAGACTATGTATAATAAAAACATCACTTAATATTGGTTACTCTTGAGTATGTGTTTTATCAAGAAACTAAATCCAAGTCTAGATACGAGTAGGTAGAGGCAGCTCTAGAATAGATGTATCTTGGGTTAAAACATCAAAACACTACTTTGAGTTAGAATCGAACAGGAACTGGTGGACGAAAACGGGCCCTGTTGCACTCTTCGTTACGACACTCCTAGGGGATATACTTTGCAAAATTAATAAGCTTAGTATAATCCACTATTAGGGTAAGAATTCCCATATGAATATATGTTGTTATGTATATCATGGATAACATAGATTCATGCCTATAAATTTATATTTTAACGAGATAAATATAATTTATAAGTTATCTCATTAATGTCATTGGAATATCCATTATGTGTTTTTTTTAACATACCCATCCATAATTTTGATTTTATTTCATCCAATGGATGATAATATGAAGAATATAGATAACAACCAATGTGTATTACAATGTAATGAATGCACCAATGAGATTCCTAACCAAAATGGGATCTCTAGTTAGACATATCATGATTATAAAAAACCATCTATCGAAAATCATGATTAACATTTATCACATTCTGAAATTCCCAAGAAAATCAATGAAGAGGAATATGACATCTTCTAAAAGTCCATCTGATAATGTTGATAAGGGGAAGAAGAACCAATTTCCTTCAGGAAACAATTGTGGAAGGTGGCACTAAGGGAAATGTCACGAAGGGACTAGGAGGTATTTTAAGTTCTAAAATGAAGGCCCCAAAGTATCTAATTTCCATGAAATAATGGATAATGTGATGGATGGAAAAAAATTCCATATAATGAATCTTATAAAACTTTATGCTAAAAATGTAGAGAATTCAACCATTACCCAATACAACACTCTATTGCAAAGACTAAGAAGCATGATGAGAATCAATAATCTCCATGATCAAGGATGAATGGTAATTACTATTCTAAGATGGATAATTATGAAATAATTACATGTAACCACTACTACAATGTAGTTTTTGACTTAATGAATTTTAATTCATGTCCTATTTTTATATCTTTTATGTTTTCTAAGAGCATTGATTCCCAATAAGAAATCATATTAAATCATTCAGGGAAAAACATCTATAAGTGTTGTATCAAGTGTTGAAGATTGCAGGAATGACCTTTCTGAAAATTTTATAAGTAACCCATTTATGGAATTCGAGGCAAAAATGATTAATCAATTTCCTAAACTTAATGGTAATTGAATGTTCATGATCAAAACTATCCTACACATGATCTAGAGTTGACTGTATTAATCTTCTCTTTAAAAATTTGGTGACATTTCCTATTTGGGGAGACGTGTGAAATATATACAGATCACAAAATCATCAAGTTTATAATCAAAGAGAAAGAGTTGAACATGCACCAATGAAGATGGCTGGAGCTAACAAAGACTATGACTACTCAATCCATTACCACCATGGGAAAGAGAACATGGTGGAAGATGCTCTATGTAGAATGGAACCAGCGATTTTATCATTGATGACAATTAAAAAGGATCTAATCTTCTTACATTTGATGAATATAGTAATGGGAATCATAAATAATCGAACATCATCAATCCTTTCACAAATGATTACTCAACAATTTCTTTCGGAAAGGTTAACAGATGTTTAAAAGGATAATGTGGGAATTCAAAAAAAGAGGAAAACTATCAGAAAATGGAAATCATCAGAGTTCAATGTTAATAAAAAAGTAATTTTTAGATTTAGGTCAAGACTATGTGTTCCATAAATCCATAGTTATTGAAAGTGTTATGGATGATGATCATAGGTCAAATTTCCACATTTACCCAAGAAACAAAAAGCTGTATCGAGATCTACGACACCATTATTGGTTTGATAACATGAAGAAGTAGATCGTAGAGTATACATCAAAGCACCTGGTATTTCATAAATTGATGGTTAAGAGGTAGATGTCTAAGGGGATAATGCAACTATTACCCATACCAACATGAAAATAGGAGAACATCTCCATATACGTTTTCACCAGACTTCTAAAGACATCCAAATGAAATATTATTATCTGGGTTGTTGTGGATCATCTTACAAACACTGCACACATCATTTCAACTCTAGAGGACTTTTCATTAGATCAACTTGCATGAAAATATATCATATGTGTTTTAAGTCTTCATGGAAAACCACTATATATTGTATCCAATCAAGATACAAGATTGACCTCTTTGTTTTGGAAGAGTCTTCATCATGCTCGGGGTATTGAGCTGACTTCAGTACGGCTTATCATCCTCAAAGTAAGGTCTAATTTTTGAAGACTATCTAAACACTTAATGAAGAATTGAGAGAATCCTAAATGGACTTAAATGTATGATGGGATCAATATCTCTCTCTAGTTTAATTCTATTACAAAAACTGTTTCCACTTAAGCATCCAAAAGGATCCTTATGAAGCACTTTATGGGAAGAGGTGTAGAACACCGGCATGTTGGGATAAATTTGGGGTGAAAAAACTCCTAGGTCCCGAAATGGGCAATGAAATGGTGGTGAATGTTAAGGCCATCCAGCAGCACATTACAACTACTCGGAGTCGAAAAAGGAGCAATGCTGATAATTTTCCACGAGACCCAATGTTTTATGTTAGAGAAATGGTATACCTCCACATATAACTATGGAATAGAGTCATGATAGTTTGGAAGAAGGGAAAGGTTATTCCATGGAACATCAACCCTTTTTAAATCATCGATTGAATTAGATGAGTGGCCTATTGACTAGCACTCCCACTGAACCTATCTCAAGTACTTGATGAACATCATGTATCACTCTTGATGAAGTACATACCTAACCCATATCATGTACTCAATTCAGAGGTGGTACCATTAGAGAGTGACCGCTCCAATGAAGAGAAGCCAGTAATGTTCTTAGATTATAGGGAAAAATTAATACGAAATAATAAAATTCCCCTCGACAAGGTGTGGTGGTGAAACCTCAAGTTTAAAGAAAAAATATGGGAATCAGAGGAAGTGATCAAGAAATGTGTCCCTTATTTATTTTGGTGAGATAAAAGTAAAATTTGAGGGAAAAATTTCTTAAGGGGGGAGATTTTTACAACCCAAAAATTTATTAACAAAAATTGATCGTGATCTAATTAAATTTCTTTTTATCTAAAATTGTTTTGTAAAATATGATCTTCCTTGATTTTATTTTTATTGATTTCAAAATAAAATTAAGAATTGTTACCATTTCTAATATAGGCATTGAATAGTAATCACATGATTAGTAAAAATATTAGGCTTTAATAAATCCAATATAATCAGACAAAGGAAGTGATGGACCCATATAATAGAATTTCACGATAGGAAGGCCATTTGTCAGAGCTCCTAAAGGAGCTATCGTCATTGGGCCACAATCATGACCAAGTCGAAACTGAACTTCAACAAACTAAGATTGAGGGAAACATCCTATGGGAGAAGAGGAAGTTAATAGAGATTACCACCCAAGCAATGTTATCTGAGCCACCGCAAAAGTCTGTCACCATAGCGCACCATACCTTTGGGTCTGATGACGGTGTTTTAAGGGGTTATGTAACAAGACCCTAGAACAATGATTATTTTCAATATTTTTTATAGAATAAATAATATAAATTCATTTTATTATTATTACTCCGTAAGTAGATTTTTGAGCAGAAATGTTATTTTTAGTTAATATTAAATTAAGAAATATATTTTGATGAATTAATGGTTTTTCTAATAAAATATTATTTTAATAAAATATTATTCTGAAATTAATTTTTATTAAATATAAATGATCATATATGTTTTATGAATACAATTTTGATTCTTATTAATGTTTAAAATCAGATTTTATCAAAACCCATGAATTTTGTATGAAGGACTGTTTTTAATTTAAAATAAAAAAAAACATATTTAGAAAATTATTTATATAAAATGAATATTATTTTTAGAATCAGGAATTCGAAATTATCCAATGGTTAATTTTTCTTAATTTTATGAGATAGTCGAATTTTTGGGTGAAAATAAATACCGTTTATTTATATAATGTGTTTTATGACATTATATTGACCAAATAGTGATGTAATAAAATAATAATAACGGTTTTTTCTTTTAATATATGTTTTATTATTAATATAATTTGATGTTTGGATTGTTTTATTTATTTTAAAAATCTTTAGTGGACCTCCAATACAAATAAAACATGTTATATTTTAAATTGATTTCCTTGAGAGTGTGACTCATTTAAACATAAGCAATCCTATTATTTTAAGAAGTTTGGTAATTGGACGTATAAAATAATGCTTTTCAATACCCTTTGAAAAAACCCATGGGCAAAAACCAGGGTTTGGTTAGTGGTTTTCATCAGTTTATTGTGTGGTGTCCAAAACCTAAATAATAAAGAATTCCCTCTCTTCCCATATATAAATCCACAAAATATCAAACTTTATCTTAACCCAATGCCTTTGCAGATCAACCAAAATATTCCCTAATCTCTCTAGAATCCTCATATGGTTCCCCAAGATCACTATAAGCCTCTCTCGGGCCTATTCTTATCCATTGGGATAACTCTTCCAAGTTTGAGATTTCTTCCACTCTCATTTTTGTCAAACTTTCTTAATGTTACTATACCCTTGACATTTCAATTACAAATGTTGAGGTATGATTTATAACCTACCCAATACGTCCATCATTATTTTTTAATTATGATAGACCCCTTTCTATCTCATTAATTCCTCCCATGCACACCTATTACCATGCCAAAATTTCATAAGGGATTTCTTATTTTCTAATTTTTGTCTAAATTTCTTAATATTGTTATGCCCTTTAATTTTAGATTATAAATGTTAGGGTCTGATTTCTCACCTCCCCCATAATTCCATCCTTATGTTTTAATGATGAGAAACCCCTTTCTCTCTCATTAATCCCTCCCATGTACACCTGTTACCAAGCCATAATTTTGTAAGTAATTTATCTCTCCTCATTTATATTCAAGAAATTCTTTTGTATTGTAAATCTAAATTCCATTCCATATGTTGGGACATGTATCTATATGACCCCCATAATGTCCAATTCATGTACATATTATGATATTCCTCTTTTTTACTCATCAACCATTTTTATGAATTTTTGTGTCAAACAATTATGCTACCGAAATTGCTCTGCTATTTTCCAATCTAAAGTAATTTTTTAGTGAATACCATGCCCATTTATATATCAATAGTATTCAACATTACGCCCATTTACTTATTTATTATATAGTTTCATTTAAGACTTCCACTTTAATTTTTCATGAAATAAATTATTATGTTTAATGAATCAATGTTATATGATCTATGTGGCATACTTATGAATTTAAATAAATGATTAAGAAGGGTGTGCCCTGAAAGTTTTCTAATGCATTGGGTAAAGATTAGTATAATGAAACATCAACTGAAATGCAGGTTTACTCAAGATAATCCATGTTCAATGAATTTTTACTCATTCTCCATGTTCAATGATCCTTGGATCATGCTATTATTATATTAAATTTTGATGCCACATTTTCATGTTATGATAATCATGTTATATCATGGCTTTATATTAATTTATTCTTATGCTGAATAGGTTTTCCTATTTCATAAAATGTATTATATTCTATATTTTAGGCCACATTTACTCCCTTAAATGGATTTATAACAAATATGTTAATTATAAATGTCCTCGAGATATCCCATGCAATGCTAAATACAAAGTAATGTGTGTGGTCATGTAAAATAAGTTTTTAATAAAGATGCGTATTTCATGTTTTATGTTGTTATTTAGTGTTCCTAAGCCCCAAAGACACTAGACCACTTGATCATATATGTATTATCAAGTGAAGTTGTTATGTAATAAATTATATTTATGTGTGAAAGAAATAACAGGGTTGTTATATCTCACTACGGTGACCAAACCTACGGTGCGATACCTCCAAATCATTAAATATTGCACTTCCAACAACTACACTCCTGTATGAATGTTTGGAAAGTAGAGGGTCTCACATTTTTACCATTTTTAGAAACCATGGATGCCTACTTAACATTCCATAATATATTTTTATTATATCCTACATCATTAAATTTTCAAATAGAAATATTGTTTTTTTCATAAACTAGGGATACATACCGCTTCATTAGAAAGATGAATCCCCTATTCTTCTTTTGGATGTTGAACTCATATTTTCCTACAACATAAATTTAATAACAATCTTTCATATGTACATTTAAACAATTATTATCTATATATTTTTTCCAAACATCTTTGAACAACGATTGAAAGATAGGATTCTATATGGTAAACCACTCGAGCCTATATGGGAGTATTAACCAACAGAGATAAAATTTTTTATTCAATGCAAAGAAACACACCATAAAACCCCCCTTGCTTAAGGAGGTCTGAAATAATGTAAGCTGAGGGAATCCCCTCTAATTAAGTTCACAGCCTCAGGTTTCAGACAAAGTGTGGGAATGAGGCAAGTGTGCCCTTGTAATATTTGAAAATAGGTTTGATATTCCATTTATTTTCAAAACTCTAACATATTGGACGTTTCTATCATATTTTCTTCGACTACCTTCATTGTGTTTTTCATCTATTGATTTAATTTAGTATTTTTAATGGTGGCCTTCAACTTCTATCTATATTTATAGAACTAATAAATGGTTTCATAACATCCATCCCCCTATTTCCTTTATTTATGACCATATTATAGATATGATAATACAAAAAATATGTTTCTAATCATGGTTTACTAACAAAAGTGTTCATATATTCCCAACATATTGATAATTAAGATAACAAAAGTAATGAATGAACATCACCAACAATAGTATCCTTTATTAACTAGAGCTACCCATAATCAAATTGAATTAAGTCACATAATCCTCCACTATTTTTCATTTGATAAATTTTAAGCACAAACCCATATAATATAAAATCATTGTTAAGAGTCATTGGATTTTATTACATATCCACAAAATCCTTTATAACATTAGTTGTGAGTTTATTCACCTGAATTTGGATAGTAACATTTTCTTCAAAATAAATTCTAATCACAGCCAAATCCTTTATATATTTCATTTCACATTCATCCGTGTTCATTTCATTTGGTTTAACAACATTAAAAGGTATTTCAAGATCATTATCGAAGGGATAATCTTCTATTTTCATCCTTTGAAAGCTAACATCCATTCCAATGTATTTATTTATCATATTCATCCCTTTATAAAAACACATAGATTTCCTTATAATTGTGAGTTGAACCTAGAGCAATAAAAACCACTATTTTGATACATATTAGTAGAGAGAAATCAGAAAACTATTATCTCTAGAGGTACTAGTAGAATCACAAGAACAATATCTTGATGATTTGATGAAAGTTCACATCCCCTTAAATAAGCTCATGGGAAAAAATACGTTGAGGAACAATATGCAATAAAAAAATCGACATCATATACATCCTAACAAACTTATAGGTATATTTAAAAAAATTAGATAATGAAAATAGAAGAAATAGAATTACATAATTGAGTTAATGAACATAAGGAAATAATGTTCCTAACATAATATTTCTTACTTGAATGGTAGGAACCACTTTGAATTTATTATATTACAAGAAGTAAAAATATTACATTCAAATGATAGAAATATTCATTAAAATTTTATTATAGAGGACTAACTGTCTTTAAATCATTGATTCATAGTGTAATATTCATGTGTATTTCTCATGATTAGTATTAACTATTCCACCTTGAGTCCCGAATTACATATTATTCAATCTTTATAGATTACACTTCTTATTGTTCCATCGAACATTCGAGGGGAGATTCCATACAGAATTTTAATATTAATAACTTGTAAAATTTTGAACCTCAACATCCTATATAAGTAAACTTAGAGATCCTTAACTCGAGGGACATCGAGAAATAAATATCATCAATCATTCTAGACCATTGAATCTCTATCAGAAGATATAAAATTGTGATAGTCAGGATTCTATCAGTGAAATTTTCTACCTCTATTCATAGAAAAAACTATGTAAGTTGTCGCTGACCAAAATTCTTATAAATATATTTTTAGTGCATGAACATCCAGTTCCCTAAAATTAGACATCACATCAAAAACATATATAACCTAAAAACAATATATAAGAAAATACATATATATAATCAAATATATATAAATATACATATATATACACACCAATTATATATATATATATAATTTAATATAAATTTATATATATATATACAAAACACATATTAATGTAAATATATATATATATATATGTATAGATATCGATATATTCCGACATAATATATAAAAATAGCCATTAATTTTTGACTTAGTATTATTTAACATTTAATACAACAGGAAAGAACAAAGTTTAGATACATGAAGGGAAATATTTCTACATGTTCTGTAATATTACTGTAGCATCTGTACTATAGATGGTAATGTAGAATTTTTATTATTCATAAGATTTGAAATTTGGGGCCACATATTGTGGCCTTTGGGATACAGTGCCTCCAAACTATCAAAATAATTGAAGATACAAGGCCTTTAGGTCATCATCAATTGGTAGTAGGTGTCATGGGGCAATGAGTTGAACAACATGAAAAAATAGGTAAGTACTACAATTTGACAATACATACACCACTACAAACCCGACACATAACAAAGTAGATACTTGTCAGCACTAGAAAGAAGCACTAAAAATGGAATCTTTATCAGTGATAAAGAGAGAGGTGATAAATTTAACCATTTATTAGCACTTTTTTCCTTGATAATGGTCCCCTTTATCTGCGATTTAATTTTAGTAGCAAAAATGTGTACTGTTTATCTATGCTTTATTTTTAGCACTGATAAAGGAGATCCTTTATCAACGACACATTTTTAGAACTCATGAATGAGTCCTTTTTTAGTTTTTTTGCAATGAAAATGGTCTTAGTAAATTAAATTAAATAAAGAAAAAAATAAAAAAAATAGTTTATAAACAAAATTATCAATTTTATTAATTAAATAATTATGGATAAAAAATTACAAATTGATTATACTATATAGAAATTATAAATTATTATAAATTGTATTTATTATATATATATATATGTATGTATGTATATATATATATGAAAAATTAAAATTAAAAATAACTAAATTGAGAAAATATTTAACATTTTATTATCCAGATTAATATTGCTAATTTTAATAAATAGTATATATTATTGATATTGATATGTATTAATTTATATAAATATGATTTATTTATTATAAATTATTTATTCTCTTTACGTAAAATTTTCCTATATAAGGTGAAAATGTTTTATAATTAAAAATATATATGAATTCTAAATACTATTAAATTACATGAGTAATGGACATATAATTGAATTTCATTTGATTTTTCAATTTAACATAGATTAATTGTGTGTTATATTGATCTCACATATACATAATTAATGAATTTTTATATGAAATGTACAGACATTAAACATATAAATTTTTCCAATAATATTAAACTGTAATTATTTTTAATTTATTAAATTTCACTCACTTTTAACAAGAATGAACATAAAATTACATATTCATTAATAATGTTAAAAAACTATTTGTAAAATAATTTTTATAAACATTATTTATAAATAAATATATTAAAAAAGAAATTTATTTAAAATTGTACATATTATATTTATAAAATAATATATTTATAATTTTAAATAAATAATTTCTTTAAATGTATTTATAAATTTATAAATGAATAATCTGTTATATTTAAATAATTAGTGAATTGATAATATATTTATATAAATAATGAATATATTTAAAATATTTATATTTAAATATATTATTATATATATATATATTTATAAGAATATATATAATGGTATAAATATTTTTTAAAAAATATTTATAAATTTATAGATAAATAATTATATATTTAAATAATTATAAAATTATAATAAATATATAGAAATAAGGATTATTTTTAATATATATATATATTAAGTATATATATCATTACAAATGTTATTACTTTTAATTATAATTATAATTCCATTATCATCACTTAAGTTGCAACACCCCGAGATTTTATTAGATATATTTTTTTTAATTTCTTTCATATCTTGTGTTCTATGCTACAAAAAGATTAGATTGCACTACACATACCACCATATTAGCTTGCAGTATACGCAACAATAATCTTGGATCGTGTTACACACAATTTCAAGTTTGTTTGATAGTATGTATTCTACGCAACATTGAGTGTATATATATATATATATTCAATGTATAAATGAAATATGGTTGGATTCTACTATACGCAACAACAAAATAGTCTTGCACTACACGCAACCTTGACTTGTCTTACATGACACGCAATCACGACCTTCCACGATAGCGTGTGATGTACGCAATACCGAGTTTCACTAAAAAAACATATGCTATTAAAATATTATATAAACTAGCCATTATGAATAGTAATACCCACTTTTTGGAATATTATAAATATTATCTTTCGAAATGGACTTCATTTTTGGATTCAGAATATCATAATTAGCCTAGGGTGAATTTTTGGTATATTTCTGAAATCTTTCAATTTTAGATGAATAGTGAAAACACTGGGTTACTATTTAAAAACCGACTTTTTATTTAAATATTTATTTATTTTATTGAAATTTATTGTAGGTCAAAATTTATACATAATACCTATATAAGTTCAATTTAATTCATTGGGTTCATTTTATAATAATTTTTGATATATATAAATTTTATTGAACTTTTCACCGTCTTTTACTCACCTCCTAGGAGAATTTGGATATGCACATAAAACATATTTTACCGCTTCTGTGAGTAGAATTTCAAAAATCCGAGAGACAGGGTTAATATCAAGGACTAAAATGTGGTTCAATAAGATTAAAAAATAATTTTTTGTGAATAGTAACTTTTTATTTTTATTTACAACGGTTAAAAGTAAATATGGTAATTAAGGGTAAAAATGATATTATTATTACCCTATCACATGTCCTAATTATAGTGGATAAGTTTAATTGGATCAAAAAAACTTAGGAATAAAATATGACCATTTAAGTCCACTTGGATTAGATTGGGACATTTATTATTAATTTATTTAAAGAAGGGTTAAAATAGTTAAAATTAATGTTTAATAACTAAATCATTTTTAATATAGGGTTATACATAAGAAACACATGACTATAAATATTCATTAGAAAGATAAAAATATTTCCTACATAATGATATTATATTTATAATTTTTAGATATTAAATAATTTATTATATTAAAGACACAATGATGAGGTAGTAATTATCTTATTAATGAAATATTAACATAATTGATGTTATAAATACCCAAATAAATGTTATTTGAGACTATTTATTAAATGCACTAATTTTATAGGTTAATATGAAATGTTAGTATTTATTTAATTAACTTTTTTATAACTAATCATGCTGTTATGATTTTCACAAAAAGTAATTACCAAATAGTGTAAAAATTGACATAAAATTGTTTTTAAAACAAATAATATATTATTAATTGTTATTGTATTCTTAAAAATCTATGGTTCATCAAAATGACTTATATAATGTTATATATATTAATACTTAACCACTTCGGGTTCTTTTGGCTGGTTATAGTAAGTTTATTATCCATATAGTGTAAAAAAACAAGAAGACATGGTAAAAGTTAAATTATTTAACTTAAAGTTAAATCTAAATGATAAGGTTAAAATAGTAAACTAAACTTGTCTAAAACCTATTGGTTTAGATAATTTAGACCCATACCCAATTTATCTTATAAATAAATCAATTTGGAGCTATTATTAACCAAATATGACCTTATTATAAAATAATATTTTCAGTTTTTCTAAAGGTGCCCCTCTCCTCCCTTATAAAAAGGGCACCCCTTCCCTCTTCTCATCACACCCTTTTGAGCCTTGAAGCTCAGACAAACCCCACCAATGTACCTTATAAACTTCCCTAGAAACATTCTGGAGGTTCTTTTCTTCTCAAAAGGCCAACTATACTTCCTTAATAGGAAGCTCAAAGGAGGTGCATTGAAGAAGAGGTAATCACTTCTTCTAATTATTTTAAGTTTATTTATTCTTATAATTCTTTTTCTTTAGTTGTCTCATTATAAAGTAATAAAATAATTACTACTTATATACTTATATTTTATTATAAATATGAAACAACCCTATTTCACATTCTATCCATCCTATGGAAAATGAAATCACCACGTGTGCGTACGTACAGAATACTGTCTCCACGCTATGGTGTAATCATTTTTTCCACCACCACCTTGCTTGGATGTGTATAATGGAGTAAATAATAACTATATATGATTGTTATAACATTATACAGATTATATGATACTATATCATCCACTCCAATTCCATTCAATAAATATGGGAACGATATCATCGCTCGTGCGTACGTACGGATTACTGTCTCCACGACGCGATGAGATTAATTATCCATGTTAACCATTGAAGAATGAATATAAAGTATATATAATGAATAATAATGAAATATATGACATAATTAAGATACTTTATTTATGTATTTATATGTATATATCTCATCTACTTACATCAATTCAAGCCAATAATGAAAGGAAAACAACGTTCATGCGTACATACGGCCTACCGTCTCCATGAACGATGTATTTCATTTCATTAATCTATCTATTATATATATATATATGTAATGAATATATATATGATATATAAACAATGATTTACATTCTGAAAGTAATTATATAATGATATAAGTAATAATAATATCAAGAACAACAAGTCCAAACAAGTACGATAAATAAAACAATTTTACCCAAAATGCTTCTTTGACATGGAATTTACAAAAGAACGGGTAATATAAAGTCATAAGTCAACCATATATGATATCATAATAATGAATATTATTCTGTAATAATTCAATGACATTATTTATATCATTATACAGGAGGTTCGGATACTTACGAAGCATATCAGACCTATGGTAAGGGATAATTATTCCAATCTCATTCTTATCTGAGATTTTTTATTCATAAGTATTTACAGGGGTTATGTTTATCATCCATGTCCACATGTTCTCAAAATGTTTTTATAAAATGTTTAATTTTCTTCCATGTATGTTTAAAGTCATTTTTACCCTTTTTTTTTACTTTTACCACATCGTATGGAAGGAATCTTTCTTTTGTTTACCATACGAAGTACTTTTTGACTTTTCTGACAAAAGTACAAGGAGAATGTTTTTTTAACATATAAGGCATTAACGAATTTTTATGGTTTAATAAAGCCTTATTTTCATGAAGCATACTCTACGAGATTTAATTATTATTTTCAACAAAATAATTTTCTTTTAAATTTCATGGCATTTTGTGAAAAGAAAATTGATTTTGAAAAAGAAACAATACTTTCTTCATGAATTTCATTTCAAGTGTTTTATCAAAACCAATTTCAATCTAAGATGACATTATTTCATATGTGTATGTTTCATGTATAATGTCTATATGATTTACATTGTATCACTTTTCATATAAGGAAATGATATCCATTTGTTGTATATGGATTATGTTATGATGGGATGATGTTTACGAAACCCATTTTATTCTTTCGGTTATGATGAATGATAAATGTTTATGTTGTGGCACACGTAGGAATGATTTCACTATGAGATGGGTGGGACCTATATCTCCCTCCATTGCATTGGGACAATATTTATATCTCATGAGATAGACATGGCTGGAACGGTAAGTTAATCCTGTTCAGTGATACAAGACTGAATGAGGACTGAACTCAATTCAGAAAGGGACTTTGTCCACTAAGAGGGTCTTGGTAGCAATGTCTTGGCTACTATAGAAATCAAATCATGTGATTAATGGTTTCCACAATGAAATGTTTTATTCCCATTCTATTTTAACATGATTGATGTTCCATTATGATCTTTTCCTTACGTACAGCCATGTTTTATGTCATTTCTCAAGAATTTTATGTTTAAACACTATCTTCATGTTTTGAAGTTCAAATGTGTATGATTTTTTTTATTTTTTCCATTCTTACCCTTAATGAGAATTTGATCTCACCCTTTATATGTTTTCTTTTCCCCAGGATTTAATGAATGTTTTTAGCTAAAAAAGGGAAGATATTTATGGGAGATGTTGAAGATCTTTCTCTAAGATTAAAAGATTACGTCCTGAGTTTCCAAAGACACTAAACTATTAAGGTCCTTTGGCGTCTGTTTTTTTATGTATTAGGTATTCTACAAAAGTAATGTAATGTCCATTTACATTATTCTTTGGGTCTCTAGAGTTGGTATCAGAGGAATGGTTTAGTTAACATTTGGAAACTAGGATGCGAAAACTTTAGTGAAATCCCTAGAGATATTTTTTAAGGTATGTCTAGGGATGTCTCTAAGGTTATGTATAAGTATATGTTATAGTCCTAGAATTATGATAACGACCATGAATAACCTAGGATTAAACCTATGATGTTAGAGATTTAAATTACACCCTTGATTATGTTGTTTTCCAAGCATGATGTATGCCTCTCACACTATTCTTTTTGGGTTTCATAAAATGGCTGGAAACTAGAAGATTCATGTTAATGGAGAATATGATGGATAATGGAATGATATTCTTCATGATCAAGAAAATGAAATGGGATTTGGAAGGCGAAGCATCGTTATTATGACAAATCATCAATCTCATAATAGGATCAATAATATCAGCTTTTGTAAGTTTACTAACTTAGTTAATAAGAGAAACAAGGAGTTTCATGATGATCATAGAGGAAAGAAAGTTCAATTTTCCTCATGTGAATCATGTGGGAAGAGACATCAAGGATAATGGTTCAAAGGAACTGGAAGATGCTTCGGGTGTGGAAAATAAAGACACAAATCCAGTAAGTGCAAATTAAAAGATTCAGCTAACACCATGGATGAGGATAATGGTATTGCTACGACATCAAAAATGGTTAAATGTTTTAAATGTGGAATGTACGGGCATTATGCAAACCAATTCCCTAAGGGAAGATCTCATGAAGAGAATCATCATGGTTGTATGGTAATAATTAATGTGTATGATTATCAAGAGAATAAAAATGATATATTAAATGAAAGAAGTGTTTAGGAATAAAATTTCGAAGCTCAGTCAGTGGTTTAAGAAGGTAATGGAATGATTTATGTTTATCAAGAGTTATGTTGTATAGGTAATGGTACTATTGAATAAAGACACATATAAAGATTGTTACACTATTGTTTTTCCTAAAGTATTTGAACGTATATTTTGAATGGTACACGTAACCATGAAAGGTTATTCAGATATTTTTAGAAAGAAGATGATATGCTCATAATGAAGGAATAAAGAGAAAATAATATGATTTATTATATTCATGAGCTCATGATTTATATAATGACTAAGTGATATCATGATTTGAGTATATAGAATTTTTGGGATTTTGGTATGTGGACAGAGTTAAATTTTTCCAGCATTTTTGTTTCCACTAATGTTCAATGGGTATTCATTTTTCAAGAGAATACACGATTAAGGTATTCACATGTTTGGAATGTGAACAACAAGATATATCTTATGATATATGTGGGGATAAATGATGGTATTGACATGATTTACCTTTCTAAGAATAGATATCTTTATACTATGAGATTGAACAGAATTATTTTGGGTAAATCTAATAATTGGAATAGATTATTTTAGACCTCAGATAGTATTGTTTAAGGATATAACTTTTTTTGATGTTATAATAGTATAGTTTTAGAAAAAGGAAAACTGTTAGGATGGGCGGCAACCCGTCGCGTCAGACAAGGTTGCGGGAATCGAACCCACAATCGAAGTACGACATGCCTTTATCACCTACCACTGGCCTACATGAAGTCCCTGGTTAGTAGAAACAAGTTTTATTTTATTATGCGCTATGATAGATGAAGTATAAGTCCATTTTAGAAACCATATATGATTAATCTTAGTATAGATGGACTTATGTATATTGTGTTAATTTTTTTGTGATATAAACAGGTGGAATGACCTATCATTCTATCGTATGATCTATTAACACTTCCAAAATGAAAAATTCAACTTCATTTCCTTAAGAGATGAAGTAATTTTTTCTTCTAATTCTAATTTTTTTTTCTTTTGGGAAATTATCTTGAAAACCAAAAACGTTTTCCTAGATGGTACCTTAGATCATCAAAAATTTATGGTTGTGTGATTGATGGATTTTTTCATATCAATGTCCTCTACCACTCTCCATTAGATCTTGGTGGTTATATTTCTCTTCTATATCCATATTTTCACCTATGTTCTCCTATATAGAAACCCAGTGATGAGTTAATTTGGGTAATCTTTAAATTTCATACTCTAGTTTTTAAAATCAAGTTTTAGTATTCTTTTTTATGATGTGGGTTTCAATGAAGGAAACTATCATGTAGTAAACCATTTAAAACACCAACAAATTTCGAGGTCGAAAATCATTTTAAGGGGGGTAGAATGTAACACCCTGAAATTTTATGAGATATATTCTTTTTAATTTCTTTCATATCTTTTGTTGTACGCTACACAAAGATTTTCTTGCGCTATATGAAACACCGTATTAGCTTGCAGTATACGCAACAATATTCACGGATCGTGTTACACACAATTTCAAGTTCTTTTGATAGTAGTTATTATACGCAACATTGAGTGAGTGTGTCTATATATATATATTCAATGTATAAATTGTCACGACCCATCCTCGGGCTCGTGGCCTGACTACCCCAAGACCGCCTTCCATAGGCCAGGGGCGGGAGACTAGCACCAAGGCATAAATGCTGGTAAAAAGGGAAGGCATTGCCTTTGTAAAGTAAACAAGCACTACATAGTAAGAAAGCGGGAATGTAAACACTAAGTAAAAGTTGGTACAACAGTAAGTGCCGAAAAGTAAAGGGGGCCGGAAATACAAGCCCAAATGTAAAGTATAACTGAAAGGGGAAAAATAGCAACTGAAAAGTAAAGCCGCAACGTCGAGATGTCCACTGGAAGTCCCACCTGAATGGTGGGTACAGATAGCCTCCACTGCTCCTCGGGTCCAGCCGACCGCTCTGAGTACGTCTCGCCTAGTGGTCCACCTCCAGGTACCGTCCTGCTCCGCAAGCCTCCACCACGATCAACGTTGTCCGTCGTCTGCAACCAACACAACGTAGTGCGGGCATAGCCCTTGAAGGGGGGGAGTATAAGCTACTCAGTAGGGACCCCGAGACCCCCAAAGGTCTCCGAAAATCCACAAAGGATAAAGAACAAAGGAAAGATAAAATCACGAAGTAACATCTGACACTACTTAGGTAAATGCCCATACATATACCTAAGTCATCAATTCTCACTCCGATCCATCATCCGAACTCAAGTACTACCTAATCCACACAGGAAAGAAAACGTGAAATCCATATAGGATAGCTCAACACAATCCACAAAGGAAAGTAAAACGTAAATCCACACAAGATAGCACAACACAGTCCACAAAGGAAAGTAAAACAGATTTTCAACTCACACAGGTATACTTCTTCGTATGATGATAGAGATGATCACTGATCCATCGAAGTCGTCGGACCCACAAAGGATCGATAGGTACTAATCCCCGCAATGACCCACAGAGGATCTGACCCACAAAGGATCGATAGGTAACTAACCCCCGCAAAGACCCACACAGGATCGGGCCCACACAGGACCTGTAGGCGCTGGCCCACACAGGACCGCTGAGCGCTGACCCACACAGGATCGGACCCACACAGGATCGGTAGCACTGACCCACAAAGGATCGTTGAGTGCTGTAGTCGTCGCCGTCGAATCCACTTAGGATCTCTGCGTAGTCGTCGTCATCACAGTAGCAGTCGCAGCCAGCTCTAGGGTTCCCTCACACAGAAAGCTCATTCGGGAGGGTCCGCTCCATGAGCAGAGAGGCTGATACATCAACTGACACATAGTCTAGAGATGATGTATCTAAAAGTTCCGTATCATCATCAGGAACTCAACGCTGCAGACGGCGCGTCAATCGGACGTCCGGTCTGAGAGATATTGGCTTTTTTGTCCTAGTGGCCCGGTTGGTTTTTATGGCAAAACCAACCCGACCGTACTCCACCTGCGTCCAAGCATCGGGAAGAGTATTCCAAAAGATCTGTCTCACATAGAGGAAAACATGAAAGTTGACGGCACGTCAATCGGACGTCCGAAACTCAAGATATGAGTGTTTCCGCTCCGAGGGTCCGGTTGGTTTCGTGTACGAACCAACCCGGCCGAACTCAATGTAATATAAAACCTTGAGTGTGATATACCGAAACGACCGTCTCAATCCAAGGATCGGATCGCCGCTGACGGCGCGTCGTTCGGAGGCCCGTAGCTCATGTTATGGGAAAAATACCAAAAACGGTCCGAATACGGGGGGTTTGGGCCCCGACCGACCCGGTTCGGCATGGCCCTGTCCGGCCAGGGCGCGACCCGGCCGGTCGGGCCAGCCCGGCTTAGCTCGGCCGAGCGAGGGAGCCGCGGGACGCTGCCCCCACGGGATGAAGGTGCCGCGACCCACGTGGGGCCGCGCTAGAGTCAGCGGATGTGGCTTTGCCACCTCCCGTGCGTGCCGGACCCGCACGGTCGTGGGTCCGCCGATTGTTGCCGCCGCCGGTGGCTTCCGCGGGCCACCGGAGTTGCTCCGGTGGTCCGATTTCCTTTCCGTCTATGCCGAAGCTCCTCCTGGGTCCCGTTCTTCACTACGGAAACAACGGATCATCCCTGTGGCATGTTTTGTTGTCGCCCGCCAATCCGAGCATCAAAGAAGAACTGCGGAGGGTTGTCGGGCTGTGTTTGTTTGGCCCGCACCCTCCGTGTTATATGATAACCGTCAGGAGAAATATTCAACACATGAGAACATAACAAATAACAATTTTAATAAATTAAAATTGTTCTCATGAAACCGGGTTCTTTGTTTTAAAAGAAACAATCTTGAGAATTAATGATTGTTCTCAAATAAAAATCCCTACCTCGTCAAGTTGTTGCATGCACGTTCTTCTCGGAATTGATTGTCGTGGAAGGAGGGAATCGTCGCGTCGCGGAAGGGCATCCTGTCGTCGCGGAAGGCGTCGCGTCATCACGGAAGGGCGTCGCATCGTCGTGGAATACTATGTCACGTCGACGAACTCCGAGGTTCAATAACATGTAGATTTAATTAATTAAATCCATGATGTTGTTAAAACCCACAAAGAGATTAAAAAGACGAAACCCGAAATCTCCTACCTCAAGTAGTTGGTGATCAGAGATTGTTGCGGGGAAGAACGTCTCCGAAGAAGTGTCGTCAATCTCCGAGGGTGACGGCATTCTTCGCGTTCTTCACGTTCTTCGCGTTCTTCGCGAAGGAGGATGAAGGCACCAGATTTGTCAAAACCTCTCAACGAGCAATTCTCCAGAAGTCGTGTGTTGGTCTTATTTTATTATTACGCCAACGGATTGAAAATAGGTTAATAAATGATTAAATTAATTCATAGAATTAATTCAATGAATAAAACCACCCAATTAATTGGTGCATTAAGAAATTAAGAAAACGCGTCAGCTGACTTTCATAATGATGGGTTTTTGCGGGTGCGTTACATAGCGGAAAACAAACGGTGGGGATCGTGCGGGCCCCACCTCACAAATATCCTACCAAGAGGGTAGGATATTTTTGGATAGCACCCTATCCGCATCAACTCAGCTTAAGAAACTTTAAGTGGATTTCAAGTGGCTTTAAGTGAAATAAAATATGGTTTGACGTACCAATTATTTTATTTCTTAACTTTAAGCCCAAAAATTAAAAACCACACCTGAGAAAACGCAACTCCAGAAGAGGCGTTTATAAGCAAATACCGGTGTTGCGATTCCATTGGGGCCCTCAAAATTTGTTTACGAGCACCGGTTTAAAAGTTAGAAAAACAAGCTCGTCCGTTCACTGAACTTACCCAAGCCAAACATCGGAAAATGATTCTGGGCACACCAGGCCTCGGAATCAGGTGCCGTCAGAAACTGCGTTCATGTAAAATTCCAAATAAAATTAAGAAAACCAATTTCCTCAAAATTTACGGGTCTTTACATCACTCCCACCTCAGGGATTTACGTCCCCATAAAGATACATCATAAACTAGGGAAACAAATGTGGGTACTGAGAACGCATCTAAGCCTACCACTCCCAAGTGCCCTCTTGGAAGTTCCCGTGCTTCCATCTGATGTGCACAAGAGGAATCGATCATCCACGTAGGACCCGCTCCTGTCGATCCTCAATCTCCACCGGGACCTCAGCAAAAGTTTCCCCATCATCCACGTCTAGCTCCCCATGGTCAATGATATGCGTCGGGTCGTGCACATATCTCCTCAGATAGGATACGTGGAAGACGTCGTGCACCCAGTGCAACTGAGGTGGTAGAGCCAGGCAATAAGCCACCTCGCTAATCCTGCTGATGACCTGGAAAGGTCTGATGAAGCGTGGAGACAACTTTATGCCTCGGCCAAATCTCCGTAATCCACGTCGAGGTGAGACACGCAAGAAGACGTGGTCACTATCCTCGAACTCTAGTGGCCTCCGCCTCCTGTAATCATAAGACTTCTGCCGGCTCTGAGCTGTCCTCATCTTCTCCTGGATGACCCGGACCTTCTCTGTCGTGGCTCGGACCATCTCTGGTCCCACAAGTGCTGACTCCCCAGGGTCTGCCCAGCAGAAAGGAGATCTGCAAGGTCTTCCGTACAACGCCTCGTATGGTTCCATCCCTATGGTGGAGTGGTAGCTGTTGTTATACGCAAACTCCACCAAGGGTAGGTGGGCCTCCCAGCTATGACCAAAGTTGAGGAAACATGCGCGGAGCATGTCCTCGAGAGTCTGAATGGTCCCCTCCTTCTGTCCATCTGTCTGAGGGTGAAAGGCGGTGCTCAGACATAGCTGTGTCCCGAATGCCTCCTGCAACCCCTTCCAAAGCCGGGATGTAAAGCAAGCATATTGATCGGAGACGATAGATGATGGAACTCCATGAAGCCATACAATCTCGTGAACGTAGAGGTGTCCTAAGCTCTACACTGAGCCCTGGTCTCTGATGGATAAAAAGTGAGACGACATGGTGAGTCGGTCGACAATCACCCAGATAGAGTCGTGACCTCTGTAAGTGCATGGAAGTCCAGTCACGAAGTCCACAGATATCCCTTCCCACTTCCACTCTGTGACCTCCAAGGGTTGTACCAAGCCTGCTGGTACCTGATGCTCTGCCTTCACCTACTAGCAGGTGAGGCATCGAGAAACGAACTCTACCATAGCCTTCTTCATGCCTGGCCACCAGTGCTATCGTCTGAGGTCCTGCTACATCTTCTCCACTCCAGGATGTATCTCCAAAGGAGAAGTGTGAAACTCTCTCAGCACCTCCTCTCGTAAAGCGACTGGTACTAATGTAAGTCCTCTGAAAAGGATGTCGTGCCCTGCTCCAAAGGAGAAACCATCAGGTGCGTGTCCTGAGGATATCTGTGCACTCCGCATCTCACAGTCTGCGTCCCCACGTTGTGCCTCTCTGAACCGAGGTAGTAGTGGAGGAGTGATTTTGAGAGGCTGAAGGAAGGCTGCTCCATCTCTATCCATGAAGGATATCTGCAAAGCAGCTAGCTGCTTTGTCGCCTCCTCAAGTAGCTGAATGCCCATTCTCCTGCTGAGGGTATCGACTACCACGTTCCCCTTCCCAGGAGTATAGATTAACTCAAAGTCATAGTCCGGGGGGAACTCGAGCCATCGCCGTTGTCTCAGGTTCATGTCCTTCTGCGAGAAGATGTACCTGAGACTCTGATGGTTAGAAAAGAATGTAAAGCGCTCACCCATCAGAGAGTGTCACCATGTCTTCAGAGCGAAGACCACTGCTGCTAACTCCAGGTCGTGGGTCGCGTAGTTCTTCTCATGCGGCCTCAAATGACGTGATCCATAGGCAATCACTTCCCGCTCCGGTATCATGAAACATCCGAGTCCGGTCTCTGATGCATTGCAGTAGACTACGTACCCTACTCCCTCCTTAGGCAACCTGAAGATAGGGGTGCTGGTCAATCTCTGTCTCAGCTCTTGGAAGCTCTGCTGATATCTGTCTGACCACAAGAAGGGTTTCCGCTTCTTCGTCAAAGCTGAGAGTGGTTCCGCAACTCTGGAGAAGTCTGGCATAAATCTCTAATAGAATCCTTCTATTCCCAAGAAACTCCGCACCTCCTTCACGCTCCTAGGTGGCTCCCAAGCTAGCACCGCCTCAATCTTAAGAGGATCCACTGCAACTCCCACTTAGAGATGACGTGTCCCAAGAAGTGGACCTCACGTATCCAGAACTGACACTTTGAGAGCCTTCCATATAGTTGGTGCTCTCGAAGTGTGTCTAGTACAACCTACAAGTGATAGGCGTGCTCCTCCTCAGTCGTTGAGTATATCAAAATGTCGTCGATAAAGACCACGACAAATCGATCGAGGTATGGCTGAAAGATCCTATTCATGAGGCCCATGAACACTGCTAGAGCATTGGTTATGCCGAATGGAATATCCAAGAACTCATAGTGGCCATACCGACATCTAATGGTCGTCTTCTACACGTCCTCGTCCCGAACTCTGAGCTGATGATAGCCTGACCTGAGGTCTATCTTCGAGAACCACCGTGCTCCCTTGAGCTAATCAAAGAGGTCATTAATCCTCAGTAGAGGATACTTTTTCCTCACTGTCACCATGTTTAGGTGAAGTTAATTGAAACAAAGTCGCAAGCTCCCATCCACCTTCTTGGCGAACAATATCGGGGAAGCCCAGGGTGAAACACTGGGTCGGATGAAACTCTTGCCCTGCAAGTCCTCCAACAGTACCTGTAGCTCTCGAAGCTCAGCGGGCCCATCCGATACGCTGGAGTGGATATCGGGGCTGTCCCAAGGTACAGATTAATATGAATGTCTACTTCTCTGCGAGGAGGTAGCCCTGGAACGTCATCGGGAAAGACGTCCGCATACGGATCCACCACTGCAGGAAAACTAGGACTCCGCACATCAACTGCTCCTAGGATGAGGCTAGCCAACTTATTAGTGATGGGATGTCCTCTCCTCTGCAGAAGTCCATCCTGTGCTACGAAGGCTCCCTTCTCACCGGTGAAGGTGAACCTGCTCCCTTCGGTGCGTACACATCGCACCTTGCGCCTAATACAGTCAATTTGTGCATGGACTGTAGATAACCATTCCATGCCCAAGATGATGTAGTAAGGCCTCGATGCCGCTACAAGAAGATCCCAACTGAAGCTCTCACTACCCAGAGTATGCTCGCACTACCGGCACCAGTGTGTAATCGTCGAGCCTGCTCCCGTAGGAGTCTCTAGCCGTAAAGATCGATCCAACGGCTCTGTCGGAATCTCCGAGCTCCGAACAAGGTTAGTGGCTATGAAAGAGTGACTCACTCCTATGTCTATAAGAATTATAGCATGGGTGGAATAGACACAGATCGTACCTCGAATCATCTCAGGTGCACCGTGGTCATAGGCGTCCGCTTCCTGGAGTTGTGCATGTCTCTGCCCGCCAGCTCCCTGTAGTTGGCGTGGACCTCCTGGTGGCGGTGGTGGTAGAGCCTCAAAGCATCGCCCACCACCTGCTACTCGGCCAGCTCCTCTGCCTCATCCGCCTCCCCCCTGCGGACCACCATGGTCGGCCCTCTTCCTCTTCCTGGGTGGCCCATCAACTTTCTGCTGCTCCTCGGCATGATGGCTTGGGCAGTCACGAGCCATGTGACCCTACCCGCCACAAGTGTAGCACTGCCTGCCTCTCGAAAGACTGGCTCCGCGCTGTGTGCCCCACACTGCGGAGCCAGTGTCCTGAGGTCATCTATGTGAGGGTCTGGTCTACCGAAACCCCTGAGTTATTCCTCGACTGCCTGCTGCGGAATACTCTGCTATGTGTGGCCCCGCGGTAGGTCTCGCCACTGGAGAAGTCTCAGCAAGAAATCTCTCGATCAAAAGGGCTCGCTCCCGTACTCTTGCCTGAGTCGGAATGCTGAGGGAGATCAGCGATGCCCTGATCTCGTGTCTCAAACCCTACTCAATGGTCCGGGCCCAGAATAATGGGTCCCGTACCATGTCGGTCGTGTAGCGCGAGAGATCGGTGAATCTCAAGGAGTACTGGGAGACCGTATAGCTACCTTTCCGCAGCTGAAGAAGCTCTTGGATGCACACCGCACGGAGGGTGGTCGGCATGAAATCTGATCGGAAAAGGCCCTCAATGTATGTCCAGATGAGAGATGACTCATCGTGCACCTGGAGCATCAAGCTCCACCATCGTCCTACTACTGCGTGCAGTAGGCTCGCTGCGAGGATCACCATGAGGTCTGCTGGTGTCCTCACTAACCGAAAAACTCGCACCACTGCCTCCAGCCAGTCCTCAGCTGCCTGGGGGTCTATCTCTCCGCGGAACCTGGGCGGTCACTGGTGCTGGAACTCATGCAGTGCACTGAGGTGATGTGCATCATCAGCGGCTGGTGCTGGAAGCATCGGTGGCTCAGCTGGTAGAGGTATCGTCGGTGCCTCTGCTGTCATAGGGCCATGTACCGAAGCCTCATCGCTCGGCGGGCTGTCGTCACGTACCACTCCCGGAAGCCTAGCTGGCTGCCGTCGTGGGGACATATTGAAAGGAAACAGGTGCGCCATGGTCAAAACAGTATACCTGGTGAGATGATACAAAGCAATCACAATGAAAACCTGAAACACACATGCAATCAATGTTTTCGTGCATTAAGTCGTAAATCATGTGTCAGGGTCCTGTTGTACGGATACGTCGGTCGCCGCACCAACACTGGACTCCCTAGACTGATAACCACTACCAATACGCTAAATACTATTGCTTCACATAGAAAAAAGATCATAGTATACGGTAGAACCGACCACCTCTGATACCAATTTGTCACGACCTGTCCTCGGGCCCGTGCCGTGACTACCCCAAGCCCGCCTTCCATAGGCTAGGGGCTGGCGACTAGCACCAAGGCGTAAATCCCGGTAAAAAGGGAAGGCATTTCCTTTGTAAAGTAAACAAGCACTACAGAGTAAGAAAGCGGAAAAGTAAACACTAAGTAAAAGCTGGTACAACAGTAAGTGCTGAAAAGTAAAGGGGGCCGGAAATACTAGCCAAACTGTAAAGTACAACTGAAAGGGGAAAAACAGCAACTGAAAAGTAAAGCCGCAACGTCGAGACGTCCACTGGATGTCCTACCTGAAGGGTGGGTACAGATATCCTCCACTGCTCCTCGGGTCCAGCCGACCGCTCCGAGTACGTCCCGCCCAGTGGTCCACCTCCAGGTAGCGTCCTGCTCCGCAAGCCTCCACCACGATCAGCGCTGTCCGTCGTCTGTAACCAAGACCACGTAGTGCAGGCATAGCCCGTGCAGGGGTGAGTATAAGCTACTTAGTAGGGACCCCAAGACCCCCAATGGTCTCCAAAAATCCAAAAATGATAAACCACAAAGTAAAGATACAATCATGAAGTAAAATCCGACACTTCTTAGGTATATGCCCATAAATATACATAAGTCAACAATTCTCGCTCGGCTCCAACATCCGAGCTCAAGTACAACCCAGTCCACACAGGAAAGAAAACATGAAATCCACACAGGATAGCTTAACACAATCCACAAAGGAATGTAAAACATAAATCCACACAGGATAGCACAACAAAATCCACAAAGGAAAGTAAAATAGCGTTTCAGCTCACACAGGTATACTTCTTCGTATGACGATAGAGATGATCACTGATCCATCTAAGTCGTCGAACACACAAAGGATCGATAGGTACTAACCCCCGCAATGACCCACAAAGGATCTGACCCACAAAGGATCGATAGGTAACTAACCCCCACAAAGACCCACACAGGATCGGGCCCACACAGGACCTGTAGGCGCTGGCCCACACAGGACCGCTGAGCGCTGACCCACATAGGATCGGACCCACACAGGATCGGTAGAACTGACCCACAAAGGATCGCTGAGTGCTGTAGTCGTCGCCGTCGAATCCACTGAGGATCTCTGCATAGTCGTCATCGTCAAAGTAGCAGTCGCAACCAGCTCTAGGGTTCCCACACACAGCAAGCTCGTTCGGGAGGGTCCGCTCCACGAGCCGAGAGGAGGATACAACAAAGGACACATAGTCCAGAGTTGATGTATCCAAAAGTTCTGTATCGTCATCAGGAACACAACGTCGCAGACAACGCGCAAATCGGACGCCCGGTCTGAGAGATATTGGCTTTTTCGTCCCAGGGGCCCGGTTGGTTTTTAAGGAAAAACCAACCGGACCGTACTCCACCTGCTTCCAAACCTCTGGCGGAGTATGCCAAAAGATCCGCCTCACATAGAGGAAAACAAAAAAGTCGACGGCACATCAATCGGACGTCCGAAACAAAAGATATGAGCGTCTCCGCTCTGAGGGTCCGGTTTGTTTCATTTATGAACCAACCCGGCCGAACTCAACGTAATCTGAAACCTTGAGTACGATATACCGAAACGACCGTCTCGATCCAAGGATCGCATCGCCACTGACGGTGAGTCTTTTGGAGGGCCGTAGCTCTTGTTACGGGCAAAAGACCGAAAACGGTCCGAAGACGGGGGGTCTGGGCCCGGACCGACCCGACCTAGGTTCGGGTCGGAACCGGTTCGGCGCGACCCGGTCCGGCCAGGGCGTGACCCGGCTGTTCGGACCGGCCTAGCTCGGCTCGGCCGAGCGGCCGAGTGAGGGAGCCACGGGGCGCTTCCCCCGCGGGATAAAGGTGTCGCGGCCCATGTGGGGTCGCGCTGGAGTCAGCGGACGCGGCTTTGCTGCGTCCCGTGGGTGCCGGACCCGCGCGGCCGCGGGTCCTCTGGCCGCCGCCCCCGCGACTGATGCTGCGGCAGCCCTGTTTGGCGGTGCGCCGGGGCGCCACCGCCTCCGGCCATCAGAGTTTCTCCGGTGGTCCTATTACCTTTCCGTCTGCACCGAAGCTCCTCCCGGGTCCCGTTCTTCCCTACGGAAACAACGGATCGTCCCTGCGGCATGTTTTGTCATCGCCCGCCAATCCGCGCATCAATGAAGAACTGCGGAGGGTTGTCGGGCCATGTTTGTTTGGCCCGCACCCTCCGCGTTAGATGATAACAGTCGGCAGAAATGATCAACACATGAAAACATAACAAATAAAAATTTTAATAAATTACAATTGTTCTCATGAAACCGGGTTCCTTGTTTTAAAAGAAACAATCACGGGAATTATAGATTTTTCTCAAATAAAAATCCCTACCTCATCAAGTCATCGCACGCGCATTCTTCTCGGAATTGTTGATCGCAGAAAAAGGGAATCATCGCGTCGCGGAAGGGCGTCGCGTCATCGCGGAAGGCGTCGCGTCGTCGCGGAAGGGCGTTGCGTCGTCGCAGAAGGGCGTCACGTCGTCACGGAATACAGTGTCGCGTCGACGAACTCCGAGGTTCAAGAACATGTAGATTTAATTAATTAAATCCATGATGTCATTAGAACCCACAAAGAGATTAAAAAGAAGAATCCCAAAATCTCCTACCTCAAGCAGTTGGTGATCGGAGATCGTTGCGGGGAAGAACGTCTCGGAAGAAGAGTCGTCAATCTCCGAGGGTGACGGCATTCTTCGTGTTCTTCGCGTTCTTCGCGTTCTTCACGTTATTCGTGTTCTTCGCGAAGGAGGATGAAGGCACAATATTTTTCAAAACCTCCCAACGAGCAATTCTCTAGAAGACGTGCGTTGGTCTTATTTTATTATTACGCCAATGGATTGAAAACAGGTTAAGAAACGATTAAATTAATTCATAGAATTAATTCAACGAATAAAACCGCCCAATTAATTGGTGTGTTAAGAAATTAAGAAAACGCATCAGTTGACTTTCATAATGATAGGTTTTCGTGGGTGCGTTACTTAGAGGAAAAGAAACGTTGGGGCTCGTGCGGTCCCCACCTCACAAATATTCTACCAAGAGGTTAGGATATTTTTGGATAGCACCCTATCCGTATCAAATCATCTTAAGCAGCTTTAAGTGGATTTCAAGTGGCTTTAAGGGAAATAAAATAAGGTTTGACATACCAATTATTTTTTTTCTTAACTTTAAGCCCAATAATTAAAAAACCACACCTGAGTAAACGCAACCCCGGAAGAGGCGTTTCTAAGAAAATACCGGCGCTGCGATTCCATCGGTGCCCTCAGAATTCGATTCCGAGCATTGGTTTAAAAGTTAGAAAAACAGGCTCGCCTGCTCCCTGAACGTACCCGAGCCAAACTTCGTAAAATGATTCTGGGCACACCAGGCCTCGGAATTAGGTGCCGTCAGAAACTACGTTCTTGTAAAATTCCAATGAAAATTAAGAAAAAAAATTTCTCAAAATTTACGGGTCTTTACATAAATGAAATATGGTTGGATTCTATTATACGCAACAACAAAGGAGTCTTTCACTACACCCAACCCTGACTTGGTTTACATTACATGCAGTCGCGACCTTCCACGATAGCGTGTGTTGTACTCAATACCGAGTTTCACTAAACAAAGATATGCTATTAATATATTATATAAACTAGCCGTTACGAATAGTAATACACACTTTTTGGAATTTTATAAATTTTATCTTTCAAAATGGACTTCATTTTTGGATTCAGAATATTGAAATTAGCCTGGGGTGAATTTTTTTTATTTTTCTGAAAACATTCAATTTTTGATGAATAGTGAAAACACTCGGTTACTATTTAAAACCCAATGTATTATTTAAATAATTATTTATTTTATTTAAATTTATTTTAGGTCAAAATTTATACATAATACCTATATAATTTCAATGTAACTCACTTGATTCATTTTATAATAATTTTATATATATAAAAATTTTATTGAACTTTTCACCGTCTTTTACCCACCTTCTAAGAGAATTTGTAAATTCACATAAAACTTAAATTTACCGCTTTTGTGAGGGGAAATTCGAATATCCGAGAGACATGGTTAATATGAAGGACTAAAATGTGGTTCAATGAGATGAAAATAATTTTTGGTGAATAGTAACGTTTTACTTGTATTTACCACTATTAAAAGTAAATAGGGTAATTAAGGGTAAAAATGATGTTATTATTACCCTAAAACATGTCCTAATTCTATTGGATAAATGTTATTTGATCAAAAACACCCTTGGAAATAAAATATGACCATTTAGGTCCACTTGGATTAGATCAGGACATTTATTATTAATTTATTTAGAGAAGGGTTAAAATAGTTAAAATCAATGTTTAATAACTAAATCATTTTTAATATAGGGTTATATAAAAGAAAATTTGACTATATATATTAATTAGAAAGCTAAAAATATTTCCTACATAATTATATTATATTTATAATTTTTAGACATTAAATAATTTAATTTATTTATGACACAATGATGATGCAATAATTATCTTATTAATGAAATATTAACATAATTAATGTTATAAATACCCAAATAAATGTAATTTGAGACTTTTTATGAATTACACTAATTTTATAGGTCACTATGACATGTTAATATTGATTTAATTAACCTTTTTCTAACTAATCATCCTGTTATGATTTTCACAAAAAAAACAATTACCAAATAGTGTACAAATTGACATAAAATAGTTTTTAAAACAAATATTATATCATTAATTGTTATTATATTACTAAAAATCTAATGTTCTTCCAAATGTCTTATATTAGGTTATATATATTAATAATTAACAACTTGGAGTTCTTTTGGCTGGTTATAGTACGTTTATTTGCCATATAGTGTAAGAAAACAAGAAGACACGGTAAAAGTTAAATTATTTAACTTAGAGTTAAATCTAAATGATAAGGTTACAATAGTAACATAAACTTGTCTAAAACCTATTGGTTGAGATAATTTCGACCCATCCCCACTTTATATTCTAAATAAATCAATTTGGAGCAATTATAAACTGAATATGACTTTATTATAAAATAATATTTTGAGTTTTTTCAAAGGTTCCCCTCTCCTCCCTTATAAAAAGGGCACCCCTTCCTTCTTCTCTCCACACCCTTTTGAGCCTTGAAGCTCGGTAAAACCCTTCCCATTTCACTTCTCCTCTTCCCTAGAAACAATCTGGAGGTTCTTTTCTTCTCAAAAGATGAGTTCTACTTCTTTAAGAGGAATCATAAAGGAGGAGTGTCGAAGAAGAGGTAATCTCTTCTTCTGATTCTATCAAGTTTCTTTCTTCTTCTACTTATTCATCTTTAGTTGTCTCATTATAAAGTAATAACATAATTACTAATTATATACTGATATTTTATTATAAATATTAAACAACCCTATTTCACCTTCTATCCATCCTACGGAAAACAAAATCACCACGCGTGCGTACGTACGGAATACTGTGTCCACGCTATGGTGTAATCAGTTTTTACACCACCACATTACTTGGATGGGTATAATGGAGTAAAGAATAACTATATATGATTATTATAAATTCATACTGATTCTAAGGTATTATATCATCCACTCCAATTCTATTCAATAAATATGGGAACGATATCATCGCTCGTGCCTACGTACAGATTACCGTCTCCACGATAGGATGAGATTCATTCTCCATGTTAACCATTCAAGAATGATTATAAATAATATATAATGAATAATAATTAAATATATGACATAATTAAGCTACTTTATTTATGTATATATATTTATATATGTCATCTACTTACTTCCACTCAAGTCAATAAAGAAAGGAAAACAACGTTCATGGGTACGTACGACCTACTGTCTCCATGAACGTTGTATTTCATTTCATTCGTCTATCTAGTATATATATATATATATATACTGAATATATATATGATATATAAATAATTATTTACATTCATTATGTAATTAAATAATTATATAAGTAATAATAATATCAATAACAACAAGTCCAAACACGTACGATAAATAAAACGATTTTACCCAAAATGCTTCTTTGACATGGAATTTAAAAAAACTGGTAATATTATGTCATAAGTGAACCATATATGATATCATAATAATGAATACGACTCTGTAAAAAGTCAATGAAATTATTTAAATCATTATATAGGAGGTTCAGATACGTACGAAGCATATCAGACCTAAGGTAAGGGATAATTATTCCAATCTCTTTCTTATCTGAGATTGTTTATTCATAAGTATTTACTAGGGTTGTGTTTATCATCAATGTCCAAATGTTCTCAAAATGTTTTCATAAAATGTTAACATTTCTTCCATGTATTTTTAAAGTCATTTTTACCCTTTTCATTACTTTTACCACATCGTATGGATGGAATCTTTCTTTTGTTTACCATACGATGTACTTTTTGACTTTTCCGGCCAAAGTACGAGAAAAATGTTTTTTAACTTATATGGCATTAACATATTTTTATAGTTTCATAAATCCTTATTTTCATGAATCTTTCTATACAATATTTCATGACCATTTTCAACAAAATCCTTTTCTATTAAAATTTCATGGCATTTTTTGAAAAGAAAATTGATTTTCAAAAAGAAAGGATATTTCCCTCAACAATTTCTTTTCAGGTGTTTTATCAAAACCATTTTCCATCTAAGATGACATTATTTTATATGTTTATTTTTCATGTATAATTTCTCTATGATTTGCATGGTTTCACTTTTCTTATGATGAAATGATATCCATTTGTTTTGTATGGATTCTGTTATGATGGGATGATGTTTATGAAACCCATTTTATTCTTTGGGTTATGACGAATGATTTATGTTTATGTTGTGGAACATGTAAGAATGATTTCATTATGATTTGGGTGGGACCTATATCTCCCTCCAATGCATTGGGTAAAGATTTATTTCTTATGATATAGACATGGCTGGAACAGTATGTTAATATAGTTTAGTGATACAGGACTGAATGAGGAGTGAACTCGATTCAGAAAGGGACTTTGTCCACTAAGATGGTCTTGGAAGCAATGCCTTGGCTACTATAGAAATCATATCATGTGCTTAATTGTTTCCACAATGACATGTTTTATTCACATGCTATTTTATCATGATTGATGTTCCATTTTGATCTATACCTTACGTACTGGCATGTTTTATGTTATTGCTCAAGAAGTTGATGTTTAAACATTATGTTCATGTTTTTACGTTCAAATGTGTATGGTTTGTTTTATTTTTTCCATGCATACCCTTACTGAGCATTTGATGTCACCCTTTATATGTTTTATTTTCCCCAAGATATAAAGAATGGTTTTAGGTAAAAAAAGGGAAGATATTTATGGGAGATGTTGAAGATCTTTCACCAAGATTAGAAGATTAAGTTCTGAGTTTCCAAAGACACTAAACTATTACGGTTCTTTGGTGTCTGTTTTTTTTATGTATTAAGTATTCTGAAAAAGTAATGTAATGTCCAAGTACGTCACGATTTGGTTCTCTACATAATTAACAAGCACGAATAAAATAAATCATTCTCAGTGCTAAAAAATAACTAATAAAAGGCCTATTTATCAGTGCATCTATAATAAGTGATGATAAAAGTGTCCTGATACAATTAAACAAACCTATCCTATTGCGAATCCATCATGATATTAGAGAATTTCAATAAATTCCATCCATTATATATGCTCAACCTCGGTGAATTGAAGCTCGAATCACAAAATGCAACTTGAATCACATAAAACCACTATCCCTTATTGCTCAAACATCATCCACCATATGATGCCCATTTTCATTTAGGGATTATAAAGAAAACATTGATACCTGGATCTAAGGGTCTCAAATTTTCTTTAACCTGGCCAGGTAGGCATAGGTTTTCCTTTTTAGGTTCTGGTTTTCTTATTTTATTTTTCGTTTTGAGATCTGGGTCTGAGGATTTCTGATTTTTCTTTTATAAGAACTGATTTTCATTCAACATTTGTTCTCTACTTGTCGTATTTTTTTTGAATTTTTTTATAATCCATTTTTTTCATGTCTTCTATTTTGGATATCATGTTCTCGTAATTTAAAATTATTTTTTTGAATAAATTTTCATCATTGTATCCCTCAATACCCTAGTTTTGATAAATATTTTCAATCAATTTTCATTGTAATTTCCAGGAAAACTGATTTATAAAACCAATTATCAGTTTTCTTATGGTTAGAAGCTACAAAAAATATGATTTTTTTAAATTCATATTAGGGTATTTATTTACATAAATTTTTTTAAATATTTTTATGTAAGTGTTTTTGTTAAATATTTATCTTATTAGGCTTGTATTTTTTTTAAATTTTAAGAGAAATATTAGTAAGGATGATACCATATTTATTTATTTTCAGTGGCCCTCTATTTTCAAAATTTGTATGGTGATGCATTTATTTTACTATCTTATGACATTCATCTATAAGGGTTACATATAGTTTTATCAATTTATGTTTATTTTACAAAGATATATATACATATACATATATATATATGTAAATATATATCTTTTTATCTATTTATATGTGTTTTTAGAACCTATAACGTAAGGGTGATTTTATAAATATTTATTCATGAATGAGGGTTATTTATATCCAAATTAGGATGAGATTATATTTATTTTCATTAAAAAATATAATCAAAGGTGAATTTGTTTTGTAATTATTTGTATTATAAATTCCATTAAATATATTTATATGTTTAAATGTTTATGGCATAGACATTACAAGGGTTTTTGTGTTATTATCCTTTGTTTTTGATATATATTGAAGAGGTGTATTATTTATTTATTCAAACTTATTTATGGACCTCCAAGAATCTCATGGATGATTCTATGTATATTAGATGGCCTCCTTATAATCTTTATGTTGCTACATCATTTTTTCCAAAAAATTGAATGGAAGTTATCAAATTATATATATTATAATATATTTTTATTAATTCATCATTTTTAGGTCTATATGTACATTTTAGGTCTATATATTCACATAATTAACAATAATATAATTTATACTTAAATAAACAATAAAATATGGTAAAATTGTGTTACATTCAAAATAATAAAATTACTTAACTATATATACATATTTTTGAAATAAATAATCTTTAAAAAATTTGAATAATTATATTTTATACACAATTACTCAAATAATAATTATTCAAAATTAATATAATTAAAAAAATAGTATTTTCTGTGTTTTTTAGTTTCATTAGAAACTGTAGTATTATATATACATCAAATAATATATTGTATATTTATATAAATTTAAATATGATAAAAAATACACACACACACATATAATTATATTCAAATAAGGTTAAAAATATAATTTATTTATTTAAATAACATATAAATATATTAATAATAATTAGGTAGATTCACTTTATTTATCTATTTATTGAATGTGGAGTGACCACTACATTATAGTTTTTGATAGTGGAGTGTGTGAACCACATTCATGTTTATTACCTATTGAGATAAGTGTGAACAAAGTACACACCTACATCAACCTATTATTGTAATCTTATAATGCCCTAATTTTTTTTTAAATAATGTAAATAATATTGAAAAAATCAAGTTGTATATAAAAAAACTATGTAAAAAATCCTCAACCAATTATTTTATTAATGTTTTATTTGTATCCTTGTGTATAAATTCCGAGATAAAAATGAATGTAATTCGTAATTATCTTTTCCTCCATGTCAAATAAAATAAATTATTTTCAGTAAAATACACTCATCATCATAAATTACACTATTGAAACCAATGACCCCTAGGCTGTGTAGCATTACAGCTGCGTATTCTGATTCGTCCATCCCCACCCTCTCCATTTCTTTCCCACACTTCACTTTATCACCTCTTTAGTTGTGTAGATATTTTATATGGAAGGAGTTAGTATAAATTGAGTCGTCGAGTAAATAACTTGTTGTAATAGAGAAATACTTTTAAATGGGATGCAATTCACCTTTTAGGTAACACAATCAAGTAAACGGGATGAATTTCACCTTGTAATTCATTGTGTTATCTAAAAGAGTTAATACTTCCCATTTCTGAAAACTAAACCATTAAAACTAGTTATTATATTGATGCCTCTATCACCACCAAATCAAACTAGAGAAAATCTCTACACAACAAGAGAATCGATAGAGTGAAGGCTGGGAATGAAATGTCGAGGGTGGAGATAGATTAATCAGAATATGCAACTGCAGTGTTCTATAGCCTGGGGGTCTTCGGTTTCAACAGATTAATTTCATCTTACAATTGTATGTTACAGAAATTAATTTATTTGATTTGACATGGAGAAAGATTTAATGATGAATTAATTTCATTATTTACCTCGAATTGATCCACAAGTATCTGAATACTGCATTAAAAAAATAATTGGTTTGTGAATTTTTATATTGTTTTTTAGTAAAACTTGGTTTTTTAATATGTTTTATTTTATTAAAAAAATGATAGTGTTTTATATGCTTTGAAAACGAGGTTTCGGGAGGATTTTACTTAGTAAACACTCACAAAATTGATCCATAAGTAATTTGAGATGTGTATGAATCAGCCACATCTCAATTCGATGCATGGTGTGACTGCTATGAATAAATGTGTCTATTATTAGTTTAAAATTGATAAATTAGATCAAAAATATAACTAACTAAAAACAAATAAAATATCATTGTATTTTCTTGATAATTTTGGAAATCAATTCATATTTACATTATGATGTGTAGTAACTAGTCTCATGTTAAACTAATACCTGATGTGATTGGTATAGGTCAAAGTGTGTGTTTCTAGTTTAAATTGACATATTTTTAATAAAACACATGACATTTTTAAAACTAAGAAAATGGATATAAATTGAATTGATACGTAATTACAAGAATTCATATATAATATTTAACATTTAATAATTTGATTAAACTCAGTATGATGCACAATGTGACCGGTATGACTCCAAGTGCTTTTTTATTTTAAAATGAAATCAAAATTTAATAAAAAGGATTATTGAAAAACTCAAAACTAAGAAGGAACATTCAGATTGTTTGCATATTAGTTAAATTATTCATTATTAATTTCTGACATGTTGGAAACAACTACACCTTAATCCAACACATGGTGTTCCCAATATGATTTAATGTGTCTGTTATGAGTTTAAATTTGAAAATTTAGTTCAAAAAATTTCACTCACTAAAAACCAAGAAAACACTTTCATACATTCAAGAAATTTTAGGACATTGATTCAGAAGATAATTTTTTATGTCTAGGAATCAGTCACACATAAAAACAAAACTCAAAGATATTGGTATGATTGAATGTTCATGTTTATAATTTAAAATTAATTTCTAGTAAAAAAGACATGTGACAAACTCAAAACTGATTAAACACATCAGATATTTCGATACTCTATAACAACGATACATAATCCATTTGTGATGTGTATGAATTACCCTCACCTAAATCTGATGCACGGTGTGTCTAATATAACTCATTGTATGTCTTTTTACTTAAAATAATCATCAATTTTAGTAAAAAATGACATCTCACTAACTCAACACAAAGAAAATTTTGATTTAATGTTGATTAATCCTTATAAAATTTAGTTATTTTAGAATATTTATATCCATGTGTGATTCCATTGTATGAAGAGAAACAAAACTGTCTATGATCAATCAGTGAGGTGATCTTGATTTTTTCACATTAAAATCATTTTAAATAGAATTAATGTATTATTAAATATTTATATTTAATTTATTTCATTTTAGTATTACTCACATAATAATTGTTTTCTTATATTTTTATATTTTTTTCTAGTTGGGGTGGTCTGTTATTTTTCTTGTCTTTCTTTACCCAGACATCCATAGGCTTCTTCTCCCTCAAAACCTTTTCACCACTATAGTGGTGCATTTATATCTTTCTTTCAAGTCCCCCCCACTTCCTTTATAGGAAGAGAAATTACACTTCCTATGCTCAATTAAGAAGGTAATATTGATGTTTTCAATGTTAATTCATTTTCCATTGAATTAAAATATTGTTTCATATTTATAATAATTTTTTTATTGTTGGTATCCCTAAAATAATAGTTGTTTTATTATACTGGTGGATTCTTCTATACTAGTTGGGGTGATTTGTCCATTTTTTCGGCCTTTCTACACCAAAACACACACAAAATTATTCTCCCTTAAAACCATTTCCCTAATATTGTGGTGAATTTACCATATTATTTTGAGTTCCCTCCACTTCCCTAGAAGGAAGAGAAATGAACCTGCCTCTACACAATTATAGAGGTAATCATTATGTTTTCACAGTAAAATCATTTTCCATAGAATTATTTAATTGTTTCATATTTATGTTTAATTTTTTTATAGTATTTATCACATAATAATTGTATTCTTATAAGGGTGGATTATATTGTTCGACATGTGGCGCTCTATCAATAGTTCATTTTTTATGCACCAACACATCCAAATAATTCATCTCCCTCAAAACCTTTTCACCGCTTTAGTGGATGATTTTTCTTGTTCTTCCAAGATCCCTCCACTTCCTTTTTAGTAAGAGAAATGATGATTCCTCTGCTCAATTACTTTGGTAATATTGATGTTTGAACTATAAAATCATTGTCTATAAAATTAATGTATTGTTTTTTTATATTTAATTTATTTCATTTTATAATTACTCGTATAGTTATTTTTTTTATAAAGGTGGCTTATTTTTATCAGGTATGGGTGTTATGTCCATCATCCATGGATTTCTACTCCAAATATTCCACATAATTCATCTCCATAAAAACCTTTCACTCCTGTAGTGTTGAGATTTAAAACGTTATTTCTTGTTCCCTTCACAACTCAATCCACGAGATAATGTAGATATTTTCATAAAAGAATCATTGTCCACTGAATTAATGTATTATTTCATATTTGTGATTTATTTATTTATTTTTATAAGTACAAGTTATAATTTTTTTCTTATATATGTGGACTATTTTTTTCATTTTCATTTTGTTTTTCAAAGGTTCTAATGTACTATTGGGATTTCGATAAATAAGTCCATTGAAATCATGGTAACTTTTAAATTTAAGATTATTTTGAGAAATTAGGATGTCTAGGAATCAAATGCACCTCAATTGGACACATGATGTGACCAGTATGCCTATAAGTACTTCTTTATTTTTATTATTGAAATTAATTATATTAAAAAATACAGCAGGCCCAATTTGTCCAATTTGTAGTTTAAAATTGAAATTTGACATTAAAATTATCCTATAATATAAAACCAAGCAAATATGATCTATTATTCTTTATAATTTTGGTCATAGATTCAAAAATATTTTGTAAAATGTTGAGATTTTTATCCGGTCAAACTGGTATATGATGTCATCTGTATGAGTCAAAGTGAATGATTCATGTTTAAAAATCAATTTTAGTTAAAAACACATGTGGTGTACCAAAAACCATGAAAAAACATTAATATTTTTTTGATACATTTGGACAATAACACATTTGTTATTTGGAATGTGTAAAAATCAACCAAACATCAATCTAATGCATGATGTGACCTGTAAGACTATAAGTGCATTGTTATTTAAAATTGACATCAATTTTAGTAAAAAACCCAACTAACCGACTTAAAAATAAATAAACACATTTATATTATTTTGATACTTAGAAAATGAACCAAACGTGATTGAGACTTGGTTGAATCAGCGTCACCTCAATATGATGCATGGTGTGGCCAGTATGACTCCATGTGCATGTTTCTAATTAAAATTGGCATCAATTTTAGTTAAAAGGCTAACTGACATACTCAAAAAAGATAAAAAAAATCAAATAGTTTAAATACATTATGAAAATGGTATTATGTCATTTGTTATGTGTTGGAGTCATCTCTACCTAAATATGAAACAGAATGTGACCTGTATAGTCAAAGTGCATGTTTTAATTTTAGAATGTCATTTTAGCAAAAAAAGACAAATAATATAATAAATCATATGAAACAGATTCATATTTCATTGATACGTTATGAAATATATCCATAAGACATTTTAGATGTGTAAGTATCAACATCTCCTCAATCTGATGTATAGTGTGACTGATATGACTCAAGGTACATCTTTTTATATAAAATTTTCATTAATTTTAGTAAAATGGAAAATAGTCATATTCACAACTGAGAAAACACTTTTAGATTGTTTTGATACTTTACGAAAATGATCTATAAGTCATTTTTGACATGTGGGAATCAGACACATGTCAATATAATACATGATGTGCTTAGTATGTCTCAATCTATCCATTATCATTTTAAAATCGACATTTTAGTTCAAAGTGTCACTAAATAAAAACCAATCAAACACACTCAATTTTTTTGAAAATTTAATAAAATGATTCATATGTTATTTTTGATGTATAGGAATTCATTTCACATCAAATTGATACATGATGTGAACAGAAAGAGTTATAATTGCATGTTTCCAGCTTCAAATGATATTTTAGTAATAATGACAACTGACGTAATCAAAAACTAAGAAAAAACATTATGATTGGTTTGACACCTTAGGAAAATGTTCCAAAAGTCATTTGAGGTGTGTTGGAATAATTCAAAAATTAATTTGATTCATGGTGTGAATGTTATGACTCCATGTGAATATTTCTATTTAAAATTGGGGAAAAAAATTATAAAATTAACAATTTATGTTAATTGAATTCCTTATATTATTATTTAAATAAAAATTTATGTTGTATACAGTTGGGTTCATTTGTTTGATTAGGGGTGGTTTGTTTGTAAATAGAATTATTTGGGAAATGATTAAATGTTAAAGGAACATTGATGTTTCTGAATGTCTATAATAATTGGAATTAATTTAATTGAATAAACTAGAGTTTGAAATGTCTATAATATATTGTTCTTAACTTCTGTTTTATTTTTCTATTTTATTTCATTTAAATCCTGTATTGTTACTTGTTTTTGTTGATATCTATTGTGTTTAGGGTATTGTGGTGTGTTGTAACAACACACTGTAGTATAGTTCTTTATCAACACTTCTATGAGCACTCAAAAGGACATTTATCAGTGCTTTTATCAGCGTAGATAAAGGTATACTTTTCTTCAGTTCATTAACCACTGATATAATACCCTTTATCATAAATTTTAAATGATTTGATAAATGGTGACTATGAAAACACTAGATTAAAGCACAAACAAAGGTACTATTCATCTGTTCGTTTTAGTGCCAATATTAGACCCCATTATAAGGGGTTTTTTCACACTGATAAAAAATAGGGCTTTTAACCTGACTCATGAAGTGGTAACTTTCCTAGCACTAATAAACGCTATTTCTAACATTGTTAAAGACATATTTTATAGTATTAATGGGTGATGCCTGGTGGGTTATGTCGAAAAAGGGATTTGCAAATTGAAATATATTAAATGGACTTCAATCCTCATAGATTTTTTATGTGGGTTGGAGGAGTATTGTAGAAGATGACTATCTACATAGTGTGATGGTTATACCAAAATGACGTGAGAGATATGTGATTCGATGAGGCCTCACATAGGCATCAACAGTAGACATGGAAGACTAGAAAGTGAGGTGTATGTGCTTTCACCAATTATCCGAGCATATTTCCACATTGATTTCAAATGGGGGATATAGGTGTTCTCTATGATTGTGCATTGTCGGTCATGACAACATAACATCTACTATAGGTGGGGGACCTGACATACATAATGGTAACAATGTGCGGTTACTACTGACAGTGGAGGTATAAGACTAGTGATGGGGAATGATGCAAGCTACTCTTTCGAGCCTTTAAGTCGTCTACTATATATTCCATTTTCTACATTCATTTGGGTCCTTCAGTTGAAAAGTACTTCATTATTCAAGCGCCAATATATAATAATATGTGTATAGTGGTTTTGTACTCTGGTTTTCAGGGGGGATGAGCCGTAACCCGCTAGGGGGCATGTTTATGTGCATTTTATGCAGTTCGCAATCCTATCTACTAAATATATATATAAACTTATATATATAAACACATTTAAAGATATATAAATAAATATATAAATAAAAATATATAAAAAATAAAAAATATATAAAAATATATATACACACAGTCATAAATTTATAGAAATAAATAGAAATTTATAATACATATATATAAATTTATTAAAATTCAACTATATGTATAATTACATATAAATATAAATAAATTCTTATATAAACACATATAAATTTAAAAATATATATGTACATATTCACATATGTGTATATATATACAAATACATATAAATATTAAATATGAACATATATAAAAATAAATACATATAAATTTCTATAAATATATTTTATTAAAAATAAAAATACATAAATATTTCAAAATTCACACACATGTATATTATTAAATAATATCAAGTATATATATATATATATACTTGTAAATAAATATTGTTAAATACAAAGAGAGATATATATATATATATTTAGAAATAATATTTATAAATATTTCTAAATGAATATATATATATACATGAATATATATAATTGCATTAATATGTATATATATTTGAATATAAATTATATATATATATAAACACATATAAATATATAAAAATATATATATATAAACATATAAATATATTTAAATATACTTAAATATACATAAACACTTATAAATATTTATATAAAAAAATAAAAATAAAAATATATAATCAAATATAAGATTGTGTATATATAGAAAAATATACAAACCCAATCAAATACATTGTATATATATATATATATAAATATATAAACATATAAATATATATAAACACACACATACACATAATTATGAAACATGCACTTCCCACCGTAAGTAATGTACTTGAAAACTAACTATTATCAATGAATTCAATCAAAATTAAAGCCACAAAAAATTAAATGATAGAAGTATGTGTGATTAATTAAACTAATGGAACTAATAATGCAAAAGAAAAATTAGAAAAATAAATCACCAAAAGAGGGGAGAATGCCATAATTTCTACCCCATAATATTAAAATAATTTTATACCCAAGTAATAAATTCATAAACTACCCATAAAAAATTGAAACCCTCTTAAATTAAGTATAAACATTTTAATGAGGAATTAAATTATTATTCCTTAACATAAAACACTTTTTCTGGATTCTTAAGAAGCTTATTGTTATTAATAAATAATGGGATATGGGTTCTCCTATACTAAAAACCCTAGAGCTCATTACATTCTTAAATTTGAAAGGTCATATAGAATAAAACAGTCACCCAGATCAAAATTTATATCCAATTGAGTTTATGTATTGTTTTCAACATCACTTAGATCATTAATATGTTATAAATTAATAATTATATCCAAATTTTTAACTCCCCATAATTTTAGTAAACATTTGAATAATATGTAAATATATGGTATCACATTAATCACTGGAGATAAATGTACCATGATGTATTTTATTTTATTGAAATATAAACATCATTACAATGTGAAAATACACTATGAAAAATCTTTAAAAAAATTAAAATAATAATAAGGCCTCATGTACATAAAAAAATAATAAAATTATTTATTATAATAATATATATGTTAATTCCACTTATAATTTTTTAAATTGTGATATGATGTGTTTTAATAAAAATTAATTGATTAACTTTTAATGGATATATGTTAAATAATTAATTATATGGTATTAATGCTATTTAATACAAAAATTCAAAGAACTATTTTGTATTTTTGTGTCACACTTATTGAATTATTCTTATAAAATAATTAAATGTTTAAAAAAATATGTTAACAAACATTTATTTAATAATTATTTTGAAACAATAATAAGAATACATAATATTAAAAATATAAAATATAAATAAATAGTAATTTTCATTATATTTTAAGTTTTTATTTTGAAAGAAAATTAAGAATGGTTAAAATTAAAAAAATTATATTCATATTTGGATTCATTATGAAACAATGTATTAGGGTAATTTTTTAGTAATTTTCTAAAATATAATATTTTTAGGTGATTAGTGGAAAATACTATTTTTACCCATATCATATCTTTTATGAAATCATCACGATGTAGGAGTGAAATAAATACATATAAAACTTTTTTTTCAAAAACAATAAAAACATTATGGAGTAATATATTGTATTTAATTTTTTTTGATTAATTTACAGACCTATGATTGACATTTTGGAACCTATGTGATATTTAAAGCATATGAAAGACTTTTTTGATACATTTCTTTTAATTGAGTGTTCATAAGGTTCTATTAAATATTGGAATACTTTTAATGTCCTGAAAGAATAATTTATTTAATCATAAACCAATGAATATCATGGTTATCATTGCTACACATTACTTTGATATTAATTCAATTTTATGTTTAATATCAAAATTTTAAAAACTATATTTATTTTTATATGAACACTTATATTATAAGTATTTTTTATCACATACAAAAATATAATCCATTAAAAAAATTAATTTTTTTCTCATAAATTAAATTTATGTATCAATTTAATTATTAGTCCAGAGAAATTTAACATAATAAATGTTAGTCAATGTGTTAAAGGAAAAAATGTGGTAAATTTGTTAAATTAAGGGATATCGTCCCAAAATATCCAAATTAATTGACATAATAGAGTAGATTGATGATAAAATTAATGATTTTAAATATATATCCATTTTTTGCCCACTTTCATTGATAATTAATTTCCTTTTTTATATTATTAAACTAATATTACAGAAATGTCACCCTTCTCATTAGTCAGTGGCCCCATCACAAGTCCACTTTTTCTCAAAGAATGAGATCTTTTGGTGGCTCAATATCTATTCAAATCATACCCCAATCCTATTTCCCATGTCGTATATATTCTTCTATAATGAAAATACTAATTTACTAATATTAATGTTGTCTAAACGAGGACATCATTGGAGAATGTAACTATCTTAACCTAGTTATTCAAGTTCCATTCTTTTTCCAACTACTCAAAATAATTTATAACCTTAATAATATAATTAAATAAATATCATTAGTGTAATAAAATGATATTATGTTGATGGAAAGACCATTATCCACCTCCATCCCATCTATCTAATAATGAAAATTTCACTTAGGTTATGTCATGACGACCAACTCAATGAAACACACATTCAATTTTCCATCCCCACCTATCATTGTCATTTAGCCACTACCTTTAATGTTACAAACTATTGAGTTAAGTCAAGAATTAATATTGAGGATCTTATCAAGTTTAAAACAATAGATAATTATTACATAACTAAAATATCAAAAAAATATAAATATAATTAAGATTCTTCCAATAGTATCTCATTCCTCCACAACATAAAAACTTCAAAAAAAGAAACATGGTTTCTTTTCATTTTTAATCAGCATAAATTTTCCTTGGTTCCATCCTTGACTCTATTCTCCTTTAAATCCTGTGAAAACATTTAAAAAATGGTTTATCCACAAAATAATTAGTAAGGTTCATTAAATTAATTAAAAACCATTAGTCTAGTTAATACCTGATATCCCATTCAATATGCTTTGAGTGGATGAAAAAAACCATTTTCACAGGAAAACACTCATAATCTGTTTCTCAATGAAAAATACTAAAACCATTATAAATAAATTAAAACTACTTTTGGTAACATAGAGAATTATATACCTAAAACCCTTTCAAACATCGTCTAATTGGAATAAAAATATGGTTGACTTCTAAATTGGAGATCTATAATGGGGATCACCCTTCGTATAAGTTATATCAGGCTCACTAGTGAGCTATAATGGGGATCAACCCTTAGTATAAGCTATGTCAACCTCACCCGTGAGATATAATGGGGATCAACCCTTCTTATAAGCTATACCAATCTCACCCATTTTGTATAATTCTTATGTATCATTTCATGTATAAAACATGTTCATCAAAAAAACCCCTTTTTGGAAAGCTTCTTCTAATCTCATATGTAAAACATTTCTGTGAAAAAAAATCCATTTTCATTTAAGTACCCATTTTCAATACCAAGATACCCAAATAAAGGAATAATGGATCTATTTTCATTTTAAAAGACATTATGTCTTATAGAGGAAGAAAAATATCTAATAACAGTAATGGCAGCGGAGAAGTCATTGTCATGGTATACGTTAAAAAACATTCATTTTTCAATTTTGTAAAGAAATTAAAATTCTTTGTAAAAATTATCCCAGTTTTAAAAAAATATAATTATTTTCGTTAATGAAATCAAATTTCCTTTATATTTCTTTTTTGTACCCATATAAATAAATATATATTTAATATCACGAAGAAAAAGATTTGATAATAAAATCATTAAATGTTCAAGGGGTCCTATACCACATTGAACATTTAAATATAAATATATATGACTTCTTAAATAATATTAGAATAGATATAATATGGATATAAAATTTCATAGTGTGTGTATGAATAACTCATAAAATAATAAAGGTGAAAATTATCAAGAAATGACTCAATGAAAGGTGATTGAGATGAAACACTTACCTTGAGTCTGAATTATCTCGTTCATTCCTTAATTTCATGAATAATAACTAAAGGTCAATTTATAATATATTTACTACTTTTCAATGTTTATTAATCCTTTTATATCACTTATTACCATGTTATAGAAATTAGTTAATTATTTGAGTTCATATCAGATGTTTTGTCGATGTTCGATATTTGAGTAAAAAATGAACTTGTTTCGATACAAATTATTCATCCATTCATAAGTAAAATATCCAAAAAATATTATTCATTATTTAAATATAAAATATATAAAATATATATTTATTTTATAATAGTTCATAATGTTTTGAGATAAGAAATGTAATGCACCATTCATGGAGGCGGTAGGTTGTACGTACACATTAGCGCTACTTTAACTTTTTTGTCATACTAATGGAATGAAAACTAACTAAAACCAAGGTATATTATAATTAATTTATAATAACTATGTTATATATGTTACATATTTTCATTAACTCAATATTTTATACATTCCATGTATGGCATGAAAGCGTCATATCACTTTGAGGGAGAGTGGACCACACTTCCTTAAATAAAATTATCATATGTACACATTATGGAAAGCCGAATGGTATGTCGTAAATAAAAACTTTTATTAAGAATAAAATTTAATTATAATATATAACATATATAAATACAGTTCCATCATAATTTACACCTTGAGAGGTGGTTTCAGAAAATTAATCAATCATCGTTTTGTGAGGCAATAGTTCTCCATGGATACAAACAATATGTTTATAACAACTAGATGGTGGTGTGTGTCAGAGTTGTTTGAATAATACTCATAAAAATATTAGTATATTTAAGATAAATGTTTTTATATGTAATCATATAATAATAAGATCATAGGGAATGGAGAAAGAAAATAAAGTAAATGACCTTGAGAGAAGATGTTACCTCTAAATCAGGCAACACCTTTTGACTTGAGCCAAATTATTTCATGATTTTCCATCTTCCTAATGTAATGCTTTTATGAGGATGGGGTGATGTTGGGGGATTATTTTAGTAGATGTTTTATGATCCAAGGGGCTTGAGGGGTCATATTAAGTGGGTAGAGGTCGTTTCCTTTTACAATATAGAGGAGGAAAACTTTTGGAAAGTCTTAAAATATTATTTTTTTATCAATTGATTTTATAATTATACTAGTTCCAAAGTAATATATTTATAATATAAGATTATAATGGGTATAAATAATCTCACCAATAGGTTTATAAATTTTTATGTCACAAAATTAACCTTATATTTTAGAATTAAACCATAGTTGAAAACATTAACTCTTAGCATGTCTTCTTGTATTTTTATAATATATGGTTAAAACAGTTACTATAAAATGCCAACAGAACCCCAAGTGTATAATTAATAAAATTTTAAAATTATATAAGTTGGTTGGCCTACCTGCAGGTTTTTCGGACTATTATATCATTTAATAAAATAGTATTCATTTTATGAATCTCATTTTATGACTATTTTGACACTCTTTAGAAATTTATTTTTGTTAAATAAATAAAAACCTTATTCCTTCAAACCAAAAGACTTAACAAATCTCAAACATGGAAATGTCTTTTGGAAAATTTGTTTTTGCAGTCAAAAATTTTATATTACTTTTATTTTAATATTTATAATTTCATTTGTCTGAATATTTCCTTAATTAGGTACTCAGTGGATCATTATTGTGTCGTGAATATATTTATTTATTTAATTTTTAGAAATTATAAAAAAAATACCATGATGTAGGAAATACATTTATCTTTGTAATGAATTTTTATAGTATAAGATATCATTTATCTAAACCAAATTAAAATTGACTTAGTTAGGAGATACATGTGTATGTTATATCTTCATTTACTTAAAAATAGGTATTATAAAAGGTCACTATCACACCAATGTGGCTCCATGGGGTACTAAATTCTACCACATGATACTCATGTTCAGACAAATCTCATCCAATTGGACTATGAAACCTGTTAGGGACATTTAATATTATTATTATAATATTTTTCACCCTTATTTACCAGATTTACCCTTCAACATTGATAAATAAAAATAATTAGTAATGTAACTATTCATAACTTCCAAAAAAACGGGTTTTTAAGTAGTAAAAACTATCAAAATATTAACATGTATGTTTTTCCAATTTAAATGTTATATTACTTCCAATGAACATAAATGGATTATATTATAAAAAAAAATCCAATTAAACATTAAAAACAGTTAAAAGGATAACTTAATTATATAAATATATTTGTTGAAAAAGAATTTTTTTATTAAAATACTATTTTTTTACAAATCATAAAAAATATGGATTTCTTCATTATAATACCAAAATTTCAACTAATGTAAATTTTGAAGTCCCACTTGTAAATAAAAAAATTTACTTTATAAAATAGAATACATAGAAGTGAAAAAAATTATAAGTTTTCGCCATCAAAAGATGGAAAAATGATATTTTAAAATTATTAGATTATTTTATTCTAAAAATTAGAGTCATTCCCATTTTGAACCTCTATAATTCATTAGATAATCGTAAAATATTTTAACAAATATAAAAAATAATAATATATTTAATTATGTCCATGCCCACCAATACAATGGTTGGAAATTTACTACCATTTAAAATAATAATATTGTTGTTGTATTTTTTTGGTATAACTCAGTGTTGTGTACAACGTCAGATTTTGGTGAAAACCATTGTTTAGTGTCGTGTATGTAATCATACATAGTGTCCCCATTAAAATAAAATTAATAATAAATTCAAAAATATTTATAGATATGAAAATTTATTATTCTATAATTACCTCAGATGTTACATAATTCACCCTTTTGGAAATTATGTCCTCATAATTTTAAAATTGGGCTTGGAAACTTCATTAAAAATCCCACACTAGAAAAAAAAAATTAAAAAAAAGAATCACTTTAAAAGAAAGAAATTCATGTTCACAGGTTACTTGAGATAAAACATATTAGTATTCCTTGTAGGAAAAAGTGGATATTGTAGAAAAATAACCATCTGGTTCTGATGGGGAGGGACAAAAAATATGATCAGGAGAAAGTTAACAACATGTAAACCACCAAATTTCAAAGGGTTAAATGTTATTTAATTTCAAAGGAGGAAAAGTATCTGGAAAACATTTTTGTTTTATGAAATTTTTCACAGTGTTGAGGAATATTTTACAAGCTTGACTACGAACATAAGGAAACATAATTACATGATGTATATTTGTTTTATAAGCACTATTTCATCCTTATAATATACCAAAAATATGATGTACATCCCTTAGAAAAACCTTACGTATAAAAGATCACACAAAACATAAATGATATCAATATCATTAAACTGAGGTCCCAAATTAAAGGAATAAATCCACATTAAAAACCATACGTAAACATAACCCCACAAAAAACTCCCAAAATGTTCATTAATAACTTATTTTCAAATCACATAAAACCTCAGAAGGTGTGACTATAACCATAAGTTTATAGTTATCCTTCAAAAAATACTGGTCTCTTAAGAGCTTCGATAGCTTCACCAGATGTCCCAATATCAACTTTAGTTATAGAAAAAGATTTTCCAAATCCTTTTTGTTTTAAATCAATCTAATTTTCTCCTTGTGTAATTACCTTCAGACACTTCTTTTCATAACATCCCAACTCATTAGGGAAAATGAATCTAATTGTAGACTGACAATCTGTTATCTCATTATTGGACTCTTCAGGACCCTTTTCTTTGCAGTCATGAACCTTGTGACCAAACAAACCACACCAGTAACACTTTCCAAATCCTCACATATATTCCCCAAAATGTAGTTTACCAAACATGGAATATGTTTTGGGTTTACCTCAAGAATTTTTAGTTGGTTTATTCTCTATTTCAAGTCACCTTGGTCATTTATTACTCTTATCATCTAATAGAACATATGTTTCAGAAAAAATACATTACAACTTTCATTGCACAACAATCAACTTTTTTGTGACAATTAAATTATAGGAAGTCCAAAGCACTTCATAGACCTGGTTTCAACCCTTAGTAAATTCTCTTAATTTTACTATCAATTTCTTGAATAAAATCTAGAACATACCTAGCTAATCTTGTGTTGTTCTATTCATATGAGGCAATTGAATCATCACTGTTTTATATTAATTCCATGAATTATTTCTCAATAGTTTTCTAAACATCCTTACACTAGTTCAGAAAACATTTTTTACGTCGGTTATTTTTCATTATTTACGTCGGTTTTAAGGCAACGTTAATACGGACGACGTTATAAATAACGTTTTTTACGTTGGTTATTTAAAACCCGACGTAACATCCCTAACATCACGGTGTTTATCACGTCGGTTCATATAATAACCGACGTGATAAATATGCGCGGGGGGGGGGGGGGGGGGGTTTATCACGTCGGTTATTTTCTAAACCGATGTGATAAAACGCCTGGGATATCGTTTATCATGTCGGTTATGCCATAACCGACGTGATTAACCCTTCCCCGGGCCTATTATCACGTCGGTTTCATAAATAACCGACGTGATAAAAAAGGCCTGGGAAACGTTTTAGCACGTCGGTTATCCAATAACCGACGTGGTAAATTGATTCCCAGGCCTTTTAGCACGTCGGTTATATTAAGAACCGACGTGATAAAAGGCCCGGGAACGGTTTATCACGTCGGTTCTACAAAAAACCAACGTGATAAACCCCTACCGATTTATTTACCACGTCGGTTATAAAATAACCGACGTGAAAGCGATATATATTTTTTTTAAAATAATTGCACTGCTCTAACTAAAAAGCAACCAGAAACCAAACAACAAAAATAACCATGCCAGCCCTCCCCCAAGCCCCAACTGAACCCCACCCTCATCTATACCCACCTAACAACCTGGCCAGCCCTCACCCACCACAACCCTTGGACACCCCCCACCCCTTGGACAGCCCCCACCCTCATTTACACCCCCACGACCCGTAGTACAGCCTTAAACACCCATTGGACACCACTCCCATATCCCTTGGACACCCCCACCCCTTGGACAGCCCCCCCCACCCTCATTTACACCCCCAAGACCCCTAGTACAGCCTCAAACACCCATTGGACACCCCCACACACCTTGACAGCCCTCCCAGACCCCTTGGACACCCCCCCGACCCCTGGACACACCCCCGAGCCCTTGGACAGCCCCAAACACCCCTTGGACACCCCTCCCATATCCCTTGGACACCCCCACCCCTTGGACACCCCCACCCCTTGGACAGCCCCCCACCCTCATTTACACCCAACCGGCCCCTTGGACAGAACTCCCAGACACCTTGGACACCACTCCAATATCCCTTGGACACCCCCCACCCCTTGGCCACCCCCACCCCTTCGACAGCCCCCTCCCCCACCCTCATTTACACCCCCCGAACACTAGGACAGCCCCAAACACCCCTTGGACACCCCTCCCATATCCCTTGGACCCCCCCACCCCTTGGACACCCCCCATCCCTTGGACAGCCCCCCACCCCCTGGACACCCCCCCCCCCGACCCCTTGGAAACCCCCACCGACCCCTTGGAAACCCCCCATCCCCTTGGACAGCCCCAAACACCCCTTGGACACCCCTCCTATATCCCTTGGACACCCCCACCCCTTGGACAGCCCCCCCCCCCACCCTCATTTACACCCAACCGACCCCTTGGACAGAACTCCCAGACACCTTGGACACCACTCCCATATCCCTTGGACACCCCCACCCCTTGGACACCCCCACCCCTTCGACAGCCCCCCCACCCTCATTTACACCCCCCGAACACTAGGACAGCCCCAAAAACCCCTTGGACACCCCTCCCATATCCCTTGGACACCCCCACCCCTTGGACACCCCCCACCCCTTGGACAGCCCCCCACCCACTGGACACCCCCCCGACCCCTTGGAACCCCCCCCCCCCCCCGACCCCTTGGAAACCCCCCCATCCCCTTGGACAGCCCCAAACACCCCTTGGACACCCCTCCTATATCCCTTGGACACCCCCACCACTTGGACACCCCCCACCCCTTGGACATCCCCCCCCCCCCACCCTCATTTACACCCAACCGACCCCTTGGACAGCCCCAAACACACCCTGGACACCCCTCCCATATCCCTTGGCCACCCCCACCCCTTGGACACCCCCACCCTCATTTACACCCCCCGACCCCTAGGACAGACCCAAACACACCTTGGACACCCCTCCCATATCCCTTGGACACCCCCCAAACACCCACCCACCCCCTTGGAACCTCTCCCCCCTTACCAAAATCCAGACCAGAAAAACCATCAACAGTAGACCAAAACAAGAAGTAGAGAAAAATTAAACATTCACTTATATAACATTCAAAACTTACACTGTCAACTTCAAAAAAAACTAAATCCAACCTAAACGACTACGAAATACACAATTACATTGACAATATTCAAAATTACATTTTACATTACAAACAACTAAAAGTCAATCAAACCTGTAAAATAATTTGACCACTCCACTTGTAAGTGTTTGATATCTTCAGCAGTAAAGGGTTGAGGGTCATCAAAAAGCTACAAAGGAAAAGGATAGTAGTCAACGTGTATAATGAATAAATCAAATTGAAATATTATGAGAAAGAGTAAATCTTACCAGGTCAAAACTCAGAACTGTCCCAGTTGTTATTATTTCATACATAAATCTTAACATGTAATATCCGCATTCGATGATGCCTTGTTTCTCATGACATTTCTGTTTGAATGAGTGTAAATTCAATATATTATTTTTATGTAATAAATCAAAATGTACAAATTATAAATGGATATTTACCTTCGCATGTACATATTTGATCTTGAAATTCCTTTTCTTTGTGCTTTTTCGAAAGTGGACCCATGCCCTGTTAGAAAATAATACGAATGGGGTAAATTTAAAATTAATTATAATATATAAAACTATTGTGAAATTGAAACTTACGTTTCCAATATATTCTTAAAACTTTCTCGCACATCATCATGGAGAGAGCATATCCAATAAAGTGCTTTCTCCCTAGGGAAAAAAACCCCTAACATCCAATGATCCCTGATAAAAGGAAATTTAACGTTAGTGGTTTTTTATGTTAAATGATAAAAATCATTGAGAGGGATGTGTTTCATACCTCTCACAAAAAGGCATCATCCAACACTGTGTGATTACATTCTTTTCAAATCTATCAGCAATATAAATCATTCTTTGTTCCTCATCCAATTCACATGCTTCAGGGGAAATCAATTGTGGGTCCACGAATCCATATACATCTGTCAGCTCATTCCTCTCACAAATTTTATAAAGATAACTAATACAAAGCAGACATAAGTATACATTTTTAATAAATATAACTCAAGGAAAAGGTGTTAAGACTTACATGATAAAAATTTGCACCACGTTGATGCCCAACTTATCTCCAGTGACAAACTCCATGATATCAGTTTTCATAATCCCCACACTTAGTTCACGTCCACAGACATGAGCTTCCATTGTAAAGTCATAATGATCCGCCAACAAATTTGAATATCCTGACAATTTGTCAAGACTGCTAGTATCTGCATCTGATGTCATAGCTATCTGTCTTTGTTGTTGTCTATACAGTATTTCTTTACCTTTGAAGTATTCCTGTAAAAATAAATTGAAAAATATATTAGTTTTCAAATGATAAAACATTAATAAAAATATAAAATAAAAGATATAACATCCATACCTCTATGGTAATGAGTCGAAGAAGTCTGGATGGCCAAAGTAAAAAATGGCCAATACTATTTCCAACTGTCTTCACCTCATCTGTAGGTAATGGTATCCGAGCTGATCTATCTATAATATCCTGTACAGTGACCCTCTGATTCTCTACCTCTAACTGTTGATGATGAACTGTATCTCCTATACAATATACCATCCCATATGAAACTATATGATGTTGAGGATCATCAATATACAACTCACAATAAGTAGGTAGCTGCGGCGGAGGAGGAGGATCAAAAATGGGGTCCGCAGGCTGAGGTGGGGGAGTGGGAGCTACTGGGAGAGGTGGAGTGGGAGCTGCACCCTGAAATTGTCTTTGCAAGTCTGCAAACATAAACTGCACCGATGCTCTAATCTTTTCCTCCATTGTCGCATTAATATTATGGACTTCAGCCTCCAAGGATTCTATTTTTTTTATAAACTCCCTCAACGTTAGAAGTTGAGGAACGTGGCAACACTTTTCTTACCGATACACCTGCCGGATATCCTCTTACACGGCCAGGATGTTCGGCCTTTCCCAATGCCACAGATAAAATATCTTCCCTCCCAGATGGTGTAAATGTCCCCTATGAACTCTGCTCCTCAAGAGAGTCCGGTAATAATTAATTGAACATTTCTATAATGATTGGAAATATATGACGAAAATAGTAAACTTAAATAAATAAAATTGATATCTTACAATCCTCTCAACTACGAGTCTCGATTCTTCCGAAAGATATTGTCCTTTTTTTCCCTTCCTAGCTCTTTTCCATTTCTCATGTCTAGATGGAGGGGATGGAGGGGCCACCTCTCTAGAGCTTGAAGACTCAGCTCTTAGTTGTTGAAATTTTGCTGCCATCATTATTTCTTCCAATAATGCATACCCTCCCCGAGATAAACTATGAGGGTATACATTTTTAGATTGGATCTATTGATGAGCTTTCCTTGTTTGCTGTAAATTAAGAATAATTAATCATTAAAAAATCAATAATAAGATCATTTATATAAGAAAGCTTATAAAAGTTTACATTTCCCTTACCAAAAATGATTCTTTTCTTCTACTTTCAAAAAATTGTCTCCATGTGTCTTCATCTATAAAAGGATATATACGACATAGATTCTCACGACTCCTATGACCATAAATGAAATCAGATGAGAGGGTTGATTTGAAATCCCTCCATCTCCTAGCAGCCAACGATAAGCATTTCTTCCTGACTCCTCCAGTGTCAGGAATATCAAATGTCATCTAATAAAAAAGAGGTTAAAAATATTATATATACTAGAAACATTTAAAGAACAGTCAAACAATAGAAAAAGATCTTACCAAAATGGTCTCCCACAGCTGAGAAATTATCGCCTTATCCACACTTCTCCAATCATCATAGAGAATGCTTACTTTGCTCTTATCCTGAGTTGATACAAAACCCTTAAAATCCTTAGCATTTGGACCTCTAGGAAGATCATCATCATCAAACTCCACGACTATCCTCTCCTCCTTCGTACGGGCAAGTGATAATTTTGGTAAACGTGTGCACCCACACTTACCAACCTTTGACCTCTTTTTCGTAATAGGAGCATGTGAATGTTCCTCCCCAGATGTATGACCAATATGCTCATCTCCAGAATCATGTGGCTGATCAACTGATTGATCTGTCATTTTCCTTCAAATCAAAAAAACAATCATTAGTTCACAAATATACAATTTCAAATATTGTAATACTACTTAATCGGAAAATAGAAAAGTGTACTAAATTACATAATAGTAAACATTGGTAATATGGTAAGCATGTAAAACAATGAAAAACATGGTAAACACAGTCTGTTGTACCCCTCTCTCTTGGATATTAATGATCACAATCACTCTTATTATGTTCTAACTTGTTTTCAAGTGTTTTTGTTGATAGGCAAAAGGTTTCCAAGGAGTTGGCCCAAGAAAGCTGAAAAGTGGACTCACTGAGTCCACCGGTCCGCCGGTGTGAGCTCATCGGCCAGCCGGAGGACCCAGGCAGTAGACTTGCCCACTACCTGGTGTCACCGGCCGGCTGCTGGCTCACCACCGGCCAGTCGGTGGACCAGACAGAGAGCCTTCCTCTGTCTGGACCACCGGCCGGCCGCTGGATCACCACCGGCCGGACGGTGGACCAGACAGAGTGCCTTCCTCTCTGTCTGGACCACCGGCCGGTGCACCAGACAGCCTTCCTCTCTGTCTGGACCACCGGCCGGCCGCTGGCTCATCACCGTCCGGCCGGTGGACCAGAGAGCTTTGCTGTCTGGACCAGCGGCCAACCGGTGGTCCACCACCGGCCAGCCGGTGCGCCCAGGACTTCTCCTCTTTACGGTTTTTATAGTTTTATCATTTTTGTTTGATACATGTTTTAATAAGTAAAAAATTTACAATATCTAACATTATATGAAAAAACTAAATGTAAACAAGAAATAAACATGTGTTACCTATAATTTTAGGAATGTACAGTTGGATTTTTTTCCCAAATTCCTTCGTCGTGATCGTTCCTTATGGCACAAACCATGTCTTCAACATACTCATCATTATGTTCTGTTAATCTTTCCATGGAAGTAGGGATCTCACATAAATCAGCATCTTCATCAAATTCATCCTCACCAACATATTGTTTTTTCCCTTGTAAAACAATAGCCCACTGCATATCTGATTGATCTACTACATAGAAAATTTGTTTGGCATGTGTTGCCATTATAAAAGAATCAGCTGTGTCTTCCAATCTATTCTGATTAACAAGTGTCATTCCAAATTCATCGTGTCTGACACTGTTGTTACCGATAAACCATTTACAATTAAAAACAGGAACTTTAATTTTAAGGTAATCAGCCTCCCATATGTCTTCAATCACTCCATAATATGCACTTGATGCCGAAATTGGGTTTCTGTCCTTAGCACTCGAAAAATGCATTGCTTCTGCAAACACCAATACACCACTATTCTGAACTTCACTTTTGTTGTCCTGAGCTTTCGTATGAAATGTATAGCCATTAATGTCATAAGCGGACCATGTTATCACATTTAAAGATGGACCACCCACTATCCATTTTAATGTCTCTGATACATCTGATCTACCAAGCAAGGTCTTTTTAAACCATGGCAAAAAAGTTTTGTTGTGCTCATTCAAAATCCACATTTCTTTCTTCATTGGATGACATTGTTTCAACAAATTAATATGCAATGTGATATACGGTTGAACATCAGCTATGTTATTCAAGATGTATGATTCTAACTTCTTCATCTGTTCAGCTGACAATGATTTGACTTTCAAGCCACGAATCCCCTTTCCCTCATTATTAACCCGTTCATGGAGAGATGGAGGCAAACCTATGTGTTGCGCCGTAGCCAAGTAGCTCGTACAAAACTCTGCTACCTCCTCAGAAATATACTTTTCAATAATGGAGGCTTCAGGTCGATATGGATTTTTAACATATCCCTTTAATATTTTCATATACCTTTCAAAAGGATACATCCAACGAAGATATACAGGTCCACAAAGCTTTATTTCTCGAACCAGATGAATCATTAAATGCACCATCATATCAAAAAAAGTTGGAGGAAAATACATTTCCAAATGACAAAGTATAAAAAATGCATCCTTTTCCAAAATGTTCAAAGCATTCACATCAATCGCCTTGTTACAAATTGAATTGAAAAAATAACACAACCTCATTATAGTCTTTCTGACACGGATGGGCAATATTCCACGCAGTGCAACTGGTAGAATTTGTTGCATCATGACGTGACAATCATGTGATTTCATACCTATCAACTTCAAGTCTTTCAATGAGACAAAATTTTTTACATTTGAAGAATAACCTTGAGGCACTTTGATATCATGAAGACACTAACATAAGCTACTTTTCTCCCTCTTCGATAATATATGACAAGCCCGGGGAAGAAATGTTCGTCTCCCTTTAGGAGTGGGAGCTAACTCCAAACGTATTCCCATTGATAGTAGGTCTAACCTTGCATTCAATCCATCTTTTGTCTTTCCTTTAATATCTAGCAATGTTCTGATCAAAGAATCACAGATATTCTTCTCCACGTGCATGACATCAATATTATGTTTGACTTCATGATACCTCCAATATGGTAGCTCAAAAAATATTGACCTTTTCTTCCAAATATTTCTATCATTACCAGATTTTTGTGTCTTTCCCAATGTCACATCAAGGTTTTTCACCCTCTCAAAATACAAATCTGGGGATAAAGGTTTTGGAGCAGTATCAAATTCTTGTGAGCCATTGAATGCCTTTTTTAGTCTTCTATAAGGATGATCCATAGGAAAAAACTTTCGATGACCCATGTACACTGTTTTCCTCCCATGATGCAATTGACAATATAACGTCTGTTGTTCGCAAATTGGACATGCTTTATGCCCTTTAACACTATATCCAGGAAAATTTCCATATGCTGGGAAGTCATTTATAGTGAATAGAAGCACTGCATGCAGTTTAAAATATTCCATTTTATAAGAATCATACACCCTAATACCATCAGCCCATAACAGTTTCAAATCATCAATCAGCGGTGAAAACTATACATCAATATCATTGCCAGGTTTCTTTGGACCAAAGATCATGATACTCAACATGACATATTTGCGCTTCATACAAACTTCAGGAGAGAGGTTTTAAATTACCAATAAAACAGGCCATGAACTATGTGTGCTACTGAGGGTTCGGTATGGATTCATTCCATCTGTGCACAAGCCTAGTCTCAGATTTTTAATTTCATTTCCAAATGTAGGGTACTGGGCATCAATTTTCTTCCATTGTGGACAATCAGCTGGATGACGTATTTTTCCATCACATACCCGCTCATCAGCATGCCATCTTAACCTTTTTTCATCATGTGAATTAGCAAATAAACGTTTGAAACGAGGAATTATAGAAAGATACCAAAATACCTTTGAAGGGAGCTTTGTAATCTCTACACCAGCTTGTGATTTTTCTTTCACCTTATACCGTGATGTCCCACATTTAGGACACTCTTTCAGAAATTCATATTCCTTCCTATATATAATGCAGTCATTCGGACAGGCATGTATTTTCCTGTATCCCAATCCCATCGGGCATAATATTTTTTTGGCCTTATAATGTGAATCTGGAAGATCGTTATCTTTTGGAAGAATGTCTTTCATCAATTGTAGCAGCTCTGTAAAACTTCTGTCATTCCATCCATGTTTCCCCTTCAGGTTAATCAATCTTAACACCGCCGACAAAACCGTAAAATCTGTACAACCAGAATATAATGGTTTTTCGGTATCACCATATAGACGTGCAACTGTCAGTTCTATCTCAATTTGTTCTGCTACAATATCGCGAATCATTTCTTCAATTCCATCAGAGTTAGCATCTTGCGATTCATTATCATCAGTGACATTCTGTCCAGTTTCGCCATGCCAAATCCAAGGGTTGTAACTCAAATTGAAACCATGACAAATCAGATGATCTTTCATCTCTCTACTTTTCAACTTCTTCATATTCAGACATTTCAGGCATGGACAGAAAAAAATGTCACTACTTGGAACATTTCGTTTAGCAAATTCCAAAAAGGCATCAACACCTTCCTCATATTCATTGCTCATTCGATGTGCTGTAATCCAACTTCGACTCATTATTACCTATAAAAAATAGCAAAAATATATATATTTTTTAGATAAGACAAATATATGTTTATATGAAAAAAATCATAATTTGAATGTAAACAATTTTGAAATATAAAACAAATCGATGTGTAAACCCCCCTGGACACCCCCAACCCTCTGGACAGCCCCCCACCCCTCCTAAACACCACCCCCCACCCCCTACCCCCCTGGACACCCCCCAACACCCACCCACACCCTTGGACAGCCCCCCACACACACCCACCCCCTTGTAAACCCCCCTGGACACCCCCCGACCCCTCTGGACAGCCCCCCACCCCTCCTGGACACCACCCCCCACCCCCTACCCCCTTGGACACCCCCCTGGACATCCCCCAACCCTCTGGGCAGCCCCCCACCCACCCGGACAACCCCAAATACCCTCTGGAGAGGCCGCCACCCACTTGGACAGCCCCCCACACCCATCCACCCCCTTGGACACCCCCCTGGACACCCCAACGACCCCTCTAGACAGGCCGCCACCCCCTTGGACAGCCCCCCACACCCACCCATCCCCTTGGACACCACCCTGGACACCCCCCGACCCCTCTGGACAGCCCCCGACCCCTCTAGAAAGCACCCCCACCCCTCCTGGACACAACCCCCCACCCCCGACCTGCTTGGACACCCCCTGGACACCCCCCAACACTCTGGACAGCCCCCCCACCCCTCCTAAACACCAGCCCCCACCCCCTACCCCCTTGGACACCCCCCAACACCCACCCACACCCTTGGACAGCCCCCCACACCCACCCACCCCCTTTTAAACCCCCCATGGACACCCCCCGACCCCTCTGGACAGCCCCCCGCCCCTCCTGGACACCACCCCCACCCCCTACCCCCTTGGACACCCCCCTAGACATCCCCCAACCCTCTGGACAGCCCCCCCACCCACCCGGACAACCCCAAATACCCTCTGGAGAGGCCGCCACCCACTTGGACAGCCCCCCACACCCATCCAACCCCTTGGACACCCCCCTGGACACCCCACCGACCCCTCTGGACAGGCCGCCACCCCCTTGGATAGCCCCCCACACCCACCCATCCCCTTGGACACCACCCTGGACACCCCCCGACCCCTCTAGACAGCCCCCGACCCCTCTAGAAAGCACCCCCACCCCTCCTGGACACAACCCCCCACCCCCGACCTGCTTGGACACCCCCCTGGACACCCCCAACCCTCTGGACAGCCCCCAGCCCTCCTAAACAGCACCCCCACCCCCTACCCCCTTGGACACCCCCTGGACACCCCCTAACACCCACCCACACCCTTGGACAGCCCCCCACACCCACCCACCCCCTTGTAAACCCCCCTGGACACCCCCCGACCCCTCTGGACAGCCCCCCGCCCCTCCTGGACACCACCCCCCACCCATACCCCCTTGGACACCCCCCTAGACATCCCCCAACCCTCTGGACAGCCCCCCACCCACCCGGACAACCCCAAATACCCTCTGGAGAGGCCGCCACCCAATTGGACAGCCCCCCACACCGATCCAACCCCTTGGACACCCTCCTGGACACCCCACCGACCCCTCTGGACAGGCCGCCACCCCCTTGGACAGCACCCCACACCCACCCATCCCCTTGGACACCACCCTGGACACCCCCCGACCCCTCTGGACAGCCCCCGACCCCTCTAGAAAGCACCCCCACCCCTCTTGGACACAACCCCCCACCCCCGACCTGCTTGGACACCCCCCTGGACACCCCCCAACCCTCTGGAAAGCCCCCCCCCCCCACCCCTCCTAAACACCACACCCCACCCCCTACCCCCTTGGACACCCCCCTGGACACCCCCCAACACCCACCCACACCCTTGGACAGCCCCCCACACCCACCAACCCCCTTGTAAACCCCCCTGGACACCCCCCAACCCCTCTGGACAGCCCCCTGCCCCTCCTGGACACCACCCCCCACCCCCTACCCCCTTGGACACCCCCCTGGACATCCCAAAACCCTCTAGACAGCCCCCCCACCCACCTGGACAACCCCAAATTCCCTCTGGAGAGGCCGCCACCCACTTGGACAGCCCCCCACACCCATCCAACCCCTTGGACACCCCCTGGACACCCCACCGACCCCACTGGACAGGCCGCCACCCCCTTGGACAGCCCCCCACACCCACCCATCCCCTTGGACACCACCCTGGACACCCCCCGACCCCTCTGGACAGCCCCCGACCCCTCTAGAAAGCACCCCCACCCCTCCTGGACACAACCCCCCACCCCCGACCTTCTTGGACACCCCCCTGGACACCCCCCAACCCTCTGGACAGCCCCCCCACCCCTCCTAAACACCACCCCCACCCCCTACCCCCTTGGACACCCCCCTGGACACCCCCCAACACCCACCCACACCCTTGGACATCCCCCCACACCCACCCACCCCTTGTAAACCCCCCTGGACACCCCCCGACCCCTCTGGACAGCCCCCCGCCCCTCCTGGACACCACCCCCACCCCCTACCCCCTTGGACACCCCCTGGACATCCCCCAACCCTCTGGACAACCCCCCACCCACCCGGACAACCCCAAATACCCTCTGGAGAGGCCGCCACCCACTTGGACAGCCCCCCACACCCATCCAACCCCTTGGACACCCCCCTGGACACCCCCACCGACCCCTCTGGACAGGCCGCCACCCCCTTGGACAGCCCCCCACACCCACCCATCCCCTTGGACACCACCCTGGACACCCCCCGAGCCCTCTGGACAGCCCCCGACCCCTCTAGAAAGCACCCCCACCCCTCCTGGACACAACCCCCCACCCCCGACCTGCTTGGACACCCCCCTGGACACCCCCCAACCCTCTGGACAGCCCCCCCACCCCTCCTAAACACCACCCCCACCCCCTACCCCCTTGGACACCCCCCTGGACACCCCCCAACACCCACCCACACCCTTGGACAGCCCCCCACACCCAACCACCCCCTTGTAAACCCCCCCGGACACCCCCCGACCCCTCTGGACAACCCCCCACCCCTCCTGGACACCACCCCCCACACCCTACCCCCTTGGACACCCCCCTGGACACCCCCCAAATGGACACGCCCCAACCCTCTTGGGGATTTATAGAAATCGATGAAAAATTAGTGAAATCATAAAATTAGTCAATATTGCAAGTCAAACTAATAGATCTAGGGATGATAAATAAGATTATGATGCCAAAACGAGTTAAAAGGGTTCGCAATCGAAGAATCTTAGCTAGTTTCAACAAAAAAATCACAACACATATATATATACTATCCGCGAAAAAAAACGAACGAGTGGGAGGATTACCTGAGTGCTGCGAGTTTAGATGATTGATCCAAGGAGATTAAATCTGAGAAAATATGATCGCAAAACGAATCTAAACCAACGAAATGGACGAGCCGATTCGGGTTTACGCGTGAGAGAGACGAGTCGCGACTGTCGAAGGTAAACTCGCGAATGACAATCCACGGGTCTGGGTAAATTTTTAAATGAGTTATCACGTCACTTATTCAATAAACGACGTTATAATTTTTTAAAAAACATTTATAACGTCGGTTATTCAATAACCGACGTAAAAACCTTCCTCCGATTCTTTTTTTACGTCGGTTATTTTATAACCGACGTTATAAAGGGCTCAAAATCCGCGTTTTTTTTACTTCGGTTATTCCATAACCGACGTAAAAAACATCTGCGGATTCTTTTTTTACGTCGGTTATTTTATAACCGACGTAAAAAGGCCTTCAAAAACCGCATTTTGTACGTCTGTTATTTAATAACCGACGTAACAAACACCCCCTGCTTCTGTTTTTTAAGGAGGTTAATGTATAACCGACGTAAAAAACGAAGCCGTGCGATTAATAACGTCGGTTATAAAAATAACCGACGTTAAAGGTGTACCGAACACAGGTTTTTACGTCGGTTATAAAATAACAGACGTAAAAAATGGTGACGTAAAAAACGTTTTCTGCACTAGTGTTAAGGAAATACTTAACAAGGAAAATATCCTCAAATTCTTCCCATTCCCTCGAATCAAGGCCAATTTTCTATCTAGTATTCTTAACTAAAGACCACAATAGATCAAATTCACCTTCATAATGATAGATGGGAAGAGTTACCTTTTGATGTTCTGAATATCCAATGAAATAAAATATCTTCTCCAGATTATCTATCCATCCTTCTACTACCACTGGTTTAGTTGATCCCTTAAATGATGGGGGCGTTGCCTCATAAAATGTTCCACTACTGACATATTCTTCTCTGGTTAAACGGGAATATATTGTTCATGGATACCACTACCATTTATATACTAGGTAAACTTCTCCATCACTTCAAAAACTATTTAGTTCCAATTATCACCACCTCATGTTGTTGATTTGAAAGGTTCTTTTCCTCTCGATGCCTCCCCATTACAGAATTTTTATTTACTCTATTGAAAACCATTCTGAACAGATATATTTTAGATGAAGTAATAGGGTAATATTAAAATTAAACATCATCTAAACATAACCATAATGTAAAATCCTCCAATGGAAATAAATTTACACAATACTAACTTCTAATGTTATTTAAACAGACCTATGATAACAAATATAAGTCCCCAGATATAAACGTTACATAATATGAGTTAAATCAAGAATTCACTTTGAGAATCTTTTCAGTTTTAGAGATTTAGAAAATTTGGTCATAACTATTACATAAGAAAACATTTAAATAAAAATTGGACACATCAAACAGTATCAATTTCCTCCATAGCATTAAAACTTCTAAAAAGAAACATTGGTTCTATTTATGTTCAACCAGCATAACTTTTCCATCATTCCATCCTTGTATCTATTCTTCCCAAAATCATGAGTAAATATTTAAAAACATGGTATGAATTGAAAAATATTAGTAACGAACATAAAAATAATGAAAATTATTAGTCTAGAAAAAACATGATAACTCGTTCAATGTTCTTTGAGCTGATGAAAAAAACATTTTCACATTAATAACACTCATTCTTTTTTCCCAATGAAAAACACAAAAACCAATAGCAATAAGATAAAAATTAATTAGGAGACATAGAAATTCATATTAATAAAACCCTTTAAAACATATTCCTATTTTAATAACCATATGGTTGACATCTAAGTTAGAGATCAATAGTGGGGATCCCCCTTCGTATTAGTTACGTCGATATAACCCATGAGCTATCATGGGGCTCAAACCTTCATATAAGATGTTTCTGGCTCACTCATGAGCTATAATGGGTCTCCACTGATCATAAATTTTATATTAGGCTCATCCATTTCATATAATTCTCATGTACCATTTCTTGAATAAAACATGTTCATCATAAAAAACCCTTTTCTGAATGCTTATTCTAATCCCATATGAAAAACATTTCTGTGTAAAAATAACATTTTAATTAAAGAACAATTTTTCAGTTCGAATATATCCAAATAAAGTAACATGGGATATATTTTCATTTTATTAGACATTATGGCTTATATAAGAATCCAAATATCAAATAACTGTTATGGCGGTGGAGAAGTTGGTGTCACCGTACAAGTTAAAAAACATTCCTTTTGACATTTTGTAATCAAAGTAAAATGATTTGTATACAAATATTCCTATTGAAAACATTTAATGAAATCCTATATTGGCATTAAATTTCCTGTATATTCCTTTTATACCCATATAAATAAATATGTAATTTAATATCAGGAAGGAAAAGATTTGATAATTAAATCATTAAATGTTCAAGGTGACCCTTACCAATTTGAACATTTAATTATTTATCTCTGTGATTTAATAAATAACATTAGTAGAGATAAAATATGGATATTAAATGTCATATTGGCAATATATACACCTTTTAAAATAATAATGGTTCATATTATCAAGAAATTACTAAATGAAAGTAGTTCAAGAGGAATCCCTTTTCATTGATTCTGATATGTATCATTCATTATTTAATTTCATTAATAAAACACATATTTTAATTTATACTTATTTAGAACCTTTTTAATTTTATTTATTCTTTTTAAATCACTTATTTCCTTGTTATAACAATTAGTTAATTATTTTATTTCAAATTTGACATTTTATCGATGTACGATATTTGAGTCCAAAATAAACTTATTTTGATAAAAAGTATTCATGTGGTCATAAGTCCATTAACTATATAATATTATTCATTATTTAAATATCATTTATATATCTAGTAATTTTTTTTGAATATTTCATCACATTTTGATATATGAAATGAAATTCATCGTAAATGGAGGTTGTAGGTCGTACGTATGCAAGGACAATACATTCATTTCTCTATCATACTAAAGGGATAAAAACTAAATGATACATAGGTATATTATAATTAAAATATAATATCTATTTTATATTTGTTACATAAGTTAATTAATCCCATCCCTTATACATTCCATGTATTCCATGAATGAGTAATATCACATTGAGTGGGTGGTAGTTGAGACATCCTCAAATGATATTACTATATTTACACATTATGTAAAGCATAATGGTATGTCGAAAATAAAAATTATATAAGCCTAAATACAACATAAATATAATATATATCATATATAAATAGAGTTCTATCATTATGGACACAATGAGAGGTCGTAGGAAAAAATTGAACAACCATCATTTGGTGAGGCAGTAGTTCTCCATACACAGAAATTGTATATTTGTATCCATTAGATAGTGGTTTGTTTAAGTGTATTTTGAATTGTTCATAATAACAAAACACCAAATATATTGAGGATTCTGGTTTTGTTATGTAATCATAGAATAATAAGGGCATATGGAGTGGATAAGGAAAATAAATGAAAGGAGACTAAGTGATGGCGCTACCTCTAAATCGGGTAACTCCTTTTGATTTTAGCTTAAAGGATTTTTTTAATTGACTTATGCCAAAGGTAATGTTTCTAGGAGGAAGTGAAGGATGTTTTGAGATTATGTTAGATGATTTTTGATGTTAAAATTGGCATGGGATGTGTGAGTATGTGGGTTGATGTGGTGGCCTTTTATATGAGGGGGAGGGGAACTTTAGAAAAATCTTGAAATATTATTTAATTATATATTTATTTATATAATTGTAATTGTTAAATAGTACTAAATTTAGATTATAAGATGAGGAAGTGTTTATGTTCTCTAAAAAAATAGATTTTATAATGTTTTGGTCACAAAGTTTACCTTATCTTTTAGCTTTAACCCTTAGTTAAAAACATTAACTCTTACCATGTCTTCTTGTATTTTCATAATATATGGTTACTGTAGTTTCAATAAATTAAAATATATCAAAAAGTGGATAATTAATGAATAATTTAACCTTATATAAGTGATTTTTTGGAATCTTATATTATTAGTACAATTATATCATTTAATAAAATATTATTTGTTTGAAAGAACTCATTTTAGGTCAATTTTGACACTATTTAGAAATTGATTTTTGTTAAAGTCATAGAAACTATATTACTACAATAACAAGGCATTAAATCATCCTTAACATGTCAATTTATTCCACAAAATTCGTGTATGGAATAAAAAATTTCAAATAAAATTTATTTTAAAATTTATAATATCAATTATTTGAATATTTCATTAATAAGGAAATTGATGCATCATCAGTGTGTCATAAATATATTTATTTATTTAAAGTCTAAAAATTATAAATAAAATACAATTATGTTTTAAATCATTTTATATTTATAATGAATATTTATATTTAAAGATATCATTTTCATAAACCAAATAAATGTTCTTTTTTTAGGAGATAAATGTTTATGTTATATTTCATTTTCATAAGAATAAATATTATAAAAGATCATTATCACACCCATGTGGCTCCAGAAGATCATAAATTCCACCCAAGTATGATCATGGTCCGAAATATCTCATCCAATATTATTTGTAAATGTGGTAGCATTGTTTTATATTATTATAATATTATTTCTACATTAATTTACCTGATTTACCCTTTAACTATGAGAACTAAAAAAACTTCTGAAGTAGCTATTCATAATGTCCAAACATAAAAGGTGACTTATTACATAATTTTTACCTTCTAATTCAAAATATGGAATCCCATTTTCTAAATTCATAACATATAGTTTGAAGATATAAATTTAAAATTAATTCCCATTGTCAAAACCAAAATATAGGTTTTTAAGAAATAAAAACTATCAAAAGATTAACAGGTGTTTATGTATAATTTAAATACGAAATTACTTCTAATGACCATAATCAGATTAAATAATAAAAATATAATCCAATTACATTTTTAATAAATTAAAATGGTAACTTATCTATAAATATAAATTATATGAAAATACAATTTTGAATTAAAATGCGTTGTTTTTCACTATTCATAAAAGATATTGATTTTAACAGAAAAATACAAAAATATCAATAGAAGTAAATTTTGTTGTCCTAATTATAAAAAAGATGTTCATTTTATCAAATATAATATATAAAAGAGAAAAAAAAATATATTCAAAAAGGGTTCACCATCAAAAGGTTTTAAAACAACCTTTTAAAAATATTATAGTATTTTATGCTAAAATGTTAATTCATTATCACTTTAAGCCTATAAAATTTATTAGACAAATTTAAATACATCTCAAAAATATATAAAATCATGATATATTTAATTATTCTCATTCTCACAAATACAATGACTGGGTGTTAACTACATGTTAACATAATAATATTATTGCTATATTATTGATTGGTATAACTAACAATTCTAGGCAATGTAAGATATTGGAGAAATATGTTGTTTCATGTTGGCTACACTATCGTACATAGTGTCCCCTTTAAACTTTGTTTAATATTAAATTCTATGATATTAATATTTTGGAAAATTTATTAATCTATAAAAAACTCTTATGTTACAAAGGGCGGTAATAAAAATGATTTTTTTCAATAAATACTTTATTTATTACTTTATTAACATTTTTAGAAGATAACTTTTCTGTTATGTTGACAATATTAATATTAAATAACCATCATAATATTGAATCACCTAAAACAGGAATACCATGAAATTTTTCTTTATTTCACTGTAATTTAGACAACCTATTGAATTCTATAATTTTTTTATACTAGTTGAGTATCTTATTAATATGTAAATAATTTTTTATTAATATATAATGGTAGTATTAATGTTTAAATTATTATTAATATAAAACCATTAGATTGTGAAAAATTATCAATCATAAGCCAATTACGGGTTTTTTCTTTAATGAACATCTCTAAAACTCCAATGGAATAAACTTAGAACATCATAAATAATTATGTGATATCAATTAACATATTTTCAATATTTTTGAGTTAACTAACCCAATACCATGATATATTGTCAAATTTATTATAAAAAATTTCATTATATGAATCATGATTTATGATATATGTTAAATTGGGTGTGATTTTCTTTTAATATATTCATATACCTTTATTATATTATCATATCCACATGATCATGACATGCTCAATTTTGGTATTTTATTGTTAACTCTTAAGTTTTGGTTGGATCTCACACCTCAAGATAGGGGGGTAGTGAAATTAGTTTCCAAATAAAATTTCAATTAAATATTATTGAAAAATAAATGTCTCAACTTATTTAAAAATTCAAGTTGACTAAAACCATAGATTTATATATTTGTTTCATTAAACAATATTCAATGACATTCAATCAAATCATATTTAAAATAGGTTTCAGGGGCTTCTAAATATTGAAATATAATATCATGTATTGAACACCGATAATAAAAAATAGTGTTTAACTATAAATTTATTTTTTATTATCGTTTTTGAAATTGATATTGGATTGATTTAAAAAATTGAAAAAATAGAAAATCCCAAAGGAGAATAATTATATGTTGTTTATCCTCAATGAGAGACCAGGTAATCTCTACGTAGTAATCACATACCACCAAGTAATTTATTAAAGAGGAAACAGAACCACAAAAAGATCATGTTTTAAAAAGACAATAGCGCACTATGCTATCAATGATATATTGATATAATTCCATTGTTTTATTTGGTAGTAATAAATATATTAGAACTACACATAGGTAGACCAGGAAACACAACCTCTACAATATTCATCATGGGAATACACAATTAAGAGAGAGAGAGAGAGAAAACGTCTACATGGGTTTATTACACTCTAATATAATACCGAAGATTGTGTTAAATTATAAAAAAATAATTTAACACACTTCTAAAATTATAAACTAGAATAGAAATGGGAATATATGGAAAGTGAGAATTTTTATTAAGATACGTCATATCAGCTTCAGTTATTCAGGAGTTCATGAATATGAATTTAAATGATGTCCACTATGTTTTCATATAATGTTTAGGAAAATTTATTTTTCTATAATTTTCTAAATGATTCCCATTTTTTAGTATATCTAAAGTGAAAACATATTCTTTTAATCATATACTATATTCGTGTAATGAAAGGCTCTTGATCATGAGTAGTTATTTTCTATAAATTATCGATTAGAGAATATTCAATGTTTAATCATTGTTATCATTGAATTATTAAATGAACTGTCCTTCAAATTAGTGCTACAAAATAGTTCCATTGTATATTTTAAAATAATTCAGATCTTATATCAGATTCGGTCAATTGTATTCAATTAAATCATCGTAACTTTGTCTCAAAGATTTTGGGCTTGTTTAACTCGTAAGGTAAAATAATTTTACCTTGATTTCACCTAAACTAATTATTTGTTCTGCACATTAAACCCTTTGGTAGCTTCGCTAATTTATATGGTATGAAGAATCCTTCATCTGGTTACTTAACTAGATTATATAGTAGATTATATCAATAAAATGGTGGATTCTTCGCATCATATAGTAGCTTCATGTATTCACATGGTAGGTTTCTATTATCAAATAGTAAGAAATCTATTTTTATTATCATTCCATTAGAAAAACACAGTTATCGTACGTCTTTTAAAAAATTTACTTTCTGGTCACATGCTAACTTCATTTTTCAGGGGGTAGGTTGATCATAAATTTGTGGTAGGTTTCGTAGAAACGTGGTTAGTGGAACATTAATGCTTGATCTGTTCATGAATTGGTAAATATTTTATCACTTAATATATAATTAGTTGGAGTAAAACATGTTGTATGTTTCACATGAACACTTTATGCTCACAAGATGTTTATCTTATTCACATGTTATGAACAGTAAAACTGTAGCAGGTTGTCATGGTAGGTTAAAGGATTATCCAATATTATCATTTTTGCCTAAGAAAAGCTGACTATCATAAAACAAAAGCTTCATTATTAATAAAAACAAACATGATTTGATAAAATGAAAATATGGTGGTTTTGGTCTAAGAAAAAAAATCTCTTATTGTTTTATGACCATAACTAATGACATAGAAAATGAAATCAATTTATTACATAAAAAATATATATAAAAAATTATCCATATATTTCTCAATATAAAATTGTTTTCTCAAATTAAATATTTTATTCAATTAATTTAATAATTTATACCACTTCTTGGATGATCAAAAAAAATTAATTTAATGTAATATGTATTAAGGAATAATATAGAAATAATAGTAAAATTGATAACATGATATATATAAAGTTAAACGAAGGTTTTTCAATAATATGAAAAGATACTAAAAAATAATTATAAAGGTTTTCCATGTTATAAATTCTAATCAAAAATAAAATATTACACATACCAAATCTCATAATAATGGAAATGTTCTTTTCCTTAAGAAGTACATGTGGAATCATCTTAGCTTATTTAGTATGGTGGTTGTATGGAATCAATAGTAGGGTCTAGAATGAGTACAGACCTAAAAATGGTCTGAGATAGTGGGATTATTTTCTAGGAGACAAGCAATAAGGGTTAGTGGTTAGAGGTGTAGTGGATGTGTTTGGTTTAATATGTATTATAGGAGGGGTAAGGATTTTTATGTTGGAAATGTATAAGTAAGATTCCAAAAATCTAGTAATTTTCTTTTATTCCCTAGGTTCATGTTCCATTTCTTGAAAGAAGTAATCTTTATTTTCAAGGAATGATTTCATATCATTAGATTAGATTCATTTCTTTTATACTAGAGACTTCAATTCAGTGGTCAGATGAGGTATCCTCAAATCCGAATCCAATGGTCTAATCATATCTTTTATATTTGGCTTTGTGATGATCCAGCTAAGATAAATGTTAGTGGATCTCTTGATGGTCTATTAGTCTTTTATAGAATATTTGACATCCATTTTAACCATCACCAATGTCATAGAAATATATGTTCGGAAACAATAAAAAACATCGTCCATTATTTTATGAAATCATAAATCACATCTCACTACTCATTTACAAGAGTTATTTAATATTATCTTCATAAAACATTTAATAGGACGATCACGCGGCGATACTGTAGATATTGAAGGTTGAAACACTAATTAGGATACTTTTGGTGTAACTAAAACATCATGTCAGAATAGTGTACAAAAAATGCACCTATATGTTCTTTAAAGTCAATAATATAATTCCTATTTAGTTCACCCATGAGGTAATTTTTAGAGTAAATATGAGAAATGACTAAATCCACTGTCCTGGTGATATCTTCCTCCTCGATTAGCTTAATTAATTTTCAAAAACCTCAAACACCACTATTATATCTGATTTTAACTCATTTAAGACATAATTCTAAACATATTTTCTAGAGGGAATGGATTGGTTGGATATATATATAAAGATCGATATGAATCATAATCTATTTGGATAACATAAACAAAAATGTCCAAAAACCTAGGACCCATAGATTAAAATTTCACCTCATCAGCTACTCATTATTAATCTCATGAACATCTATCCTCAGATATCCAAAAATTCTTGTCTCACTGCATTTTAAAGGATCTTCAACTATATTGGATGGATTATGAACAAATAAATCATCAATTTTTGGTCTAATGAAGGGATAAGAGAGACCTCAATTCAATTTTAAGAATATATCCCACCAATCAATGATCCTCTTAAAACTCAATGAGAATAATTGATGGAAGTTGCACCATCCTTAGGTAGACTACCCAAAGGTAATCATCGTTAACCTCAAACACATGATGTTTTTTTCATGAAAAATTATCCTAGTGTGTTTTCCCCCACTACATTTTATTCTGATATTTTTGGATTCTATATTGTTCCTATCACATGTGGCTTATTTGAACCATCTCCATCCTCCATAGAGTTACCAAACCCATCCAATAAAGAATAGTCCACATAAAAAATGGAATAAACATAGTGTTAATAAGTTCCTCATCATATAGGTATTCGTTAATGGAATACAACCGAAGAAAATAGTCATTTGGTCCAAAATAAATATCATGATAGGGCTATTATCATCCTCATGGGCTGCTCAAGTGTACTCAAGAATATCATTTAACTTAAAATCTTCATATTTAAATTATTCTTCCTCAACTACACCTTCATAAAATTGTTCAATTTCATCCAGATAATATTCAGTTTTCTCATATAGAGAATGACTTGGATCAACTGGATCCCATTATGTGACATAAAATCATAAAAGGTCAGTATTTTTATATAATTTCTCAGAATATATACCGTATTACATTTTCCAATAATTCCAATTCACTTTCATCTACTTACAAATTTTTCGAGTAATGAAAAGGTAATATGAAAAACTAAAATTTTTATCCGATTGAGGAACTTAAGATTTATTGTCTAATAGGGCTGATATATTCTTTTCTTAAATTACGGAACAAGTCTTTGAAAAAGGATTGAAAAACACATATATATTTATCATGAATCATCTATACTGATACATATGAGATCCATTTTTCATTATAAATAGGAATACAAAATCCTAATTCATCAAGACAATGAAATATCCCTTCGCATTGCAGACCAATTATTTGATGAAATTTTCATGATATCTACACTTTCCAAAGAGTTATACTACTATTATTACTTTGAGTGATCCATTCCCAGTCATTTCATAAAAAAAATTAAATTCAATATAGGAATGGTTTTGAAGGTAATATCTTTGATAGTTATTACATTCACCCTTATTTGGAACAAAAAAACAAATTTCCTAGCCTTTCGATGAAAAATCAGAAGCTTTCACATTCACCATTGTCTTAATTGTGTCTCTTTTCTCTGCAGTCATAAATTAAAAGTACATGTAGATATATAAAACTTACCTCAAATATAAAATATTACTATTTTCCAAAAACCAATCTTCAAATAAATGACTCTAAATTTGATTATATACTTATGACCTATTTGACTATATACACTGAGCATCGATATATTTCTCAATGCATACAATTTTATCTACTAAATTTTGATTGTCTGGTTTCACTATACATCTCTTCTTACTCAGAACCCTTTAAATTTCATTACAAGTGGCACTTAAGTAGGAGGGGAAACATTGGGATTTCATTTCACTCCTAGAATTCTCACTATTTGGTTTGATTCCATATAAGGGTCACATTCAAGAGAGAGGTTCATGCTAGAATTGTTTTGAGAGATAATTTTTTTAGAGCATGTTTGGATTCAATGTGAACAAATATATTTTAGGAAAAATATTTTTGTTCATTCAGATTAAAATATTGATTTTATTTAAATATTTTAGGAATATAAAATGGTAATAAATTTAATGAAAATCCCAATACATAGATTTATGAAAAATTCTAATTTCAAAATTAATATGTTATGTATATTCCATGTTTTCATGAAAACTATTTCACAGTAGGCATACTGAACATGGATTCATGGTATGCATACTAAAAAAATGATTTATGTATTCATACTAGGTTTAGTGACCATGTTAATAAATTTTCACAATAGGTATAGTGACCATATAACATATTGGTCTTGGTTTCATTATTAATAGTTGGAAAAAAACAATATTACATTATTAACAATGTGATTGATAATTTGTGGTTACATTAACATCAAACATAATGAATAAAAATTATAAAGAAAGTCTAAACAAAAATAAAATTTAGAATAAATTTGAAATATTTTTAATAAGTTTGTCCTCCCTAATTCATTTATGATATAATTTATTATCTCAATGTCCAATGGGTTTATAAATATATCATCAAGAGAATTCTTAATACCACCGAATCCAAGAGTAAAATATCATTTTTGAAAATTATCTTTTAAAAATTTATATATTATATCAATGAGTTTTCACTTGAATGTCATACATGATTATTAGAGATATTTATTGCAGATGTATTATCAGAATTTATATGTTAATGTTTGAAAATCATAGTCTAGGGAAGTTATTTTCATCCATATAATTTGAGAACAAGAACTTACTATGCCTATATACTCATCATAAGCAGTTTTAATGCAACAGATTTATACTTTTTTATTACTCCATGAAATTAGAAACATTACCAAAAATTTACATGTTCCAAACGTTATTTATTTTTCTAACATAAAACCAAAAAAATATATATCCAAATAATTCAATAAATCATATAACTATATGCTATAATAAAATAATCTTATATAGGTTTTACATTTTTGGTAATTAAATATTCTCTTAAAAAATTCCAAATACTATTATTCTAGAATTTATTAAAAATGTTCACATATGCTTATAGTAAACGTAATAAAATCTAGGTTAGTAGTTATGTATTATAATAATTCAATCATACTTTAATATTTTGTATTATTTACTGGTCTCCCAATTTCAAAAATATCTTATTTGTTGCATGTACTCATGGGAGTATCAGAACCTTTAGTAATATACATAGAAAAACATTTTAAAACATACTTAGCGTACTTGGTATGGTTTAAGATTATTACATCCTTATTTTTAAAAAAACCAAGGAAGAATTTTAACTTTCCCACTAAACTCAATTCAAAATAATTTTTTTTAATTTTTCATAATTTAGTATATAAGGAATATTATTTGTATCCAAAGATAATATCATCATCCTAAATATTAATTAACAAAAAATATTCGAAAATTAGGTTTCTAAATAAATTATTATCAGATATTCCACTAGAAAAAACATTATAAATAAAAAATGTGATTTGAATATCATACCAATCCTTATGAGATTTTTTAAATAATAAAATTCATTAGTTAATTTCAAATCATGATTTAATAAAGTTGGTTATAAATTCAATGGGGTTGTTCTAAAGAATAGTCAAATATATAACTATATTGAATGTAACAATTGATATCTATTTGATATAATTTTAATTTAAAATGAGGTATATAGGAAAGAAACTTTATCATATCATCAATCCATGCTATTAGTGAAATGGTTTCTTCATAGTCATTACCTTCCTCTTGATCGTACCATTATGGAATTGGACTAGCTTTATTTTCACTAATAGTGATAAAATCATTATCATTATTTTTAAAGACACACTTAGTGCTAATGGTCCGGAAGTCCTCATGACTTTATAATATTTCCAAAATTATATTCCTATAAATCAGGAAAAATATTTCATTTATTTACATTACAAAAAATTCATCATCTATTTCATCGGTGTTGTTCTTAGGTTCATGATATTAAAATAGGTATTGATGTTCAACCTAGTTTCTAATAGAGGATCCAATATGTGTTCTTCTGTCTTGATCTCCAACTATGATATCTGAGGGATAGTATCTATGAGTCCTAATAGTTACATAGGGTGAAGTATTTGGTACGTTGTTTTCATATTTAGATTCTATTTCAAATAGTTCTTTAGTACTCGATGATTATTCTACATTTTTTTAAAGAGTCATCAATAGGTTTCATTAAGTAATTGAGATTTTTATTATAAAGATCATCCCCAATTTTTTATAAATGGTTTTAAGCTTATGTGGATATATTTTTTCAAATTTTACAAGTACATATTGTCCCATAATTCAGAATATTTTATTGAATACTATATATGATTCACTAGATTATGAGATAAAAATGTGTATTTACTTATCAATTTTGGAAGATTTGTTTCCGAATTAACTACTATGTTGAGAATAAATACCTTTAATTTAAAAACTCTAATTTAATCAACCTTTGGTTTTTTCCCATTCCATAGATAATACAGATTATTTTTTAAAATAGATTTAATAAGAACACTTCTCACAATATTTTATGCACTATTTGAATCCTGTCGCCTAAAATAAAGAAGTAAATTACACTAATTGAGCTTAGTCAAGACAATTTGTTGAAGAGTTATGTTTCCTATTTTTACTACACCACTATGGTGTGGGGTCATAGGTGTAGAAAAGTTTTTCATATCTTCATTATGTGGGCATAGGGACTCAAATACATGATTTTTTAACTCATAGCAATGATAACTAATTCATATATTAATATTAAGTACACATAGGATTATAAAATTATGGTATATTTAGAAATATAGTAATAACTATAAATTATGTGATCTATAAAGAACACCCATGTTTCTAAAAAATTCAACTACTAAAACATAATAATAGTGATTCTCATTTAAGATAGGAATGCTAGAGGGTCCAAATGACTCTATGTGAACAAAATTTATGGGATGGGAAGTTGACACTTAATTATTTGGTTTAAAAGAGATCTTATGTTGCTTCCATTTTTGACGTGAGATATATTCATTTTCTTTTGGGAAATCTAGTTTAGAAATATCTAAAACTAAAAATTTTCTTTATTGGATTCCTATATAAGTGAAGTTTGATGTGGACTATTTTACTACAAAAAAACCAAGACTCATTATGAAATGTACATAAAAAAAGAGAGTTTTTTTGAGAAAATAATTAATCTAAATCAACTAAATAACCACTATCACTATACCTGGTAATAAAAACTAAGGCACACATGAAATTAATAAAAAAATTCATGCATTATTTTCAAATTTAACAAGAAATGAATAATCACATAACAGTGTGATTATATGAATATAATAATTTAATCAATTTATCAAAAACAACATAGAAATAAAATCATCACTATAATTACTAATTTGAATGAGTCCAATTATATTTCCATTCATATTGTTAAAAAAAAGAGACATGACCACCATCAAGGTTGATAAGGTTCCTAATGTTTGACTAGTCTATATTCATGTGTCTGGAAAAACCAATATCTTATTACCATAATTGTATAATGGTACACTTCAAGAAGGATTATTATAGAAAATTTAATAAAAAAATCATTTTGGTACCCATGATTAAATGGTTATAAAAATGAGAGTAGTAATACCCTTTGGAATCCAAAATTCCAAATTTGTGATTCAATAAACAGACTGTCTATTTTTCATAATGATTTTTATTATGTGAATATGAATAATAACACTTTATAGAGTTAGTATAACATGATCTAGGTACAAATATATTCTTTTATATTTTCCACTACCGTGTATGGTATCATATCCAAGTGGAATGTATTGGTGTTTTTTTATTTATCAATAATTCTTGGAAGGGTTTATATAACGATTTAAATCATTCTAGATACTTTTTGAGTTTCTCATCAGAAAATTTGCGTTTATTGTTTTCCTTTTATAATTTAGCAGTGCCTTCTTTTTCTATCACAATGTCAGATTTCATATGAATAATAAATGGTCCTTTATTTATTCAAATTTTGTATTTATCTTTAAAATCATTTAATTTCAATTCCTACAAATCAGAACTGGAATAAATCACCCCTTATCATGTATTCATTATTTATTACATGCTCATAAATATTTAAAATTTGAACATGAAATTAAAATAATAATATTTTACTTCTTCATGGTGTTTTTAATAATAAAATGTTAGGTATTATATTATAATCTTTTATACACAAGTATGATTCACTTGACCTATCTTCAGAGGCACTCCATGTGGCTTTTTTGTCTATATTAAAAACCATTCATTTGTTCACATTTATTTTCTTGTAATTTATTTTGGGTCATTCTTTCAATGTGTATTTGTTTCATTCCTATTAAGAACATTTCAAATATCATTATTGAATTTCCTTTTTCCAATTACCCTTTCAGTCATAAATTACTCTAAAATTGTTTTTAGAGAGAATTTATTCTTCCTATAGAATTTATTGAGTCACCTGGATAGGTGATTAATTTACTCATCACTATTTTAATGTGATTAGTTATCACATAAAATATCATATTTGATACTATCTATTATTTTTTAGTTAGATGTCTTAAATTCTACTGAATTTATATTTGGTTCATATTATTCTTCTTTATTTATTTTGAGTTCCTCCTCATACATCATCATAATGCCAATTGGAACCATCTTTGGTAGTTTAATTATTTGTCATGATTTTTCTAATTTAAATATATGTTTCACTCCACCAATTTGGTAGAAATATGACAATTCACGTTACATGTCATTATCATTAATTTTTATCCAATGTGTATTAGTCATTTTCACAATCTCTTTAAAATTATGATACAAATTCGAAATAATTTATTATGTTTTCCTCTAGAGTGTGTGATATTTTACGTAATAAATATTCTAAATCATTTCCTAAACTTTTGAAGTTCCTTCATGAGATATAAAATGATTTTATCAAATTTATAAATTAGTAGAACATGTAGATACTATAACAAACTTGTCTTATCTTAATTAATAACATCATAAATTCATATATTTATAGATACATTCATATGTGGATTTAGTTTCATCACTCCACTAAACTCTAATATCATTGATATTTTCATACTATTCCTCAATTAATTTCACAATATCTAATTTCACTATCTCCATATATATTTTCATTTTGATGTTCACTGGGTATAACTCATTCCATCCAAATAAAGAGGATGATTAGTAGTCATCTTATCTTTTATATGAATATCTCTAAATATAGATATTTTTAAAGGAAAAACGTATTAAACATTTATGTAAAACAATATCAAAGTTAAAAGTAATATTAAATTTCTCTAATACAAAATGTTGGATGGAGTGGACAACACAATAGGTGTTGAATTGTGTTTCCAAATAATATTTTTTTTTAAAAATGATCTAAATCAAAATCTCTAATTTTTTAAAAAATTCCTAGTTAAATAAAACTATACGAGTATATAGTTTTATCATTGAAAAATAATCTTGAATGTTTGATTAGAACTAAATTAAAAAAAGTTTAAAAGGATTCTTAATTTGAAAACCAATATATTTTTACTGAACACAATATATAAAACACAAATTAATGTTTACTATCAATGTAATGTTTTCCTATTGTATTTTTGTGAAAATATATTACTATTTTTATAATTAAGAAGAAAAAAATGGAAATCAAATAGTGTATTAAATACAAGTTGATAAATATAATGACAATACTTTTTCCTCTTGACATAGAAATCACCTACAGTAATGAATTTTGTTATGTAATACCTGATATAAAACCTCTATGAGGTTTTATAAGATAATTTTCACACAAGGATATCCATGACACACAATGAATATTACATAGATCCATGTGGGAGTAATAAATGAATAACAAGTGGATTTTGTAAAAGAAGTCCACACAAACACATCCAAACTTCGTCATGGGAGTACATATTTAAAAGAGAGAGATGGAGTGAGTATTTATCAATATGAAATAAAATACATGAAGTTTCGTTAAAGAGTAAAATACATTTCAACGAATAAACCATGTAATATAATGGGCAAAAGACAGTGAAAATGATATAATTGGAAAATATTCAACGCATCATAGTTTGATAACATTTTCTTCCAAGAGTCCTTTAATTTGTCATTTAAGGAGACCAAATGATTTTTTAATGAATGTTTATGAAAAAAATGCTCATGAAATGTTCGGAATGATTATAATATGTATCAATCTATCTGAAGAGAATAGTTACTATCTTAATCTTACACAACGGTCTTATTTACAACAGACTCTTCATCTTAAGTAGAGATTTTATCTATTTTATCATTCGGTGTATATTCATTTTTAGTCCCCATTCTCATTAAATTATTAAATACATTGGCTCTATAGTTAACCCGAAAAATTATGCATGTCGGAAATTTTAAAATACTCTACATCATAAAATAGAAATCTTCATTTTTCTTTACTTAATGCAATGTTATATTGGATCATGATTGGATGACATGTTCAATTGGTAAGTTAACTAGAATATTTCTTATGAACAATTTGTATTTTTGAGAGTTAGGTCCATTAATTCACATGGTAGCTTCACAATATGCTAAAGTATCATATATCTATAATGTGATCACATCACTTGTTTGTATGGTAGCCTCCAAACATTATGTTGTAGGTTTATTTGCATTCAATGTAATTTCACTTGTTCCTGTATTATTTACTTTGTTCTTAAAGTTAGAACAATACAATAAATAATTCATCATAAGGCATATTAATATTATACTTACTTATCACATAGTATATTGGTAGTTCATGTAGTTTTTTTATCTTCAACATGCAATATGTTAATTACTCCTGATGTCAATTAGACTTCAATGCATGGTCGGATCATGAATTCGAAACGTATTTCTCATCTAGTGCATGTTCTGTTATAGTACAACATGTGTAAGGTTTCATATGGTAATTTTCCCTTCATGTTCATTTCAACTTCTTCACAGGGTAGGTATATTACATGTGTGATAGGATAACATGGTGGTTTCAAGAATTATCATATTTTATTAGTTTTCCTAGAAACAATTTGACTATAATAAAACATGAAATTCATTAAAAATAAAATATACAATATTTGAGATCATTAAAATAAGGAGTTTCTAGTTTAAGATAACTATATGTTTACCACAATAAGTAATTTAGGCTCCCATTCTTATGTTTTAGTTCCCTATATCATAATGAATTTATTATGTATGATATGTTTAGAAGGTTTTTCTGTGTGGAGGGTTTTTTTGATAGATATTGAATAATTTCATTAGAATAATAAAATCATGGTACAATGGAGAAAATGTTTATTAGATGGGAATAGTATTGGTTTTGTGAGTTATAATATTTCCTTAATTATATAAAACAAAAAAAATATTAGTTGAGCGATAGATTGTTTTTATTATTAATTTAATTAGGGATGGTGTAATTTGGGTCACATTAATCTCTACGAAATCCTTTAATTAAAAGTTTTTTTTTATCATTGGATCCATGTGTTTTAGACTAGGGGGGTCTTAGTTAATAAAATAGTAAGATTTAGATTAAAATAAATATAAGGATGTTATCCAATAAGAATAATTTTTTGAGTTATGGATACCACTATGGGTCAATAAGATTAAGAGTTATTAAAATTTCAAAGGAAAAATACAAAATTTGAGGGATTATTTTATTGGATTTTGATTTCATTAGTGACCACATGGGATATTTTTGTTGGGTTACAACGAGAATACGTGATAGATGTATTTATTTTATTGGTTTGATGTATGATTCAATGTTGAAAAAAATATGGATAATTAGTACAATGGGTTAATATAATATAGGAATATAAGACTACTAGTATAGATAACATTGGAGGTTGAAAAGTGTTTTGTTAATAAAGAACTTAATTTTAATTTTGAAAATAATTATTAAGTTATATGGGAATATATTATTGTGGAACATATTGATTGGTATGTGATTTTGAAAGTGATTAATGTTTTTTGGATAATTAAGATAATTTTATTTCTAGGATCATAGGTTTCAAAAAAAAATTTAGTTTTTAATATTGTAATAATGTCTTAACCCCCTCCCTCTTGAGGTACCCATACTGGGATAGAAATGAAGGAACAGAGATAGTGATCTATGAGTCCTATGATTATTAGTCCATTGGTTAAAAAATGTCACCGATGGTATAAAAATCTCACAAAGGGGATTCCTTACGATATATAACAAATATTATTGGTAGATACAATAAACAACCAATAAGGAACCCCATCACATAACCCAATATCATCAGACAATTCATAAATATTCTGAACAAGAACAAAAAATGTATCTATGTAAGTACCAAGAGAGAATTATTACAATAATGACTCAATAATAGATTCAAATCCCAATATAGTGTTGTCCATCTCATTCTCCAATGTCCTCATGGAAACCTAAAAATAGATTAATTATTGGTAGAGTGGGAATACAATTATCCTTAGTAGGATAATACATAAGTTATCTTATGAACATGTGAAAAGTAAATAGTAATCCACCATTGAATAAACAACATAATCAAAAATAAAATTAATAGGTCAAATAACAAACCCAATCCTGACCATTTATTCATAAGCAAATAACACATCCAATAATGTAAAATAATGTCCAAAAATAACAATGTCACCCAGATTCCATATCCCCATTGATTTTATTCTCTAACACACCACTGTCAAATGTTATCTAATGTAATCTATTCAATACATTTCACACCACATAACCAACACATTTAGATGTGGTTCATTTTGTATCCCAACATATCCCACCATTACAATGTCTATCATTCAGTGTAATAAACAGTCCTCATCAAATAATATCAAAACCTCATCACATCACCAGCGCTGTGGGGTATTTGGAACTTGATGGACGCCAATCACATTCCCTATGTTACCACACATGACCATAAGCCCATATCACATCCCAGTCACTTCATGATATAGTCCAAAAACAACATGTATCATCATTATTTATGGATTGGTATCAAAGATGTAGTGGACAACCATATTTATCACCACCATCCTTGATTTTGAGTAAAATAATCATAACAGAAAAACAAAGGGTGTTTGTAAGGTTATCCAACTAAAGCGGGGAGTTTAAAAAAATAACATCATATATAATAAATAATGATAATAAATAACAACATTTATATGGGTTCACATTAACTACACTTGAATACACCATAACACCACTATTACACCATTTGACATCCATTACTATTCCACCCCCCCACTAAATAAGTCACACAATACAACATCCACACATACACACATAGTTCAACATTCAATTATATGTTTCTCAATTTTCAAAATTTAATGAGTTATAACTAACTCCCATTTTCTGAGAAATTTGTTTCAAATTTAAAGAACCCAATAATTTATCATTCAATTCATTAAATTCTAAAACATAACGTCAAATCCAACTCATAATTATTCCTTTACCCATCCTTGCCATTTTTCTCTAATAATAAAATTTATTCCATGTCTAATTAGGAATATAACACAACCAAACTAAAAAATAACTCACCCATATCACATGATCAATTTCCACAACACCACATCATCTAAACCATCTCATCCCAAGAAACACTCTTTTCAACCACCACATGAATCATCCATCGCACATCACCACTATTTCTAAACTTCCAAAATCATATCCCATTCCAACCAAAAATTACAACACTATCACAAACATTTAATAAAATAGGTAGTCTCCAACATTACTACACATCATCCCATAACACACAAGTAAACACAATAAGCATAAGCATAAATTTCACCACATACTAACTTCCAACAATTCAGATCAAGGGCTTACATTACCTCACACCATTACATATAATTGGTATTAAAAATTTTAATTTTTTTAATCTTATAAGAAATTGGAATACATTAAAGAAAATGTTCAGATTGAGGAACTCTAGTGACGTGATATTCAAAGGCCCATAAAGGATAGGTGTTGATATAATAAAATTATTAAATATATTATATCATTGATGCATATTTTTTCTGAAATAATTAATTAACTCTTAAATGATGACTCAAATTGTAAATATTTTATTTATGTTAAATCATAGATGTGTGCCCTATCCTAGGAGAAACATAATATTTTTCCCCATTTATTTTTTGGCATCACATCCATTGTTGGTGAAATAATTGAAAAATTAATTAATAATTATTTTTATTAATTAAGTCCGAACCAATTCTCACATTATATAAGTCATGTTATGGTGGACCCATAGTGTTAGACCCAAAATGCTAGGTAATAAAAGGATACATTAGAGGAGATATTTGAAAATGAAGATAGATCAAGGATCATAATCACTTTCATAGGAAACGTTTTCTCTAGCTTGGTTTATAGATCCTACCAATGGAAAGGATACAATTATGTTCTTCATCCACGATCGATCAAAAAATTTGGTAAGATAATATTTTATATTTATTTATCACAATTTTTATCCCATTATGAATATCAATAAATTTTCCCAATAGTTTGATTCATGATTCAATCATGTTATGTGGATATAGAGACATCATCCTATAAAATTTGAATTGTTTTAATTGAATATTTCATGTCTCATTGTCTACCATTTTAATATTAACTAATCTAAGTAAACCAAAATACAAACCAAGGTTTGTTTAATTTTTTTGATTTTTATCATTAATTCCAAGTTTGATCACAAGTTCACTACCAACAGTTCCATTGGCATTCTTTTTGGCCAATACCAGTTATTTAATCATTTCACCATCATTTTTTAGTGCAAAAAATTGACACTAATGTTTTAGGTTCATGATCGGTGGATAGATTTATGTGGGAATATTATAGTGGATTATTGGAGAGGAATCATGATAAAATTGGTATTCCACATTTCTTTGTTTGGCATACGATAATGGAACAATGTGGTGGTGGATGATTTCCAAGTAGAATGTCTGGTCAGAATCTAGTCACCAATGATGAAAAGGGACTTTTGAAATGAAATCCATGATTATCGACATGATTGAAGGAAATTCATGTTGGGAGGAATCATTGGTGAGAGTCATTTAATATCATATAAGTTTTGGGAAAATATCTACTAGATGCCATGATGTCTGAAGAACAAAAAATATTAAGTCCCGCTTTTGTGGATTTATAGTTTCAGCATATTGAAAGATAACGCATGTCTAGTGAAATGTGTCACAAACCATGTAATTCAGAGTTGGAGGATTTATGTATACCCTAAGACTACATGGGCTTGGAAAATATTAGCCACACCAGAATGGATGAGAGGATGTTGGCATGGCCTAGTATATAGTAACAACTAGGTACACATTCATGACCATAAGTATATGGGAAGAACTAGATGTACACGGACATGGGTAGAAAGCACAATGAGTGCCACAATGACCTCTACATGCTATGTATATTGAGATATAAAGGCTTTTATTTTAATAATTACATGTGATGTGTGATAGTGAGACAGGGTATGAAAATAGGTTGGGAGGATACTCCATCCTCCCTATAGTAAACACAATGTATTTTTTCAATGATTGTTGAGGCCACCCATCTGTTCTATTTGGAGAATTAATGGTTTAGTGTGTAACCATTTTCAATATCTATGAGCTTATGGTGCGTAATTATGTCATAACCATAGGATTTTGATCTACTATAATGGTTATCCTCAAATAGAGTTTTAATGAATCCGTCTTTGAAGCCTAGCATGGGATCCCATATCATATAATCTTCAATAGGTGGGTTTGATGAATCGTCATGACTAACTTACATGGGAGTATGATCCACTACATATAAGGTTATAAAAGTTTGGGACTGTTGTATCCCTAATAATAATTTCATGTGATTTACTTTAATTTTATTAAGATACTCAGAAATACTATGAGTACTTCTTGGAAAATGTCATATGAGTGTAAACGCTTTGATAAGTGTCATCATTGATACCATGGATTTTGGAGTGAGTTTACTCGAGTGAAATTTAATTTTAATCCTTGAAAAGAATCCTACAGATGGATGTATTATTGATACATATTTGAAATTTGGTGTTTATAACGAGTATATCTGGGTTTTATTATTTTTATAAATTCTATGTATCATATCCAATTAAAAAAAACATTTTATGAGGTGAATACACTCTTAATTGTTATGTTTAGTAATCTCAGATTATGCTATTAGGTATGTTTATACTAAATATAAAATGGGAACGACCCATGAATGTTAGGTATTATGTAGATGGAATGCTATTACATGGTGTCCAGGGTGGAGCAAGAGCGAGTAGATCATTGCGATCTATATTTACTATGGTTAGAACAAGTGTTACATTTGACAAAATTCCCATTCTATTAACTAAGATACACTCTATAACTAGTTTTTTGGGAATGTTTTAGGACCTTTTTCTTTACAATTCGTTTTTTCACTATGATGTAGGAAAAATTATATTCATGTATTTTGGTATTAGTGTTACTCTACACTTCCATCATTATATGGGTATTTGGATATGTGTTTCTGTAACGATGCTTAGTTTAGGGCATTCCAAGGATGTGAAATTCCTACATGGCATTGTTCCACGTCCCTAGGATTATTGTAGGTGATCTTGTGTTTTCATACTTGGCATACCCCTGACTAGGATGACCCAAGTGTGTTGGGTAATGATATAGTTTCATCTGAGCTGTTTCATCCTAGGACATTAATTTGTATATTTTCTAGCAGTGATTTTGGTTTGGTATTTATGGAAACATTGTAGGTGTGTTTCATGTTTTCCCTTCATGTTATGTGATTTAGTGTTAATGTAGTGGTTGTCGAATCCATTAATCCTAGCTCTGATAACCTTCTTGTTGAATTAGAACATAAAGGTACTAGTTGAGGGGAAAGCATTAGTACATGCAGCATATACTAATGGGTTTTAGTTTCCAAATCCTTATTGATTCTTCTCATACTGTTTGAATTTTATACATGTTGTTTTTATTTGATAATACATCCATGATGATAGTAGTCCAGTATTACTCAATAGGATCACGTTGATGATCTTCCGAGTGACGAGGCTTTAGTATAGGGATCTTCTCAAGAGGTGGTATGTCTGAGAGGTTTTCTATTTTTTCCAACACCAATTGAGTAGTAGGTTACACCCAGAGTACTTTTTAAGGATGTTCATTGGATTATTGAACATCATGAGTTTCTTAGACAACAACCTCCATGTTTTTTTAAGTGATATTTACCCCCAGGTAGCTGGGGATATTATATATGTAGTGACATGACTTTTCTTCCTTGTGAGGACACATTTAAATCAAATAGTGATCTAAACAAAGATTCTTATTTAAGGATCTACCCAATGATGGTGTAGTCTGGTGACCTAAACACATTGTAATATTGATTTACCTTAGTCGTATTTTGAAAAACTATTCAGGGAAGGGTTATTCCCACCCTTGTTGTGGGTTGGGAATATCTAGGACCTTCTACAGCTTTGGAATTAATTCAATACCATTGAAGAGTATTCATCAAGGTTCACCAACCTCTCAAGATACTTCCTAGATATGGGTTAATATCAATTATTCTATGAAAATTTCTCTAATTTGGGCCTATAATGATATATAATCACCTTAATGATATCAATTTTCAATCCCACCTATACTTGGATGTTTATGAGAACCTTAGTGGTGGATTTATTTCCTGGAAGAAGACGCTGAGAGATAGTGTGGGTAATTGAAACACTGGAGCTAATAACTTGATTGATAGAAGCTGATAGAAGGCTATAATGTCAATTTATATGATAACCTAGAAGGAATTATCTCATGATAAAGATGAATTGTTCAAGGAACTCATTATAGATTAATTTTTCTTATAGAGTGGAATATTTTCTCCTAGAAAAACTGAGGAAACCTCACGTGGGATTTTTCAACCTGTCATGAATCTAACATAGTGACGTTAAATGGACTACAAGGGTAGAGAATGTTTCATGCATAGGGATTTATAAAAGAAATATAATGTATTAGACGAGTAGGGAGGGTAGAGAGAGGAGGAAGACATATTGACTTATTGTTGCCAACCACCTCTAGGAGGTCTACACTAGTCTTTGAGAGTTGTTGGTCAAGGATGAGGGTAGCTGCTTCCCATGAAATTATATAACCACGAGGCACTAGGAATGGTTTAAGGAATGAAATATTCATTCTCATATTTTGATGTAGTGCCTATTTATATAGGTGTAATCCACTATTTTATTTTGAATTATCTTATTCCATACTTATAGATTCGGATTGAGCCTTTAGCTCGATCCTTGTTCTTAGGGACTCATACCAAATGGGGTTAAGTGATTGAATACTATTGTTGATAGTGTGGCCTAAATATTTTAGGAGATAGCCTCTTATGAAATACATTTTTTCTAGATGATTTATTATGACATTATCTTAGGTATTAATTGTTTAACTATATTTTATGCACATATTGACTATTACAGGAAGATGATGTGTCATATCCATAGTGATAGAAATATATTGTCTTCCATAGGTAAGAAGGAAACCTAAACAGTGAATTATGGACTTATACATAAGGGGATATGATCTATGTTTCATTATTTGTAATGTATTACCCTTATAAGAGTGGATGTTATGGAATTTTAGCTTCATGTAGAGGTAATGGAATACAAGGACATCTTTACAATGGATGTGTTGGTCTTATCTCCCCAAAAAGTGATAGATTTTTTTTATATAAATGCACATGGGGGTATCCTAGATATATTCCCTAGTATATAGGATGGTTCTCAAGGTGCTTCATGAGCTAAAGGTGTAGTTGAAGGAATTGCATAGGTAGGGCTTAGTCAGACCCATTATTTCACCCTAGGAAACTCTAGTGTTTTTTTTCTATGATGATGGACATGGGCTTGAAGTTGTGTGTGGATTACCAACACTAGAACCATGTGAATATAAATAAAATATATCCATTACTATGGATTTATGTACTGTTGAAATGATAGATAGGGGTGATATGACTCGTGAAGATATTCCTCAGATCTAGTTATCAGTAGCTCTCAAATGAGACTAGGATATACTGAAGGCAATGTTCAGTATTCTCTAAGGCCATTAAGATTACATGGTGATTCATTTTATAATGTATAATGAATGATTAACATTAATGGGACTCATGAACCAAATAATTAATTCTTTACTGGTGATATTTGTGTTGTTCTTTATCGATGAAATTCTTATATACTCAACATTCAAGGGGCACCACATGATACACTTGAGGATGGACATGAGAATACTATTAGAGAACCAAATATATGGAAATATTTCAATGTGTTATTTCTATATTTTAGAGGTCCACTTTTATAGAAATGTCATCTCAGCTGAAGGTGTAGCAGTGGAACCTAAAAATGTTGGAGGAGTGTTAAAGTTGGAGCCACCCAAGATGTTGATGGAGGTACACAGATTCATGGGCTTGGAAAGATGATTCAGGAAAAGCATTTGTGATATCCTCAGGATATCAGCACCTTTTACTAGTTTTAATCCAATGGGTTTTTATTTTTTTAGATGGAAAGGTGTAACATGTTTTATTATTAGTTACAAAAGATGTTGATGAGATCCCCCATCATGTGAATAATATATGAGGGTTTTGAGAACATAGTCTTTTATGATACACTAGGGACCAAAATTGTTTATTACCATATGTTTATGTAAGTGGTGATTATATATAAGACTTGATATTTGAGACGACATGAGAATAACTACATGAAACACAATCTCAAGATGCTATTTGTAGTCTCTTCCTAGATGATGTAGAAACAAAAATATATGGTTGAAAAACTTATCATCAATTAAAACAATACAATTTTAAATTATATATTCTTACATAAGGATCTAAATTTGATAAAGATGAAATGGAAATAATTCCACCAGGATTATAATATCATTATAGTCTATTCTCCCATGAAGTGGAATGTGGTGTTAAATTCTCTCAATAGGTGGTATCCTTCACAGTTTTAGAGTGAGATTCTAGAGTTGTAATCCTTGTTATAGTTTTCCTTAACTGGTGAGGATAGTGATGATTACCTACGTTCTATGTTTGTTGCACCACTAATTCTACCACATGTTAGGTAGTCTCCCATTAAAGATACTGCACATGAAACCTATATATGTTTCGATATCCCCTAGATGTCTTCTTGACAATTTTTTTGATGGTGGGGACCCGATTAACATATTATTTTGAAAAATTATGGTACTAAGGATTATTAATGTGGAGTTTATTTGGGAGTTTCCTAAAATCCCGTAATAGTACAACCATTATTGGAAAAGAAGTACCATGACCTTCAACATCAGTTCTAGTTTCTAGGGATGAAGATTTATTTGGAAGAGTTTGTCTCTTAAAACATACCTTGTCAGCCTGTGAAGGAAGATCACTAGGATCTAGTAGGTTTAGCTCAACCCCTTTAGATTCCAAAGGAGAGGTGGGATGGTATATCTATGGAATTAAGGATAAGGATTCCAGGAACACCGTGAGGGAACGACTCCATTTTTATAATCATAAATTTACTATCCAAGTCATCTCACTCACCAAATATTTGAGAATAGAGATCAGTTGGGAGATTAGGATACCATTATAGGTAGAAGAAAACATTCCTTCAAAGATTTCCTTAGATGATCATTTCATACCATGATACTCACTCCAAATCATGATTTTGGATAGGATTATAGGATGCCATTGAGACTCAGTTGTGTTTAGGAATAATGTTCCACCCTAGGATGAAAACAAGACATAGGAGACCATTTATGTTCTGGAGGTCATGCTTGGTTCATGAATCATAGAATTTTACCATTTTAGGAGCAGGACCTACCATTAGTAGAGTTTTTACACAACAATAGTAACCAGAACTCTATCGATATTTCACCATTCAAGGAATTATATGGGATACCCTATAAGTTACCACTATGTTGGACCTATCCATGTGAGTCAACACTCATGTTCATATATTTATTTTCAGTGACAACAGAGAATGTGCATTTTATCCACTAGTCAATTAAGACTTCTTAGAAGATCGATGATAGAGTCATTTGGAGTTCATGGATAGAGCAAATTTTTTCCCGAAGGACTCACCTTGCCACAGGTTGAATATATCTGACCATGTAATCATTTTAACTATGAGATTCAATGGCCCCTTTTAGATACTGAATAGGTGTGGTGTGGTGGTTTACCACTTGGACCTACTGACACACCTAGATTGGGTACACAATATCTTCCAAACGTCGCATATGAGGTGGTATGTGGAAAACCAATCACATTTTATCTACTGGGGTGAGTAGGAGATTGATAATGGAGAAATATTTATAGTGTACCATGTAGAAACCATGGATTTATATGAAAATATCATATGTGGGAGAGTTATTCCCTTGGTTTATTGTCGGTGGATGCTTCTGAATAATTAGGTGGGAATCAAGGAATGTGGGACCCATATGTCAGTTAAGTAACATAATATTTTTTATTAGGTTTTGGTTAATTTTTGGGTTGAATACCCCTAATAGGGGGAGAATGTAACATCCTTTTTTCATTTTAAGACACTTTAATATATTAAGGAATAGTTTTAGAGTTGGATTCAAAGACAATATGAGATTATGAGGCCCAAAAAGGTTCGGACATGACATAATAAAAATATTAAATATATTATAACACTCACATGATGTTTTTAAATAATGTAATAAATATTTAATATATTATTAGATATGAAATCTATCCATATCTATGAATATAGAATCTAGGTTTTACCCTAGGCTCGACATAATATTTTTCAGCATCGAGTATTTAGCTTGGGCACTATCATGGGAGAAATAATTAAATAAATTATCAATATTTATTTAATTATTTAATTAAATCCCAACTTAGTAATCCCATTATATCAGGAATATTATGGAAGATCACTTGGGTTACCCATATAACCCTAAGGATCGAGATGTTGCATTTTCGCATATCGTGGAGAACAATATTAGATCAAATATTTTGATCAATTTCCTTGGGAATGTTTTCATCAATGGTCTCATAGATCTCACCAATGATGAAGAAACTGTTCCACATTTCATTAATAAACTATCTGAGCCTATGGTTGGACATTTTTAAAATTTTATCACCATTTTTTCCCTTGATGAACTAGAATCGAGTCATCTAAAAAAATTATTCACAGATTGATCATGTTGTGAGTATATGATATTATATTCCCATGGTTTTGGAATTGATTTATTTTTTATTTCTTGGTTATTAATTCATAATTATAATTTATACAAATTTAGTTTATCCTGAACAATTTTTGAGGCTCATACCCATTTTTATATTTGTGCATTTCATCCTCATTTTTTTGAACACTCTTCAGTGAAAGATCCTTTAGATGGTGGTTAGACCAATACCATATCTATGATAATTGCATTACCATTATTTAGCACAAAAAACCATTAACATTGATAAGGGTTCATTATTGGGAGATAAATAGTTTGTAATGATAATGGTTGATGATCAGAGGTGAATCAGGATCAGATTGATGCTTTGTGTTTCCATGCTTTTTTTGTAGTGATAGAATGATGTGATAAAAGTTGTTTTATGAGTATATTTGGGGGTTGGTATCTAGTCACTGGTGATATAAATGTAAGGTTGGATCAAGATCCATAATTATTAGTGTGATTTTCATTAAAACCAATATTGGAGGTGGTGTAGCCAATATAGGTAGAGAACATGTAATTTCAAGAAAAATACATACTACATGGAATATAGTACAAATAGTATATTCCATTTAGTTTTTCATTTATGGTGTTAGGGTTTCAGTATAGATAAAAACATTACACACTTTTTGAGATGTGTCCCATCACATGTAACTTGGTTCCCACGACTCATTGCTTGCCTCAATATTATACGAGAAAAAACATAACCAAACACATGGGAATGGCTAAGAGTAGATGGACATGGATAGTTATATAGGAATGAATATATTAATGGGAAAAATAGAAGTAAAAGGTCATGAATATAAGTAAAAAGTCTTGGGTTTGAAACACCCTATGTTCTAGACCAACATATACAATCTATTTATGGAGAGATAAAACACTATGTATTTGGAAAATTACATTCCTTGTTAGATAGATAGACATTGGAAACCTCCGGGTTGGAATTCCATGCTAGGAACGTCCCAGTACACATAGTGTACTTTTTAATGGGTTGGATAAGGCCCTCCATATCTTAAGTTTAAACCCGTAATGGTTGATTATATTCCCTTATTCAATTTCGATGAATTTTCAGTGTTGAATTACATCCTCGTAATAAGATTATGATCACCTCTATGAATTTTCTATAGATATAGTATTCATAAGTCATTTCATGGGGCCTAGAGTGGGATCCTTTATCATATCTTGATCCAAGGGGTGGGGGTTGATGAATTTTCATGACCAAATTATGTGGGTGTACGATCCCCGACCTAGTGGGTCATTCTATTTTGTGTTTATGGTCTCATCCATGAGCATTGGATGTGATACCCTATATATTTTTTGATATGTCCATAGATCTAGTGGGAAATTCCTAGGTGAGTCATGATGATCATTTCCTCTCATATGAGTGTCATTAGTGATATCATGTCTCATAGAGTGAGATATTCTATAAGGGAATTTCCTTGAACCATCAAGTATAATCTTATGGCTAATTGTAAGGTTGATAAATCATTGATACTGTGAGTCTATTATGAGAATGTCTTAGTTCCCTTATTATTCTTATTCTCATGTCTCATAAACTATAGACATACCTTGTGATGAGATGACACCTCTATTCATGATTTTGTTTGGTTATTTTGGGATGTTCTATTATGTATTATTTTACTCATCACAGCTTCTCCTCTACCCATACATGTTTCATCTTATGTAGATGATAGGCCACATGATGATGTATAATGATGACCAAGAATAATTAAAGAATAGAAATTTAGATGGACTGTGGTTAGACATGGATCATCATTTCATATAATTCTCCTTATACTTAGTATAGTGAAGTATTTTACTAATTTTGGTTGTCTTATATTTGGACCTTGTGCTTTCCATTACTTTTTTCATACACTAATATGGGATTATCGTTATGTATGAATTATGGTGTTTGTTTTTCTTTAGCTTTTAATTATTTTATAGGTATTATATATGTTTAAATTCAAAAAAGTACATATTATAAGTCCCCCAATGAATGAGATATGCCAACCCAACACTGGTCTCTAAATCCTAACATATCATAGGTGGTGTTGGGGTGTCACACTCAGCTTACTATTAACAATGATGGCCCCTATGCGATGGGTCATGACATAAAAAAACTAATGTTACTTTGGAAACATTTTCATTATACATAAATATCTTATTATGATTTATTATGGGTGATATCAACAATCAATGAACCAAGTTTCTCACATTCTTATCAACTATAACAAAAGACAATCTCTCAATAGCCATGATTAATATAAATTGAAACATACATACATAGTCACCTTAATAATATCAGTATAAAATTAAAAAATAGATATTTCTATCCATCCCCAAAAAATTTAAATTTAGTTAATTCGTTATATTTATTATGATAACCGATATTATTGACCAAATGAAGGTAAAACCATTCATTCATCCACACATGCTCATAAATAGAGAAATAATGAGGATAACCTACCCCAAATAATAATCTCGAATCACTGTACACATTATAGATAATGTAAAACAACTGAAAACCAAAAATCGAATAATTAAAACCTAATACCATCATGGATTATAGTAAAGGATCAAATAAACATAGAAAACTACGTACCAAATGAAAAGAACGTCACTTTCATGAATCCCTAATAGAAGATTGAAAGGAAACAAAAGGATTAAAGGATGAATAGACATCATATTGTTAATGATCAACCTATGGAAAACAAGGATCAATGTAGGAGAGAAGTGTCTTGAAGATCCTATAGAAAAACCTTGGTTTTACATCAAAAAGAGAAGAACGAGGCCTAAATGATAGAATATTGAAAAGATCATATTTTTAAAATAGACTATAACTCAACTCATTCATATCAAGAAATTGTTTTCACAACGGGTAGTCTTATATACCCTCAAATATCATTTATTGAAACTAATTTAATATATGTATTCATTAAAAATTAAATAAGATAAACATCTGCTGAAATTGATGGAACCTCATCAATTATTTAATTCATTTCATGATTTTCCATTCATGTTGGGAGTTTATTAGGCACTGGAATTATCATCTAAACTAAAGCCAAGAATTTTTAGTCACCTATCTGTGAACAAATGATCATGATGTTGATATACTCTCTCTTCATGAACCATATACTACAAAATTGAATCGCAATCTCCTTGAACCCTCCTCAAGCTTCCTCCAAACACCTATATCATCCAAACCAGAAATGTAATGATCTTGGAAGGCATGAAACATTACATTATATTTTAATCAAACAATTATCTTCCATTATAATCAATATCATACTAGGAATGGAATGTAGAGAGTCTCAAATTACTTCCCATAAGATACCAACTGATGCCCGCCAAATGAGAATCAAAAATTTCATTATCAATAAAATACCCAAAACATAGGTATTATTTTATCCAAAATAATAATGATGGAAGAACGTGGATACATTAATATAAGGTTGATAGGAAATTTAGATTTTATGACTTCTAAGAAGACACTTCATCACATGATCATAGTAATTTTATGTGAACTAGTCATGTGAATTAAATGATGTCTTTAGGATCACAGAAACACCATCCATCAATAACTCATGATCATATCAAGGATTCTAGAAGAGTTCCTCAAATAATGAGACATGTCAAATGATAAATCCATGACAATTATACATAGCCCCTTATGAAATAAATGATGAAAAATAAAAAAAAATACTTTTGATAGAAGATACACTGATATTCACATGAAGGTCCCATACGACTCATCCGATCAATTCAATGATCACATGATATTCCATGCAGAATAACAATCATGTCATGAAAAAAATTTGGGTATGTTGCCATAATATTGTGATGGCCCTCATTTATGTCCATTTGGTCATGTGATTCCCCTTCAGATCCATAGAGAGATAGAGTGAATATCTATGACATTTATTGTACGCCATCACAAGATCCATCATTGGTCACATGACGCACCATAAATGTATAGATATGCATTCAATGACAATTATCAAACACCATATTGGGATCCATTATTTTTCATATGATTCTCTAATGGAAATCAATTATAAAAATTCAATGCTCTTGGAAAATTAGTGATAAAAATCAAGAAACATTGAAATACTCACGTGAAGGGAAGTTACATTTATTAATTCATATGGGGGATTTGATTCTATTGGTCATTACATTTATAATGAAGAAACCCACTAAAACATCAACCTCATCATGAAAATTCCATTGGATATGTATCGTCCTTTATTTTAGCTGTCTTGAACATTTCTATTTGATCACACTATGCCTTGATAGACAATTAATGGGCGAGCTCCATAAAAATTATAATATAAAAAATGAAAAAGTTGGAACCCATATAAAAAATATATTTATGATTTTTTGTAGGATAAGGTCCTCCCTATATCCATCATGATCTCGTGAAGTCCCTCAGAAATTTATAACTTGATCACGTGAAACTGTTTTTGATAAGTGTCATGATCTCATGAATACACCCAAACATGTTATCTTGATCTTGAAAGGACCCATTGAAATTTTTGGTTTGATTATGTGAAATACTAATCAAAATTCATTGGACTCACTAATTCAATAATTATAAAGTGATATAGATATTACTATTTATCTTGTGATATAAAAATATCACCCCATATGACCCATGGAAGGTTCATGAGAAAAACATGATGCTCCACTAAGTCAAAACTATATTAGTGACATATGTACAGTTAATGGAGGCCTATAACTAGGGTGGAGAGGCCAAAAAAATCCACCTTATTGGCACAAAGGTACACAAAAAAGATCATATAGGGGGTATAAGACATCTCAAAGTGGAAATCCATGAAATTGGAAGGGTCATCAACTAGTTAAACGTAGGAATTGACTTCAGTGATTTCACATAATTTATATACACTTCATGTGATCACCCAATTGATCATAAAAATGTAATCTAATGCACTTGAAAGATCATTAAAATTAGTGTTCACCTATTTACTTGGTCATGTGAGATCCCCACAGGTCATTCCAGAATAACATTGAGGCATTTATGGAAAATGGATAAATATATGGAAGCCTTAAATGAGCATGGATACAAAAAAAATAGTGGGGGCATCATGAGATTCTCATGAAATATATTGATCATGGGGAAGTACCCAGGGATGAAACCCTACTCAGGGGATGTCATTCGTACATATCAACCTTGATTATATGACACCATTGGATGATTATGCGTAAATAACATGAATTTTACAATAGAATGTCATCCATATCATGTGACAAAACCCAAAAAATTCATCCACATTAAGTGAAAACACCTAGGGATGTCAAAAAGATATTGTGATATCACCCATATATGTCATTATCGTCATGAGAAAAAACCAAGGAATGTTATTCATGAAACATGAACTCATCCATAAATTTTAAATAAGTCACAAGATTTTATCCAGACATGTCAGACATCTCAAGATAAATCCTACAGTCATATTTGAAAAACCAAATTAAGTCCTCCATACTGGATTTCCGGATCATGTGGATTCTCATTGACATGTCAGATATGATCGTACGATACCTTTAGACGTGTCTATGTTGATCACATAAAGGATACCAAGACAATTAAGTTTAATCAATTGGATACCCTCAAACTTGTTTTCATAATTCATGTAAATGGTCTTATAAATTTCATCCTTATCATGTTGTGGCCCCCATAAAAGTCAATTGGATCATGTGGAATATATCTCGTATTTTTTAGGAAGATAATCAGAACATGTCAAGCTGATACCCCTGATGTGTCATACATGCATGAAATAGACACTCTGACCTGTAATGATTTTCATGGAGACAACCCAGGAAAGATTAACCTTATGTGAAGACCAACATAAAGATACACCATTTTCATCTTTGAGTACTCTGATTCGTATCCAAACATTATATGTTGGATGCCTTCTAATGTGTGAAGATCCAATAGTGAATCCACCATGGTATATGTACCAGTATTTCTCAGACACTCTAACCCATGGTTCCTATACTCTCGTATAGATTTATCATTCTTCATATCCCATCAGAATATTGGAAAGATAATCAAACTATTATGAAAATAATTCCTACTAGAAATAGGATATGTTAGATACCTTTCAAAGTCCCATTATTTGTATCAAGAATCAAATTAGGGTGGCCCTGTTTCATAATTCATGTATCAATATGTGGTTATTTTTATCACTTTCTATCCCTTGTTTCTACCACTAATCATGACTTAGTCGGTCTAAGAGATTTGAAAAGATATTATCACTGGTATCATTAATTTCCCCAATATAAGGAAACATTAGTGTGTAATACCAAATTAGTGACATGATATGATTTCCCTCATATAATGTTGACCACCATGGTGTATGACATGAAGGGATTAACATATTCCTACTACCTAGGGAAATTAACCTCATGAGATTTAATTACCTACCACTACCCATTACTGGTTTGAGGCTAGATCAAACTATGATGACATTAAATCGTATTGTAATCATGATATATATGATTCTTTCCTATGGCTTGAGCTCCATACTGGGTTTGAAAGATTTTTCCTATATGTCCTTTTGGTTTGAATTGAAAATACACAACATAAACATAAAGAAACTACATGGGTTTGGATTCCTATTATACAAATGATACATAGGACTGTTCATGAAGGATAAATTCCACCCTCAAAACATTAATCACCACCATTTATTGTATTAAATTAATTAGGTCTTGGTTATACAAATTAAAAATAGAAACATGTACTCATTTCAAAGAAATAATGGAAAATAGATAGATAACATATGATAAATACATATGGATTCATGAAAAGAACCCCTGTTACATGAAGAACGATTCTACAACTGATCATTTTTTTTGGGGTAACCGGTCTTGTATTGGGATTTGGAATTGATTCATGAATATATCATAAATATATAATAGTTTTTATAATATGAAATAATTCCACCTGAAAAAGGTGTGATGGGACCAGAATAGTATCCTCTAAACCAATGTGTGTTCATTTGTTTCATTGCAATTGAAATACAAGATGACTGACAACCATTATAATGTTCGTTTATACCTTTTTATGGATATGGGATACTTTGGGCGTTCCATGAGAGATGAAATTTGTGAAACTGATGTGGATGATTGTGAAATAATATTTGAACATCCCGACAATCAATTGTACTCTCATAGTCCTCAAACCAAATTCAAATAATATGGAAACTAGATTCATTTCATGTAATGATAGAATATCTAAATCATTAATGATATAGATCTTATTTTTTCCATGTCTTGGGGAACTATACCATATTTGAAGGAATAATTAATGGTGAAAAAAATGTAAATCTCCCACATAATAAAAACAATCAGTTGACCATTTGTCAGAACATTTTATTTTCCATACGATCACAGAAAATGGTTAATCCAATGTGAAATAATTCAATAATTAAACATAACTAGGGTATATATGAAATGTGATTCTCTTCTATTTAAAATTACATTATAGAAAAATGGTTGAACTAGAAACAAAAAAAGATTATTGTGTTACCCATGCATAACAAATTTCGGAGGTTACACACTTGAAATGATGTAAAATTGATGATAATTTTACCAGTTATCTATGTGAATACATAAATATATTTCACAAACAAAACCTTAACAAAAGATCATGTCTTTACCAAGAAAATTTTTAGTAAATTCAACTACAACAGTAACCTCCTCATGTTGACAAACTAGATCACCCACCTGACACATTCAACTTCTAATGGGAAGATGATGTTCCAGGAGTACTGCTAGCATGGTGTGATCCTAACCCTTGAGGATAAAAGTATATGTATCTCTGTGCAGAAGCTAACAAGTTCTTATCATTTTTGGAAATTTATAATGAAACAAGTAGAAACTTTCACCATCACATATTGCATCATAATCTTATCTTTAGAGTACGTAAATTAACACCTTGTATATCAGAATAATGATGATCATGGAGTTGAATATATCTCCATCCTAGTTCCAAATATGCCTTATCTCAATACTCACACCTAGTCTCATAAAAACCAAATAGAATCCTAGGTAAATTAGTGATGGTTACGGATTAACCAAATACCATATTGATAGGTGATTTTTATCCAAATTTCATTCTCAAATTCCATCAGATGCTCAGTTGGAATCATCAATTCATCAAAAATATTACAATAAAGTGCTAATAGTCGGCCAAAATAATCCTCGTTATATGGGGATATGGTAATTTTTTTCATTATCATCCACTCAGAAAAAATATATCATTTCCATGTTGATAGGTAAATATTAATGGCTAACATCCATGCATTTCCTCCTACTATGAAACATACCTTGTATACTTGGAACCGTTTGGAAAGCATAAATAGAAACTTCATTAAGGTCACTATTTTTAGATCATGAAAGGAGGAACATAAGTAAATGGTAATCAATCCTTTTTTTGGTTTGTATGCCATAATGGTCCAATATAGCCATGGGCTAGTGAAAGAATCCTGATGTAACTCTCAAAGGGTGAGTAAGCGATGTAGAATCACCCTATTTTGTGGAGAAAAATGGGATAACTACCATTGAATAATACACTTTAGAGAAGGTCATAACCCTCAATCCAACAAATAATGTTTTCCATGACATAAAAAATAATTGACACAACAAAGAAACTACTCCGTGAGAGGTAGGCAATCTAGATACACCAATTGGGGATTCATGTACATGGAATCATAGGAGGATCCAAAATCTAGAACCTTCGAATAATGAATGACACCTATATGGTGTAAAAATTACAAGCATATAGGGAATGATGTCCCTAAATCCTACTCACAAACTAGAGGAGTTTAAATTTCCTATGTAGATGACTAATTAGAACAATATGTGGATGAGATACAGAATCTCAAATAAATCTATGGGGAACTACTCATGGGAAACATTACTACAAGATATCATCTTCGAACAGAATAGAATTTAACCCCTCCCATACACCCAGAGAGATATAATCTTCTAAAAGGGGTAGAATTTTAAAAACAAGGCTATTTATATATCAAGAATATCAGTACACATAAATTAGAATGTTAAGGATGATCATGAAAATGAACTATTATAGTGACAGTCTCTCCCCCATCAGGGTGACCATTCAATCCTAGAACAGATCAAGAATTTGTTGAATATGAAAATGGGGCCACCTCATCAAGACTCACACACTCCTTAAATATTTTAGGTGGTCCATATAGTGGAACTTCTATAACATGTCAATTCCATTGACACCCTATAAGATCAAATGGAATGCCATTGAAGTGAGACACGCACCTGTACAATATAAAAAGAAAATTTACCCTGAATGTGTGGATTAAACATCCCCCACCCAATTTCAAAAATCTTATATTCTCATAATTTTATGGTGTGGGAGATCTAGAACAACACACCATGTACATTGTGTCTTGATGGGGGTCGATGACGGGAACTTGAGATTTGAAATAAGTGGAGAAACTAATATGTTCTACACAGATTCTTATTGGTCCACTCTTTATTTGAAATTACATCCTTCCAATAGGATCCATTTCCAGATTGGTATACCTTCTTCATAAATTTATTTAGCAATTCACCTCTGTGATAATGAAAATATTATTTTTCAACCACAAAAACATTAAACAACGTTAAAATTAGAGGGTTTTTGAATTCATCATCAAATGGAAAGGCATAATCAATTCACATTTTTTGCCTCTCTGATTAGATAAAATGATGAAACTTTATGCTGAATTAATTTCATATATTTATGAATACATTTTATCTTTAATAAGTACCTAGGTGACTTATTAGAGTTTTTAGAGATGAAAATATTCCTATAGGATTCCTTTTAGACAACTTGGGATATATCACTACACATTCCCATGAGAATGGGGTAAATTTTTGGTAAGTCATTTAATGTTATGGTTATCTTCATGGCAACATAAGTCCCCATTCACACACCCTAGAAGTCCTCGAATTAGTTAGTGCCTCCTATCAAATAGAAGAAATATGAAAATCACCCTTAACTGGATGAAAGAATTAAATATAGTCAGATGATATTTATTTTTTGGATGAATAAACTGTATTACTTCATAATGGATTATATCCATAGTGATTTCCTTTTATTCATGTAAAAATAAACTGCTAAATCTACAGGAGCCTAGGAATCCCAATAATGTCACCCTCCTAGATTATCCTCACTATTTCATTATCCATAGGAGGCAGGGTCACTCCATCTAGGGACAATTTTTCTTCAATTTTTTCCTCCAATTAATTGTTTATTTAAGATATTTTGTTATTGGAGAATTACCCAAAACATGTGACATGTGTAACCATCACCCAACAAAAGTTTAGGGTTACTAGTAATATGTTCCAACAGGGAAAGTACAATAGTTTGATAACTGGATGACTCAAATGTTAGTTGATCAAGATCATTCCACCCAAAGAGAATAGATTTTCAAAAAAACATAAATCTCAATACCTTGATAAGAATAATTTAATGCACCATTAGAAGGAAGGGTAAATTGTTAGACCTAGGAAAGGAACCAATATAAAGGGTTATATCGAGCTCCCATACAAGTTATGAATCTAGAAGACTTCTTTCCTTAAATATATGGGGAATCAGAACAATCCCACCTAAAAGAACCATCATCAGATGAAGAGGTCATTTTTGTCTTCTTAAAATAGTTCACTTAATATACCCCTTACTTGATGATGAATACACCTCCAATTATGGGTTCCCAATATAATATAAGAGAGTTTTTGGCTAAGGATGTTGAGGTAAAGTTTGTAGGGGGCTGTGTGGGTATAGTTGGATCAAAATTTTTTTGAAGTCCCAATAGAATCCATATATTTAGTTGAGAACCATTGATCTCCAAAAATACAAAACAACTTAGTGATATTCCTCATATCCCTCCAACAGTCATTCAAACCCTATTATGTCACATGGATGACTGGAGGGGTGAAATAATATTATTAGACAAAACAAAGGGGAAGGGAAAATGAACCAAAACTAATTGAAATAGATTCCCCTTTAGAATCTTCTTAGGACTCATCCCAAACCTTATCAACCTTCATAACTCCATAGCTATAGAGTAGTTAAAAACTCACCTTGGGATGCCCAAACCATGGGTAAAATAATACAGAATTTTAAAGAAGTTAGTGGTTGTTCCGTTAAAACTCTTAATCCTTGATGAAAACCACATTTCAATATAAAACTTATAGGCACTCATCAATGTCATCTAGACCACATAATATTTTGAGATAAACATTGTTATAGCTCATTTTTACTAACAGAATAATATTCTATCATAATTTCATATCACCATCTCATTCAAAAAATAGTATTATGAAGAAGTTATCTAAGGACAAATTAGGCCTCGATATGTTTTTGGAAAACATGATAATATTGAAATCTGAAGGGATATAGATAAAAATGTTTCTTGGATAAATTTCATCTCGATATAGTCCCTTAAAAGTTTGGAATTTACCATGGAGTACTTATCTCTATCAAATAAAACCATTCAAGGGTACTATAAGAGGGATAAAGGCATATTGGGAAGATCATGATCAAGGATCGGTTTAGGTATATCACATCTGTCAATGATTTCATAATTATCTTACAAGACCAAGTTTATAATATTATTTTTGGAAGAACTTTTCTTCATATACATATATTGGTACCTTCAACATATCACAAATTCATGAAATACACCATCTATTGGATGGTTTTCATGATACATGTTGATAACACCCCCTTTGATTGTTGTGAACCCATATATGAAGAGGCATTAGTCTATAAGAAGGATTTAAATCAACTAATGGTGGATAAATATAAGATCTCTTTATCCCCCAATGGCTTCGGGAATGCTCCGAGAAATCCATTGATCTTTCCTGACTGTGATTCTGTGCTACCCATAAACATGATTGTGATAGAATAAATAATCCTAGTAAGTAATTTTGAAGCCCAAACTTCTTTTGATAATGTTCATGTGATATTGGTCAAATTAGCTGAAGTGGATTCTTCAAAAGTCGATAATAATAATGATGTAATGGTATCCAATAATCCCCGTATCCCATCCATGAAAAATGACGATTCCCCCCAAGACATTATATATAACTCCAAATGTCCTTGCTTTGACTTCCCATGTTGGAAGAATAAATGAAAACAAGTATCCCCATAATCACCCTGTAATGAAACAAGATGTTCAGGATAAAAATATCTATTACCATGGACTCTCTTACCTCCATAGTGATATATATTCCGTATTATTATCAACCATGTATGAAAATGATTCTTTCTACATAGAGATTGATGAATAAGATGATAACCTCCAGAATTCCACTTTGACATTTGAGGAAGGTGTTTAGGCCACATTCAATAGTGTTAGGTAGGTGAATAAGGAAATATAAGAAGTCTCTTGGCCTACATTGATTAGTGAAATCATGCCTCTTTAGTGGTGGGAGAATTATATTTCATTAGAAAAGATGTATCAATATGTGTTCATTTGATATTATAAGAAAATTCTTAGAATAAATCCTCATGCAGCGACACACCACCTAGGATTACCCAAGGACTATTGAGGTTTCAAGTTAAATTCTAGGAGGATTCACCTATCCCATGACACTAATAATGAATCAAATGTTTTAAAATTAATATTATCAATTTTTTTCCATGATGGTAAGTTCCCAATATTGATCGCCAACATTGTCCCTGTCATGAAAATGAATGGGAAATTAGGGCCTACATCGATTTTGGGGACCTTAATGGGAATTAATTTAAGTATAATTTAATATTATTGATCCCATAACTAATGATCATTGTGAATATAGGATTCCAATTCCTTTCAATTATGGATGGGTGTTCAAGGTATAATCATATAATAATGGATCCTTAAGATGATGAAGATACTTTCTTTAGATAAATTAAATGTATCATTTTCTATCATTTCATTCCCTTTAGATTAAATAAATCTAGTTCAACTTACCAATACACCTTTAATAATATAATTAATCCCTTCATGGGATGAATAGTATAATGTTATATTGTTGAACTGGTATTCAAATTTTGATAGTGATGTGATCAACCTAGGGATCATTAAAAAATAATCAACAAATAGAGGTATAATTGTTTTAAGATGAATCCGTTGAAGTGTGATTTTGGATTAATGTCGTAGAAATTTCATTTCCTTGTGGAATAGATCTAGGGAATTTTTCTTCCCCTAAAAAATAATATTGAAATCATAGAAATATCACCCCCTTGGAATCATATTTAATTGATGGGGATCAAAGTGATCCTCATATAAATTGTTCGTTTTATAGATTATATGGTAGGAAAACATCACCCCTTCACATACTTAATAAAGAAGGTCAGTTACAAAATGGAAGCTGACTACTAGGAATCCATTGATAATCTCATGAAGTACTTACTACACCCTCCAGTTGTGAAGCCACTGGTGGAAGGAAGTCCACAAATATTATATTTTTCATCTATAAAATAATTGTTTGGTGATATACTCACACATAATAATAATTTGGGGAATGAAATAATGCTATATAATATAATTTTAATGATTCTAGGTACTGAGACCCGATATTTTTGATATTGATATGAACTTCCTGACACTATAATTTGTAGTTCAAAAGCATAGACATTAAATGAAGCATCGCAAAGTCCATGTTGTCTCTCTTATTGAACAAATCATGTACATACTTGGATACCCAATTTTTAATAGATGTGTGGCCTAATGGGAGGTAGTTATAGAAAAATAGTACATATATCTCATATTACCAAAGGTACTTAAATGGAATTCCCTGCATGATTTCCTTACGGAACATCCTACCGCATAAAGCACACCAATGGACATTGAACTTCAAGATGAATAAATTTTCTATTCACATGACACTCCACAGATGTGGGATGTATATTTTGATGGTTCCACTCAAATTGCGATTTTTAAGAGAATTGAAAACACGATGCACAACTCACTTGTTCTAGGGGCTGTGTTTTATTCCCAAGGAAATAAAAATTTTCACTAATCTTTTTCACATTAAAAAGCTTTCACTATTAATGAGACAGAATAAAAAGCCTTTAATTTTATCTTGGAAGTAGGCCTATATCTATAGGTGGACAACCCAAACATCAAATGGGATTCAGCTATAGTGATTAGACAAATCAACGATAAGTATTCCATTATGAATTAATAATTTTCCCATATCAATGGTTATGTCATATTATTAATGTTAGAATTTTTTTAAACTAACACCGCATCATGTATGAAAATCACAATGTGCCCATGCCAATACATTAGATAATACAACCATAGTTCTGGAAATCCCGATTAGGGTGATTTCATTTTTCGCATCATGAAATCATCAGTCTAATTTTGTGGAATGGATGAAATTAACAAATCTAACACTTCCCTAGAGAATGATGGTCTGATATCCACCCCTGGATGGATGGATACCCTATTCAATGAACTCCAAAATGGGACCCTCCCGTTAGAGAAATCCAAAAGAGAATAGAATCATCCCCAAGTAGTTAAATAATCTTTTAAGGGTGGGAAACATGAGAAGAAATCAAATTACAAATTAGTATTTGATGAAATAATACACAGATTCCTAGTAGAAGAAGTGATTCCCACCAACATGGTTAATGTCTACGTAGGATCCTATGAATCTCATAGATTTGGGACGAGACTCTCCCACCATCATAGGAGGCTTAGATGCAACTAGAATTAGTGATACATTAATGTGTCAAATTCACCATGAAATTTAATACATTCCAGATTTATGAAAATATCAGCCATCTCCCCCCAGGGTTATTTCATATAGATAAGCATTTCTATCATTTGTATTTTGGGGAATGGACGTTATGGGGTCAAGTCACTCAACTACATCGATTAAGTTTAACTACATCCTTATTACTACTAAATTATATTCTAAATTTTTAGATTTGTTTCCACTAAAGATAGCTGGGATGAAGAATATTATTACCTTCATATAGTAAAATATCAATGCCAAATTTTGCGTCCCTTACATGATATTAATGGACCACTACAGCAGAAATTTTTTAAAATTTTTGATAACCTTATAAAATGAGTACAGCATTGAATCCAACCATTCATTCTGCAATGAGATAATGAATTTTTTTAAAATATAGGCCTTTAGTATGTTTATCGAATATAATTCCAAAAACAGTGGGAAATGACAAGAAGTCCTATCCAGAAAAGATCTGTTATACATTATGGGTCTTTGGTACAACAACGCGAACGTCCATAATGAGACCCCATATTCATTGATGTACACAACTAAATAATATTTTACAATTGAATTATAGTCTCCACCGCTACATATTGATATATATGGACAACTATCAGTTAACCAGAATTTGCAAAATCAGTTGGATGAGTTTGAATGAATCAATGGTAAAAGGCCATATACACTGCACAACATTGATGTTTTTCATAATTAGATCATGTGAAAATTATATAAAATGATTTTACTCGGATTGTTCCTATAAGGAGGACAAGTATTGGATCTCTAAACCTGAATGATACAAGGAAGTAATTCTCCATGGGTAGAAGCAAAATTGGATTGGCCATATATTATACATTAGTTCTATTTTAATAAGCCATAATCATTTTCCATAATAGATTGGGAATTTCCTAGAGCCACAAAAAGTAAAGGTTTATTAAAAAGTAACTTTCATAGATACCATAAATATCGCAATTCCTATAAGTAAGTATTTATTCTACATGTAAGATTTCCTCCTTACAACATGTTGTCAAACTAAATGGAAGAGGTCCTTACCAGAAGATGCTAAACTACAAGGTTAATGACTTTCCATGGTTATTTCACATCAAATTAGCATGATCATGAGAAATAAAAATGAAGAACTCCCACGCGAGTGTCTAAAAAAGATCCAAATAGAGAATATCCCCATTCAAGAACCATGTGTGTCTTGATTCCTTTCATTATAAGATACATAGTGATACCCAAATCAAAAAATTTGGGTCCAACCACAATATAAGTTGAAAAAATCCCCCTATACATATTTCTAGGACCTATAAGGAATGTTTTCAATTAATGTACTATTTGTGGATTGATTCATACCATCACAGGATACATAGTGATTCCAATATCTTCAATCCTTGGTCCGTCTACATTATAAATGAAAAAATGCCTCTCAACATATGGGTTAGACCTATATTTAAGATTTTACATTAAATAACTATGTGTGGATTGATTAATACTATAATAGGATATGTAGGGAAGAATAAATATCAAATCTCAACTATGGACACAATATTTATATAAAACATCACCCCTAACTATGATGGGATGCACCTATACCTGGAACCAATTGAGAACTATGTGTCTCTTAACTCCTACCATCATAGGATATGTAGTGACATACAAATCCTCAATTCCAGGACTACCGAAGAGTTAACATCACTCCAAATCATGTCCAAAAAATATATTCAGTTCTATATAGAGGATTAATCCATAACAAATTGACAACACCCTCATGTATTTCTTATAACATACTCATGTGCGGCTTAATCAACTTCCCAGTTATCCCTTCTTTCCAGTGATGATCAAGGATCCTGTGACCTTAGGTAACTTAAAATTCCATTCTATCTGGTGTAACCAAGATGTTTTTGGATGGGGAACCAAGACATAGTCACATGTTGTTATGGTTCATGATATCTTAATAGTCTCATGATGTTTAATTGCACAGGAAGAGGTCTTCACGCCAAATAGATCACCCCTATGATGACTATCTATTCAACAATTGCATGTCTTATCCCTTTTCCATGTAAATGTGCTTAATACATTTTGGTGTAGCCTTTATGGCTCTCTAAACCTTCCGGAATAATTTTTATCCATGAAACAACTTCATCTAGTTAATATCTGGTTTAGTACCAAACAATTCCTTGAGTTGATATTCTTCTCATAGAACCCCATGAAACTTGGGATCACCTTTTCATAGTTTTTCCCTTTAAAAACCATTATCATGGACCAGATAGTCTAATAGGACCCTTATTTTATTCATTGAATAATTTAAACAATTCCTAAGATCTTGTTCATAGAGTATGTTTGGTCCTTGAGGAGTGGTCACCCTTAAATCCAAGAGTTATTTTCCTGACATTGTGGACTATGTTCTTCCACCATTATTAGTGACTAACGTGTACCCACTTATTTCGAACAACATTTGTCTCATATATTCATGTATTATGATTTACACTCCACATTCCGCAATGATTCAATGGGATTTGAATAATCTCGATGGTACATCTCTATGAGTTATAACCATTTTCAAAAGTATAATATCTTATTTTATTCTTGTAAAATTTAATTTCACGGTATGAATCCACCATGAAGACCTAACATAATTAATATTTGAAATCCATTTAGATGAACCATTTCAAAAATCATGACCTAGATACATATCACTATTTTCAACATGTCCACTTGGAATCAAGAATAACTCAATGGTTTATTCATTCAATTATCATGTCCAGGTGAAAATGCATTAAACTATTGAAATTTATATCAAAACAATTTGTGGGCTTATTCATGTTACCAAAATATATATAGTGATATCTAGACATCAGTTTCTATGTTTGTAAATGATGAAAACAATAAAAAAATCTCCTTTAATTGTGTATAGATCAGACATGTAAAAGGGATTCTCCAAAATCAAAACTACATGTGGATAGATTCCCATGTTATGAGATACATAGTGATACCTGGAACCATTATTTTAGTCCCAGTATTGAAATTTACTAGTAACATGATGTTAAACAACATTAAAACATCATAGATCCCAATTTTAAACAACATGACCAATGGTTTTCACATTGATCAGATCATACCCCTATTGACTATGTACTAAAGAATCACATGTTTTATAAGTACTCCTCGATATGTTTTCAATACATGATAGAATATATTTTAGTGTTCTTAAACCCTTATATAATCTTATTTTCATATTGAAAAATATCATATTTTAGATATGTTATTACATACCAACTAGTTACTCAAAATAATATTCTTCTCGTGGAACCTCATAAACCGTAGGATCCCTTACTCAAAGTTTGGCCCACTAGAATTTTGGTAAAATAGACTTCATAATCTAAAGGGGCCCTTGAGTGCATGGAATATGGGATTCTTCCAATATCAATGGTTGACCCATAAGCATGGGTTTCCACCCCCAGTAATATCATATATTCTTGGGTTATGGTTTACATATTCCATAAAAAACTATTCTAGTGGATTCTGTTACACTAGATGTTACATGTATATACATCACAACCATAGTAAAAGTAAGACAATGGAATCATATTATTATTCCCTTACATTTCATATATGAATTTTAGATGAAGACAAAGTTCTCATGATTTGGATAATCCCATCGCTGTTAATTCCTAGTTGAATGACGTCAAACTTCATGATAATGTTCTTGTTTCATGAAATTAATAGCATGACATGTGGTTCATCATGTATGGCCTAACATTTCATAGAGTATGAATCCTATCCATGGATCTATTTTAGGGGTGAATTGTTCACCATAATATAATAATGATGTATGGAAATGACCAATCCCTATATACGATCAAATTCTATATAGAGGATCCATTAGCTGACAATTTTCTTGAGACTCGATATAGGAAGAAGATCGAATTCCCCTATCCCCTAAAAATGAGTTAGATCTATGTGCATATGTATTTATAATGGGTGTAATTATATAATGATTCATTCTCTTGTAATATGAATGGGGAAACATCTGGATTCCTAGACCTAAAAATTTCATATTAAACTATTTAAATATGGCTATGTCATAGAGGCTTTCAATGGCTATGTATGAGTAATAAATATTTATAGAATTATTTCTCATGAGACAAATTTTCACAACAAAGGCTCCAACATATGTCTAACCATTGATAATATTTTTCAATGATGGCTTTATTACCAAAATATAGATTCACCCAACCATTGAAATGATTACCCCTTGATATCTAGAAAATTCTCACAACATTTCCTCTGTCAATACCACTTGATGCTAAAATGAATGTAAAATGTCCTTGTCACATGATGTTAAACTACCCGATAGATACATCCCCACTATATAATGTAAAAATATTCATACAATTACCAAAATTCATTCCTTATTGACAAACCATCATATATTGTCCCTATTCAACCAGAGTATATGGTTCTTCTATCATTTTTGGATCATCAACACATAGATCATAGTTTTCATCATGAGTATTTCAGGTTGATGCTAACCATTCATGACCCATATAAAATGGAAAATATGACTTTGATTAACCATGTAAGTAGTGGATCTACATATGGTCCATAGACCCATGATCTATAGGAATAATGACCCTATAAAAAGTTCCTCTAGATCCTTCTGATCTCTGACATCAATGCAGTGGTGATCAACGCCTATTGTGATTCCCAATTATTTTTGGAATGATTCTATTATACCATTACTCATGACCCAAGAACTTTAGGCCATGATATATAGTATCTTCATCTCACTCTCAAAAGGATGATATAGTACCCTTTACCCCATATGTCTTATTTATCGTATTGGGTAACAATCCAATTATACATGATCCATGAGAAACATGAAATTAATTTACATGCACAAGATTCAATGATGTATAACCATAAAAATTGTCCTTAAAGGGTCCATATTGAATTACCATAAACTACAAGTGAAAGAGACATAAAACATCTTGGACAGAAAAACGAAAAATAGAGTAATGAAAAAATGTATATTCTATTTTAACAAAACTCTTCAACACTTTTGTTTAGGGAAATTTTAGTGAATATATAAAAAAGTATAAATCTCATAGGGACCACATTATGGACCTAGTAAAAACTAATCTATGATGGCTAGACCCCATATTCTAGGAAAAATATTGAGGAAGGATTTATCAAATCTCCACATCATGGTAATGTGTCCACTAGGGTGTCCAATAAAAATTAGGCTACTAGAACCCTTTTGGAATATTATTTTTTCCCCTAATCCACCTTCATTTCATTTATGTATGTGTTGATAATGATAGGAAATATTAGGCATGAATTGATTAAGAGTCCACCCCAATACCAATAAAGCTTCCATAAATAATGGAAATACTTTAACATCAATACATGCATCCATAGAGGGTAAATCCGTCCATTAAAAACATAGATAAAAACCCCACTAGCCAATGTCTTGGGGTTACCTATGGTTTTACCCGATATCACTATAACATGTGCTCTACATATTCCTAAATGGACCAAGAAGAGACTACTCTTTCCCATACTTGTTAATAATGACACATAGGGGGTCGTATAGTGGTCCTCTATGACCTAATATGTTAAATGAATATATTGATCTAATCCTTGAAAGAAAAGAGTGATAATAGGTTTATCTATTTATTAGAAATCTATTTCTAAGTAGTGAGCATGTATCGCACAATATTTATATTTTTTTGGTTGTTCCCAAACATCTCTAGCAGGAAGGGATTCATTGTAAATATCCCCAAGAGGATGTATTATTTCGAACTGGTAAATATCTCAAAGGCTACTCCATAAATTATAATGAGACAAATTAAATGAGTAATTTTCAAGAAACAATCATCTATTCATCTATTGGATGAATTATATTTTATGTTATATGAATGGTTTTGAAATCTTTGTAACATCATAATGATGGATAACATGTAATTGATCATAGATTTCTTATTAAATTATACTAAAACAAAATAGAAATACCCATTCATTAGAGTGGTTACCACCAATATACATGTTTCACTTTAAACCACATCCACATCTCAAATTGATCAAAGAGGAGACAAGTATGTTCAGAAAACATTGAAAAATAATTTTAGGGGTGATATCCTGAACATCCATACCTATAAGGGAGTTATCAATAAAATATGATATTATATAGACCTGTGAAAAAATTAATTGATTATCTTTAGAATTATCTTCTGAATGAAATAAAGAGAATATGACAACCAATGAGATAGAATATTATAGTCTAGATATGGAATAGATGTGCCATCCTTATGTTTGAATCCATTAATAGAAAATTTGTGCAACAGAGGGTAGTTTAGAAGTCTTGTTAGATGAAGCCCCATCAAGACATAATTTTATGAAAATACTCGTTACAATGATTTGAATTTGATATTCTTAGAAATCATATCCGTATGGAAAAATATATTAGAAGATGTATGAAAATGGGAATCCATGTGAATAAGAGTACAATTCATTCATGAGGTGTAAAATCATGAAAGGGGAATCAGTTAAATAAACCTTGAAAAGTGGCTACGTGTGACCAATATAAGGGTGGTGATTTAATTACCTATAAAAATTTGTGTGAAGCATGTGGCCTAAGTAACAACTCGCTATGAAATGATATTATTTTACACATGGAAATCAAATGACCATATATTGGTCATGTTAGTTGGATAACAATCAAGTGATTATGAAAAAACAATATTGGACAATGAGAAGAACATAAGACATCGCCAAAGTCAATTATATTTAGAAAATAATAAGTAAATTAACATTGATAAATTCATGAATCAATTAATAAAGTCAATTAGAAGAAGAGATCACATGGAGAGATCAGTCAATCAGGTCTCATGAATGGTTCTTGGAAAATGGACTATGAAGTGCAGTATTGCAATGAAATCCCATGAGAGAGGATATCATAAGAGATTTGATAGAAAATTTCTTCAATGGAATCAATGTCCCCTTGATCACATACTTATCTCTCACCCTATAGAATACCAAAATTTACTTGGAATACAAAAATTCACTAAGAACACCTACTAGTGGAAAACAAAAGGATATAGTAATGTACTCACCTTCCTTAGAACTGAATCATTTCCCCTACTGACATAGCTTCTTTGGGGGGGGGGGATTTGTGGACTCCAAACATATAGGAATCCAAAATATATGGATGAAACAAACCAATGATGAAAATATATTATTTTTTTCAAAATTAGATGTAAATATCATCATGGGTACACTAAAATTAGGAGGATAGCTTACACAGATTTTGTGATCCCTAAGAGGACACATTATCACAGGACAATGGGAATGTCTCAAGAACAAGTCATATAGTCTTCATGATCTATTCAAGATCACCTGAAAACCCTCTATAAATCCCTCAAGATCATTAAAAGGATTCTATAATATTTCATCCAATTATTTGACATGTCAATCAATAGATTTCATATAATTACATAAATACCCTTATGAAATAAATCCAGATATTGTAGAAGATTCATGTGATGGATGTTATGATGATTTTCATCTGAAGGTCTCTTATGAATCATGTGATTAGATTAATGATCACAATATATACCTATTGAAATTTAAGTCATTCTATGAAAAATCATTTGTGTATGTCACCTTCATCATTAAAATTCCCTTGGACACGTTGATTTAATCATTTGGCTCTCTTTCATATCCAAAGAAATGAAAAGAGACTATTTGTGGTAATGGTCCCATATCACCGTGAGGGCTAGCATTGATCAAATGATTCACCAAAGAACCATGGATTTATCATTCCTGAAAATGCTCAAAATACATTATGATAACAATTATTGATAATAAAATTCCCCGATAAAAAAATAATGGAAAAATTAAAATGTCTTGTAAAATAGAAGATAAAAAGATGGAATAAGTGAAACCCTTATATGAAATGACGTTGTAGCTTTTTTCATGAAAAGAGTGGAAAACATATGAATGATCAATCCATTGATAACATGAAATCACAGCTCATAAGGATATTTCATCGCATGAAGTAAATTACTCATATCACCTTCAACATTCAAAGGATCCCATACATTTCTATTAGATCACACGATTCCTAGATAGAAAATCAATGTGTGAGAAACATAGACCATACAGAATTAAATCATAAAAATGAGGTACCCTTATGGGATGGATAATTATGATGTGTTTCATGTAATGGGATTATAGTAAGCCTTCATGATCTCATGGAGGTGCACAAAAAGTACGAATCAATCAAGAGATGGACTATTTGATAAGCTTCCTGATCACATGAGGAATCCATCACATATCAGCCTAATCATGTTAAATCCCCTAGATTAGTTTATTTGATTATATGAAATACCTATGAAAATACATGGGTCTAATAAATATTCCAATGATGTAGTGATATAATGGTCACTTTTTATTATTCAACACAAAGATGATCCCATGGAAGACCTGTTATAGGTTCATGTGAAATACATGAAGCTCCACTGATTCAAACTCAAATTGGAAATATAATCCCTATGAAAGGTGACATAGAACTATGGTGGTGAGGCCAATAAATTACCCATAGATAAAGAAACACAACAATTCAACTAAAAAGGAGGGAGTGGACATCTTGGGGTGTAAATACATGAAATCACAAGGTTATTACACCATGTAAACCCATGGAATGAATTGATGAATTACAAAACATGTTTGTAAACTTGTTTTGATCACAATACATATCTTGATAAGGACATTCAGTTCCTGATATCGACCACACAAAGGACTTTATGGATGTTTTCTTGAACATGCAAGATCTTAGCAGACCATTGAAAAAGAAAATGGAGGCATTTTTCTAAAAAATTATGAATAATAAGGTAGCCTTCACGAATAAGAATACACATATTTTCATTCATGGGTCTCATGATCCTTTCATGATCTATCCAAATAATGAAACATCACTTATTCTCGTCATTCTAGTCACTTGAAGTACTCCAAACATTTGAGAATCGATCCTGTGAAAACCATGGTTGTCTTGCACCAATCACCCAATATATCACATGAAAAGTAATCAAGATCACGTGATAAACGCAAGAAATCTTATACATATCAGGTGATATTACCCCCAAATGTTTTGTAAATCATGCGATAACTCTCATACATGTCATCCAAAACTTGTGACATCACCCGAAAATGTTATAAAAGTCACGTGATTTCTTCTAGACATGCCATCCAAGGTACATGAAGCCCTACAGAAATTTCACCCATGTCACACAACCTCCACAAGTCATATCTTCCAAGACACATCAACTCCTCCCGACATGTTATCCAAATCAGGTAAAATCCCACTGACATGTTAGTCCAGATCATGCGAAACCAATTTACGTGTCTTTATTGATAGTAATTCATATATCTAGAAAATTCGGTTGAATCACATAGAAACACTATAACATGATTTCGTAAATCATGTAATGTGACATGGACATGTCAGCATTGTCATAAGGTTTCTACCTAAAAATTAATCTTGATAATGTGATAGAAACAAACGATATATTGAAAAATAAACAAGGACATGTATTGCAGAAATCCACGATATTTAATCCAAATAAAGAATAGACCATCTGAAATGTCCATAATTCCATGAAGACACCTCAATACTTGATAAACATGTACAGTATAAACAATTGGACACACAAAATTTTCATCTATGAGGACATTAATTCCTATCTAAACAGGATATGTGGGACACCTTCATAATTCCCATGATCCAATAAAGAATCGAATGTATTGGGAGTCCATTCATATATTATACACTCTAACCGATAGGGCCTGAAATATTCTATGGATTATCATTAATCCTCATCCATCGATAGATTGAGATGAAAATTTAACTATAAGGAATATAATTCCTAATATAAGAAAGAAATATAGGATTCCTTCATAAGTCCAATGCCCCATATCAAACACAAAATTTGTGCTACCATATTTTATAAGTTTCATATCCATGTATGGAGAGTCAAATAACCTGTTATCCCTTGTTTATGACCCTGAGAATTAATCTTTTCAGCTTTGTGATTTGTAAAGTTCATATCACAAAAATCACGAACTACACCCATCTAGGTAATTCTCATAGTGTAAGACCCTTTTAGTTACACAATTAGACTTCCAATATACAAGGAAATCCACATCTGTATAAGTACCAATGGAATTCACATATTGGAAAACTGGGGAACTAACCCTCATGTGCATTAATTAGAGGACCCAAAAACAACCTGAGAGGGAAGGGGTGAATTATGGTGTAATTTTTTTATAGTGGAAGATCGTGTTCCCAAATTTGTAGGAATCTATTAATGATATTTTGTGAGATAGTGGAGAAAACAAAAAATCACATCAAAAGAGAAGACATAAACATTTTACTTGGATAACCATTAAAGGATACATCTAAGGAGAACACACCAATAGGTTTTCATCCGTAGTAAAGTACACTAATATTTACTAGTTTTGGAGGACAAAATATTAGCACATTCTATTTGTAGTAGGAATACTGCCTTTACTTGGTTTTTGGGATTGTCATTGTGTCCCTTTGATCACTTCAATTTAGTCCCCCTTGAACACTGCATTGGGAAGAATATAAACTCAATTTATGGACATGAAGAGAACTCTAATGGATTGTCCATAAAGCATGCATCTTAAACTATAGATATATGGTTTGTTGAAGTCTCTTTATCACATGTATGTATAATTTACTATTCCATTGACTATTAGTTCACAAACTGGGATGCTCCTCCATGTAATTTACACTTTCCTCTATGTACTACACTCCTTCATCTGTATACTGGGATCCACCATGTACCGCTTGTGTATCACATACCACTTCTCCTCCCATACCATTCTGTTCTTTGTGAACAATCTACACTTCCATGTATCGTTTCTCCTACGTATACCACCTTACTTCTGCAGACTATTTTTTTCTGCGTACTTCAAGAGAACCACAACCAATTTTATTCTTAGACATATTGTCTCCCCTATGTGGACTTGTATTCTCACCTAACACAAGACACGTCACCAAATTCCTCGGAATTTTTAATTACAAACACCTGCACAAGGTTGTATTCCCAAGAACCACTCTAGAATTCATTGTTATCCTTCGTGATTTAGAATCTAAATATATATTTCTATTTAATGGATTAATACTATTTATATAAGAAAGTATAACCAAATAATCTGATAAAATGAGATTTACCAAATATTTGATACAGCTCTCCCTTTACTGTGTACTGTGCATTTTTTACAAACCTTATTCACTATGCTGTCTACGTTCCTCTAGTCTCCCTACACAGTGGCACAAGTCACCTCCTTGTTTCCTCGAATTAAACCCTTCATATCTTCTCAAAACTCTACCTCATTTTGGATAATGCAATTCCATACCAAAAACCCTTTGCCTTCTTCGAACTACAGGCCTTCCAGCAAATCTCTTTCGCTCCACGAACCATTCCTCTTATGCAGTCCATGTACCATTTTTAGATCTGTGAACCATTATTGCTATGTGGTTTGTAGTTCCCCATTCCACATACCATCCTTTGTGATCCATGAACTATTCCCTGAAATCCAATTCCATGTACAGAAATTGTGGATAAAAACTCTTTTCCCAAAGAAAATCGGGAATTTGAGGCACAAAAATTTGGCAAGCACCTTGAAATAGTGCCAGCTTAAACACTGAATTTAGCCTGTACTGTAAGATCACATGACATGAAAACCCCTTGATCAAACCAAAGTGTATTTATAAAAAACAAAAAGCATACTCCATTTCCAACAATGAACAACCTTGGTTCCGACATAAATAACCAACCACCCCCCATCAGTGGGTTAAGGGAGGATTGAACTATATTGAAAATGATTCCAATTATAAGAATGTTATGCATGATTCCTTATTATGGTTGAATATCCATACATAGTTCCACATTCCCCCCACATTGGTCCTCTCCTAATGATGTTAAACTATAAATATTTATATTAAATGAACTGTGTGGGTATTTATTCCTTTTATACAGAGAATGCATATGACATGTGATAAAGATTCAATACCATCCTCAAATCAATGACTACCTACCTATATGTCAATAAAATATATGTATCTTGGTTACATAGAATAAAAATATAACTAATTATCTATTTTTAAGGAAAAAAATATAGAGAATAAGAAATACATACAAATGGTCACAATAATAGAACCCAATTTATTGAAGAATGATTCACCACCACATCATTTTATTAGAGATACCTATCCAGTATTGTTATTGGAAATGGATTCATGAAAATATAATAAATATATTAGATATCCACAAAACATGAAATAATTCTCCCCAAAAGGGATTTATGAGATTGACCACCCGTTATCTTGACCATGAGTTACTATGTTATTTTGGGAAATAAACCCCAAATGAAAACCGACCAATAGAGAGTAGGTCTTTACTTTGTTATGGATATGGGAGAAGTAGTGAATTTATATGAGAGTTTAGAATGGTGAACCAAATGTGAATAATTGTTAAACTATATTTGAAAACCCTACAATCAATTATCCGATTCCAATCCTCAAATGGGAAATAGAAAATGGTATTCACATTGTGAATGTATGTATCGAAATAATTAATGAATCATTAAAGGTACCAAGATTCTATTTTCCTAAACCTAAGGTAACATAGAACATAAGAAGGAAATAATACATCTGAAGGATATCTTTACACACAAAATAATATTAATAACTGAACAGACTATACCAAAATTTCGAAAAAAAAATACCTCAGTCAACTACATAACAACCCACACTCCGAACTGCACCACAACATATCACTCCATCCACAAGTGATCTCTTTTACCAGTAACCATCTTTACGACTGTTTCAACATTTTCAAAAGCTAACCCAATAATTTTTTCTAATAACACAAAAAACTAGCCCTACTAACACAATTCAATGAAACCCTCCCTTCATATCATGATATTATTAGATTGGGGTGGCACTGACTCATTCTAATGGTTATAAAATGGGTCATTAACATAACATATTTTGATTCTAAATGTGTTTTCTATTATTCATATGCATATAGAAATAAAACACCACAACCAAGTAAAAAATATATTATATAATCTTCAAGGTTCAAACATCACATCATCAATGAAAAGGTAGCAATGAAATAACCAAAATAACTCTTTATACTGGGCATGCATCTTCATCTCACATTCACATTTACTCTCTTAAAAGACACCATAACTCCGCAATTTTGGAACCCAGGGGATGGATCATCCTAAAAGAACCTTCTCTCAATGATTCCAGATATCTTCTATAATCACCATGAATTCCACACCATATTCCATTTCAAAATCTCGCAAGTCCATGATGTGGGAGGCATTGTGAAGATAATAATAAATATTGAAAAACTACAAGATATTAGGGATCTTATCCATTCATGGAGGGAGTTCTATGTAATACACCACCTTTCCAGCACACCCCATGTAACATCCCAAGTAAGTGAAGAATAAGAAATATTTCATATTTATTAATATTTTTTATTTAAAAATTAATTTTACTTTAAAGGGGTTGCGATGTTCAATAGCGTACCTGAAATACAATAATTGGATTCTTTGAAATCTCGTGTTGCACTCTAATGATATAATAGTATTATTTTAAATGGTAGTTAAATCCTACTCATTGTATTGGTGGGAATTAAAAAAACTAATGACAATATGATTAAACAAATTTGATAAATTTATTTACATTTATCTAATAAAAATTTAGAGGCTTAAAATATGAATGAATCTAAATTTAAGAATAATTTACATTAAAAGGTCAATTTACCACCTTTTAAGAGAGAACCCTGTTTAAATATAGTTTTGGTCAATTTAATACATTATATATGTCCAAATAAAATCCCTCTTTAGAATGGGGACATCCAAATTTACTTTGTGTAAATTTTTTGGAATTTTTCCGATAAAGTTCATTTTTTAATGAATAGTGAAAATTTTGTATTTTAATTCAAAACTGCATTTTAATATAATTTATTTAGATGGTTATATTATATTTTTAATTTGTTTTAAAGTTTAAATATAATATCTTTTTACCATTTAATCCAATTTTGGTCATTATAATTAATTTCACTTTGAAATTGGACATAAAGAAGTGTCAATCTTTTGATAGTTATTGTTTCTTAAAAACACGCTATTAGTTTTAACAACAAGAATTAATTTTAAATTAATTAATGCCAATGTTATGTTTTTAATTTGGAAAAATAAACATCATTTTTGAATTTGGAATATCAAATATAGCATAGGCAGAATATTTTGTATTTTTATGAAAAACTTCAATTTTTGATGAATAGTGAAACCACTTAGTAGTAGTTAAAAAACTGACTTTTCCATTTAAATGAAATTTTAAAACCTCTTTGAATTGAATTTATAAAATCCAACTTACATGGATTTTATTAGTAAGTAAAACTTGGTTTAATAAGATGAAAATAACTTTTGGTGAATAGTAACTTTTGACTTTTATTTACCGCGGTTAATGATAAATAGAGCAATTCATGTTAAAAAGAATATTATAATAATTCCAAATTACCATAACACTTGTCCTAAACTTATTGTATTAGTAATTTCTGACCATGGTAATATTGTGGTCTATTTTGGGACCCCGTGGATCCACTCATGAAAGAAAATGACACTTTAGATTAAATAATTTATTGTAAAGGAAAAAATGACATAAACACAAATCTTTTTGTAATGTAATTTTTATATGGTGTTATATAAGTCATGTTTTCTACTATAAATATTAATTATAAATATAAAATGATTTAATACATCATTGTATTTTATTTATAATTTATAGACACTAAATAAATTAAATTATAAATGACACAATAATGAAGTAGTATTTTCCTTATTAATAAATGATTTAAATAAATTAGATTATAATGATTAAAATATTTTAAAGAACATGTACAATTCTGATTGGATGATTTTATTTATAATATGAGTCATATTATCTTCAATTTTAATGATTTTTGGACCTTTTGAAAATGATGATATGTTTATAATAAAATAATTTTTTCACACATTCCTAAAGAGCCTCTCCTCTCCCTTATAAAAGGAGATCACTTCTAACCATTTCCCCACAGCTCTCAAGTATTTTGGATCATCAACAATATACCCAATTAATCTCCCTACATCCCTCTCTTCCTCATATATGCCTTACCTTAGGCATAAGGCACTTCAAGAAGTCCTTTTGGTTCAAACCAAAAAAAGTTACCCAAAGTAAAGGTAACAATTTCTTTTAAATTGTTTTCATTTATTTTACTTCTCAAACCCATAAAATCTTTTTATTCCTTTATTTTGTGACAAAAAAAGTATAAAAAATATACTAGGATGTTATTATAATAATTACTCGATCTACACTTACTCACACCTCCATCTAATGGGTGAAAAATGTAATGTTTTTGTGGATTGAAAACTAATGCCTCACGAAACGATGATTGTTCAATTACTTCTTACCACCTTTGATGGTGGACATAATGATGGAAATGTATTTAGATATGCTATATATATAATGTTCATGTTTTTTATGCTTCTTTATTTTTCATTTATACCATTCTTTTATGGTTTCCATAGTGGGTAAATGTGATAATCTCATTTGAGAAAGTGCGGACTACCGCCCCATCAAAGTGATGGGACTCGTTAATTCCTTATGTGGTATGTATAAAAGATAGATTTAATGATATTATATATGATATTATACTATAATTATAATATACCTTTGTTTCATTATGTTTTAATTCCATTAAAACAAGAAATATAAGTGAAAGTAGTGCTCATGCGTACATATGGCTTACCGTCTCCATGAACGGTGCATTTAATTTCAAACCTCAAAATGTTATCTACAATTTTAAATACATGTATATACTAGATATATATGATATATATGATATCTAAATCATGAATATAATTCTGTATATAATGGAATATTGACCACATAGACAACTTGTAAATATAAGCTGTTCATTTTTTACTCAAGTACCAAATATCGACAAAATGGTCGTTATTAACTTAAATGATTACATAATATTAAAAACATAGTAATAAGTGATATAAAAGGAATAATAAACCAGAAAAACTTTCTCAAGAAATTAGAAATTAACTTTAGTTTATTATTCAGGAGATTAAAGAATGATGGAGTCATGTCCGACAAGAGGTAAGGGATTAGGTCTCAATCTCCTTTCATTGAGGCATATTTTTGTTTTAATACATGATTTTATTTTATACGTTGTATGAACACATATGAATTTTCATTTCATTCAAAGGGAATTTTTTTATACAAATAATTTTACTAAATGACAAATAGGAATGTTTTTTTAATGTAAGTAGTGACAATGACCTTTCCGTCACTGCAAGTATTATTTAATCTTTGCCTTCCTTAACAAGCTGTAATGTTTTTAAAAGGAATAATAAATACCATATACACTTTTTATGTATTTTGGTATTGAAAATGATTTTGAGAATGGATTTATCATATCAATATCTTGAAATGATATTTTTTTATTTCAATGTGGAAATTTTATATTTCCTTTATGCTTATGTTATGTGTTATGATCACGTTATGGTTCTTGGGAATTATTTATGTATATGGGTGGTTCCATGATAAACTTAGGGTGGGTGAGCCCGAGATAGATCTCCAATGCATTGGGTAATGTGACGGAAGTAAACTCAAATGTTTCTCTTAATAGATTTAGGGAATATACTATGTTGGTTATTCCAAAGCAACTCCCTATGTAGTTGTGATTGCTACATTGTAAGTAAGTTAGGGATTCCACAAGTTACCTTTATGATTTATGATTTCTATGTGTTATTCATAAAATCTTATGATTTAATTAGGTAAGTAAAATTGTTCATGTTTTTTATGTATTTATAAAAAAATGTTTTCTTTTTTTTAACCCTTACTGATATTTTTATGCTCATCCTATGTATTGAAATGTTTTCAAAGAACTTAAAGATGAATAGCGTCAAGGATGGGATCAAGGAAAAGACATGTTTTCTAAAAGATGGAACTATACATGATTCTTTTTTAAATAGTTTTTATTTTATGGAAAAAACGCATACAAGGTAGAATTGTCTATATGTAATATTCATGTTGTTATGTAACAGTTTTGACCTAATTATATAAAACTCTAAACCTGAAAATATCCTCAATGTGAATTATTCATTTAATTCAAAATTATATAAGGTTTAAGGCTAGGTCATTATAGTTGGTATCAGAGGTCAGTTTAGATAACTTTAGGAGTTAGGGTATTGTCAAATTAATGTCCATAAATTAATTTATGTGAATATTGAATTCATATAGCATTTCTATATTGCCATGTTGATTCTCCTACGATATTTTCGTGTTCAAAATGGTTTTCCGCAGAGGAAACAGGGCAGTAATATTGGGACAACATCAAGAGGAATACAACCTTCCAAATCAGCAACCTGAGATGGTTGGAATCAAAACTGAACATTTTGTTGTAGTGATGTCACAGTTAACTCATGATATAAATGGTAGTGGTTTCCATGTACGAGATCAGCCAGATCAACCACAGAAGAACATGTCATTAGTTGAGCATTTAATGAGGAAACGTCCCCCATCATTCAAGGGATCATCTGACCCTGTGCTAGATGAAGGGTAGATTAAAGCATTGGAGAATATTTTTGATGTCATGGGTTGTTCAGAACATCAAAAGGTTAATCTTCCTGTTTACCGTTTTGAAGGTGAAGCTGATTAGAGGTGGTCAATGGTGAAAAATATCAGGGATAGTAGGGAAATTGATTCTCTCGATTGGGATGAATTCAAATGTATGTTTCATGAGAAATACTTTCCTATGGTGGTTCATCTTAGGATGGAAAAACGATTCCTGGAATTAAGGTAGGAGGATGACTCAGTGGCTGCTTATGAAGAAAAATTCACTCGATTGGAATGGTATGCTCCAAATTTCATACGAGATCGTGATAGTAAACTCAACTGTTTTTTACTCAGGATTAAAGCCAAAGTATCAAAGGGCTTTAGATTCTTGTGAGTTCAAAAGTTATGAAAAACTTGTTCGTTGTGTGAAGAAGGTGGAAATGGATTTTGCTGATGATCAGCTATTCTTTGACAAACAACGGAATAAGAGGTTGAGGTAGCAGCCTAAAGGGAAGAACTCTTCAAAACATATTGATGGTAAGAATCATAAGTTTACAGTTTTTGAAAATTGTGTTAAAAATCATGTTGGGGAATGAATTTTGAATTCTTGTAAGTTCTACTGATGTGGTAAAATGCGACATATGGCTCGTAATTGCACTGAAAAGGATCAGGGTAATGGTAAGACAAAATCTGATTTACAATCAGTAAAATGTTTTAAGTGAAAATGAAATGGGTCATTATGCAAATGAGTGTCTAGAAAATAACTCAATCGAAGGAAAGCAACCAGACTATAAGAAAAAAGGGGTGGTTAAATCCTTTGCAACTACTTCAGAGGATGTTGGGCCATCAAATAAAGTTGTATCAGGTACACAGTTTGTTTGTTCAGATTATGCCAATGTGTTGTTTGATTTATGGTCTACGCACTCTTTCATTTCTGAGAAGTTTTCTAGTAATTTAGGATTTCCATCTCAAGATATGAATACATAACTTACGGTAAAAACACATGGAGGAAATGTTGAGACAATATAAGACATAAAAACATTCCTATCATTATCTTCAGAAATAATCTACCAGAAAACCTTATTGTTTTGCCTCTAGTAGAGTTTGATGTTATATTGGGAATGGATTGGTTTTCTGTTTATCATGATAAGATCTACTGCAGAGCTAAATAGGTTTATTTTCAGAATGATTTTCAGTTTTTATATAAAAATTAACCCTTTATTTTTATAACATATCTTGAAGCTGAGAAACTAGTAAAAGATGGAATTGAATGTTACCTTTCACATATTGTTGAATACAAATGAACTGTTCAGATTAATGATGTGCTGGTGGTAAATTAGTAACTTGATGTTTTATCAAATGAGTTTCCTGACATTATACCTGATCAAAATGTTGAATTTACTGTTGACTTAGTTCCTGATGCTAAGCTAATTTCAAAACCCCCTTATCGAATGGCTCAAATTGAACTTTTAGATTTAAAGAAGGAATTTCATGAGTTATTAGATAAAGGTTTAATTCAACCTAGAACATCACCATGGGGTGATTCCTTCTTGTTTGTTAAAAATAAATATGGTTCAATGAGACTTTTCATTGATTATAGAGCATTGAATAACATCACAGTTATGAATAAGTATCATTTTCCTCATATCGATGATTTGTTTGATCAGTTCCATAGAACTCAGTATTTTTCAAAGATTGATTTGAGGATGAAGTACCATCATTTAAAAGTAATGGAAGTACACATTACAAAGACCACATTTCATACTAGATATAACCATTATTAAATTGTAGTTATGCCTTTTGGTTTAACCAATGCACCTTCTATATTCATGGATCTTATGTATAGAATTTTCTGTGAGTTCTTGGATAAGATTGTGGTTGTGTTCATTGATGATATTTTGGTTTATTCCAAAAGTAACGAGGAACATGAAATTTATTTAAGGCTTGTCTTTCAATCCTTATAAGAAATGAAACTGTTTGAGAAATTCAACAAGTGTGAGTTTTGGTTATAACAAACTTCTTTCCTTCGTCACGTTGTTTAAATAAATGGAATAACTTTTGATCCTGATAAAACAAAAGTTATTGAAGAATGGCCAAGACCCAAAAATATAACTGAGATTTTTAGTTTTATTGGTTTGGGAGGTTACTACCAGAGGTTTGTTGAAAAATTTTCACGGTTATCTGGTCCAATGACTAAGTTACTCAAAAAGGTTTAAAGTTAAAGTGGGAAAAATAATGTGATGATTGTTTTCAGGAATTGAAAAGGAGATTGGTGAATTCTACATTTTTGGCACTACCATCTAGAAATGGTGAGTTTGTTATCTATAGTGATGCTTCATTGAAAGGACTAGGTTGTGTCCTAATGCAGAATGAACAATTAATTTCTTATGATTCATGTCATTTGAAACCTCATGAGTTAAATTACCCTACACATGATTTGGAAATAGTAGCTATTGTTTTTCTTTATTAATATTGAGGCATCTTTTGATGGAGTAAACTATGAAATATATACTGACCATAAATGTTTAAAGTATATATTTGCTCAAAAATAATTGAACATGAGATAGAGGAGATGGCTAGAATTAATCAAAGATTTTGGTTGCACAATCCATTACCATCAAGGAAAAGAAAATAAAGTGGATTATTCTTTGATTTGAAAAAGTAATGTCTCATTAGCCATAATATGTTTGGAACGAGATCCTTTGGTTTTTTGATTTGATAAATTTTGTAATAAAAGTTTTTGGTGTAGGAAATTTTTCTGTTTTGTTTCAGGTGTCAGTGAGATCATCTCTTTGAGACAAAATAATGTAAGCACAGAAAGAAGACAGTGAGTTGTAGAAAAATGTAGAGCTTGTTCAGAAGGGTAAATTTCCTGAATTTAACATTGATAATGATTATGTTTTGATATTTTTAAAGAGATTATGTGTACCTTGTGATTCACAGTTGATGAATGAGTTTTTATGTGAAGCTCAAAGTTCTCCATTTTTAGTTCATCCTGGTAGTACTATGATGTACATATATCATTAAGAGTATTACTGGTGGGATGGAATGAAAAGAGATATTTCTGATTTTATTGTGAAGTGATTGACATGTTAGCAGGTTAATGTAGAGAAACAACTACTGAAAGGGATGCTTCAACCTAAACCATTACCAGAGTGGAAATGGGAAAATATAACCTGGACATCGTTGTGGGATTACCAAATACATCTCAACGTAATAATGCAATCTGGGATATAGTTGATCAATTGACTAAATCTACTCATTTCTTTCTTATTCAAGATACATTATCTCTACATCAACTTTCTCAATTATATGTTAAAGAGATATTCAGGTTGCATGGAGTTCCCCTCTTCATTGTATCTGATCATGATCTCAGGTTTACTTTTAACTTTTGGAAAGGCCTTTAGAATCCATTGGGTACTGAATTAAATTTTATTACAGCTTTTCATCCTCAATCAGATGGGTAGTCAGAGTGAACAATTCAAACCATAGAGGATATTCTACATGCTTTTTCACTGGATTATCAGGGAAGTTGGGACCAACATCTTTCTTTGGTTGAATTTTCATATAATAACAATTTTCATTCATGTATACAGATGTCTCCATTTGAGACATTATATGGAAAGAATTGTCAAACTCTTTCTTTTTGGGATGAAGTAGGTGAAAGGAAGCTGATGGGAACAGAATTTGTAAAAGAGATGGTAGAGAAAGTTCAGTTGATTTAGAAGCACATGAGAACAACTCTGAGAAGACATAAAAGATATGCAGATAACCAGAGGAAAGATTTTTCTTTTGAGGTAGGTGATCATGTCTTTCTCCATGATTCTCCATGGAAAAGTTTGATGCGTTTTGGTAAGAAGGAAAATTTGAGTCTGAGGTTCATTGGACCTTATGAAATTCTGGAGATAGTTAGATTAGTTTCATACGGAGTTTCTTTACCTCCAATCTTATCCCATGTACACAATGTTTTTCATGTTTCGATGTTGAGAATGTTTATACCATATCCATCTCATGTTTTGAGCCCAGAGGTAGTTTAGTTGGAAGTGAATCTCTCTTATGGAGAAAAACCAGTCCAGATTCTTGACCGAAGAGAGAATGTTTTGTGGAAAATGGTAATTCATCAGGTAATGGTTTTGTGGAAAAACCATATGGTGGAAGAGGAATTGTGGGAATTCGAAAATGCTTTGAGGGATAAATACCCCCATTTTTTTGATAAGTGAATAAAATTGTGAGGACGCAATTTCCAAAAAGGGGGAAGGATGTAACATCCCATGTAAATAAATAATAAGACATATTTCATATTTATTAATATTTTTTATTTAAATATTAATTTTACTTTAAAGGGTTTGCTTTGTTCGATAGCGTATCTGATACACAACAAAAGAAATCTTTGAAATCTTACGTTGCACTCTAATAATATAATATTATAATTTTAAATGGTAGTTATCTCCTACCTGTTGTATTGGCGGGAATGAACATAACTAACTAAAATATGATTATACATATTTGATAAATGTATTTAAATTTATCCAATTAAAAGTTAGAGTCTTAAAATATGAATGAATCTAATTTTAAGCATAATTCACATTAAAAGGTCGATTTACAACATTTTAATGAAGAATACTCATTAAATATATTTTTGGTCACTTTATTAAATTTTATATGACCAAATGAAATCATTCTTTAGAATGGTGACATCAATATTTACTTTCTGTAAATTTTGGGAATTTTTCTGATAAAGCTCATTTAAATGAATAGTGACAATATTGTATTTTAATTCAAAACTGCATTTTAATATAATTTATTTATATGTATATATTATCTTTTTAATTGGTTTTAAAGTGTAATTAGAATATATTTTTACCATTTAATCTAATTTTTGTCATTAAAATTAATTTCACTTTGAAATCAGACATAAAGATGTGTTAATCTTTTGATAGTTATTATTTCTTCAAAACACACTATTTGTTTTAACAATGGGAAGTAGTTTTAAATTAATTAATGCAACTTCTATGTTTTGAATTTGGAAAAATAAACATCATTTTTGAATTCATAATATCAAATATATCTTAGGCCGAATTTTTGGTATTTTTCTGAAAAACATCAATTTTTGATGAATAGTGAAACCACTTAGTAGTAGTTAAAAAAATGAGTTTTCCATTTTAATGAAATTTTACCACTTTTGGGAATTAAATTTTGAAAATATGACATACATAGTTGTTATTAGTAAGTAAAATGTTGTCCAATAAGTGGAAAATATTTTTTTGGTGAATAGTAACTTTTGACTTTTTAAACCACGATTAATGGTAATAGTGTAATTCAAGGTAAAAAGAATATTATAATAATTAAAAATTTCCATAAAACGTATCTTAACCATATTAGATGAGTAATGTATGACCATATGAATCTTGGGTTCTATTTTGGGACCCCATGACGCCACTTATGAATGACAATGACACTTTAGATTAATTAATTTAAAGTAAAGGAACAAATGACATAAACAAAAATCTTTTAGTAAAATAATTTATTTATTGTGTCATATAAGTCATATTTTCGACTATAAATATTATTTATAAATCTAAAAATATTTCCTATATCGTGGTATTTTTTATAATTTTTAGAGACCCAATAAATTAAATTCTTTATGACACAATAATCATGCAGTATTTACGTCATTAATAAATTTATTAAATAAATAAGATTATAATGATTAAAATATTATCGAAAACAAGTCCAATTATGATTGGATGATTTTATTTAGAATATTAGACATCTTATCTTCTACTTTAATGATTTTTGGACCTTTTTAAACTAAATATATGTTTATAATAAGATAATGTTTTCACACTTTCCTAAAGTGCCACTCCTCTCCCTTATAAAAAAACGACCACTTAAAAGCAATTCCTCACATCTATAAGCCTTTTGGATAATCCAACCTCTTCCCAATTAAGCTCCCTACATCCCTCTACTTCTCCAAAATGCCTTACCTTAGGCAGAAGGCACTTTAAGAAGTATTTTTGGTTCAAACCAACGGAACATACCTAAATTAAAGGTAACAGTTTCTCATAAATTATTTTATTTTATTTTACTTCTCCAACCCCTAAAATCTTTTAATTCATTTCTTTTGTAACAACAACAGTATCCTCAATATACTAGGATGTTGTTATAAGAATTATTTGAACTACACTTACACACACCTTCATCTAATGGGTGAAGAACATAATGTTTCTGTGGATGGAAAACTAACGCCTCACGAAACAATGATTGTTCAATTACCTCTTACCATCTCTCATAGGGGTCATTATAATGGAACTATATTTATATATGATATATATTATGTTTCTGTTTTTATATGAATCTGTATTTTCCATTTATATCACGCCTTTATGGTTTCCATAGTGGGTAAATACGATAATCTCATTTGAGGAAGTGCGGACTACAGCCCCCTCAAAGTGATGCGACTTGTTAATGAATTATGTGGGATGTATAAAGGATAGATTTAATGATATTATATATGATATTATACTGTAATTATAATATAACTATGTATCATTGTGTTTTAATTCCATTAAAATATGAAATATAAATGAAAGTAGCATTCATGCGTACGTATGGCTTACCGTCTCCTTGATCGGTGCATTTCATTTCTTACCTCCAAATATTATTTACTATTATAAATAAATTTATATACTGGATATATATGATATATATGATATCTAAATCATGAATATCATTCTGAATAAAATTGACTATTGACCACATGGAAAACTTGTAAATATATGGTGTTCATTTTTTACTCAAGTACCAAATATCGACAAAATGGACGTTATTAAATTAAATGATTAAATAATATTTATAAAATGGTAATAAGTTATATAAAAAGAATAATAAACTTGAAAAAGGTTCTTAAGCAAGTAGAAATTAACTTTATTTTATTATTTAGGATATTAAAGAACGATCGAGTCAAGTCGGACATGAGGTAAGGGACTTCATCTCAATCTCCTTTCATTGAGGCATATTTTGTTTTAATACATGATTTCTTTTATATGCTGTATAAAATCCATTTACTTTTCATTTCATTCAAAGGGAATATTTTTATACAAAGTCTTTTATAAAAAGACAAAAATGTATTTTTTTATCGTAAGCGGTGATAACAACTTTTCCGCCATCCCAAGTATTATTTTATCTTTATCTTCCTTAACAAGCTGTAATGTTTTTAAAAGGAAAAATAAATACCATATAATCTTTTTATGTATTTTGGTATTGAAAATTATTTTTAGAAAGGATTTATTATTTCAATATCTTGAAATGATATTTTGTTATTTCATTTTGGAAATGTTGTATTTCCTTTATGCTTATGTTATATGTTATGATCATGTTATGGTTCTTGGGAATTATTTATATATACGGGTGGTTCTGTGATAATCCTAGGGTGGGTGAGCTCGAGATAGATCTCCAATGCATTGGGTAACGTGATGGAGATAAATGTGAATGTTTGTCCTAAGAGATTTAGGGAATATATTGTGATGTGTATTCAAAGTAACTCCCTTTGTAGCTGTGATACCTACATTGTAAGTATATTATGGATGAAAAAATTTACCTTTATGATTTATGATTTCTATATGTTATTTATAAAATTTTATGATTCCATGAGGTAAGTAAAAGAGTTCATGTTTAGTATATATTTATGAAAAAATTCTTTCTTTATTTGTTTTATAACCCTTAATTAGATTTTTATACTCATCCCACATTTTGAAATGTTTTCACCGGACTTAAAGATGAATAGGGTCAAGGATGGGATCAAGGAAAAGTCATGATGTCTAAAACATGGAACTAGACATGACTCTTTTTTTCAAGAGTTTTTATTTTCTGGAAAAAATGGATACTAGGTAGATTTGTATACCTGTAATATTCATGTTTTTATATAATAGTTATGTCCTAATTCTCTAAAAATATAATCCTGAAAAGATCCTCAATGTGAATTATTCATTTAATTAAATATTATGTATGTTTTAAGGTCAGGTTCTTAAAGTTGCTAACAGAAGTCGGTTTAGATAACTTTAGGAGTTAGGGTATTGTAAAATTAACATCAATAAAGTAATTTATGTTAATATTGAAATCATATAGAATTTTCAGATTACCATTTTTATTCGCCTAAAATATTTTTTTGTTTAGAATGGTTTTCCACAGAGGAAAGAGGGAAGATATGTTGCGACGACATCAGGAGGAAGAAAACCTTCCAAATCAGCAACCTGAGATGGTCGGAATCGGAATTGAATAGTTTGTTGTTGTGATGGCACAGTTGACTCAGGCTATTAATGGTGGTGGTATCCATGTATGAGATTATCCAGATCAACCACAGAAGTATATTCCAGTAGTGGAGCATTTCCTGAGGAAACATCCCCCATAATTCAGAGGAACATCTAACCATGTTCCAGATGAAGGGTTTATTAAAGCACTGGAGAAGATTTTTTATGTCATGGGTTGTTCAGAACATCAAAATGTTAGTCTTGTTGTTTACCGTTTTTAAGGTGAAGCTGATTAGTGGTGGTCGATGGTAAAAATTTCAGGGATATTGAGGAGATTGATGCTCCCGATTGGGATGAATTCAAAGGTATGTTTCCTAAGATATATTTTCCTATGGTGGTTCATCTTAGGATGGAAAAAAAATTCCTTGAATTAAGGTAGCTAGATGACTCAGTGGATACTTATACAGAAAAATTCAATCGACTGGCAAGGTATGCTTCAAATTTCATACAAGATCTTGATAGTAAAATCAACCATTTTTACTCAAGATTAATGCCAATGTATCGAAGGTATTTATATTCTCTTGAGTTCAAAAGTTATGAAAAACTTGTTCATTGTGCAAAGAAGGTGGAAATAAAGTTTTCCAATGATTAGGTATTCTTTGACAAACAACAGAATAAGGGCTCGTGGTGGCAGGAAAAACTGAATAGCTCTTCAAAAAAGTCTGATGGTAAGAAACTTAAGTTTACAGCTTGTGGAAATTGTGGTAAAAAGAATACTGGGTAATGCCTTTTATATTCTGGTAAGTGCTACTGATTTGATAAAATGGGACATAGGGCTCGTAATTTCACTGAAAATGATCATGGTAATGGTAATACAAAATCCTATTTACAGTTAGTAAAATGTTTTAAGTTCAATGAAATGGGTCATTATCCAAATGACTATCCAACAAAGAACTAAAACAAAATTAATAAACCAGACTAATAGTAGAAAGGGGTGGTGAAATCCTTTGCAACTACTTCAGCAGATATTGGGCCATCAAATAAAGTTATATCAGGTACACTGTTTGATTGTTTAGATTATGACAATGTGTTGTTTGATTCAGGGTCTACATAGTCTTTCATTTTTTATATGTTTTCTAGTAAATTAGGATTTCCATCTCAAGATATGAATAAAAAACATTCATTAAAACAACCTGGGGGAAATTTTGAGACAAAAATAAAACATAAGAACATTCTTGTCCTTGTGTACGGAAAGATTCTACCTACTAACCTTTTTTTTCCTATAGTAGTGTTTGATATTATATTGGGCATGGATTGGATTTCTGTTTATCTTGCTAAGATTGATTGTAGAGATAAAGAGGTTTCTTTTCATAATGATTTTCAGTTTGTATACAAAAATAAACCCTTGCTTTTGAAAACATATTAGGAAGCTGGGAAACTAGTAAAATATGGAAATGAATGTTACCTTGCACATATTGTTGAGAACAAAGGAACTTTTCAGATTAATGATTTTCTAGTGGTAAATGAGTACCTTGATGTTTTTCCAGATGAGTTGCCTAGAATTATACCTTATCGGGAAGTTGAATTTACTGTTGACTTAGTTCGTGATGCTAAGACAATTTCAAAACCCCTTTATTGAATGGCTCAAATTGAACATTTGGAGTTAAAGAAGCAATTGCATATGTTATTATCTAAATGTTTCATTTGACATAGCACATCGCCATGGGGTGATCATGTCTTGTTTGTTAAAAAGAAAGATGGTTTAATGAGACTTTGCATTGATTATAGAGCATTGAATAACATCACTATTAAGAATAAGTATCCTTTGCCTCATATCGATGACTTTTTTGATCAACTATTGGGAGATCAGTATTTTTCGAAGATTGATTTGTGGTCGGCGTACAATCAGTTGAATGTAAAGGAAGAAGACATTCTGAAGAACACATTTTGTACTAGATATGGCCATTATGAATTTGTATTTATATCGTTTGGTTTAACCAATTCACCCGTTGTATTCATGGATCTTATGAACAGAATTTTACGTGAGTTCATGGATATGTTTGTGGTTGTGTTCATTGATGATATTTTGGTTTATTTCAAAAGTAAGGAGGAACATGAAATTCATTTAAGGGTTGTCTTGAAAACCTTAAAAGAAAAGAAACTGTTTCAGAAATTCAGTAAGTGTGAGTTTTGGTTACAACAAATTTCTTTCCTTGGTCACATTGTTTCAAATAATGGCATAACTATTGATCCTGCTAAAAAAAAGTTGTTGATGAATGGCCAAGACCCACAAATCTAACCATGATTCGTCATTTACATGGTTTTTCAGGTTATTATAGGTGGTTTATTGAAAATTTTGCATAGTTATCTAGTCCAATGACTATGTTAACTCGAAAAGGTGTTATTTTCTTCTAGAAAAAAGAATGTGATGATAGTTTTCAGGAATTGAAAATGAGATTGGTGAATGCTCCAGTTTTGGCACTGCCATCTAGAAATAGTGAGTTTGTTATCTACAGTGATGCTTCATTTAAAGTATTGGATTGTGTCCAAATGCAGTATTATCAGGTAATTTCTTATGCTTTACATCAGTTGAAACCTCATCAGTAAAATTACCCTACACATGATTTGGAATTGGCTGTTGTTGTTTTTTACTTTAAAAATTTGGAGGCATCATTTGTATGGAGTAAAATGTGAAATATATACTGACCACGAAAGTTTAAATTATATATTCACTCAAAAATAATTGAACATGAGACATAGGAGATGGCTAGAATTAATCAAGGATTATGATTTCACGATCCATTGCCATCCGGGAAATGCAAATAAAGTGTCCGATGCTATGAGTCGAAAATGTAATGTCTCATTAACCATACTACGTTTAGAATGAGATACTTTGGGTTTTGATTTGATAAACTTTGGAATAGAAGTTGTTGGTTCAAGAGATTCTTCTATTTTGTTTCTGGTTTTAGTGAGATCATCTCTACCAAACAGAATAAAGCAAACACAGATTGAAGGCAGTCAGTTGTAGAAAAAGGTAGAGTTGGTTCAGAAGGGTAGGTTGCCTGAAATTAACATTGATAATGATTGTTTTTTGAGATTTGGAAAGAGATTATGTGTACCTTGTGATTCAATGTTGAAGAATGAGTTGTTATGTAAATCTCATAGTTCTCCATTTTCATTTCATCCTGGTAGTACTAAGATGTAGAGAGATCTTCGGGTTTATTACTGGAGGGATGGAATGAAAAGAAATATTTCTGATTTTTATGTGAAGTGTTTGACTTGTCAGCAGGGTAATGTAGAGCAGCAGTTATCGAAAGGGATACTTCAGCCTCTACTGGTGCCAAAGTGGAAATGGGAAAATATATCCATGGACTTTGTTGTGGGATTACTAAAGACATCTCGAGGTAATAATTCAATCTAGGTTATAGTTGATCGATTGACTAAATCTGTAAATTTCCTTCCTATTCTAGATACTTTGTCTCTAGATCAAATTTCTAGATTGTATGTTAAGGAGATAGTCAGGTTTCCTGGAGTTCCCCTCTCAATTGTATTTGATCGTGATCCCAGGATCACTTATATCTTTTGGAAAGGCATTCATAATTCATTGGGTTTTTAATTAAATTTTAGTAAATATTTTCATCCTCAATCAGATGGACAGTCAGAACAAACAATTCAGACTTTGGAGGATATGCTACGTTCCTATTCACTGGATTATCAGGGATGTTGGGACCAAAATCTATATTGGTTGAATTTTATTATAATAATAGTTTTTATTGTAGTATACATATGGCTCCATTTGAGGAATTATATGCAAAGCATTGTCGAACTCTAGATTTTTGGGATAAAGTAGGTTAAAGGAAGGTGATGGGACCAGAATTGTTAGAAGAGATGGTAGAGAAAGTTCAGTTGATTCAGAAGCACATGAGAACAGCTCATAGCAGACAGAAAAGTTATGCAGATAATCGGAGGAAGTATCTTTCTTTTGAGGTAGGTGATCATGCCTTTCTCAAAGTTTCTCCATTGAAAGGTTTGATGTATTTTGGTAAGAAGGGAAAGTTGATTCCGAGGTTTATTTGACCTTATGAAATTCTTGAGAATGTTTGATCAGTTGTGTACAGAGTGGATTTACCTCCATGTTTGTCCCAGGTACAAAATGTTTTTCATATTTTGATGTTCAGAATGTATATTCCAAATCCATCTCATGTTTTGAGCATAGAGGTAGTTCAGTTTGAAGAGAATCTCTCTTATAAAGAACAACCAGTCTAGATTCTTGACCGAAGAGAGAAAGTGTTACAGAATAAGGTAATTCACTAGGTAATGGTTTTGTGGAAAACCCATATTGTTGAAGAGACAACACGGAAATCTGAAAATTCTATGAGGTATAAATACTCCCATTTATTTGATAAGTGAATAAAGTTGCAAGGGCACAATTTCCAAAAGGGGAAAAAGATGTAACATCCAAAGTAAATAAAGAATAAGACATATTTCATATATATTAATATTTTTGATTAAAATATTAATTTTACATTAAAGGGGTTTCTATGTTTGATAGCGTACCTGATACGCAACAACGGGATTCTTTGAAATCTTACTTTTCACTTTAATAATATAATATTATTATTTTAAATGTTAGCTAAATTCTAGCCATTGTATTGGTGGAAATTAAAAAACTAACTACAATATGATTATACATATTTGATAAATTTATTTACATTTATCCAATAAAATGTTAGAGGCTTAAAATATGAATGAATATAATTTTAAGCATAATTTATTTTAAAAGGTCGATTTACCACCTTTTAATGGAAAAAAAATCCTTAAATATAGTTTGGGTCACATTAATATAGTAAATATGACAAAATTAAATCCTTCTTTAGAATGAGGACATCAAAATTTACTTTGTGTAAATTTTTGGATTTTTTCCGATAAAGTTCAATTTTTAATGAATAGTTAAAATATTGTATTTTAATACAAAACTGCATTTTATTATATTTAATTTATATTGATAGATTATATTTTAAATTTATTTTAAAGTGTAATTAGAACATATTTTTACCATTTAATCAAATTTTAGTCATTAGAATTAATTTCACTTTGAAATTGGACATAATGAAGTGTAAAATTTTTGATAGTTATTGTTTCTTAAAAACATGCTATTTGTTTTAACAATGGGAATTAATATTAAATTAATTATTTCTACTTCTATGTTTTTAATTTGGAAAAATAAACATCATTTTTGAATTTAGAATATTAAATATAGAATAGGCTGAATTTTCGGTATTTGTTTTGAAAAACATCAATTTTTGATGAATAGTGAAACCACTTAGTAGTAGTTAAAAAAACATACTTTTCCATTCAATTGAAATTTTACCACTTCTGTGAATTGAATTTCAAAAATATGACATACATGGTTGTTATTAGTAAGTAAAATGTGGTCCAATAAGATGAAAATAATTTTTGGTGAATCGTAACTTTTGACTTTTATTTACCGCGGTTACAGGTAAATAGGGAAATTCAAGGTCAAAAGAATATTATAATAATTCAAAATTGCCAAAATAGTTTTTTAACCTTATTGGATGAGTAATGGCTGACAATGTACATCTTTGGGTCTATTTTGGGACCCCATCGAACCTCTATGAAAGAAAATGACACATTAGACTAATTAATTTAATGTAAAGGGAAAATGACATAAACAAAAATCTTTTAGTAAATTAATTTTTATATGGTGTTATATAAGTCATATTTTCGTTAACAAATATTCCTTATAAATCTAAAAAATTACATCATGGTATTTGTTTTATAATTTTTAGACATCAAATAAATTAAATTATTTATGACACAATAATGATGCAATATTTACCTCATTAATAAATGATTTAACGAAATAAGATTATAATGATTAAAATATTATCAAAAACAAGTCCAATTCTGATCGGATGATTTTATTTCAAAAATGAGTCATCTTATATTTGACCATAATGATTTTTGGACCTTTTTAATTCGAAAATATGTTTATAATTAAATAATGTTTTCACACTTTCCAAAAGAGCTCCTTCTCTCCCTTATAAAAGGAGACCACTTCTATCCAATTCCTCACACCTCTAAATCCTTTTTGCTTGTCCAAAACATTCCCAATTAAGCTCCCTAAATCCCTCTCCTCCACCTAGAAGCCTTACCTTAGGCAGAACAATCTTCAAGAAGTCTTTTTGATTCAAACCAAAGGAAGTTACCTAAATTAAAGGTAACAGTTTCCCTTAAATTGTTTTCATTTATTTTACTTATCCAACCCCTAAACTCTTTTTATTACTTTATTTTATAACAAAAAAAGTATCCTCAATATACTAGTATGTTTTTATAATAATTATTCTAACTACACTTACACACACCTCCATCTAATGGGTGAAGAACATAATGTTTCTGTGGATGAAAAACTAACGTCTCATGAAACAATGATTATTCAATTACCTCTTACCACCTCTCATGGTGGCCATTATGATCTCACTGTATTTATATATGATATATATTTTGTTTATTGTTTCTTTATGATTCAATATTATCCATTTATAGCACGCCTTTATGGTTTCCATAGTAGGTAAATACGATAATCTCATTTGAGGAAGCGCGGACTACTGCCCCCTCAAAGTCATGTGACTCGTTAATGCCTTATGTGGGTTGTATAAAGGATGGAGTTAATGATATTATATATGATATTATACTTTAATTATAATATACAAATGTATCCTTATGTTTTAATTCCATTAAAATAATAAATACAAATGAAGGTAGCTTTCATGTGTGCGTACGACTTACCATCTCCATGAATTGTGCATGTCATTTCTTACCTTCAAATGTTATGTAATATTATAAATACATGTATATACTGGATATATTTGATATATATGATATCTAAATCAAGAATATAATTCTGATATAATGGAATATTGACCACATGGACCACTGGTAAATATAAGGTGTTCATTTTTTACTCAAGTACCAAATATCGAAAAAATGGACGTTATTAACTTAAATGATTAAATAATATTTATAACAAGGTAATAAGGGATATAAAAGGAATAATAAAATTGAAAAATGTTACTAATAAATTATAAATTAACTTTAGTTTATTATTCAGGAGATTAAAAAACGATCGAGTCAAGTCGGACACGAGGTAAGGGACTTCGTCTCAATCTCCTTTCATTGAGAAATATTTTGTATTAATACATGATTTTCTTTTATACACTGTATAAACACCTTTGAATTTTCATTTCATTCAAATGGAATCTTTTTATACGAAGTTTTTTACTAAATAAAAAAAGGAAAGTTTTTTTTAACATAAGCGGTGACAATGACCATTCCGCCACCGCGAGTATTATTTGATCTTTGGATTCCTTAACATGTCGTAAGGTTTTTAAAAGGAAAAATAAATACCATATAATATTTTTACGTATTTTGGTATTGAAAATGATTTTGAGAATGGATTTATTATTTCAATATCCTGAAATGATATTTTGTTATTGCAATGTGGAAATGTTATCTTTCATTTATGCTTATGTTATGTGTTATTATAATGTTATGGTTCGTGGGCATTATTTATGTATACGGGTGGTTCTGGGATAGAGCTTGGGCGAGTGAGCCCGAGATAGATCTCCAATGCATTGGGTACTGTGACAGAGGTAAATGTGAATGTTCCTCCTAAGAGATTTAATGAATATACTATGATGGGTATTCCAAAGTAACTCTCTATGTAGCTGTGATAGCTACATTGTAAGTATGTTATAGATGCCACAAGTTATCATTATGATTTATGATTTCTATTTATTATTCACAAAATCTTATGATTTCATGTGGTAAGTAAATGAGTTCATGTTTTGTATGTATATATGAACAAATATATTTGTTCTTTGTTTTATAACCCTTACTGAGCTTTTTATACTCATCCCATGTTTTTAAATGAATTCACAGGACTTAAAGATGAATTGGGTCAATGATGGGATCAAGGAAAAGACATGCTATCTAAAACATGTAACTAGACATGACTCTATTTTTCAAGAGTTTTTATTTTATAGAAAAAATCGATACTGGGTAGAATTGTCTACATGTAATATTCATGTTGTTATGTAATAGTTATGTCCTATTTCTCTAAGACACTAAACCTGAAAAGATCCTCAATGTGAATTATTCATTAAATTCTATATTATGTAAGGTTTAAGGCCGAGTCCTTACACCCCATCACCATTAATGGTTCATTGAAATATAGAGAATTCTTACACCCCTACTAATCTACCATTTCCCCCATCAAGGAGAAACCCTTGAGAAACAATTCCATCAAACTAAAACTATGGGGGCCTTCACATATGATCAACATAGGCACTATAATGGTCTAACAGATCCTCTTAGAACAAAGGGATCTTCTCCATTATGATCTACACTACATAAGGTAAAATAACCGATGACTCCAAAACCACATTCTAGAAAAATGGAGAATGAAGGGGATACACATATAATGCTTTGAATATATCCTACTGATGGATATGTTTTAATTATTATTGTATGAATACACAAAAAAACCACGGTGTACTACCCAAGATCCTATAAAATCCAAGATGAAATCTTCAAACATATCAACCAATTTCTAAATTGTATACTTCTTCTACCCATCTCTCCAAGGGTGGATATTAGTGCTACTGTAAAATTTAGTTCCAAATGAATAATTTAATTCCATCCATAAACATGAGATAAAATGAGGATATCTATTATAGATTATATCTCGTAGTACACCATGAATCCAAAATATATCACCAATATACCACCTTAGGAAGAAATCCATGATACTCAACTCACTAATCAAAAAAATGAGGCAACTTCATCAATCGATCCAATGTCATCCAAACAACCTCACATCCTCCCTAGTCCTTCGGTTGAATATTTATTAAATCAATCAATTTTTCGACTCATTTTCACTTAGGAACATCCAATGACTAAAAAAACCGCCATGAACATAGTGTTCAACACTAACCAGATAGAAAACAAGACAAATAAACACCAACTCTAGCAGTGAATGTTTGATCCCAGGATAAAAAATCAATCTCCTCAAGCCCTGAAAATTCTCAATCACATAGTTATGTGTTTCTAAATGTGTTATATGAAATTCCTGGGGAACTTATTAATTAAATTTTTATGACCCCCTGCCCCAATAAACATCAAATTATGACTATCCTATGATCATTCCTCAAGATTATCACCCTAGAAAATTTGGTCATGCATCACCTATACCTATAGGCATCCACTATAATACTCCTCCACTCAATGTATCATGGATGTTTCCAAAATAATATGATAAAGACAACCACAACCAATTATATCCCCTATGACAAGATTCATCATTTCAAACTCCTACATCCCCTTCCATACATCAACAAACTCTAAAAAATATATCCTAGAGACTTATGATTCATCATATGAACAAACACATTCCCCTTTTCTGAAGTTTAAGATATAAAAAAATTACTATAATGATAAAAATATATCCACATCCACTGTTATAGAATCATTTTCCACCTAGATAATAAATATTTCAGGTTATTTTGGTCTATGTAAATTAAAAATAACTTACTTAGGAGGCAATTCCATTGTATATTTAGAACAACCACAACTAACACTAATTCTAGATCGTGAGTGGAAATGTTGTATTCATGGGTACATAACAATATAGAGCTATAATATTTCACTACCCTATACTTCATTAAGAATCATCCCAATCCCGTATGGTATGTTTTACTAAAAACCAAAAAAATGACACATTCCCCATGAAACCAAAGCATTGAAGCACATACAAAATTCTACTTCAGGTAATAAAAGTATGCCTATCATTGATTATTCCATAGTATGGTCCAGAAATTCTTAGAAAAATATGTTATTGGTGCCACAACAAGGGTAAATAACCACAAGAATCCAATAATAACTACCATGACCAATAAAAATGTGAACCTCTACCATGTTCTTGGATTTTTCCCAAAATAAATTATCCTGATATTCAAAGAGTCTATGAGAAATCCATTTTGAGACCACAAATTTCCATATAAATGTTCCTCTCACATCCATAATAAGTACTTTGATGTATTTTCTTATATATGGAGGTGTTGAATGACGTAAAAGATAACTCTGAGACGTCTTAAATGATTCTACTCTGACATTGAGGAGACCAAGATATCATCGATGTAAATGATGAAGAACCCATCCATATACTCCGAAAATATGAATTTCATGATCCATAAGAACAAATATGGTGTGTTAATGAATTTTAATGATCTGAACATGAAAATGAAGTTCCAATACTTAAATCTAAAGGAATTTCTAGTATGCCTATATCTTTCACCCTCATATGGTGATATCCTAACCATAAGTCAATCTTTGAAAGCCAACTGGATTCCTTCATTTGGTAAAATTGATTACCAATTCTCATAAGGAGGAGATGGTTCAATTCAATTACTAGATTCAACATATAGTATTCTATGAACAACCTCATACAACTATCTACTCTCCTAAAGAAAAACACTAGAGCACCAAAGTAGAGACACATCATCTTATTATAACACTTTACACCAGATCATCACCCTATAACTTCAAATAACATATCCAAATAAGCTCAATTTCATAGGGAGTTATTGAATGTAGAGACGCACTTTGTTTTTAATATATCCCAAGCTCAACATCACATTATCAGTAGAGGGGTTCATAGCGATGACCTCATCAAGAGAAAAAAATTAGGAACTATTACACATCCTACGAAACATCCCCAACATGATCCTGCACTGATTGTTCCTCTTTTGGTGAAAAACTATTCCCATGTTTACCACCACCCACATGATAATATCGCTCGCCAACGAATTCCACTTATTGTCCATCCACATTGCAAAATGGAACACCCCTATTGAAAAGTCGAAGGCTACACACAAAAAAATCATCCAATATTTTAAATGGATATTGTAATATGGATTTATCTCTAAGAAAACATAAATATACCAATTAATAGGGCTACCCCATTACCATTCTACATCACCAAAACACATAAAATAATGTATCCAGATGGACAACTGTAGAAAATAACACCATGAGGGACGAATTTATCTTTACATCCGGTCCCAACGCATAAGACATGGTAAGAGTAACAAATGAGTGCATTTTTTTTTGAATCAATCATAGAAAAATAAAAGTATTTGATAAACTAATTATTCCTCTAGAAACCTCTAGAACTACAGGAGTCACTGACTCTAATGCATACATTTAACCATGACCATGTTCTCTACCTCTATAATTTTGGCTTCTATGAACACACTATATCATACGTCCCTATGGAAAATTTCCATCACTTAGTTATAAAATACCAAGAACATATTACATCAATTTATGGAAAAGAGATAATTACCCTTGCTACTAAAACTGTCATGGTGGAAACTACAACTTCCACTGAAATTGGGATTGAACACCCATATGAAACAGGACTCTCTGAGTGCTCATAATCTGATCCTAGAGGAATCGTTTTCTGCTAAAAACATAAAATTAAAATGGTAATCCCTTGGAATATTCTTTAAATTTACATGACCTTGAAGGACAAGAAATGTTTTTACCATCGCTAGTTCCTCACTTTTCAAATCCTTGAGTACATGAAAATATATGACCCACTTCTTTAAGATCTATTCCTTGAGACAGTGAATTAGACACCCTCCCACGTATCACCAAATATAAAAAAAAGCTCAATAACCTCTTCCTTATTATGTATCTCTAGGTTTGTATAAGATTTAAATAGGGTGGCTGCATACCTGATCCTTGGGCACAAAGCCTCCTCTAGACGTTATGCTATAGACTCCTAATCTAGACAAAAATCAGCGTTGAACTTAAAGTGGCCTTGAACATCAACATATGCTCTTACACACTCTTTCTACCATAATAAATGGGATAATATCATTCTAATTCATATTATTTATCATTTAGCATTGGAATTCCAGAAAAATCCTTAATAATGTTTTTCAATAATTCATATTCCTCTTTGTAGTCATGAAGATATATATTATACCACTTATGAACATATTCATAATATCTAACTAACTACAAGAAACACACACAAAATCATCCTATGATCGAATCAGGCTGAAGGGGATCTCAAGCACATCTAACATGCACTATGTCTCTAAATCTAAGAATCTCCCCTAAAAAATCTTTAAAATCATCTATATAAAGTTGTGAAATTCAATCGTATATTCCCGATATTTATCTATTGGGTAAATCCTTTGAAGATAAACTAGATCATACTACTAAAAGTTAAGTGCATGAGAAAATTTTGGATGATGACAAGGATCCATTTCTAAAAGGCATTGAGTAATCATAATCCTAGTTTCATGTAATTTTATCATTTTTTATTCAATTAATTAAATTAAATTTCCAATAATAACTTGATATAGAAATAGATGCAATCAATCATGATGAATTCACATCTCTAAGTTGTGTACCCAATACACATTCATATCATTTGGTCATTCTATAAAATTAATTTTCGTGAATCAAATCATGAGGGTCCAAAATAATTTAGGTCCGGGCTAGTCTCCATATCCCAGACAACATACTATGATCAATTCTCACTGTCTCAATATCAACTCATGTATTACTCATAGTACCTAACTCCAAACATCATCCAACCTCTCAACCAAAAAAAATGGATTGGTCACTATCATGACCTCAACACTCAATATATACTCCTCAAGGTTTGGGATTAATGGAAGAGAGATAATGACCCCCTCCTCAATTCCAACTACTTATAAGCACAAGATTGGTGTCAAACACCAATGGTATAAAAATATCACTTATAGAAGAAATTACCCTCTATAATAAATATAATCTATATATATGAAAAAATAAACCAAAAAAATAATCATATTAAACAAAATTAAACACAAAATAACCCCAAAAAATAGATTCAATAGGTATAAATATAATCCTCCAATTAATTAACAACAGACAAGACCAGTAGAAATGACATAACAACAACTCTAATCCCCATGAATGGGATGAATTACTAGAATACCAAGGTCCTCATGAAAACAAAAAAACTGTTTTATATATATGTTGGTTGAGAATACATGTATACTCAATAGGATAAAACCCATGGTATTAAGTAAAAATTCAAAAGGGTAAAAATAATATTCCAGTGATTAAATTGTAGAACCAACATGTACCTAAATTGTAAAACTAACCAATTTTACCATCACCATCCCTCATTAACCAAATCACTCATTCAACTAGTAATATAATATTAGAAACATAAAAATGGTACCCCACTACCACATCCACGCTATTTTTATACTCTCTTTACATAATGTAAAATTTCATGTACCCAATTTCCTTCCAAATATATCACATCACAAAACTAACCGTCTCATATTTCCTTCGAGATTCATCCACACCTTCTCTACCATTGTAAACTCAAGAATCCATTACTAGTTTCAGTCATTTTCACATCACATCATAGCCTCATTAAGCCACATCACATTTTCATCATTTACCAAGCGTAATGAGGCATCTTAAACATGAAGGAAATCTACATCGTTCCCTACTCCTACCATGCTTGAACCCAACCATATATCACAATATTATCAGTTTTAGGTAATATAAAAAATTAAATAGTAACATGACTACTGAAGGAAGGGAAGGGAAGTGGGGGTAGCATATCATCCATATCTCTACCATTCTTTATGATGGTGGAGACACCCAGAACCCAAAACCATTGGGCATTGGTAGGGTTATCCGTGTAAGGTAGGGTCAAAATAGAAATAACATAAAATATATGATAGATTTATGGAACAAAATACCCAAACTATTGGTTCAAATCAACTGCACTAGTGTACACCACAACACAACTATTTCACCACACAAAATTCATCACAACTTCTATAACCACTAAATAAATGACACCACACATAACCAAAAAATTCCACATTCAATTACATATATCACAATTTTCCATATTTAATTATATCCAACTAATTACAATTTATAAATACATTTTTATCACTTTTACATTACCCATTTATATATAATTCAACACATTTAATAAAATTTTAACACATTAAAACTTTCCCATAATTATTCATTTATCAAAAGATGTCATTTTGATTCACTATTACAATTTATTCCAAGGATACCATATCAAGGAACACAACCATGTTACAGAAAAACTCACCTATCTCTCATTAATAATAACCAAAACACCACAACAAGAAAACCATCTCAACAAAAAAACTGCTCATCATAACAATCGCACCACATAACCACCACATGTGTCCACCAATGCATAACTTCCCACATCACATCACATTCCATCCAACCATCGCTTCACTACCACACATAGTTCACAACCCAAACAGACCCCACCATCACTAAAGAATAGTCCATATCAAAAAGGAAACACAAACAACACAATGACACATAAAATCACATACTGACTTCCCTAAATTATTCTCAAGGGATTAAATTACAAAAAATAATAATTTGGCATGGGTATTTTCACAAAAACCTAATTTAACTAAGAGTAAAATTCATTTGGTATATATATGTCCTTAGACATTTAATTCAGGATGATATCAAAAATAAATATAGAAAGGGTTACACAAACATATCAACTACCACAAAATAAATTCTCCGCAGGGATATGATTTATAGTAATAGAAAAAATCATACATGATATCATCAATAATATCATCAATGAAGTAAAAATATGTTATTTCTAACCATCCTCAACAATTCCAAATCATGTTAATTCATTATCCTTATTATGCTGACCCATACTATCGACCCAAAGGTAGTTAATTTAATGACATCCCCACAAATGCAAATAAATAAAGAGTCTGAGGATTCCCTACCTAAAAAAATATTTTCAACCCGTTCCGCATAAAACATAGAAGGGTAAAACCCCCAAACCCACAATTAAGTGAGGAAAAACATAAAACAACATTGAACAAACCAAGGTATTAGAAAAAACCATCCATATTCTCCATGAACAAGAACAACATCACTGAAAAAAAATCTAAAAAAGGTGAATGAAAGGAAAAATAGGGTTACAATGAAGAACACACCTCATATTTCTTACGATCAACGACCCAAACCCAAGGATAAATTTTGGAGGAAAGGGGGTGGAAGATCCTCTAAAATTATCAATGTGTTTTACAAAAACCTAATAGGAATGAGGGTTAAATAGAACAATTTTTTTTAGGAATACATATTTATAAATAGAATATAAATTTCCTCAATCGTACTATAAAATACCTAATCAGAACATGATGTTTTATATGTCTAGGAAGCTCAAGTCATGGAATTAATTTAAGCCATGAATTCCTCAAAAACCATACCCTGTGATATTTTACCAAAATTCATGGTTCCTCATCCATTTTTTAGTTATTTTTAATTTTTATTTTAACTTAATAAGTTTATCAGTCACAAAAATACTCATATAAACATCGTCCTTGAATTTCTATAGTTCTAGGCTTCAAATAACATCTTAAGATGTGGATACATATTCAAATCATGAACTACCTATTGTAAAATTATATATCCAACTCTATGAAACCTATTAAACACTATTGTGAACTCCCCAAACTTCTAGACCACCTATTTTATGTGTTAGGGATGTAGAGAATGTTAAAAAGAAATATCTTGTTAAATTTGTATATTTTTATTTCATGGTATTAGGATACTATTCTTAAGAGGAAGAAATATTTGGAAATCTTGGATAAACTAAAAGTATAGATTCTTGAATTAATAGTCGAACAGAATATATCAGGAGTTATAATAAATGTTTAAGAAGATAAGTTAGTTATGAATAACTATAAAATATTTATCAATTATTATAACAACAAATTTTTTTAGTATTTTGTTGACTACAAAATCATGAAAATGAGGTTAGGAATGGTATATATCTCTAAATTCCAAACTCTTCTATCATGAATAATGATGTTATTTAGAATATCATCATATACATGGACATGTGAGTGAGAATCAAAATTTCATGGATACAATTTATTTAAGGAGGTGATAACGTGACACCTTGGGATTTTAGAATATATTTAAATAGTATTTTTAATAACAAGTATCAAAGGTAATTATGAACTATGAAATTACAATGATATATTTTATTTCATTGTATGATACAAATTAATAAACTTTTATTATACAATGAGAACATATTTAAATAAATTACAATAATATTTTAACCTTTAGAAAATAAAAAATAAAAAATTTATTTATTATAAAAACATAATTTTTAGTTTCTTATATATTATCATCATTATTAAATAATTATTCTAGGTTTATTAATAATACAAAACTAATTAAAATGAAATTGTTAGAAGATGAAAAATAAATGGGATATAATTAAAACCATTTAATATTTAAAAATATTTTTCAAATAAAAATTTTATAGTCTATTATATACATATATGTAAAATTTAAATAACTATTCAAATAAAATTTTTAATTTTAAAAACAAATATATTAAAACTCATTCATTTGGAAATTAATTTGAAATTGTTTCTATAAAACTTAATATTTAAATTGTTATTTTATTATAAAAAATATCATTAGATTTTATGTTTTTTATGTTAAATTAGAGAATATTATAATTTTTAGTTTATTTTTTTTGTTACTTTCAGGATTCATCATTTAAAAAATAGTTTATGTTTAATTATTGGGATTTTTCAAAAGTAGTTTATTTTTTGGTTATACTGAAAAATATACATTTTACCTATATCATAGGTTTTATATAGTTATCCTTATATATGAATGAATTAAAATTTTACGAAAAATGGGTTGATGAAATATAGATTTCAGAAATAAAATAAATCATTTGAACAAGTTATCCTAAATTTTGAAACCAATGTTTGAAATTTTGGAACCTAGGACATATTTCATTCTAATAAAAAACACTTTTCTTTTATTTTTTCGTTATTAGATTGTTCACAAGGTTCTTTTTGGCTATATATTTACTCTAATGTCTCGAAACTCTTATTTTTTAATTTTAAAATAATTAATTTCATTGGAATCCATACTATATATAATTTTTGGGTCAATCCATTTTTATTATATAAAATATATTTATCTAATATTGATTTGTTTTGTTAAGTGAACTTTTACTAAATTTAATTTTTACATCCTATAGAAATTTATATCGATAACTTTTTATAAAAAAATTAATCTTAATGGACGAATTATGTAATGATGCCTATTTTTCTACCATATAAACATGTTTCCATATTCCTAGTATGTTAACATGGTACAAGATAAAATGTTTTGAAATGGTTATATAATGGGATAATGTCACAAAATATTAGAAACTATTATCCTAAAATTAGTTGATATAGAATGTATCAACAAAACACTTATATATTTTCAATTTTTATCCATTTTTTCCAAACCCTTTAGAATTTATTTATATTTTTATATTATGAAATTAATATTACAAATATATCACCCCTATCATATATAAAAGAACCCCTTCAACAACCCACATTTTCTAAAAACATGAACACATTTGGTCGACCAAGATGCAAAAAAAATCATTCCCCAACCGTATTTTCCACATACTAGGGATTCTATTCTAACCAAAGGGACAATATTTGAAGTTTTTAGTGGTGGTAAAAAGATGGATATCTATAGAATATATAACTAAACTAACTGAGGACTTAATGTTTCATTCTTATTCTTCATCCACATAATATTTTAAAAATAATAATGTAATTATATTGGTTTAATTTGAAGTCTAAAATGTTATTATGGTTATGTAACAACCATTATCTACCTTCATCCCATCCATTGGAAAATGGAAATATCACCCTTGTTGCGTATGAACTCCCACCTCGATGAAATATGAATTTAATTTTTCATTCCACCATTCATGGATGGTTTAAAAAATTTATTTAATGATGAAATATTGTAATTAAAACCTTATTAACATTCTAAAATTGTAATTCATGTTTTTTTAAAAATATTTAAAAAACAGTTGTTGTAAAATTTAACTACATGAAACTTCCATAATAAGGCACTCCTCATTATTTAAATCTACTTTTTAAAATATATTTAATTTTATATGTTTTTTTCTACTAGCAAGATATAATATCTATTTTTAAAATTTTTTTTACTCTATAATGATAAATTTAATTATAAAATAATTTTTAAAATACCATCTATAGTTTGTTACCAAAAATCCTTGTTACAAGGTTTGAATATAATAATCATACCGCAAACTTCAATGTTATAAACACGGATTATAGGAAACCATATTTTTAATAAATATGTATCAAATATTGATATATGAATACTCGATTCATAAAATTACTATCTATTCTATAATTTAAAGGTATAGTGCATTTGGAAACAAGGAAACATAAATTTTTTTCATAAGATATCTACATTTTCGCCTAATCAGATATTCTTTACTAGCACCCTTCCAAGACATATCATATTTAATATCATTTTTAATTACCCCAATAATAGAGGAATAAAAAAGGGTGATATCAAAATCTCATAAAAGGAAAAAAAGGTAGATATCAAGAATCCCTTGAATATAAAATGAGCATATAGTATTATAAAATGATCGTATAATTTTAAAACCAAACCATGTATATCATATATCATAATCTTGAGTCCTAACATAGATATTTTATGTTCACAAGACATGAATCATAACAGAAATCAATGATATATATCCATGAAAAGATAAAATAGACATTGTAATGTGGATAAGCATAATCATATAACATTGTGAACATGTACTAATAGAAATAGGTTCGATTATTATGTTAAGTACATTGAATCGGGCTCTCATATAAAATTATTGACATGAGAACCATAACCAAGAATAACATCATTGACATTAAATCTAAGTCCATTCATAAACTATTAGACATAAAAACTAGGTATCAACATAATCTTCAATAGATGAATGTCAGGTCCAAACATGAAATTGTTAACAAGAAATCATGTTTATGCATAACATATTGACCTCATGTGTTATCTATCTTTACCCAATTCATTATATGGATATATAATTATAGTCTCACACATCACATAATGAAAATTATAAATTTATGTGACATGTGGTTATTAAACATTAATCATATAACATCCTTTGAAAAGTTTACATGTTTCATAAAAATTTCATCAATCTATTACCTAAAAAACAGGGTTCTTAATATTTCCATAAATTAATAATAATATAACCTGGGGAAAATTAATGAGTTTAAATAACATCATTTTATCATAATTAGGTACCACCAAGTTAAATAATAAGGATGATATCATTGGATCATATCCCCAGTAATACTTTTTAAATATCAAAATATATCATATTAGAAAAAAAATTATTTAAAAGACTGTTTGAATATTTCTTAAGGATAATAACATATTATCTTTGAAATAAATTATTTAATATCTATACATTGACTATATATTATGGAAAAATTTTATTTGAAAAATTAATTGAAAAACTATAATGTAATCTGTTAATCATTGCATAGTCAATGAGGTAATCAATACCTTTTAGGTCATACAATGTTAAAAAAATATTCCTTTAATTATTCCATAAATTATTAAAAAGTAATACATTTCAAAAAAGGATAAAAATATTAATTTTCAATCATTTATTAAATATGGAAACCATTGTAGAAATTAATTTTAACAATCATTTAATGGTATTAGAAAAATTTCTGAATGAGCTTTTAGAAAACATGCAGATGGAAGAGAAATGGTTTTCAACTAAAGACAAGAAATAAAGTCAACTTTACCTAACAACATTATTTGGATATCTTTATTTAATAAAGAGTGGAAAATGATTGGAAATCATGTATTATCTTGAAAAAATTATTGTTTTTATTGATATATATATCATATTGTTGTATCATTAGAATTTTAATTATAATCAATCAATATTAAAAATTATATTATTTCATAAAACCCTTCCCACTATAAAAATAATTTTAATAATAAAACCATTGAATGAATTAACCATATGTGTAAATTTTAATAATCATAAAATTTATAAGAATCATTATTAAAAAATCTTCGGTATTATATTCACCTTATGAAAATAGTGGTGTATATGGTTGGTGTCTCAAAAAAATAAATTTATGAAGAAAATACCTTACCTATGGTCTGACATCCTCTATATGTGTTCGAACATGGTATATAATAAATATTAATTTCATATATGTATATTAAATAACCACAGTAATATATATCATAAAATATATGATTACTTATATGCCTTTTACCACGCATTATTAAAAATTGATTATTTAAAACATTCTTTTGGGTTATATATTCATTGTTTTCCTTGTTTGTTTTGGTTTATTAATTTTGAGTCCAAGAACATTGATCATTTATCTATTATATAAAAACATTTAATTGTAAGAAAAATATCATATATATATATATTAAATATCTATAGAGATAGATAGTAATATATAAAATTTAGAGACCTTAAAAATAATTACACCATTTATAGAGATGGTAGGTTGTACATACTCTTGGAAAAACTATTCATTTTTCAAAATATAGAAATAAAGAAATATAAATAAAAATTAAAAACTAATGAATAATTATCATAACATATATATTCAATATATTTAGTAAATCCATCCATATTTCAGTCCATTTTACGTAGAAATGAAAAAAATGACAATCCTCCCTGGAAAAGGTAGTCCACACTTTCACACGAGAGACATTATTATTTAAAAAAAAGGATAGAAATAATATATATATGATATTATAAATATATATTTATAGTTAAGTAATAATATATATATACACACACATTAAATCTATCATTATTTACATTTGTGAGAGGTGGTGATGGAAAATTAATTACATCGGTTCATGAGGAGGTAGTCTGTCGTACACATGATCGTCAATTTGTTTTTTCCATTTTAGGTTAGAGGAGTCAGATATAGGTTACAAAATTTTTAAAATAAAATAATAATATAATTAACTTTCTATTTATAATATCATAGAATAGTTTAATAGGATTTTGAGGATGTTGATGATGAAATAAATGAAAATGATCGATTAAGAACCATACTTCTTCTTTAGACCACCTATTTAGGTTTTCCCCAAAAGATTTGTCAGTAGAGTATTCTAATTAAAAAATACCACTAAAACATGGTATGGTATTTATGTGATGTAATTGTTCATTAATTTTCTAAATAAAAATTATTTTGATGTGTGAGGAAATTATGAGAGGTGGTTCATTTTTTTAAGTGAGGGGATGGGTATTTTTAAAATTTCATAATGAATTAAAGTAATATAAATTAATTTTCTTGTTTGAATTTGTAAAAAATTATAATATTCTAAGATAAATTACATTGAGTGAAATAATATCATCAAATAAATATTTGACTTGTTTAGTTACCATTTTAACTATTGTTTTTAAACCCCTTATGACCCTTTTGGACATTTACTTAATAATAATGTTTTTACTTTTTAGTGGCCAAGAAAGTTAATATATAATAATAATTAGGCAATAATTTGAAATTAGTTAAAATTTTCAAATATATAAAAATAAGATGTTTAAATATAAGTAATTTATGAATTTTAAAGCATTTAATAATATATAATATTTTATAAAAAAATCATTATGTCAAGTATATAACTACTCAGTTGATTTGACTTCCAAAACAACATGAAAACAATTGAATTTGAAGTTATTTCATTAAACAATATATATTTTTTATAATTCTATAAAAAATTCCAGTAACAAAAAAATTCATTCCAATTATATTTCTTTTATTATTTTTAAAAGCAGGTATTTTTTTCTATTACTTAATCAAATATTGTGTCGACATTTCGCAAGCATTAAAGGTGATCATTTAGACCATAAAAATTTTAAGTAAATTAACAGAATAAAAAAATAATTAATCTTTAAAATAATTATTTATAATCTAAAATATTTTCTATTTACCCTTATATCAAAATATTATAGTAATTTAGAAACAAGATGCTAACATTTTATACTCTTGTTTTTATAATATAATATTAATGTCACAGTCGTGTGTTCTTTTTTAAAAGGAAATATAATATAAGATCATATGTTAATTGAATAAATATAATAATACATTTAAATTATGTTATCCTTAGTGGTTATTTTTTTGTTCTTATAATATATTTTTTAAATATAAATACATGATTTACGGTTATGGTGGTGATAACCATTTACTATAGCTACTATTCATAATTACTAAAAATTAATTTTGATTTAATTGATAATAAAATTTATGATGATTCAAAACATAGAATCCATTTTAATATATTAAATCCCTATATGTTCCAATAATTATTAATATAATAATCCTGTAGAGCCTTATAAAAATGTTTTTCTGGAAAATATATTTTTCAATGAAAAATTGATTATATATGGACTCTATGATTATGAATCATTGATATATGAATTTGAAATAACATATATATATATATATATACATGATAAATAAATTTTAATTTAATACAAATGTATTGGGGTTTAATTTAATTAATTAATGTGGAAAAATGATGCACTAAATAATAGTTTCTAGAAAACATTTGTTTAGAATCAAAAAATAGATTTAATCCAAAAAATGAGAATTTTTAATAAAAATAAAAATTATTATATTATTTTAAATAAAATTTACATAGTTAAATTTATGACCAAATCCTAAATATAATGGGACATTGAAATTATTTTATTTAATGAATCTAATTGATAATATCATTGAAAATGGCAATTTTCACTATTCATAAAAAATCAATCATTTCAGGACAATATGAAAACCACACCCTAAGAGAATTTTGATATAATTATTTCAAAAATTATATCATTATTTTCCAAAAAACACTCTATACATTTATAATATTAATTATAATATTTTCTCATGAAATTCAATAAAAATAATTTTTTAAGATAATAATTGTTTTAGAGACCAAAATGTGCTCATTAAAAATTTAGTGCTTATTTCCAAGAAATTTATCAATATATTTATATTTTTAATGTAAATTATATATATGGAATAAATTATTTTATCATATTTCTATACTATAATTTAATATCTAGTTTATATAGGTCATATTTAAGAAATATATTTTGGGGTCATTTAATCTCATTATTGCATGTGACGTACTCTATCAAACATGATTTTATTCACTTAAAATATTAGAGTGTTACATTATCCAAATTTATAACTAATTTTATCCATGTAGTTTGAACATGATCTTAGTAATAAAAGGTTTTCATATGATAATAAATTGTTGAAATAAAACATCACACAAAGGGTTACTACAAGTTCCTCATTATTGCAGAGAAATACATGTATCAAGGTCATCTATAATAACATGTAACTTGGTTTCCATATAGGGAAACATTAGTGGAAATTTTAGTTTTTCACAAGGAATAAAATATTAATTCCCCAATAATTCATGAGTTTGACAGAGTTTATTGATTATAATAAAATGATCTATTATGAGAGTTGATGACCAAAAAACCAGAAACCAAAAAGTTGTTAAAAAGGTCATCAATTCATCAGAAATTATGGTAATAGGATAAAACAACCATTTAGACATACGTTTTATAAATTTTAATAAATTTTTTACCATCTAGACAAAGAAAATAATGAAATATACACACATGATAATTATTGTTTGGTTCTTTAATAAATTTACACCATAATCTCATCTTTTTATCAAGGTGATGGGTATTCAATATAAATTTTTCATGCATTAAGTAATAAAAATAAACCACTAAGTAGTCATATATTCCTAATAAGGATAAAAAACTCTTCCTATAGTATTTACACATTAACAGAACCAAAATGGTTATCTCATGGTATGATAATGACCAAAATGAATAATCCATCATATTAAGAAACAAAACATTATTCTAAAAATACTCTACAGTATCACCAAAATTCCAACATAGATGAATTAAAAAATAAATAACCTATAAAATTCTTAAAAATATTCCGACCAATGTTTGAAATGCCAAATAAATAAGTACATAATAACATGTTATTACATGATTAATATTCCATTTATATTCAATCAATATTAGTAACTCTTAATGTATTATAATTTAAAATATACATTTAATAAATATTTAATCTTCAAAATATGATAATATGTTTTTTTAAATAACTATAATTTCAATAATGAAATTTCAAAATAAAATTTCTTTTAAAATATAATTTATCATGTATTACTCATATAAAATCCTAGAATAAAAGGTTCCCAAAATCAATATAATATTTATTTTTCACATTATTATAGAAAAGAAAAGTCATACTAACAAATACATCGCGTACTCTAATATTTGGAAGTGAACCCATTATGCCCTTCTTCTTTGGGTTCAAGCCTTGTGGTCTTACCCGATGTGTAAGTTTGTCATTTATTCTTTCTAAAACTATATAAACATAACTTTTACAACCTCAATAGAAATATGTTGAGAATCCCTACAAATAACACTAATAATAAAATATCATATAAACCCTAAAGGATATCAATTTATTTAATCTTATTAACATTTATGTATTCCAAAAATAATAATTCATATTGAATATAGTGGTTACATATGCATTATCCCAATATAACTTATCCCATAATGTCATCAATCACAATAAAATCACATCACTTAAATCTGGAAAAGGATATTTTTAGACTCTGAAATTATGATCAATCTTAAACTAATAAAAACATGATGACATCAATAAATCTTTAAGTGAATATTACATGAAGATATATATTCTTACAAAATTAACAATACATAGACACTTCATAATTCATATAACCAAAATTAAATTTTGATAAATTCCTCCACAAAAATCTTCTTGAAACCCAACACATAAATACTTAAACAACTTCACATTACTGATGGGTATAACATAGTTCATTTCATGGTCTTGGAGTTAACTTTTGGATTAGTTCATTTTTGTAGGTAATTCTCGTGTTATAAGGAAAAAATACATTGAACACATCAAAAATTCGTTTCACTATGAAATTTATTTCCACCAATAATACATCTTCCCTTTATATTGAGACATTTTCCTAGGTGATTCTTCAAATCAAATCACATTAGAAAATTGAATATTCTTCTTTCTATGGCCATAATAAAAATACACATTTCTCTCATTATTTTTTTTTTTGAAACTCATCCATGTTGACATTATTTATCATATGTCGATATATATTATTATGTATAATCACAATGATTCACCATAAAATTATCGATTATTGGGTTACTCATAGGGAAAATCATTCCGGTAAACATCAACTTCATCACTAATAGAATTAATCCTTGTTATAGCATTTGACTGAATAAAATTATTATAGTATGATAAACAATTATCATAGTGTGAAACCACATAATCATGAAAAATTAATTATACTATTTCTAAATCACGATACTTTCATTTTAGTGTATGTCATCATAGTTATAACATAGGTCATTCATGGTCATCATATATTAAAATACATCATAATATAACATGATGAAAATGTGAGTTATCTTTGAATATCTCCCAACAGTATTAAACCGTATACAATGTAAGGGAACACTCAAAATACCCAAAAATTGTGGATGATATATAATAGACCAATATTTTTTCACGTTATACCCATCTATGAATCTATATCAAAACCACATCTATTTTTATTATCAAAAAAATTATGTTTCCCTAGGATAACTGCACTTGTTTCTTTACCATATCTCAGTATGTTCTCATAAAAATAGGATTATCATAAGGTTTATCACTAATGTTTTCTCTTCCTACATCTTAAGGACAATTAAACCTTGATCTGGTACCAAATACATTAACCCATTTATTTTATACATGGAAATAAAATCTTAATTTGATTAATATTCATTATATAACATAATGTTAATAACTGTAATCCTATTGGTTAATTAAATTTGGAATCATGGATAAATAATTAATGAGTTCACAAGATATCTTCAACATCTACCACTTAGTTCTTCAAAAATGGAACCCTTCATAGACATATTACACCTAATACATTTCTTCAGAACATGGGTAATGGAAAAATAAAAAATGGGTTTCTCAAATGGTCAATAATGGTAATTAATGGGGATATCAATGATAATATCAATATAACAAGGTCATAATAGTCTGATTCCATGATCATAAAATTTGGGAACCATACCCATTATATCCTATATCATTATCTAGAGTCGTCGAAAAAATTTAGTAGTTCATAAGACATGAAAAATAATTGAAATTAATGATCCAAATCCCGAAGATGAACATGGACAAATAATGTGAAGAAACATAATATTAAAATATTGTGAACAAGAAAAATTTCACTCATTAAGACAATGACATTAAATCATGTCCTCACATAAGCTTATACACATGAAAACTGTGTCCACACATAATATTATTGACATAAAGTCCAGGATTATGGATAAAAATATAGAAAGGAAAATTAAGTACACAATTGATATTGGGGACATGAATTATTAGTCTACACATGAAATGGGGAACATGAAAATAGGTTCACACATAATATATTAACCTCATGAGATATGTATTATCACCACAGGAATCAAAGGTCTATATAGTTCCAGGAAAACCTACTATGTAATGAATATCATATATCTGTGTTTCATAATATCATAAAACATTCATTATATCAAAACCCATTAAAAGGAACTAGATTTCAGAAACATTACATCATACCATGACATGTGGAAAAGAATTGGGTTTCTTAATAATTTCATCAATTTATAATAGCATTATCATTGAAAAGGGAATGAGTTCCAAAAATAAAACATCAAAAGAAATAATTAGGATAGTACCATTTTATCATATCAATATTAATAGTTATTTAATATGAAAAGATGTAATCTTAGATAACTATTTCTTTAAAAGATCAGTTTGATGATTTCCTGAGGAAATTAACCTTTTTTGTTTCAATTTTTTTTTAATATATATAAATTAAAAAATATAAAAGAAAATTTTTCATTGAAAATAACATTGAAAAAATTAAAGTAATATTTAAATAATTGATTTTTAATGATGTCTTGAAATAAAATTCATGTCATATATGATAAAACAAATAGTATTTTCATAATTTTGGTAAAAATTCCAAAGTACATCATTTCAAAAATAAATTGAAATATTACCTTTCTATAATTTTGAAAACAATTAATAATAGAAAATAATTAATTTTAATAATCTTATGTGAATAGTAAAAAAAATTAAAACATTTTATAAAATAATAACATTTAAGACATATGATTTTCTACCAAATAGAGAAATAATTATGATGTTTCGTAACAATGAATATTTTGAGATATTTAGTTTCAAAACATATTAAAATAATAACAAATCATGTATTCTCCAAAAATAAGTACAGTGTAATAACATTGATGAGTTTATTGAGTACAATATCATAATAATTCATCATCATAAGTAAAATAATAATCAATCACTAAAATAAATGAGATTATGACATAAAACACATACCACTTTGGAATGTTTTGAATCATATTACCCATGAAAATTACAACCACATAAGGATATTTAAATCTACATAAATTCATATGAATAATCATAAATCACATTTTGGGGTAGCATAAATATCCCCATCAAAGAAATAAGTGGTGAATATTGAATGTGTCCCATAGAAAAAAAAGTGAGAATGAAATCCCCTACCGCCAATCTAAATTCCCCTATACATGTCTGAAATTCTTATATAATGTAGAGACCCAATTTTTTTCTTAAACCTCTATTAAATTATTTTAATGAAAAAAAACATTAAATAATTACATGAGTAAGATACAAAGGTTTAGTATCTTGGGAGAATTAGTACCAGATAACCCCTTTACAAAATGAAACATTATCATTTACTTAATTTCTTATTATCTAGATTCTTATTGGCCCATTGTGTTCTCCTTTGTATTAGTAATTAGTTGAGGATATAAATCAAATAAACCAGTGAGATAAAATTCCTATAAGATGATAGATAAAAAGATGAATTAATATAACTGAGGGTAAGTATATTCATCATCATAACATCATAAAAACAATCATGTGATGAAGCATTAAGAAAATTAAGGGAATGTGGAAATTCATACAAATGAATTTTCATGTCTTAGTGGTAAACTACAACACATATTTGTATAAAAATAAAACCATGTTCATGTATATTAAAATTTTTCTCAGGATATACATCAAATTACCCAATTCATTGTAGCACTATATAATTTCTATTGAACCCATCACATCATATCATTTATATTCCTCTATATAATTTGGGGTTCACCCATCACATCCTAACATATACATTACCATGCAAGCCAAATGGAACATATATAAATCTTTCACATAAAATAACCCATTGAAATAGCAATTGGAGTATGTGGATTTCTTGAAATAGTGTTGGAATGTATTTTCGTGGAGCTAAGTTGAGATTCCAAGACTAGATCCTCAGATTTTCATCCTCTGTATCTACCTCCCAGTAGTTCTTCATAGATTAAAACAACCTCATATAAATATTAACCTCTCTCATGGTGTCATGGCCAAGGTCGATGTTGATAATATTATAAAAGTCAAATTCATCAATGAAGTCTATCAACCTATTTTTTTAGTCCACATCATACCCATTATAAATAAGAACGAATATGTTAGAGTCTAAATCAACTTCTTGGATCTAAACTGCAATTTTTTGAAGAACAATTTCCCCCTTCCTGTAACAAAGTTGTTATCTTATTCTACCTCAAGAGTCTACGCTCACTCCATCATGGATGGGTATTTTGGATTCCATCAAATCTGAATATCCCTAGATCATGAATAATCCACCACCATTAGAGCACAAAAAGGAAATATATATTACCAGGTTATGCATTTTAGTTGAAAAAATTTGGTTCCACCTATTATTACACCATACACTGAATATTCATGCTGATCCTAGAGACAATAGTTGAATTCTAAATGGATGATCTAGTGGTAAAGTCCTACCAGTGTAAGGACCATATCAGTTATCTAGAGATAGTGTTTGTCTTTATCCCCTCATGACATATGAAAATGAAGCCATTGAATATTTACTTCAGGGAAAACTTTATAATGTTCCTTGGTTTTGTCCTTAGATAAAGAGGCATCAAGATCAATTCCTAGAAGATCAAGGCTATCAACCAAATACCTCAACTATGTAACCTCCTAGAGCTCCAATGATTTCAGGGCCACATATCATGAATACGGAGTTTAAATGAAAATATGGCCAAAAAGTGTAATCCTTTTCCCAACTCATGAAGTAATGTGTTTTCCATCAGTGGGATGGTGATTTCCAGGCTACCTTCAAAGAGATTAAGAAATATTTTCATCATCTTTTAGTTCTGATGCCACCCATCTCTGGAAAGCCACTGGTCCCTTACGTAACCACCCAAAAATGATCCCTCAATACCCATGTCACCTATAAAAATATTAAAGGGACTAAAAACAGTTGATACAATCTCAGCTACATGCTCCATAACATAGAGACCAGATATTCCTCCCTCGAGAGTAGAAGCCTAGCATTGGTTTTTGCAATACAGATGTTGCCGAATTTTCTACAGAGTCATGTGATACATATGGTTTCATGTACGGACCAGTTAAAGTATATAATGATCCACCCCATGTTGAAATAGCATATAGCATGGTGAGGACTGATCCTTTAGTAGTTCAACATCTAGTTCATTCTGTAGAAACCTATTAAGGTTCAAGTACTAGCGGAATTCCTTTTTTATTCATCGATCTCCCATAGAGAAGTTTCTATATATTGACATCCCAAATGATATCATCCTCTCAGTGAATCAAACTAAGAATTGTTCATATATTCACTTTTATGGAGCCTCACAAATACTGACCGCTATGAGACATAATGATCCTAGACTCAACAGAGTAGGCATGGGTACCATCTTCATCATGCCAACATAGGCTGCCATGCCTTATTACTTCTTACTGTCATAAGGATGTACCAAATATGAGGAGGATTATCAGTCCATATTCATCGGTATTGATTTAGACTTTGAGATCGACATTCCTTGACTACATGTGATGGTGGAATCTGAAATACTCATCAAGTAGGTCAACAGTGACTACGTCATCAAGAAGTAGGATCTGGCACCCTGGATAGAGCGCACCCACCAAATGATGGTCCAGTTACCTTCCCAGCCTGAGGTCATTCATGTTACTTGATGATAGACTAGTCTTTATGATTCCTTGGCATTCCTTACCGCTTCTTTTATTGAGCCTCAGGAGGAATATTTGATCATCCATGTGCCACATCAAAGATTCATCACTCTCGTCAGTCTAGACAATGATGATAGGTAGCAAGTAGGCCCTGTCACTTCCATTTCATACATATCTGGACCCCTATATACCCTTCCACAATAGAAGATACCCATGATTGGAAAATTTATTTTCTTGAGTACCTCAAACAAGATAGTGTCCCAAAACATAGAGTCGAATGTGATTAAATCCCATAACTTGTAGTACAGGTCACCCTCTAGAGTGGTCCCACCCTTGAGTAGATCCTCTATAGATATGTTTTCAATGGATTAATCCTCCACTGTATTGATGTAGATGGGATTTTTCAAGTTATGCAGGATGTTCATGCCATTTTATGAGGATCTCATTATGTAGGGTCAATGATCTCCCCCAGATATGAAGGTTAGGCTACTTCTAGCCCATCATGATCAATGACTACATCGAGTTCAGCAAAAGCTGTCACACATTATAGATTAATTCCATCTTTGTGCATTAGACACTACAGTCTATCAATAATAACATGTACTCTTGTCTCACTACGTTCTAGAAGCTATATGTAATGGGACCATATCCACCAGTGAAAAATTTCCAGTTCAGGATTATCCTGAATACCACATATTTCTTTTACAAGTGGGCAGAGTCAATTTACTAAAGTAAGTCAAGTATCATTTTATCATTGAGTTCTTGAGCTCCTACATGGTTCATTAATTTGGTGTCCCCCATATCAATCTCATTGATAACAACACCAAGTTCTGAGTAACTAAACTAATAAAATTTTATTCCAAGTATAATATATGATGTAAACATACTTCTCGCTATTATGAACAATAAAATGGGTATATTGAGGTGTTTAACAAGACCCTCTCCAACATCCTGCAGAAGATGGATGGTTAGAACAAGAAACATTTCAGGGAAAAGTTCCCTAATGATCTCTAGGATTACTAGATGACAGCTCAAAATTCCACCATGGGGATGCCATATTATCTTGTCAATGGAATAGAAGTAGTCTTTCCCGATGAGATTAAATTACTGTCAGTCCACTTAGCCATATATGATTTACAGATGCCAGAAAATGTGATAGAATCCCTTCTAAATGAATTGGAAGCCTTTTATGAGAATAAACTATGGGCCATGATCAATTTGGAGAAGCACCAGAATAATATTTCCATGGTTTTAAATAATAAGGGTCATATTCACTTATTCCATCAGGATGACATGGTTTTCTCCCTAAGGATGCCAATGATACCTAGTAGTAAGCGACCAAAGTTGGAGCCCAAATTGGATAGACCATGCATCATCCACAAGGTCTACGCCAATGGTGCATAATCTCTAGTAACCATGAGGGGTGACAATATTACTCCTCCCATTAATAAAAATTTCCTCAATCAAAACATTACAAGAGCGCCCCTTCATCTTGCATGATGGTAAAATAAAAATTGAAAACATGCCTTATGATCCGAGCACAATTACCATAATCTATGATCTACCATATGTCTGAGCCACATGAAAATAAACTGTGTTGAAACCATTCAACTTTACCTAATGGCGTTAAACTGCACATAACCTCTAGAACTATGTGTGGATTGATTTCATCCCTTATAGGATACATAGGAACACTCAGTTATTTCACCTTGGGTCCAGCCCTTGGATCCTCGACCTTTTTTAGCCCCTTGGCCCTATCTTATTGTCTGAGTTCTAAGATCTTAAACTATGATCTCACACATCCTATATGAAATTAGTCTATACCTTCCTTCTTATAAGATTTTAAATTGATCATCATTCATGGTAATTTTTTTATGACATTAAAAGTTAAGTACCCCTTCTTCCTGCATGATGTTAAACTTCACAACGTGTTGCCAAAATATCCATCTTCAGGACCCTTGGCCTATGTATCCTCTAAAGATTTCATTATTTGGTGTGGACCTCTTTGTTACTCATTCACATTAGGTTTACAATTACTATTTTATGTTCCCACTGATTATTGACGGAATTTCATATCACATATGTCCTTACCGCGTGACGTTATAATGCATGGAATTTGAAGAACTACTTATGCATAATTTTTTGATCTCACAAGACACGTAAGGATACCTAGAAATTTTTTCCATTGGTGCAATCCCATGTTCTTCCATTCCTTTTCCCAGCCTCATGGACTAAGTTCCCCTTTGTAGGGATGTGTGGTGTGGCTGGGAATTCTTTTTCCAAACTCATGTGGGGTTTTTAGTATCACACTATGCACACCCCCCTCGAGACATTATTCTACCATCTATGTTCTTACCTCATGATGTAAAACCGCATGGGACCTATTGAAATATGTATAGATTTATTCCTTCCCCCACATGATATGTTGGAACACTGAATCATTTTTCATCGGGTCTAACCATAGTTTGATCAACCCATTTTTTCCATTATCCTTACTCATCCTTTTGAGTCATCTTCCTTGTTGAACTCCAAGATCTCTATCTTTCCACATCAATAGGATCAGATGAACCATGGTATGGGACTTAGAGTACTGAATTACGCATGTAAATTTTGTCATCCCATCACCATGCTTTACATACCCATCATTTGGGTTCTCATCATCTTTGACATATGAAAGGACCCCTAGACGACCTGATCACATTCCAGTTGGTCTCACCCACCATCGTAGGTCAGCATCCCAAAGTCTCTCGATTGAATATTTGATACAAATACCATGTTGAAAATATGGTGAGTGGTCAATCATAAGTTAATTTTTCCCACTCCAAGTCACATGATGTGGATACTATGTTTCAAACATAGATAATAGTTATTCTCTGTCATTAACGCCAACTCAGTCACACCCCAAATGTTTTTCTAATTATTCACTTTCCTTCATTCATACTTCTGTCTAGAAAAAATTTCAACACCCTTGGTTTCGTTCTTCCATGTGACTTTGTGCGTTAAGTGGGTAGACTGGGGTCATGGGGTCATCCTTGGCCCCCACACCCCCATTTTATTTTCATGAATTTACATGTGTTTTATTGATCATTTCTACCTCTTGTGTCCCACCAATACTGGAAATTCACCCTTTACCAATGATTCCAAACTGCTGGTAAAGGCTGGATAACTGTTGGTTTAATATATACCAACGGTTATCCAAACCATAGGGAAGTGATCCATAGAGAAATACATATGCCACTAGTTTCTGAAAAACCTTTGGTATATGTTAGGAAATCTACATTATACCAATGGTTATGTCAAACTTTTGGTATAACTTTTCAGCAATGGTTTGAAACCATAGGTAAATATACTATTACAATGGTTTCAATCCATTGGAATATAATTTTGTATAGCTTTTCACCAATGTTTTACACAAACCGTTGGTAATGGATGGGCATTACACTATATCCCAACAGTTTGTAATCCATTGGGATAGTGTTTTTACCAACGGATCTCTTAGAACCGTTGGTTAAAACCCAATCACAACCCTATTCCAATTTTTTAGAACCTTTGGCATAGTATTTTCGATGAAATTCAGGTAGCATCCTGCTACAGGCTACCCTTTCTCCATTTACAGCTTCCCAACTCCAATTAACTGCAATAACCATTTATAACACACACATATACACAATTAATTCATATCGATTTAAATCATAATGCACCCTGTAACTATACACATACAAAATTAAGACATAATTAATAAGGTAATTATAAACATACATAATTGATTTAGAATTCAATTCAGAATTAAGATGAAAATTACATGTGCAATTCCAAATTCAATTCATTATTGAATACTGAATTGAATAAATATATAATTTAATTATAAATTATGAATACATTATTTAAAAAACATAATACGTAATTATATGTGTTATAAAGAATTAAGAAAACATACAAAATTTCATTTTGTATGACACATAAATGATTGAATTCAGAAATTAGAAGCTAATAACCCTAAAATAAATAAATGGATAAATGACTTCATCCAAACAAAAAAATAATTCCCCTTGGTTTGGGGCGGGTGTCTTTGAACGTAGTGATGATGATAATGGGTGTGTATCAATGATCTTGTGTGATATAGGGAATGTAGTTTTCCTTGGCGTATTAAATGTCATATGTTCTAGAATAGGGGTAGGAGTTCCTCAAGTGAGAAGTAGATTTTGTGAGGCTGGACCATGGATCCTTGTGCTAAAATATCAACACAATCTGAATATGTTTGGCCAGTTTTACGTATGCTAGTTGTTTTTACTTAAAATGATGTACTTTTTAAAAAAAATACATACAATTTGAGGGATACAGGCCACACTGTGACTTGGATTGAGGCGAGGTTGACACTTACACGTCACATATGACATATGGATCATTTTCCTAATGTATCAATACAATCTAAATGCATTTGGTCAGTTTTGCGTATGAGAGTTGTTGTTTTCACTTAAAATGTTGTCCATTTCAAATAAAAGTGAGACACTTTGAGTGGTACCAGCCACAACATTCCTCATATTGAGGTGGGGTAGACTCTTTCATGTCACAAATGACCCATGGATCATTGTGATTAAGTATCAATATAATCTGAATACGTTTGGTTGGCTTTCCTTATTCCAATAGTTTATACTTAAAAGAGTGTCCATTTTAAACAAAAGAAAGTAACTTCAAGTTAATCCAGCCACACCATGCCTTAGATTGAGGTGGGGTTGACTCTTATACATCACAAATGACCCATTGATCATTTTCTTAATGTATCAATAGAGTTAAAATGAATTTGGTTGTTTTTCTGAATGCCAGTTGTTGTTTCCACTTAAAATGTTGTCCTTTTCAAATAAAAGTGAGACACTTTGAGTGGTACCGGCCACACCGTGCCTCAGATCGAGGCAGGGTTGACTCGTACACATCCAAAATGACCCATGGATCCTTTTTATTAAGTAACAACACAATTCGAATATGATTGGTTGGTTTTTCGTATGCTAGCTGTTATTACTTAAAAGGGTATCCATTTTAAACAAAAGAAAGGCACTATGAGTGATACCAGCCACAAAATGCCTCAGATTGGGGTGGGGTTGACTCATACATGTCACATATGACTCATGGATCATTTTCCTAAAGAATAAATAGAATCTAATTTTTTTGGCCAATTTTTCGAATGATATTTATTGTTTTCACTTAAAATGTTGTCAATTTGAAATAAAAGTGAGACAGTTTGAGTGGTACCAGCCACATCGTGCCTCGGATTGAGGTGAGGTTGACTCGTACACATCAAAAATGAACCATGGATCCTTCTCCTAAAGTATCCACACAATCCGAATACGTTTGGTCATTTTTTTGTATCCCACTTTTTGTTTTTACTTAAAACAATGTTCATTTTAAACAAAACAAAGGCACTTTGAGTGATACCGGCCACAATGTTCCTCGTATTGAGGTGGGGTTGACTTGTACATGTCACATATGACCCATGGATCGTTTTCCTAATGTATAACACAATATGAATGCGTTAGGTCAGTTTTCTGTATTCCAGTTGTTGTTTTGACATAAAATGTTGTTTATTTAAAACAAATTAAAGACACTTTGAGTGACACTAACCACACCGTGCATCATATTATGGTGGGGTTGAATCTTTCATGTCAAATAAGACCTAGGGATAATTTACCTAACGTATCAACAGTATCAGAATGTGTTTGGTTGGCTTAATATATTCCAGTTGTTTTTTCACATAAAATTTTGTCCATTTAAAATAAAAGTGAGACACTTTGGGTGGTACCAGCCACACCATAATTCAGATTGAGGAGGGAATGACTCGTACACATCAAACATAAACCATGGATCATTTTTCTATGTTATCAACATAATCTGAATACATTTGGTCGGTTTTCCATATGCCAATTGTTCTCACTTAAAATGGTATCCAATTTAAATGAATGAAAGAATCTTCGAGTGATACAGGCCACACCGTACCTCGTATTGAGGCGGGTTTGACTCATACACGTCACATATGGCCCATGGATAATTTTCCTAAAGTATCAACACAATCCAAAAGCATTAGGATGGTTTTCTATATATTAGTTGTTGTTTTAACTTAAAATGTTGCCCATTTCAAATAAAGGTGAGACACTTTCAGTAGTACCAGCCACACCGTGCCTCAGATTGAGGCGGGGTTTACTCATACACATCAAAAATGACCCATGGATTGTTTTTCTAAAGTATCAAGACAATATAAATGCGTTTGTTTGGTTTTCCGTATGTAAATTGTTGTTTTCAATTAAAATGTTGTCCATTTCATATAAAGTGAGACACTTTGAGTGGTACCGGCCACACTGTGCCTCAATTGAGGAGAGGTTGACTCGTACACATCAAGAATTACCCATGGATAATTGTTCTAAATTATCAACACAATCCGAATACGGTTGGTCAATCTTCTGTATGCTAGTTTTTTTACTTAAAAGAGTGTCCATTTTAAACAATTGAAAGACACTTCGATTGATTTCGGCAACACCATGCATCATATTGAGGTGGGTTAGACTTGGACAGTCACATATGGCCCATTGATCATTTTCCAAAGGTATCAACACAATCCGAATGTGTTTGGTTAGTTTTCGTATGCCAGTTGTTGTTTTGATTTAAAAAATTTTCCATTTAAAACAAAAGCAAGACACTTCGAGTGATACCGAACACACCATGCTTCATATTGATGCGGGGTTGACTCGTACAAGTCACACATGACCCATGGATCATTTTCATAAAGTATCAATAGAATCTGAATGTTTTTGGTTGGTCTTTCATATTCCAATTGCTATTTTCACTTAAAAATGTTGTCTATTTTAAACAAAATAAAGACACTTCAAGTGATACCAGCCACACTATGCCTGAGATTGTGGAAGAGTTGACTCGTACACATCACATATGACCCATGGATCGTTTTCCAAAAGTATCAACACAATATGAATGTGGTAGGTCACTTTTCTGTATGCCAGTTGTTATATTTACTTAAAATGTTGTCCATTTCAATCAAAATAAAGAGACTTCAAGTGATACCGACCACACCATGACTCAAATTGGGGAGGGGTTGACTCGTACATGTCACATATGACCCATGTATCATTTTCCTAAAGTACCAAAAGAATCCAAATGTGTGTGGTCAGTTTTCGGTATATCCGTTGTTGTTTTCAATTAAAATGTTGTCTATTTCAAATAAAAGTGAGAAACTTTGCGTGGTATCGGCCACTCGGTGCCTCAGATTGAGGCGGGGTTGACCCATAGACGTCCAAAATGAACCATGGAACCTTGTGATAAATTATCAACACAATCCCAATACGTTTGGTCATTTTTCTGTTTGCCAGTTGTTTTTACATAAAAGGGTGTCAATTTTAAACAAAAGATAGACACTTCTAGTGATATCGGCCACACCATGCCTCATATTGAGGCAGGGTTGACTCATACATGTCACATATGACCCATGGATCGTTCACCAAAAGTATCAACACAGTCCGAATGCATTAGTTTATTTTTTCAAAACTCTAAAACCCACTTTCCCATTTGGATTTATGGTGAATCTTGAAGAGAGCATAGATTGGGATACAAGATGCCGAATTAAGAGTGTGATTGTCTCTGTAATCAAGGTAGGTGTTCCTTATTATTTCGTGCATTGTCGTGATGTTTTATAAATTCTGAATCACTCCTCCCCCATTCTTGGGGTATCAAGTTAGGGGGCTTCTCCGGGGTTTAGGGACGGGGGTGGGAGGGCTGTCTGGGGGGCTGTCCAGGGTTCAGGAAGGATGGTGGGGGCTATCCATGGTCTATGGAGGAGGTTGGGGGCTGTTCATGGTCCAGGGAGGAGGGTGGGGGATGTCCAGGGTCTAAGTAGGAGTGGGGATGTCTGGGGTCCAAGGAGGAGGGTGGTGGGATGTCAAGGGGGTTGTCTGGGGTCCATGGAAGAGGGTGGGGTGGGGGGGCTATCCGAGGTCCAAGGAGGTTGGTGGGGGCTGTCCGGGGAGCTGTTTGGGGGGTTGTCTGGGGGCTGTCTGTGGGGCTATATGGGGTCTAGGGAGGAGGGTCGGGGCTGTCTGGGGGGTTGTTCGGGGGCGGACTGGGGTATAGGGAGGATGGTGGGGGGCATTCTAGGGTCCAGGGAAGAGGGTGGGGGGCTGTCTGGGGGGATGTCCGGGGGGCTATCCGGGGTCCGGGGCGGAGGGTGGGGTGCTGTTCGGGGGGCTGTCTGAGGGGCTTTCTAGGGTCCAGGGAGGAGGGTGGGAGGTTATCTTGGGGGATGTCTGGGGTCTAGGGAGGAGGGTGGGGGGCTATCTGGGGGCTGTCTCAAGTCCTAGAAGGATGGTGGATAGGTTGTCCAGGGTCCAGGCAGGAGGGTGGGGGCTATCTAGGGGGCTTTCTGGGGGGCTGTCCAGGGGGTTGTCTGGGGTCCAGGGAGGAGGGTAGGGGTCTGTCTAGGGGATGTCTGTGGGACTATCCAGGGTCGAGGGAGGAGGCTGGGGGGCTGTCCGGGGGGGCTGTCCGGGGTCCAGGGAGGAGGTTTGGGAGGCTGAAAATTTAAGTATTGGAATCATCAAAAGAAATAAATGGATTGGTTCTATGTCTATAGGGAAGGAGTCAATTCCATCATCACCATCTTTGAAAATATGTCTTGAAATTACTTCAACTATGACACAAAATTCAGGTCAATGTTGGACTTTGACATAAAAGACTAGTTTATTAATTGATGGAAATACATATGGATCTTTGGTAGCAAGAGTGATAGTCATATTATTTACTCAAAATCCACAATCATCAATAAATGTTCCATGTCTCTTGATCGAATCAAACCAATGGAATTTCATCATGATGACTCATCCATGAGAGTAATAATCCAAAATTATTATTTTTTCAACCACTCCAAGTAACCCACATTTTCAAATCATAGTCTGCTATCTGATGCACTAGCATAACAATCTGTTGTGGTGGTAACCATAATGCCATAATTTTGTCTTCCCATGTTCTCTGCTCGTTTAGTGACAATAAATTTGTAACCACTGAGATTTACAGTCACAAACCATGGTATTAGGACCAAATGACAATGATCTTATTTCCTCAAAGACGTAGTCAGTAGGAAAACTCAGTAACTACAATATAAATTAATATTAAACATAATAAAATATTGATATAACTATTTTAAACAGTAATATTATTACCTTCAACTTTAACCAAGAAGAAAACTTTTTTTATGCAACGTCTCCCTCCTTCTCAAAGATAAAGAACGATGCTTTCTATTTATCATTGTTTTACATTCCTTATAGATAAAAAATATTAATAGTTTAAGAGATGTATATGTAAGATATACATATTCAATTTGTTTACATAATGTAGTTATCGAACAAATCATAGTTGAACAAAACTATGTGATGTTCCATCTCCCCCTCATGAAGGCTTAATGTTTTCAATGTTTATGATCTCGGAATTCCTTTTGTTTGAGGAAGTGATGAAAAAATGGGTTCAATTTGATCATAATTTTATTCTTCATTTCTCATTGGTCTGTTCATTCCTGTAGTATGATCAGAAAAATACATTGAGTAGAAATTCATACCTTCTTGATCCATGTATCCAATCACGATAGAACCTTCGGGATGATTCCTATTTTAGACATAATAATTTAATGTGTACTTAATTCATTCATTTGGATACATCCAATGAAAAGAAATAGGTCCTCCGAGAAGTATTTCATCAGCAATATGGATAGTTACATGCAACATGCGTGTTAAAAATTATGAAGGAAATATTTTCTCCAACTCACACAAAATTAATGGGTCATCTGTCAACATTTTTTTTAGGAAAGATGTGGAAAAATTCTTAGAAAAAAGATATCTAAACAAATGTAACAATGTAATAACAGTCACCCATAAATTATTAGACCACAGATGATGGATTGCTATTGGAATCCACTCATATAGAAGAATGTTATAATCCTAAGTCTTCAAAGATTTTATCTTCAACTCTCCTCTGTTGAACCATTTAGATATTTTTCTTGAATAGCCATCAGGAGCTCTAACAGTCTCTAATACATCCAAAAATTGTTTTTTTCGTAGGTTTCATCACATAAGAAGCGCATGGAACTTTCCATTTATGTTCATAGATATGCAGATGATGCAATTCTGGTCTGATGCCCCAATCCACTATGTCACTTTGAGACCATAAATCAGCTTTTCTCTTTCCCTTACAATTTAGAAGTGTCGAAATAATAATTTCACATATATTCTTTTCAATGTGAATTACGTATAAGAAAGGTGGTAACAAATTTGTTGACTAATAAGGCGAATAAGAAAACATACTCATATTCCTCCAATTTTAACAGGTATTAGTGGAAACATTCTTTCTCTTTCCAGATTTCATTTGACCCTTCCCGAATGAAAAACTGAAATCTTTCAATTCATTAAGCACATCAGTTTAATGCATACATGGAGATGGATCATTGGTCTCTATGGTATTATCAAATCTTAGACGATTATTTCTATATGGATGATCTATTGGAAAGAATCATATATGTCCCATAAAACTGAAACTACAATGATGTTTCAGTCTTATGGATCATGTATTCTTCATAAAAAGATGACATGACAGTTTTCCCTTCATGCTCCATCTCGACTTCATTTCATAAGTCGTAAAATCATTGATCAACCGCATAAGCACTGCACGCATCTAAAATATGTCCTCCTAATATGCACTGTATGTTCGTACACCAACATCCCAAAGAAGTTTCAAATATTTTATTAAAGGTTTCATGTTTACATCAATATCAATGTCGAGATTAAAAGGGCCAGATATGAGTATACTCATGAAAGTGAAAGGGTTTTTCATACACAACCTTGGGGGAAGATTATAAATGTGTTTAAAAACTAGCCATTTGTTGTGCAAAGTAAGCATCTTCTCAAAAATATTAGAACCGTCGCATGAAAGATCTAGCCTCACATTACGCATGTAAGCTACCCAATCAGGATATCGAGCATCAAATATCTGCCATGAAAATTTATCTACAGGGTGAACTAACTCATCATTTGTCTTCTTTCTCTCGTTATCATAAAATCTCATTTTTATTGATATTTCATCATACATAAAAAGATTTTGGATTTTGGGAATCAATGGAATGTTCCACATTACCTTTTGTGTCATGAGGGATGGTGTTCCATAAGATTTTGACTTCGAGCCGAATGTGCCACATTTTATACAATCATTTCATTCACAGGATTCCTCCCAGAATAAAATGAAATCTTTTGGGAAGGCATTAATATTGTTTCTTGAAAACCCAAGTTCCTCAACTAAATCCCATGCCATATAGTGGTTGGAGGGAATATCTGCATCATTTGGAAGAAAAACCGTCAAGAAGATAATAATTTAATCGATTGTTGTATTTGAATTCCTATACATAGATTTCCCATGAAACATTTGGATTAAAAACTCATGGTTTTTAATTTTATTTCATTGTCGATATACTGGAGTCGTAGCAGCATCATTCAATTTTTTCACCCTGATAACATCATCATTTTTATTAAAAGCATCATGTGTGCTCATATCAATGTCTTCTTGGGTCGAAATCCTTTCTTTTTCATGATTATGAATAAACAGAAACCAGTCATATGACGAATTCTTCTCTCCAGTCCTCTCATTTGGATCATCAGAAATTTGATATTTCATTATCTTCCCATTGTGATACCACACATAGTAGTTTTCGTGAAAAACTTTTTTTTTATGTGGTATCTAACTTCTTCATGGATCAACCAAGTTCTACTAACACAATTGGAACCTGGGAAGTGTATGTGACCACTATCTGAAGCATTTTGAAATGAAAAATCTAAAAATCTATCTAACTTGTTTTAAAAATATCTTGATATCCTATCTATTTAGTTGATCCATATTTTATCTATTCTGTAAAGAAATTGTTATATGTCATTTCATCAAAACAAATTCAATAAGATTGATGTTTCATTGAAAATATTTTTAAGTTAATGAGAATTTTTCACATTATATGAAACAATAATTGACACACTACACTATATGAGAATCATAATATAAAACAAAAAAAACAATATATTTATAACAAAATATCTCTGAAGAAATATACATGAGTGTATAAGATCATGTACACTTGTGGAGGAGAAATATTCAAGAGTTGAATAAATTTTAGATCGATGAAATTTTTTATTTTAGTAGATAATTTGAGGGATCACATAAATTACCCAAGGGGGAGGGGGTGTCTAGGGGTGTACGGGGTGTCCAGGGGCTGGTGGGGATATCCAAGGGGTCAGAGGTGTCCAGGGGATGGGGGAAGTCTAGGGGGTCAGGGAGTCTAGGCGGGTGGGCTGTCCACAGGGGTGGTCGGGCTGTCCAGGGGGTAGGCGGTGTCCAGGGGGTGGGCGAGCTGTCTAGGGGGGGGGGTGAGAAGGGTGTCCAGGAGGTGGGATGGGCTATCCAGGGGTTATAGGGTGTCTAGCGGGTGGGAGGCTGTCCATGGGGGTGGCGGTGCTGTCCAGGGGGGTGGTAGGGTTCTCCATGGGGGTGTGAAGGCTATCCACGGGGTGTGGCCGGCCTATCCACGGGGGGTAGCAGGACTACCCAGTGGGGTCATGGGTGTCAAGTGGGTGGTGGGTGGGTGTTCGGGGGGGGGGGGGGGGGGGGTTGGTGTCCACGGGGGTGGTGGTGCTGTCCCGGGGGTGGGTGTGGGGGGGGGGGGGGCTCTCCAGGGGTGGAGGTTGTCTAGGGGTATGAGTTTTCCAGGGGGTGGGCGGGCTGTCCAGGGGACGGTGGGGGTGGTGGGGCTATCCAGGGAGTATGTGTTGTGCATGGGGTGGGGGATATCCATGGGGGTGGGGCATATTCACAGTGGGAGTGGGTGTCCAGGGGGATGGGAGGGGCTGTCTAGGGGGGTACGGGGTGGGTTGGCGGGCTGTCTATGGGGGTGGCGGGAATATCCTGGGGGTACGGGGTGTCCAGGGGGTGGGTGGCCTATCCATAGGGGTGGGGATAGGATATCTAGGGGTAAAAGGATTCTAGGGGGTTTGGGTTGTCCACGGGGATGGTGGGGATATCCAGGGGGTTGGGGGGCAAGGGGGTAGGGGGGTTATTGCCAGGGTTGGGGGCTGTCCAGGGGGAACGAGGTGTCCAGGAAAGCCCACCCCCACCCCACATGGATAGCCCACACCACCACCCCCACCTAGACATCCCAACCCCACCTAGACATCCCACCCCACCCCATTTGGAAAACCAACACCCATCCCCGACTTGGACAACCCACCCCCACCACCTTGGACAGCCCACCACCCCTTGACAGCCCACACCCCCTTGACATCCAACACCCGCACCCCCCTCATATCTAGACAACCAACACCACCCCTCCCCCACCTGGAGATCCCACCCCCACCCCCTTGGACAACCCCACCCCTAGACAACCACCCCCCCCCCCCGACAGCCCACACCCCCTCCCACACCTGGATAGCCCACCTAACACCACCCCTGGAAAACCCACCCCCTCTCTAGATATCCCACACCCCTCCCCTGTACCCCCCCTGCCTTGGAAAGCCCATACCCCTCCCCCACCTGGATAGCCCCCCCCCCAGGATAGTCCCACCCCCCCTCCCATGGAAAATCCCACACCCCCCTCCCCGGCAGCCCCCCCCCCCCCCCCCCCAACTGGACAACCCCCCCTCCACCTGGACATCCACCCCCCACCTGGACATCCCACCCCACCCCCACCCCCACCTGGAAAACCCACCCCCACCCCCCCCTCCCTGGACACCCAACACCCCCTCCCCTATCTAGACACCCCACCCTGAATTCCTGGACAACCCACACCCCACCTTCTGGTAGCCCATACCCCCTACCGCACATACCTATATCCCCCCATACCCCCTGCAGCCCCCTACCCCTGGGATAACCCACCCCCACCTGGACAGCCCCCCACATCTGGAAAACCCCCTCTACCCCTATTGCATCCCCCCCTTAGGGTATTTTTATATAAAATAAATTTATTCATTATGAAATCCAACCTATCATGCATTAGATATTTCATTAAACAAAAAACATAAATTCCCACTAAACATAAAACATAAAACCCCACTACAAAAAAACATAAAACAAAACCTTTACCCCACTAAACATAAAATATAAAACAGACCCTTTACCCCCACACTAAACAAACCCCACTAAATAGACCCACTACCATGTATGAATTCTAGATAAAAATAAACATAAAACAAACCAAAGTGTATGGTACTCCAACAACAATAAATACAATTTAGCAGAAATCAAAACAACAAACATAAAAAAAAGGAAGAACACTAAAACTAATGTAACACTTACTAATTTTATGTTTAGTAATAAATATTTGTTTTATTGAAGAGGGCATTCATCTAGGAGGTTTTTCACGGCCAATAATACTTCGAGAGGAGGTCTGGATTAGGTCTAAAATCGAGCTGACTAGGAGCTGGGGCTCTAGGTATTTTGGAGGAAACTTTCCCCACAGTTTTTAAAAACTGTTGGAAAAGATTCTCCTTACCGAAGGTTTATCAAAACCATTGTTATACCTTAGATAAAATTGTTCTTTACCAAAGGTTGTGGAAAACTACTGGGAAATCATTAGAATATATAAACATTTCCAATAGTTTGAACAAACCGTTGGAAAAGGTTGCTTCTTTTACACTATAGCAACAGTTTCCTCAAACCATTGCTATTGTACCGTTTGGAAAACACCAAGTTATATTAGTGAACACTGAGAATGACTCACATGGCTTTATAGGATTTGATAAGTATTATACCCACATGGATAGTATCAACACCCTAAGGACCAAAATCATTGACCTTAAACTAGGAATTTAGGTCCCAAATTCCATGCATCATGACTTTAAACTGTGTGGGGATTCTCTCAAGAGATTGTAATGTGGCGTTGAACGCATTAGTCTTCATCCACATTTGGTTTCTTTTTATAACCACGTGGAATACCTTATCCTTCCAGTATGATCTCTACACCCTTAAACTAAGATTTTCAGTGTCCGAATTCACATGACATTAAACTGTGTAAGAACCCCGATTTTTGTCACTTGAGAAAATATCACCAATTTTTTGTATTGGTCGCCTTCCATGCTATCTCAAGAACTATGCCTTCTTTTATTTCTTTTCATTATGGGATATGTATCAACACCTAATAATCTCATCTGAGGTTTGGCCATAGACCCTTTCATCCTTCTGATTTATTTCGTCTTGGATCCTCCCAAGAGTACGTAGTGTGTTTGAAACCTTTCTCTGTCACATTGGGTTTTTATATTTGCGCAGTGCACTTCATTTGAAAGTACCTATACCCCCATCATCCTTATAGAATGTTGTCAATATGTATGGGCACATACATGCTTCACACATACCCTTCGTTTGGGTCCTCATTATCTTTCACATCTGAAAGTACCCCCAAGTGGTCTGGTCTTATGCCACTTTGGTTCACCGACCATCTTGGGCCAATATCCTGGAGGAACTCAAATGTCAACTTGAAACAAGTCCCATGTTGCGATTATGGTCAGTGGTAAATCCTGATATGTTTTTCCCATTACAAGTCACACAATATGAGTACTATGTTTTGAACACTCTCAAAATTTATCCTCTATCATTACACCACCACCATTATGTTCTAAATACCGAGTCCCATTATTCAAATTTTCCTACCCTTCAATCAATTCATATGTCTTTTTACGTTTATCAGTAATATTGGTCTATTTGGGGTTTTCTTTCCCTACATTTCTCCACCATTATTTTTCACACTCATATGTTGTGAAATGGTAATTCCACCCCTTGTTTCCCAAAACAATTATGGATCAAGTGGGCTTAGATGGTTTTGATATGTTTTTTACCCACATACAGGATTTCAAAAATTCCATCATCCAATACCTATGATGTTAAACTATGTTTCTGTGTCTGATGTGACATGAAACCATTGCATCCCTACCACTTGATATTAAACTGCTTTTAATTGATGAAATATGTATGGAATTGAATCCTGTCCTTGCATGATACATATTGTAATCCATAAATCTTGTTCTTGTGTCCTTCTGTAGGGGTTTAAATCCACATTTTATCCCTTCTTGGCCCCATATCCTATTTTGAGAATCTGTAGTGTTGTGTGGACCCATTCAGTCCTCATTCATGCCAATTTATGTACTATACCACACATCTCTACTTTAGATTGCACGTATCCTCAACTCATGAAATTAAAATTTAACCCATCCCTAAAAAAATTTGAGTACTCTCCAGGATAATTATGGGTTGGATTAGCTTCCTCACTATAGTGTATTTCTCCCACTAGGTTTCTTCTCTAACCACGTTGTATCTGAAGAACTACTTATAGATTGATTCCTACCCCTGTAGGATACATAAGAGCGTCGATTCCTTTTTCCTTGGGCCCAGTTTGAGGATCATTAACCATTGATGTCTATTTTCCCTTACGTTCCAAACTCTATAACCTTAAACTAAGATCTCTTACTCTCTATAACAAAACATTAAACTGTTGACCAAGGTCTTGGTAGTATGACATTAAACTACATGAATCATCCTATTCATATGATGTTAAACTATTACATACATCACCCTTACAGTATGATGCTAAATTTTGTGTCCATAGTCCTCATCTGGATGATATTAAAACTAAAATGTATTCTAGGTGCTTTATATAGAATTCATTTCTAGAAGTAGGTTTGATCTTGACTGAGATCTATATTCCCACCAAATGAGTTTTCATTATAGTGTTTTAATTTATAGAGTGATGGACTTCTATTCTAAAATCCCATCACTCCATCACCATGCTTTGTGTGACATTTATTTCAGATCCCCATACTCTTTCACATATGAAAGTACCCCTAGATGGCCTGGTCTCATGACAATTTGGCTCACCTACTATCTTGGGATAATATCCAGGATGATCTCAAAAGACAACTTGATACAAGTCTAATGTTGTGAAAATGGTCAGTGGTCAATCATCAATTGTTTTTTTTCATTTTAGGATATTACAATATGGATACTATGTTTCAAAAATCATAAGTAGTAATCCACCATCTTCGTCCACCCCCCCACCCACTGTGTTCGGAATTTTTGGTATTGTGGCTCACACTTCTCATTCTCGTTTATTCAAATTTTTTCCAACACCCTCGGAAAAGTCCCGCTCGTGCTCCATCGCATGTTGGGAAAGGTAGTTTGGATTTTTTGAGAACTCTATTTTAAAGTACCCTGCCTCTTTATATCAAGAAAATATGGGTGTCCAGTCAGACCTAGAGTTTTCAATCACGGGAGAATTCTCTGATATCCCAAGTAACCATTTGTGCGGTCATCCATTATCTCTCACACTGGGAATGACCCATGTGGGCTAAGGGATTGATTGTCGGTGTTTTTATAGATAAAATTGAAATTTAGTAATTAGAGTTTTAAATAACAATTTTCATTCATGCATTTTTTGGGAGCATGTGGGAAAAGGAAACATGACATAGTTTGGCCATAACATGGCCCCTATAAATTTACTCCCTCAATAGAATGGTTTAATTCCTCTACTCATTGGCATGTTGCTTCCTAGTTTTCCTACCTCTTCCCAATATTTTACCCCTCATCATCAAACATGGATTGATCATCATTATCCCTAGACTTTATTCAGTCCCATTCATCTTGGAAGTCCTCTATGTGATGGTTTGCCAATGCTAATTTTTATTAGGCCTATTCCAGTTGGTCTTTCAGTTTTTCAGCAAGCATTGTTGACTTAGTGGTGAATGTGTAATTATAAATTATCTTCCCATTGATCCATTGGATCAATTTCTCAGCCACTTTTTGTTTCTAGATATTTTCGGCCTTTTCCGGCATGGTTCGGAATCCAGGTGTTGACTACTCACCCGCAACCTCTCGGAAGGTAGTCTCAATCCAATGTGAGAAGATGTATTGAATCTACCTATCCAGTGCATAGATATCACAACCATGTGAAAAGATAAGCCATTTTACATATCCATTATGGTTTTGAAACATCAATGAGGAAGATCTTGATTAGATTCCATGATTCACACAGGTTCTTGGGACTATCTTTAGCTACATCAAAATTAGATTCATTAATATCTACAAGGCCAGTGGGTTAAAATGTGGGGAATGAAACTAGGAGCTTAGTAGCCGAATACTCCCGGGGCATAACATCTGAATAATCATGTTCTAGGTTGTTAGTTTGGTCCTCATCACTTGATTCTACCTCGAATATGTTAGCCGACTGGATCCTTGTTCTACTCTACCAATGGCTTCAACTATCACCATGATTGATTTCTCACCAGGAACTATATCTTGGCCATATTTTTTGCTCATATAAACAATATGACATCTTGATAAAGGGGATCTGTGTCTTATCTCCATCCATACCAACACCGCACCTTCCAGACTATGAACATCTCAGATAAAGTTTCTTTCAGTCACATTGATTGAGAAGAACAACAGGTGTGTCTAAAAGAGGTAGGAGACTTATGTTGGTCAAAATCTTAGTCTTGCCTCCATGTTTTCATAACTAGAATACCATGATGTGGTCCCTCGTATATGGTGTCAATATCTAAATGTTTTTGAGATGATTCCCTTGCTTTCCAAATAATTCATGATTCTACAATCATTGTTCATAAGGATGTGAGTCCTACAGTTTGGTCAACCACACCCATTGTAATGTCTTCTTCCCTAATGATAGCGGTGGTCTTCACATGGTCCCTCTACCCAAATAAATTTTGGTTGAGGGAATTGGATTATGTTAGAGGGGATAATAGCACAGGATGTTAGTTGGGATATACTTCAAGAGTTGCACTAGATCCTCACATAGAAGTCTCCTCCAAGGGCAATATTTTTAATTCCTCTGGAGAACCACCCTTGGAAACTACTTCCTCATCACCCATCATATGGTCCTCACCATAGACCTCTACCCACCAGTAACTCTCCAAGTCAAAAAAAGGGAAAATCTATGCTAGTTGTGCCACTAATGACATGGGAGGTATAATCTTCTTCAATGTCACCCTTACTCATTTTCATAGGGGCCGTGTGGTTATTTGGAAGTATACTAGTTCCTTAGGTTATTTTATGAACATTCATCCTATGTTTGGGGATACAATAAAGACATCTTTGTAAAAGAAAATTCCCCCTTTTCTGCATCCAATGTTGGTTCAGGTTTTTCTATTTTTTGAGCATTTATGTAGTGTTTGCAGAATTTCCAAAAATTCTAGGACTCTAGAAAGATATAATCAAGAGGAATCATATCATAATGTACAATATTTCTTGGACATTAGGGTCACCATGTGGAACCCCCTTGATGATTATCCTATCTCTAAGTCATTCTAGTTAGATCTGCTAGTTCTGGGACATCTAGCTCTCTTGATTCACCTTTAATTCACTCTTGTTCAAGGCACATTACCCTTAATTCTACCTCCTCATCACCATTACCTATTTTGGAACCACCAGCATGGAATCCCCTTTCTTCTTCATGACATAGACTTCAAGGTTCATGGACCACTACTCTACTTGCCCTAATTTTTGGCTTCTTCAACATCTTACATGGTTATGTATCTTCCCAACATCATGCATATTTGTGAATCAATCTGAATGAAGTAGTAGGTGGCCAATGATCATTCCGCATATTTCTATCATCCAGTGTGAATACAAAGTATATTTGGATCATCACAAATGGATGGTTCTCATGACTCACCCCCAAGTACACCTTTGGGGTCATCCACTGTATACATTACAGTCGTCTTGCGAACCAGTGTGGATTATATGGTACATATATCGGTTCACAGTCCACCCACATGACCAACATACCACTATGGAAGGATAATAGATACGATGACTTCTCTATAGTGTTTACTCCATCATCTATGAAATCTCTGGTCAGTAGGGGAAATGGGTGGAAGATGAATTTATTGTCTTTTGTGATCATTCTCAGCATAGTTTATGTGAAAATCATGAGAGGGGATATCCCTATAATATTTATAATTGCTGGGTGAGAATGTATCCGAGGTGGATAAATGGGATTATAGTATTTGTATCCTCCCATGTGACCATAAAACTATCTATATAGAAAATATAATGGCCCACACACCCGCAATGGCCTCATCCCCCCGCTGATGTGCTGGAGTAAATAATACAGCTTCACTAGAACCAGTATTCCTAGGTTCATTCTCTCTCCATGGGAATGTTTAACCTCCATAATAAATTTTCTTGCTCGTGTTCCAATGTGTGTTTCCTAACCAATAGCATCCACCCAATTATTATCATAGAGATAAATCCATTCAACCAGAAAATTGGCTAATCTCTATTCTTAATGATGCATCAAAAAATATTACACTGCATATCCTCTAGGATCCACCATTAAGAACATTATTTGTTTCACTATGGTCCCCTTAGATAGGTGGGGGTCTTACTTGTAGATTATGAAAACTATTTGTACTTTAAGTGGAATGTTCAAAAATTAACTATGCCACTACATGAAGTGGACGTTTTTGGTATTCTGCATGTCATCATATGTTCTCGTCACCAGATTCAATAATGCCTTTGACACAGACGACATATACTTCTCATCATACAAGATTTTCAAGGCAAGAAGAAACTCATCATACATCCTTCCTAGAATTGGTGTGTGTTAGAGATTTTACAGAGATACTAGATGTTGATTCCACCCTCCCCATGATGCTGGTCGAATGTGTTGGTATTCAATGACCCCCCATATCAGAAGTTTTAGAAATAATTATTTCTTCTAGGAAACATATAATTGGGAATACCTTGCTACTTCATATAGTCCTACTCACCACAGCACATGATCAAACTCAAAAATGGATGTGCACACCCAATAGGCCCAATCCCACTCATCTTTTATGTTTCTAGCCAAACGTAGATCCCAACAATTGATCCAACCCTTCATCTGGTTTTCCACATGTTTCAACGATGACAATCATATAATATAGTAGGGTCGTATCTTACACTAGCTCCCTACTTTTGATGTTGATTACAATGATTATAGAGGTGGTGCACTGTGATAGGGGTATGATCTTTCCCCACTGTATCCATATGATTCCCTATACCCCTGATATTATCATAGTGTGCCCCTAAACCAGTAGGTTGGCTTGTCTTTGCATTCCTCAAAAATGAAGACATCATCCCACAATCCAAAGTGGTACAGTGGTTGCCTCTTTCATAGTATGAAATCCTTCTGAGAATTAGACACCAGTTTCATCAATGATTTTTTGGGCTCATGTACTCCGAATGTACTCTCCTATCTAGATATTGTATTCCATTTCATCTCTCTGGGTGGCATCAGTGAGAAAATCTTCAGTATCCTCTTTGAATAGTCATCATCTTGAGACACAGAAAATTTTCATATTTTGTTCATAGAGACCATTTGCAGAGAACATTCACAGATAAACCTTGCACTTACCTCCCATCACACAGAAGCAGCAGTTCGCGATGCACTAGTTCGCTAAAAATTGTTTGCGGAGTAGTAGACCATGGAACTGATTCACCCAGTCTTGTTCGCAAGTTAGATCTCTTCATGAATAGAGATATTCAATGTAATCAGTCGCGATGATCTAGGTATGGAATAAAGAACCCGATGGCCCTTTTTATAGGAAATATCTAATTCGCTAATTGGGGTGACACATTGATCACCCATCACGGGGACCTCCACAAGTGCATCAGGGTGCCTTTCACCCTTCATGATCCTACATCGTGATTTGGAAAGTGTTTTCGGAAACATACCCACATAATTTGACCCTCAATTCTCATGGCTCCCATTCTAAGGGAGGGAGGGGAATTTTTTGGCCCCAAAATTCATTATCTAAAATGAATAAAAAATCCATTTTCGGTACAAAGATAAATGAAAATCTGAGTGGCATGGAAGTGTGGAGAAACCATAAAATGGGTCTATATCAAAAAATAACCTTGTCAATGACCCTTTGTGGATCCACTCAAAACTGATCTCCTATATGGAGTCCATCTCCCTTTTCGGGACCACATACAAAAATATCTTCTCCACAACATCCAACACCTTTTGTAAACCTGCTCACAAATGGATCTCCATCATAGAGTCTAACTCCATTCGCTAACCCACTCAAAACTAGATCTCCTCCATAGTGTATATCTCCCATCATGGACCCAATCTCACATGGGATCTACTCTATGGCTTGTTGCTCTCTTCTTGGACTAGCTCTCAAATGTATTCCCTTTTTAGGGACAAAATTTACTTCACAGTGTCCTAGTTGTTCTATATGGATGTCTCTACTTGCTTCACCAACCACCATCTCCTATAAATTGAAAGCTCTCCCCCACATCCAATCCATAATTACTCCAAATTTTGGCCTTTCCACCTCTCACAATTCTCTTCAAAAACCAAAAAATGGATCTCCTAAGGTACTAAGGATGTGTGATCTATGCCTTTTTTTAGATCTTTATGACCATACCTAAGGTTGGGATACCCTTTGAGATGGCCTTCTCCATTCTCAATGGAGGGATCCACATCGGGTTGCTCGTGGAACCACATAGCATTAACCCCTCATGGAGAACTCTGCATGATAAGATCTATTTGCTAGTGCGAAGCTACGATCCATCCTTGACCTACCTTAATGTAGCCTATTTATTTTGTGAAGTGTATTTCCTTCCCTAAGTGACTCTTTATGAGGCACTCTTCTTCAAAAAACATTCCCCTATTCAGCCTTCTAGTCCCATACGTCATGATTTCATGGTCCCTCGAGCGGTGATTCAGAATGTGTTACCCATCCTCAAGATTCTTCACATAGGCACAATAACAACTATTTCATCTAGAGATAGCCATAATAACATGATCCCCTTGGGTGAACTCTCATCTACCCCATTGATTCTTTATAATTTCATGTGCCTTCCCATTCCCAATTTTGTGTTGGTACATGTTAGGTATTTCCTAGAGGAAGGGGGTGAGTTATCCTCATCCAGGTTATAGGATGTTAAACTACCAAGAACCACACACCCCCATGCAAGACATTTAACTATGATTTATCACATGTGTGGAAGCAATGGGTGGACTAGATAGTGTATGGGACGGATAGCCTTTCTCTCTCCACCTTTTCAATCCACCTAATCTTTCCCTCTCTACTTTGTCACCATGTGCACTTCAGGAATCCTTTGTGTAATCCCTAACACAACTCGATAGGGTGCTCTCTATATGATGCCCATATATTTCTCATATGAAAAAATACCATTCTTAGGCTTCCCTCCTAGAGGAATCCCCAATTTAAATTTCCAAGGGCAACTATCAATGCGTAATCCTTGCACCATCTCTCGTGGATTCACCTATCGTGACATGATCGTCAGGTCCCTTACTGCCTCTTGTTTCTCACACTGATCATAGATCGCAATGTCTTAGAGTGAGCATCGGCCATGAAATCCTCTTGGGCCATCTTAGTAAACAAACCCCATGCCCCACTCTAAACTACTTGTACATTTATTTAGATCTATAGGGATACATAGGAAGCCTTATCGTGGTTAAATCCCATCATCCATTAGTCCTGACCACTTCATGTCGGCTCACCTTCATCCCACATGATACTAAACATTATTCTGGAACTCTGTGTATTTTAATCACTTTATTCTACATAAGGTACGTAGGAATCTTTCTTTGACGGTTCAACCCCCGAACAATGTTAATCTTTTTTCCTCCATCCTAGGGATGTACCCTCATAATGTGGGAATCTTCCCTTTTGGGATAGATCTTCTGGATCTACCACCATGAGGTGTTATGGTTAATTTAGTGCAGCAAACCACCCATAATCCCTAAACACCCGATCCATACTCCTCTAACCATGAGTATCCCTCTTGTGATGGGCTGCTAACCATGTCTAATCCCCGGCATGACTCTGGGTCACTGTCATTTGTTTACACCCTGATTCTATTCCCTCTCATGAACATTGTTGACATTGAGTCCCATCCATGGTTATACATAGGAAGACTTCCTATGGTTCAAGACCATCATTCATTTCCATCATGGTCTCTCCAATGACCCCCCTATGTTTTGGGGAAGATCATGCCTCAACCCAAGCTTCAATTTCCTTAGGGTCACATCCATGTTCCCATACTCATGAGCCACCTCCTCAAGTGACTAATCACCCCATACAAGAACTATGTGAACTTTAATCCCATCCTCCCAAGAGGGGTACATTGGAAACCTCCCTCGGGATCATGCCCAACACTATAATATTCACATCAATTTCATCCCATTCATATCACCCACTTCATTAAATCATACATCATCCATCATGATTCCTAACCGAGATGCCATATCATAGTGGGATCATACCATTCATACTGGCATATAACCATGAATAAGACATGACCATCTACTCCATCACCCCGCCATTATCACAGTGGGACCACATCTTCCAAATGGCTCATCATAGTGTGTATGATCCATTAAACCATGTGATTTATTCTCCTAGAGGCACTCAGGCAGTCTTAGTGTGAATTCCCCAAATCATACATTCTAACTATGAGGGTTTTAATTCCCTGTCATTGGGATTTCTAGCAATCCTCCATGAGGTTCAATCCAACCAAATGAAAAACATTTGTGTCCCCTTTAATGGGTCCCACCTCCATACTCCCCCCTCAGTGGTGTCCAGATCAGCCTTCACAATGTGACATCTTCCCTCTTTGGGACACATCACCTAGGTCCCATTCTCATTTGGTATTTTGATGCTTTAATCTGGTAAATCATACAATCACTCCCTCTTAGAGGGATGTACCCATGTGATCCAGTGTCAGTAATGTTCTTAATATTCAGATCCATCTCTACTAGATTTCAGACTCGCAACATACCACGTGTTAAACATGGGAAGTCAAGGAAAACCTCAGAGACATGACTCTAGCATAAACTACCCTGCAATAGATATGGGAAGCCTCAGGTTTTAGAACACTTGAAAATCCCTCTAATAAGGAAGAATACAGCTGTTACAATGGGCTAGCATCAAGACATAGCCTTGATGCCTTACTGTGACTAGTCCCCTGACCAAATGTTGCTGCCTTCGCTGGCCCCTTAGTGTCCCTAACAGAATCAGTGTAATTAACTTGAATCCACAAAGACATGGCACTAAGAATGTTATTCCCAAACAACATCTTAATCTATAACGGTGAAATAGACTATGCAATGAGTTCTGAGGAGGAATCCATGGAAAGAGTATATGCATTCTGTTATCCCATTTCAATCAAAGTGGAAAACACCACTCAAGAAGTAATGGATGACCCCCACCTTTGGAAAGCTAGGATTTTGGACAATATAACTGTCAGGGAACATCAAATTATGGCTCGACGTGACACACCTCGACTAAAAAGCATCATAAACACTCCCAAAATCAAAATTGTGTGAACTGATCATAAATACATCAAACAAATTCCCCTAGAATGCTGATTCAGAAATTTATAACTTATTGAAATTTCCATAAAATGAAAGTAATAAAATGATAAAAAAAACAATATATATATGTTTATGGTCCTAAATTAAATTATAAATGAATCTAATTTTATTATCTATGATGTTAAGTATATGGGAAGAATGGTTTCAACTTTTAGTTAAGATAATTCTAAATCCAATATCAATTCTTTGGGTTAAACATGAAATTCATTGATTATTTCATGCTAAGATTATCATTTAAATACATTTTTATTATATTATGTAGTATTTCATATTTTTATGTGTATTTATTTTGAGTACACATATTCCATTCATTTTATTAATTATCACTTCAATGATATGATATTTATTAGTGGCATTACATTTAAAATTTTCTTTATTGTATCTTTTTACAAAAATGTATTTTACATATTTCGTATGAATGTAATTTACTTCTTTGATGCCGCTTTAATGTTTTGATGATTCCTTTGAAAATTTACATGGTTACATTCCATAAATATGTATTCATTTATGAGTGGGTGACTTTGTAAAAACAAAAAATGATTTCAAAATATAAAGTTTTTTTCCTCGAGAATGTTTCTTTTATCCATGCATTCTGTGATATGTTTTTGTTATGGTTCCTAGGAATTATTTATGAGGATGGGTGGTTCCGGGGTAATACAATGGTGGGTTATTGAGTATTTTAGCTCTATTAAATTGGGTAAAAGAATGGAGTTAAATATTTAGGTTTCTTCTAAGAGATTGAGGGAATATACAGTGATGGTTATTCCAAGCGTAACCCGGGTGCTCAATAGCTGAGTAGCCAGAAGAGCTACTTTATAGGAAAGATTGATATCAAAATGATTCCATAAGTTACCATTGTGATTTATGTAGGATTTATATTGTTTTAAAATAAAATTATGATTACGTAATGCATGGTAATAGATTATTTTTTAGGGGTGAAAATTATAACTTTGTGAAAATGTTTTAATGTGTTTTTAAGTATTTGTGTACTATATTTTTCGTTCATCCACTTTACGTACCATTAAGATGTTTTTTGATCTCCAAAGATTTTAATTTTTTTCACATTTCTAATGATTAGAAGTGGAAAAAAAATATTTCATGATGTAATTATTCAAGATGTGTCATGAAATGAAATATTTTTTTATTTAAATGGGTATTCTTTTTTGTAAATATTTATAGTATATATTATTGTCCGCATATAATTTTATGGGATTCAATTTTTAATAGTTTGTACTAATTATTAATAAATATTAACCTAATTGAAATTTGGGAATCAAATAAATTAAATTCCAGTATAAATTCACTAGATAAGGCAATGCATTAGATAGGGTCCTTACAATTAGTATCAGAGCAGGGTTTAGATGAATTTAGAGGATATTATGTTATTTAAACAATGTTAAATATCCCATATAACCAAAACTGTTATTATAATATGAAAAATCCTTGATATTTATAGATGTTTTGGTAGACTGGATAAAAAAATAATGTTGTTGAGATATAAGGGGGATGATGTATTTTATTATTATAAATAATATGGTATTATCTTTACCCTCTAAAGTATTTTTTTTCAATAATTATGATAATCTTAAAGTGATTTCGATTTTAATATATTATGGTTAATTTTTTAAGTTGGAAGAAACAAGATCTTACAGAACATTCTTATCCCTCCCTGATTATTTGATCATCACTATTATTCTAAAATATTGTTTATATTATTTCGAAATCTTCTAGAGTATTCAAATCAACTGGATGAAATTATTTGAGTTATCCAACACATAATAATAACTACCAGACATTTAATGGTATTGGTATATTTTACATTTTAATTAACGATCTATAATCTTCAAACTCTATGAGAAATTGAAATACCAGAAGGGGCGTGAATGTTTACTTTTTGAATATAGGAAAAAATGATAAAAAGAAAAATGGAATATATGAAGATAATAAAATATGGATTCAAGGTAAGAGTTATTTTCTAATGGATAATATATGAAACAATAATTTATTTTTATTTATGAATTATCAGGATATAATTCATATCTTTTATTTGTTGGAATGACGTATAAATAAATAAATTTTCAATTCATGGTTAATGTATAATGAAGAATGATAAATGATTAATATGTCAAAGTATAAAGGATTAAAGAGTTATGGTAGACATAAGGATGATAAAATTTTTATGATTACTAGTATTATTTTGATGATGTGAGTACATTGGGATAATTTTAGTAATACTTATGTTTTCATGTAAAAAATGTTATTTAAGAAAAAAAATCTATTTTCTTTTGCTGGTAATAATATTAATAATTTGGATAACTGTAGGGTTTATAAGATCATTTATTTTTAGGTAATTATGGATTGATATTATTCAAGAACATATGTTTTATCATAATTTTATTTAGTCAGTTATGTTATAATGTATGTATATCACTATAATTTTGGGAAGCATTACACGAATAAATTAAACAAAATAAATTGATATTTTATTTGAGGGATAATGGTTATATTGTATTTTCGAGGAAAATATGATTTTATTATGTATTTAAGGTTTTTTATATAAATGAATATAATATCATGGAGATTATATGAGATGGGTATATACTTTGTAGTGTGATTCATTATGAGACATAAATGTTATATGGTTATAAATTTTTACACTGTCATGGAAGTCTAGATGAAAAAATCCTTATAATTTTTTGGTTTTAATCTTAGTTTAGAATATTTTGATGAATTTTATTGATTATTAATTTTTGAATGATGTATTTTGAACTTTGGAATTTAATGCTAAATTTTGGAGATTAATTATTTTTGGGAATTATTTTATCTTATCCTAACCGTTTTCGTTTTGGATAATTCCTTAATAAATGGGGAACATATTATTTTTCATTTTATGGATTTACTGATCCATACTTGTTTATTAAAGTGCTTCATGAATGAAAATCTCACAGTCATTAATTCCTGAAAAAAGATGAGTTTTTGTGGAAAATTCAATGGAGGATGAGAATCTACTTGTTATGTAAGTAAATATCGTTATGTTTTTATATTAGATGTCAATGAAATTAATCAACATTAGGAAAAATGATCTTGAAATAAATGTTATCCATTTACTTTTATTTTTGATAAATTAATATCCCCTTAACTGATCATAGAATTTTGATTTCAGGGCTGTTATCATTATAATGATAATTTCCTCTATCACTCTCCCTTATATTTTTATAACTAGTTTTATCTTCCATGTCAGTGTATTGTTACATAGAATCATAGTACTTTTTATCATAGGTGACCATCATACTTTCATCTCCTTCTTTTTTAGTGGACGTTTTATTAATAAATCTTCTAATGTGGGTTTAAATAATGGTATTATGATTAGTCGACCCCTAGTTACCAATCCAAAGTTCAAATTGTGAGGAAAAAATGTGAAAGGGGGGCGTAATGCATCATCTATGTATTTTAAAAGGAAACACCATGCATGATATCATAAATGATACACCACATCAAGCTGAAACCAACTAAATTTTATTTTGTAAATGTTACCATTATTATGTAGACGTTAAATTGGTATGATTGAATAGGAATAATTAACTTATGAAGTAAATATAAATTTAAAAATTAATATTAATGTTTTGATAATTTATTATAAAATAATAATAAAAAATAGTGAAGTATTTTTTTTATAAAAAACACAAATTTTCCTCAAAAATGATTTTTACTAATTATTATATAAAATTAAAATAATTAATATTTGGACATTTCAGAATATTTATTTTATAAAATTTACTTTTTTTGTGAAATGAACATTTAAAAATGAGTCTCTATTTAAATTTTGAGAAATTTCTGAACAAATTAATTTTGTGGAAAATAGTAAAAAATTATTGTCTTTTATATAATATAGTATCTTTTATGATATCATCCAAATGTAATAGTTTAGGTAATTATAAAATAATTATATTAATTTTGGAATTAAATATTTATAATCTTTCTAAATATATAATTAAATATGTTCAATTTATAGAAATTAGTGAATATACAATAATGGAACAATAACCTACCAATTAGTAATGTTACAATTAGGAATAATAATTTTCCCAGTACAATAATAACCTCACCAATGAATGTATAATTATAATATATATCTTAGAAATTAAAATATGAAATATTTATAGCATGGTATCAGTAAATAAATGTTTTAAAAATGATAAATTATGTGTCCGTATTTTTTTGAAATGTATATGTTTATTTACGATTTTATAATTAATATAATGATTTTAAATTTAATTTATTATCATAATGTATATTTAAAAATTGATATTTTTTTTAATTATAAGAATATTTTATGATATCATATTTAATTTGTCAATGTGTAATAAAATTAGTTATAATATTAAAATAATTATTTTTCGAATAAATGATGATTTTGGATTAAAAATAAATTTCTCATATATAGTAATTTATTATTGAAATATGTAGTCCTTTTTAAACTCTACATTTTTATAAGTTGTTATTGTGAATTTTTTGGATTTTTCTAAATTAGTTTATTTTTTAGTCAATAGTTTAACACAACAATTTACGATATTTAACATTATCAGTTAAATATATGAATTCTTGAGTCAGAAATGATATAAAATACCATTAGATAGATCATAAATGCACTAGTTACTTCTTTTAGTCACATAAATCAGCACTATTGATAATGTTGATCCATACCAATAAACAAATGAATAAAATAATCAAAAAACATCCCCTCCTGCCACTATAAATGCCACCCTCACTATGTATTCTCTTAACACCTTCTATGATTTGGAGATTTATTATATTCTACCAACTTCATTTACAAAATCACTTCAACATGTTATGGTATTTCTGGTCTCACCAATAAACTAAACCCATATTTCTTAAAGAAGTTCTCAAGGATACGACATTGAAGAGGTAAAATCCTGCTCCAATATTTTTTCTTTTCATCTATTTTATTATCCTCTCCTCACCTCACCTATTTAAATGGGAACTATAACTGCAATATTTTAAATATTATGGAATTTTATTCTATTAATGAAATATTTATCATCGACCATCTTCTATTCTCCTATTATTATAACAAATCCAAATATCACGCATTGCATGTGGATTCACTACCTTCATAGAAAACAAGTTTTCATTTTCCCTTACTGTGATTAAGGATAGTCATAAAACCATTTAAATTGTTAATTTTTTTAAAAAATTTATAGTATTTTTTTTCATTTTCAAGAACTAATATATATATGCAAAATATTAACAAATAAGACAAAACTAGTTTGTGATAATCAAAACCCCACCAAAACAAACTAAATGTTTTTCGTTAATGTTCTATATAATGTTATATCTTTATTCCAAAAAAATTATATATTGATATATACAATCCTATAGGTGAATCAATATCTAATAATTCCACTTTGGTAGTTTTTCATGTGTTGGACAAGAACTCCAATAATTATACTCATGAGAACTGACCGAAAAGCCATGAAATGAACACTACAGGAATGATGAATATGATATTTATAACTAATAAAAATTCCCACAAACGAATGTAATAAAATGAAAATATATAAAATACATAGTTAAAATTTTATTATTTAAATAATTAATTAATTTTATTTTATTATCCAGGACATTAATTACAAGTGAATAAAAATTAGACATAAAGTAATTGAATTCTTAAACCAATTACCATTCTCTAGGATAACCTTATACTTTATTAATTAAATCATGCTAATATTATTTTTGAAATTAAATTTGTTGAAATTATGATTTATTTAAAAAATTTATTTGGATTAATAGTGAATACACATATTTGATTTATTTTATTAATTCTTACATAAATGCTGTGATATTTTTAAGGAAATATCCCTTAAAAATATTATTTAATATCTCTTTTTATATTAATGTTTTTTTAAATATACATCATGAATGGAATTCATTATTTGATGATGCTTTAATTTTTCTATATTTATTTTCAAAATATAATGGTAACATTCAAAGAATTGTTTTTCATTTATGAGTGTGCGCCTTTGTAAAAGTGAAAAGTGATTTCAAAATGAATAGTTATTTTCCTCAAGAATTGTTCTTTTATTAAATATTTATGTGTTATTTTACTCTTATGGTTATTAGAAAAATCCTATAAGGAAGGGTAGTTATATGGTAAACACAGTGCAAGTGAGCCTATTATAGCCCTCCAAATAACTAGGTAAAGGGATGGATTTAACCGGTTAGGTTTCTATTAAGAGAAAAATGGAATATATTATGATGGTTATTACAAGCATATCTAAAATGGTTACTCCCTCAGTACCTATTACAACTAAATTATATATAAGAGTGATATTAAAATTCTTCCACATATCAGATTTTTATTTTTGTATCTATTTATGGTATTATAGGAATCTTATTATTTCATAAGGTAAGCCAAATTTATCATGTTTTTTAGTTAGAAAGTATAAATTTATGAATAAGATTTGTAGATTCATAAGTACTCATTCACTAAGGTTTTCTTTCGAGCCATTTATTTCGCTTGTAGAGATTTGGTGTTAATCCCATGTTTTAATGTTTTTTCATAGTTCTAAAGGTTTATAAAGACAAATAAGATGTAATGATGAAATTATTTATGATATTTCATGAAAAAAATCATGTTATTTATTTTAAAGGGTTTCTTTTGGTGAAGGAAAATGAAAATATATAGTATTTGAAACCTGTAATTTTAGGTGTATGATTTTGTAAGAGTTTTTCCTAATTAACTTAAAATATTAACCTATATTATCTTTCGGAATGAAGAATAATGAATTACACTCTAAGTTCAATTTATTATGTAATTCTTATGGTCGGAACCATACATATATACATCAAACTTTTTTGATAATTATATATATTATTATTTACCCCATATAAGTGATGCATCCGAAAATACAAATAAAATCTTAGTCTCTCATTCCAAATCATTCATAGTTTAGTTTAAATCTTTAGGATTAAACTGATATGATGAAGAATAAATTCGCTAATAATTCTCTATTACGAAAAAACAAATTACTTTAAATTTTTAATCAATGTAGATGATGAATTACCAATTCAGGAAGCCATGGAAAATTGTGGAGAATTCACCAATCTTCTATTTAGTTCATGAAGAAAATAATCACATTATTTTTTCCTGATGAACTTATATCCATTTTGATTTAGAATAGTCAGTAGTCTAGAAAACTAAGAAATTTTTTCAACAAACCGAGGGCAGTAACTTGATAAACCAAGAAACTAAAAATATTAGCGATACTTTTTTGGGTATTAGAAATTCATCAAAAAAATTATTTTAGTAGGGTCCAAAATTACTCTAACTTTTGAAAACATATTACTAAGGAATGAAATTTATTACAACCAAAATTCATATATTCTAAATTTCCAATATAGTATCTTCTATTTTAAGGATTTAATGATAATATTTAGGTGTATTTCATGTTAATCCAGAATTTTATAATTATACAAGAATTTCATTAATAAACATAATAAAAGAAATTTACAAGAACTCATGAAAAAATTATATTCATAAGTTATATAAATATATTAGGTGAATTAGATAACCTAAATGGCATAACTATAAATTAATAGTGTATATATGTAGTCTAAAATTTCTTTTTCAGAATATATTATTCTTTCACATTCAACTGATGGACCCCAAGCTCAGGTCATCCTTTTAAAAATAGGATTCCCCAACTAGCTAATAAAAAAAATCATGGATGTGAGGAAAAAGAAACCATTTCTTAATATTGATGTTACTAAAAGCTCTGTAAGCAATGAAAATTCTCGTTGAACCATTGTTATTTTTAACAAACAAAGTATGTGCACCCTATTGTGAAGTGTTTGTCCGAATAAAACCATTATATAACAACTCCTTAAATTTTTATTTAATTATATTATTTCCAATTGATCTATTTGATAAAGGGGATTTAGAAATAAGAATAGTATCAAGTACTAATTCAATAGTATAATCAACATAATTATCAGAAAAAACATAAAAAAAATCATTAGGAAATACATCTATGTGTTCATTTATTACTTGAATATCACTAATTTTAATGTTTTCATTCATTTCAACAATATGATCTGGGTAACTTTCCCAACCATATGTAATAAATTTCTCATTTTCATCAAAGTTTATCAGAAGCATGAAATCAATGAATATATATTTCTTGGAAAACAAATCTTCCATAGTCTACAAAAATAAAAACCAATCCACACCCAAAATGATATCACACACTACTATAGATAGTTAAATTATATTTTTAGAAATTTATATCCCTATGATAAAAATATGATGATTCCATTAATTCTTAGATTTATTAATACATCCAGTCAACGTTTTCACCAAAAGTTATATCTTATATTAATTAAAAGATATTCCCATTGTACTTGCATATTCTTTAGAAAGGAAATAACAAGATGATCCTGTTTAAAATAGGGTATTGGAATAATTCGAATACAAATATAACATTCATTTTACTACTTAATTTCATGGCCCAAGATCAATATGAGTAGTAGAAAATGACCTTGTTACACATTTATATTTTTAATCATACATTTTTACATCACGCGAAACTAACTTTAGACACAAAATTTCATAATGGATTAACTTATTACAACAAAAAAATATTTATATTGGATTGTTATTATATACCTCATTCATTGATTCATCGTGATTATTTTTCTTACACTCGCAAGAAATGTTGCCAAACATTCCACATCAGTAATACTTTCATGACATAATAAGGAATTCTCTAGGGTGATTTTTACTAAAATTACCACTTGATGCAAAACTAATTTTCTTACCTCCATGTTCTATTGTGGTATGTTTCCCTTTATCCTATCATCCTAAAAACGTATTTCATTCATCGTAACGAGGCACATAATATTTAGAAAACTCTATATCAATCTTTTTAGCATAATTAAAAACATTCTCTTGGATTTTAAATTCTATTGGGGACAAATGTCCTTATCGGGATTGTATCAATCCAAAGTAAAAACAATTAATTATTATTGGTGTTTTTAAGAAATTCTGGAACATACCAAGATAATATTATGAAGTTTTATTCATATGAATATTCAAAAAATTTGTCACTTTTCATTAATTCATGGAATTTTTTCAATTTAGAGTTTGAAAAAAATATGGGAAATATTTCTCATGTAAAAGATCATTAAATAATTCCATTCCAGGTAATAAATATCCTCTTATTCTCTATATTAATTAAAAAAATACAACCATCGATCACATTCACCATCAAAAAGGTAAAACAAAAGTTTCCCCTTTGGATATTCCAAACATCCCAGGACTTCAAATATCATATCCATATATATTATACATCATATAGCAACCACTAGGTCATATGATCTAATGAATTATGGGGGGCGTTCCTTCCTAAAATGATCCTCTATATACATTATCCTTCATCATGGATTGGGATACTATCTGAAATAGATACCAAATCCTTTTATATCCTATGTCCAATGATCTATCTCTTTAAAAAAATCATTTTAAAATTCTAACCATAATAGGTTGTTGATGTGGAATGATATTTTCCCATCAATGCCTTCCCACAAAGCTTCCCTATTTCATTTATAGAAAACCCATTTTGAATAAGAATTTTATAGATTAAAAAACATTGTAATCATCAATTTATATATCATTTTAACATGAACATAATGTAAAATCATTTAAGTCCTTTCTATTATAATTATCCAGACCTCTAATGTTTTATAAAAAATCCTTTGAAAAAAATATGAGGATCCAAACATTAAAATTACATAATGTTTAGTTTTAGTGAAAAAATTATTTTGTTTCACTTTGAGTATCCTTTCAGGTGTAGGTTTTTTAAAAATTATGCCACAAATCATACATAACAAAACTAAATAATAAAATGTGGGAACTTTTGATAAGTATCCATTTTTATCATTATATAGTACATTTAAAAATGAATTTTTGGGAAATTTAGTGACAACATCCAAGATTACATATTAAATTCCCTTAAAATTAATTACATCCTATGAATAAAATTATATAAATATGGTATGAGCCAAAAAATATCATTATGGGACATAAAAAAGAAGAAAAGAATTAGTTTAGTGAAAAAAATAAAAATCCATGAAAATAATTGTCTTAAAAACATACCATTTTACCCATAAAGGTAAATATAATTACTTTAAAAAGATAATTTATTTTAACATTTGAAAAAAAATCCAATTAAACTTATTAGAATATATAGAAAAGTCATGTATCTACCATGGGATATCATCTCATAGAAACTTTATAAAACCATTAAAATTGGAATAATAATACAACCAACTTATATAATTCACTAGAAAATATAATACTTACCCAATTAATTGGTGTGGTATCTTAACAAACCAATCATTTATGCTATAACAAGATGACTTGGTGCTATCGAGGTGCACCCATTGTATATGATGTACAAGAACCACAACATGAATATAAAATTTTCTCATTTAAAAAATTATTTTTAACTAATATACAAAAAACATTCAGATATGGAAATACTATATTTTTTTAGAAATGATTTCATATACAAAAAATACCTAAAAATTAAATTTTTGTTTTTCATTTAGGAAATAATGTAAAATTAAATTAGAAAATATAAATTACATAACATCCACGATGGTTGGAAATTTCATTGTTGTAATTTCGTTAAAAACACATAAGAATACTTTATTTTAAAACTATCTAAATAATGTAATATAAATATATATATATTAATAAATACATTATTTACATATAAAACACATCAAAATTAATTTTAAAACATGGACATAATAGGGAAATTGAGTTTTAAGGAAACCATTAATGAGAGAATTATTTTTAAGAAATGCACCTTATCAAAATGGAAATATGTAAATAATAAGACCAGTGAATTAATAACATTAAAATAACAACATGATAATATATAAATTAATTATAAAAATTAAAATGGGTTTGTATTTCCAAATTATAAAAGAATAAAGGTTCTTAACCTCAACATATGCCTCAATGAAGGAATATTGAGATGATATCCTTTAATTTGTGTCTGAATTATTTTATGTTTCTTTATATTCCTAAGTAATAAATTTATCTCAATAACAAACATTCATGGGAACCATGTTCAAATTTCAGATTAATTTTATTTAACATATTACGATGTTATATATAATTACTGAATTGACTATGTTTAAGTTAGATATTTTGACCATATTAGCCTTATATTTCGAAAATGACTTATGTAGGGTGACAAAGAAAAAAAGAGGTCATTATTTAAAAATATTTTTAGTAAAAAACATTAAAAAAATATCATTTTTGTAAAAAAATTATATTGTGGAAACCCATTATGAAATTTGGATAGGAAAAATGAACTACTGTTACAATCATGGACATTGTAGGTTGGATGTACTCGTGAATAATGTTTCCATTTTTCAATGATCATTATAGAAGGAAGGTAACTGAAAATTATCATTCAAGAATGATAATAATATCTTAGATATCATATTATTTATTTACATATGCTAATATATTTAATTCATTTTAACTGTTTGTTAAAAAACGAATGATGTTGCTTTATGTAGGCAACAGTCCAAATATCCACGAACGACGTTATAATTTTTCTCAAGGAGTGAAAAGATAAAATAAATATGATATATTATATTTATTGAATGATAAATATTTCATGAGAATCATAAATATTTCATTTTTGTCACATATATTTATTATCATTACCCTTATCACCCTCCATGTAATGTGTTAGTGAAAGAAAATCACATTGCTTCGTGAGGTTGTTGCCCGTCCTACACACAAGTGATGTTATCAAATCCCTTACAGAATGTAACGTAAAGTATATATATCATTTAACAACTACATGTTTATAATTAAGTTAAATATATATTATATAGACATTATTTATACAATCAAAATCAACTAGTAGTGGTGATAAAATAAAAACAAAAAATATCATTTCATGTGGTGGTTGTCTGTCGTATACATGAATGGTGATTTTGTAATCCATTTAATGGAAGTGCGTATTTCTATATTTAATATAGATAACATAAAAACATATAATTATCTTTATGATATTGAAGTTATTATATAATCATGGAATAGGAATATTTTAATGGAATGGATAAATAAATAAAACAAAAAACACTCGTTGAATAAAGTTACCTCTTCTTCGGGTAAGTACTTTTGGTTTAAACCAAAGGTCTTCTTTGGTTGGATTTCTATACAAATTAATGATTATAAAATTATATGAGGGATGTTTAGAAGTTTTTTTTCTATATTATATCGACATAAATGGTTTAATTGGTGCTAATAAGGGTATAGAGGGAGTTCCATTAAATAATTAAGTTAGTATTTCCTTCTTTTAAATACCCAAAAATATTCACTATTAGGATCTCTCCTTTTCTCATGTTCCGCAAAAATAGATCAATAAGAGAGGGGAGGGTTTATATGAAAAATAATAACTTTCAGCACATGAAAATAAATAACGTTTAATAATTTTATTCATTAGTCTTAATTTTTACTCAATTATAACCTTTTAGTTTTAAGCATGTTAACTTGTATCTTTTTTATCAAGGTATTTTATTTATTAATACTGAAAATGAAACAAGTTTTATTAGGTAATTTAAACCTAACAGTATTATATATGAAATTTAATCAAATAAATAAATATCCAATGGGTGTATAAAATTATTTTTAATATGAAAACATTTAATGTGAAAAACCCTATTTTAAACATAATCACAATAATTAATTGAAAATATTTTCACTAATAATTATGGTAAAAAATAATATAGGCTTATTAGAAAATTTAATTTGTTATGATTCTAAATATTGAATAAATTTTTCTAAATTTATATCATATAATTGGATGAATTTAATTTAAATATAATATTGTTGATCTGGTGACACAACTTTTTTTAAAAAAAAATAATTTTTTAAGAAAATATGATCCATATTAACTCTATGAGAAATAATAATCATTGTATAAAAATAAATTAACATTTAATGATTTATACCCAATTTATTTATTCTAAAAAATTATGAATTAATTATTATTTAAATTAATTAAAAGGGTTAACATTTTGTATTTTAAAATAGCATTTAGAAAACCCTGTTTTCAAACAAAGAAATATTATACTAATAACCCAATATAAATTTGATTTAAAATTTTATTGAAGGAATTAAATATATCTAAAAAATACATAGTATAATTTAAATAATATTAAAATAATATTTGGTCTCTTAAATTACTTAATTTTTTGAAAATGAAGGAAATATATATAAATTAGTATATTTCATTATTCACATAAAAATCACTATCTGAAAAATCCAAAAATTTCAACCAATGTAAATTTTAATATTATTGTTTCAAAAAATATATCCACCTTTGAAATTAAGATATTAAAATTTGAAATTATTCCATTAAATAGACCCTTATTAGAAAAAACATTACATAATATTATTTATTCTCTATTAAAAATTATCTTAATATTTTTTATAAATAATATTAAATTTTAATTTATGTAAATATGAAAAAAATAATCATAATTACAAGGGTTATTACAATTATTTTATTATATGTCCTTTTTGAGCACGTTTAATAATGAGGGAATATATAGTAAGAGGCCTCATTAAACCAAATTCTCATTAATCCGGTTATGATCATTCTTCTTGAAACATATTCTTATAAGATGATTATATTATACACTATTATTTAATTATACTTTAATTAATATTATTCAAAAAAAATTTTTATTTACTAAAAAATAATTTTTTTATTGATTCATACATCTTCAAATATTTTATTGTATGGGGATTAAAAATTCAATAGTTTTTCCTTGAATTTTATTTTTATTTATTAACTATTATTTTTTAACATTATGTGAATAAAAAACATTGATATTTTTTGGTTTTGATAAAAACAATTAATGTGAATTTACAATTAATTTACATAATATATATTTTTCTATATTCATACTTCACATATTAAAATATTTGTTGGGTCTTTTGTCTCAGACTCAACTCCTTGATTCATTATTCATATTACATTGTATGATTTATTTTTATATATTATAATTAATTATCTTTTTCAATAATGAAAAATAAATATATTTTTTTGGTATTTGGATGTTTATTTCATGATTTTATATTCATGTTCAATGAGTTATAGTTTACTAAAGTCCTAAGATATTTTCATCTCAAATTATCATTCTCTGAGAAGTATGTCATATTATGAACCTATATTCATTTATATGGTTTATATATATACACATTGAAATATTCTATATGGTTTCTATTTTATTAATGGCATTTAATGTTCCTTTTCGTGTAATTTCATATTGGGGATTTGGATTTAAAAATAAACAAGGGGTTATCATTAAAATTATTTTTTAAAAATATATGAAGTCTTTTACAAAAATGGATGTCATCAATATTCATATTCAGTTATATTTTTTCAACATTTTTATTCTATATAAGTCAACTAATATTTATTGTTATATCTAAATATATATTAATTTCATTATAATGGTTTAAAAATTAATCTTATTAACATTTTATATATGGGTTACTTTTGAATTCATTTAAGTATATTGGAAGAGAATGTTTTTAACATTTATCAGTTGATCAACATTTCCCATCATAATTTATCTTCTTTTCCATGTTTCCATGTTTATTAAAATAAAACACCATAATAGTTTTAAAAAAAATTATTTCTATATATTTTTATTTTTGTTATAATAATTTTAATTTTAAATCATTAGTTATGTTGTGTTGAATATATTTTATCAACTATCTCTAATACATTCAATGAACCATCTCTCTTAAAATTAATAATTTCACCAAAATTGTGTGTTTTTATTTCATTTTCCAATCAATTCAAATTAGTTATAAAATTTGTTATGTCATGTTTATTTAATGTATGCACTAAAAAATCATCAGTTTATAGGTAGAAATATATATTTTTAATTTATGACATGGAAAAATGAAATAATTCATGTTTTTTCATTATACTATTCAAATAAATTATATGAGAGATAGAGAGGCCCTCATATATTGCTTTCAAATGTATTGGGTAATTAATTATTCTCAAGAAAAATTATATTTTAATTAACTGTTATCTTATTCCATTGTATGGATTATGGTAATTGTGATTATGAATATTTGACCCCAATTAAACATCATGATTATTATTATTCGTTTACACTTTATTTTTATATTTTTATAATTAATTATTTAGCTAATATTTGTAAATGTATATATGTTATGTTTTCATGGATCATGACTATTAAATCATTATTTCAAACTCCTTTTACTCATTCTATATGTAAAACCTAATTCGTTGTCTCGTGATTTGTGATCCATGGTTTGTTGGGAATTATTTCATTATGTTATGATTATGTAAATTGATTATCTAACATAACCATATAATCATTTCATGATCACATATTATCATTGATCTGTAATTCCTATATTTAACCTTACTTGGAATTTGAGATCATCTTTTTTATGTTCCATTTCCCCAGGTTCTAAAGAATGATATTATGTATGATATCTACAGAAGGGTAACATTTGTGGATAATTATGTGGGTGACAGTAAAGGCATATTATGGAATAATAGTTATTTATATTATTGAAAATATTTTCCCTGATGAGATATATATGTGATTTTTTAGTAAAATGGGTTTCTTAAATCACTAAAATATACAAGTAAATTGTTTTGGTTATATATGTGACACAATGATAGTTATTGATAGTGCAATTATGGATGATAAAAATCAGATTTTTCCACCACTATAATGTTGTTTCATTTTAATAAAAATCAATGGGTTTATATAACTTATCTAAAATATCCAGTAAAAAATAAGAACAAAATATTTAGTGCAGTTTTTGAAAACCACTATTAAAAACCCACAAATTAATTACTTTTTTCACATAGGGAAAGCGTCATACCATTAATATTTGGATAATGTTAAAGATTTATTATTTTTTCATTTATATGTTAGACCCTTGGATTATTGTTTTTTTAACTTAATAATCCATCTCAATATATGAGAATTTTATTATATATAATTTATTATAATGGGGTTCAACTTTTAATTTTTGTAAAAAAAATTTTGTCAAAAATTTCAACCATAAAATATGTATAAATTCTAATATATTTTATTTAATTGAACTTAAATTTTTTATATAAAGAAATATTTTTATTTTGTACACTATATATTGATTTTATAAAAGATTACTTGATTTTTTTTATTTCTTCAAAGATAACTTGGATGGATTTGAGTTATATATTGAAGCATAATGGCTTGTTTGTCCTGATTTTATGGTGGAAATTTTTTGTTTATATTTTATGGTTATGATCATTTTTATTTTTCAAATAATTATTATATTTATTGATGAAAATATTATATTGATGTGAAATAAAATGTTTTTATAGAGGGTGTAGAAATGATTATGTGATAGTTTTATAACTTTTCGGTTTTACCATTTAAAATTTTAATTGATAAAACTTCATTGGGAGCCTATGAAATTCGATCCATGATTATAATGATAGGATTTATAGTATTATGGTTACACTGTGATTGTACCCCTAGTTATTAATATTCAAAAGTTGATTGGATTCTATCCTAATTACTCCATATAAGGGTATGTTAGGGGTATTCATGTAGGATTACAATTTATGTTAGATGGATAATATCATAGAGGTCATGTCTATATTGTCTCTTTTAAATTAGGGTATTTGAACCATGTTTCAGGATGATTATATTTTATAGGATTATTGTTCATTGATTTATTTGGTTTTGACTGGGTAAACTTCCTTCCTTCTGATTATAATAGTTAAAAGCTTTTATTTTTTCAGTATTAAATACTATAAATATAAAATATTATTTTATTATTTTTAAAACATTTAATAATGGTTTCTATGTAAAAGTATATGTATACATTTTCTGTAGGTATCCTGAGATATTAGCACACACTTATAACAAATAAAAGCTTGTTTGTATATATAATTACATATCTATGACAATGAAAAAGGAATGTGTCTCTTTATTTTGGTAACACAACATGGTTTCTTGGATGGGGAGAAGGTAATGGTGATATATGATAGGCGATAGTGATTCAAATAGTGATTAAGTTTCAATTTCCATTGTTTTGATATATTTTTCGTTCAAATATTTAACATGATAATTCATCGATTTAGTTCATTCAACAATTCACTCATATTGGTGAATTTTTTACTCTTGGGATATCTTATATATACCTATCAACATTTTATTGGTAATTCCATGTTTCCATATTTTCATAATATATATATTTTATAACATTTTTGATTATTGAGGATCATTATATTTATATTTATTAAGTATTATTTATCTTGTTTTAATTCTAATTATATTTTTGGTTAATCTTTAATGGTCTAAAAAATGAAAACATCATGTAGAATTTACATTAAAAATAGATATTAAATATTATGATGTTTATGAGGGAGAAATCATACCAAATAGATAAAATATTATACCCATATAACACATATTAATCTATAATCATTGTGAATAAACATTATGCCTTGTGTTTCATGAATTCACTTGTTAATAGAGGATCTTCCTGGATTAAATGTCCAATTAGGTTTTAAAAAATATCATGGGTGGGTTTGAGGATCCATGTTCAGCCTCTAAGATCTTTATCACTTTTACTTCCTTGAGGTTAATCCAACATTGAAGGCCTATAACCTATTTAACCTCCTCCATTGGATATGTGAAAGAACTATCTCCTTCTGTATTAAAGGCATGAGGGCTCCATGATACTCTAGTAATGTGAAATTCAAGAGAATATGTGAGTATTCTAGACACATAGTTTCAAACCCCATCAACTATATGACAACCAAGTGTTATAATCATAATATAAGCCATTGGGTTATTGGATCCTATAATTACATGAATTCCATGAAATTATGTGATAACACCATCCCCTAATGACGTGGTAACATATAATTATAGGCTATAAGATTCAAAAAAAAAACTACACGCTGATGAAATGATAAATATCCCATAACATACACGATCACTCAATGTTTTTTACTCTCTGTGATTATGTAATATCTTAGAATCTACCAGGGATAGCCTTGAGGTGATATCACAATAACTGTGGTTCTATGAAATATGGATACCAAACACCATAGTAAAAGGACTCAAAATATTCCAAATGTATACGTTAAAATCTCGTGTTATTTGAAATTTGAGTTACCATAAGTTTACATCTATCTATGATCCATATTTACTTTTTCACTGGTAATGAAGACACTAAAATAAGTTTTGCTGGTTTGAAAGAGGAATTCCAATTTTAACTAATTTTCATATATCTCTCTTATGCTGAGGACTTACTGTGTGTAACGCCATGAATCCACACTTCCAGATTCATCTGTTTGAAAATGATGTGTAACATTGTTTTATTTAAAGAAACATAAATAATTACATAGTAATAAACAAAACAAAGGACCTTTTCTGGTCTAGGTTTTGGAGAATTAGATAACAACTTAAATATATTTAATCAGAGTTTGAAAAAAATAGCAAATATAAATAATCGTATTTATCTTCATTATCACCATAACTGCTCTTTTAACAACTAAGGATTCTAGTGAAAAACTTTTTAAAAATGTGGGATGAACACAAAAAGATCAGTATGGGATATAAAATAATTAAACATCAAATTAGACCATGAATACTAGTAACATATAAAATCATATTTGTCACCCATATATACATACTATGTGAAATGTGAGATTTCCACAAGATTCCAAAAAAACATAAGAATATAAATAGATGATATAATGATAACAAAATCATAAAACATATGGATTCACAACATATAAACATGGAATCAACATAATGTGACAGCAACATAATACATGACATTAGTATGAGTCAAGTCTAAACTTCAATATCATTTCACATAATAGCACAATCCAAGAATAACATCAAAGTCCATCTCACATAATAGCACCAGCTAAGGCTAACTGCCAAGACCATCACACATAATGTCTCATGAGACTTAACTTTACCCAATCCATTTAATTGCAATCTTGTTGCACCCATCGTAACATGTTCATGAATATGCTTCCCACATAAAAAACATACATAATAAATAATACTTAAACATAAGGGAACCCATAGAGAGAAATGGGAATCAAATTCATGAAATAAATCATAATGAATGGGCGTATCATAAAAGTGTCAATGAGAGAGAGTAATTAAGACATACATTGACATTAATAAGATAAAATCGGCATTTATCATGGTATGTGATGTAAAATAGAAGTGAAAATATGAAGTATGACTTGAAAAAAATAACATATAAAATAGTTTCATTCTAGTATAGGTCATTATGAGGTTATTTCTATGAATGTAACACCTTTAAAATCAATTCTTTAGAAATAAGTTCCAGTATTTTGTTGAAATTTATCCCAAAATTGGATAGTGTTTTCTTACTATTACTCAAAAGAATAGTTATTCAATTAAATGAAATAATTTCCCTTAACACTATTATTAATTCTCATATTTTTATTAATTTTAAATAATAAGTAAATTTATCATAGTTTTATATTTTTTATATAATGTTTTGAAATACATACATTGTAATTTCAAAATTATGTTATGGGTGAAATACATCTTTTTTTGAATTTGAAAAATATGATATTAAATAATGAAATAAATTGTGGTGTTATATAATAATAAAATCAACAAATAAATGGGTAGGAGATCCAAAATAACTTATATATATATTATAAAATTTCAATATCTATTGATTCAAATATTTATTGTTATTTAATCAATACCTAGTTACTAACCAACCACCTATAAAAGTTAATATTATATATAATCTAGAAAATAAAACTCATTTTCACTTATTAATGAAGAAATCACTACATTAATCTCATATCTTGTAAATCAATATTTCTTTTGTGTTTTCTATATTAACACATATATATACTATCTTTCTATTGTTTAATTTTTTTAAAACATGAAATGAATAATTTGAAATAATATCCTAACTAGAGAAGTTAAATATTTATTCTTCCACAATTTAAATCATATATATATAAGAAAGATTTTTTAAATGTTATGATTTATGTTAAGACTATGTATTTTATGGGTAGGAACCAAAATAATAAATCCCTAAAAATAATTTTAAAATATCAGGAGTTGTTATTTGTGATCTAATGTTAAAAACATTACTCATACAATTAAATTTTATTTTCAAGAGGAATTTAATCTATTATCATGTTGCCTAAACCATTATACTCTCCTATAATGTTCATAAATATTCATTATTATCATGGATTTATATGGACGGTTTTTATGTTTATTAAATATGTTAAATGGTTTTTATTTATTATATAAGGAGATTAATTGATAAATTTTAAAGATATATATGTATTAAAGAACTCTAATATAACCTACGGGTGATTTAAAGATCCAGATTCATATCGATTAAAGTGATATTCATGATGTTACATGAAATATATTATACCGAATACCACTTCCCTTATTTATCTTCAACATAATTTATCAATAGCTTATTTTAAAAATTATTAGATAATTTTAAAAATGAGTTATAACTTATCATAATAAATGATTACATGTTAAAAATATATTGTTTTATTAATATTAGAAAATCATTGTATACTAAGAAAGTTGTTATGTGGGAAGAAATTTTTAGATTCTTGGTTCATTACTCTATCTTTGGTGCATCCATGGATGCCTATATATGTGGGATTATGACAATAAGTGTTATTAATATCCTAATTATGTTAATATTCTAAAGTAAATTTCAATACTTCTAAATTTTTATTAATACAAGGTACTAATAAACCCTGGAGGTGATGTAATTTTTTATAGAACATTTAAGGATTCATAAATTTGGGGGGTACCTCTAAGGGATAGAGTTGTCTCGTATATGAGTTTTCTTTTTCTTCCATTTCTTTTGGAAACATTTAATGTCAAAAAAATCTAATAGTATTATATTTAATTCCATTTTTTGAATGTATTATGAATTTTGAAAATAATTAATTTTTTTGAACATTTATATCATATATAGTGATTTAGATACATTTATATCTATTTTTCCTATTTGGATGAAATTTTCTAATTAGAACTAGTAATCATGATATTTATACCCATGAAATTCATGAGATTTGTGTCCAAAAAAAGGATCATTGTAATTCAGTTATATGGTGATATTATTTTGTATTTTGCAACTCATATTTTTGCTTCTCATATTATGTTTTGTATGAAATGATCATATCGTTGTCTATGATTCAAGGTTTTATAAACATTAGTGATACGATAATGGTAAATAACTATATGATAAAAAGGTAAATTTAATATTATTTTACACATTTCATGACAAAATTTATCTATAAATATATGAAATAATTGATATTTTCCCATGTAATGTATGTTTTCTAATATTATAAATATTAATATAAGGTATATCAATATTTAGGATATATGGGATATAATTTTTATTTTATTTTTTAAAATTAATAAATCATTATAATTTTTTATAAGTTATGTTTTTTATTATTTAAATTTTTTACTTAGTTTATGAATATTTTATAAATAAAATTTATTGTTATTAATTGTTAATAATTAATTGATGAAACTCATACATAATATTTAATTAATAAGTTATTTATATCATGTTTCAAAAATAAATAACAATTTTATTTTGTATAATTTTTTTAATATAATTTTTTACATTGAAATTGCATCACAATTTAATAAAATTATAAATTATAAAATATTGGAAATATAAAGTTTTCATTTTAGTATAATAAGATTTTTATAAAACATAAAATATGAAATGTTCATGGTAATGCCTTATTTTTTGAATTTTTCTAAACATACCAAAATAAGTTATGTTTCATGGAATAAAAGTTCAAAAAAATTTGTAATATATTTTATAAATAATTTATATCCTTAAAATTAATTATTTATATGTATTCTTAAAATCTAGTTATTCATGATTTTATAAATCATTTATTTAAAATATGAGGGGTCCCCAAATTTATACTATGTAGATATGAAATATGAAGTGTTCAATTTTTTGGGATATAACTACAAATATTTTCTATTTATAATTTATTTAAAACCTATATTTATTTTTAAGAAATTATAAATGGAATATATTCATGAGTTATGAAATTTTGATTAAATCCCTTGCTTAAATTTATGAATTCTTTGTTTTTTTATTAATTTCTTTATTAATGAATATAATTTTATATGTTAAAAAGTTGAATATTATTTGGTTAATTTGTTTAAACCTATTTTATAAATACAAAATATCATTTATTTTAGGATATTTTAGATAAGCTATAACATATAATTTAATTTATTTCAATGAAGCAAAGAATATAGTTAGTTATAACTCATAAGTATTTTTTTTAAAATTATTATTATGTATTTATTGTTAAAATATTGTTGAAATATTAAATATCTCATTGATAAATACCTATGGAGAATTATACAATGGGATAAACCTATCATTACAATGGGGTCTAAGATTTTTCCTAGAAGGGAGGTGGTTTGCTACAACTCCATCCACACAGAATCAAGAACACATTTAAGTTTCATTTGATTTTAATTTTTTAAGTGAATGAATTTATAAAATAATTTTAATGTTATGGATATGGATATGTGTTGAATATTATAACTTAATTTACTATAGATTCCTAAAAAATTCACTAATTGTGTAAATAGTACAGTAATCTGGCTGAATCATATTAATTAGAAAGATTTTCATAGATTGTTTTAAAAATCAAAAGAATCAAAAAAGCACATTTAAAAAAATTGAGATAAAATATATAATAGTAGTATATATATTTAGATTATGTTATTGAATTGTATTAGTGGGGACAACTACGATGAAAATAAAATACAAATATTCAACAAAAATAGTTTATTCAAGAATATTTTCAATTCATTTAGATTGAATAAATATAATATGGAATGAGAACCTTTTCTTAATTAGTATGGTTCATTCAATCTACAACACATGATATAATGAGGTATAACCTAAATTAATGAAAAATAATTCTTACTCCAAGGGTATCCCTGAGATATGTAAATCACCAAATTCATGTAAAGAATTTACTTATTTCAATGGTTTTCTAGAAAAATCATATTAAAAAATGATGTTGAATGATAGATAAAAAGAGTTTCATATTTATATTATTTCAAAGGATATGTATATATATATATATATTAAATGTATATGGGTTTAAACTTTTTATAAAGGTCTCAAAAAAAAGGAATGTTTTTCACATGTTTAGCCTATTGATAAAATGTTTCTCAAACGATTCAATCATTAAAAATACTCTCTAACACTTAGTCAAATTCAACCTAGAATATTTTTATCATATAAACAATTAAAAGACTATTAAAATTACACAGAATATTATCTAATGATATTATAATTGTATCATGACAAAATAAGTGAAATATTAATTAATGAACATGAATTATCACATAACACATACAATTTCTTGCATAGATTCATGGCGTGGTTTCATTCTCCATGATGTGGTTTACCTTAACAAAAAATGGATATATGAATAAATACAGAAATATGGTTATATCTATATAACGTACATCTATTAGTTTCTATATTTTATTAAATCCTAATTGATTTAGTTTAGTATTCGGTTATTTCACATCATATGTAAGAACTTGTGAAATCATATCAAAATTTACATTTGAATATTGTCACGACCCCCTTCCATCAAAGATGCCCCTCCTGAGCTGGCAATGGTGAAAGGGAGATAATGACCCACGAGTCTTGCCTCCAGTAGGCCCCGGGGTGGCGACTAGCACCAAGGGTATGAGTTTTCACAAATATGGGAGGCATTACACTTTTTATTATTTAAGATCGGGAAATAGGACACGCCAACCACCAAAAAGCAAAAGAACAAGTGTATAGAAATAAACCCAAACCAATCCCACATGCATGTTTAAACAATTCTGAAACAAAGTACAAGTACAAGAATGCTCAAAAGTACAATATCAAAAGAAACAAGAGTACATAAACTGCAACAACTCCAACTGTCCCGACTAGTAGGGTCCCGCACGGCCCTGGTAGTCCTCCGGGAAACCTGAAAGTAAATGTAGGGTGATCATACAAGTATACATAGTAGGGAAACCTAAAGCTCTCGTGCACAAGTGGGGAGAAATCCTAATGTCCCGTGAGAACAATAGAAGAATCCAAACCTAACAAGGAGATCTATCCACCCAACCTCACTAGCCACGATCACCAAAAACACATAACAAAAGGTAGTAGTATATAAGAACAAGAGTATTGGGTACCCTGCACCATTCCCCACTAGTTAGCTGCTCTTCCTAATGGCGAAAGTCCTGATGCTGCCACACTCTTCCTGCCCGCACAAACCTAGGCCTCAAGAACCTCATATCCCGCCTGCACACACCTGGGCCTCACAACTACGTATCCCACCCGCAAACACATGGGCCTCACAACCACACATCCTGCCCGCACACACCTGGGCCTCACAAACCACAATCACATCCCCCGGCCGAACACACCTGGGCCTCATCCCGAAGATTCTTGGGAACAGTAAGCCTGCCCAAAGAGTCTTGGGATAAAACCACCCCAATAGAAACCTACCCGAAGAGTCTTGGGTGTAAGGTCTCCTCAAGCCATCACATCCTATGGAAGAAGGAGCAGGGAAGAGCTAGTAACTAAGGGGAAAACACCCTCTCCCAAGAAATGGGAGTGTTATTCATTAAGTACTCAACATGGGTGGGGTGAGACAAAACAAAAATATACAGATATATATATATATATATGTATACCAAACACATAGCCCAACCTATGGCTTCTAAATAGAGAGATTGAGCATGTGCCTCGGCACTGCTATCACGAAGCATGCATACAACGAATAACCCCAACCCCATTTAGGTTTTCATGATTCAAAAGAATTAGTTTATTAGTTCCTTAATTACTGGGAAATTAGCCGCATCCAACCATATCAAACGTTCATAAAACACAGCCCCACCAACCAAAAATCATGTTTGATAAGTCACACGGAACACAATACCAACATTTTTTCATCAATCAAATCCCATTGATTGTTCCCGTGTTTAGTTCATTATCGTTCCCCCATAGTTCATTTATCAACTTTCCACTTCCTTTTAACAACACAACCTATTACTGCATCACTGTTGCCATTATACCCATATCTCTACACCGTAACATAATCAAGTCTCATGCCACATCATAGCCCCTTTAATACCATCATTTACCACAGCCCTGCTGCCCATTCTATCTGTAACAACCCGGGATTCACCCCCCTTTCACACACCACATAACTAATCCAATAACCTCAGGTTCATTATTCCATTTTTCTCAACCGGGGTGGTCACACAAGGGTTCAAGATTTTTAATCAGCCAACATTACGTGATTAACCAATTCCACATTCAGTAAAATTTTCATCCATAAGAAAATCCACAAGGAGAGGGAAACATTTAATTGTGTCATCAATGGCCCCGAACGACCATGATGTTCAGTAGGTGGAAGCTCATTCAATTCAAAAAATAATATCACAGGATATAAATAATGTAATTTTATTCACAAACATCCCATCCCCATTATATAGTCCAATTATTATTTTTATTAAACCGGTTAAAATGTGTTTCACATAAACAAAAGGACCCCCACCCCGAATGATGCACAATCTAGAGAGAGACTCATGTATGATCCCTACCTCAATAGGTTAGAATCACAACGCTCCCCCGGATCAGCTTTAGAAGACGTTTGTCGGTGTCCATCGCTTCTTCCAAAACTCTTCAAAACCTCCTCGGGTAGAATCTGGGAATGAAATCTTGAAGGGAAGGCAATAGATCCTAGATCAGAAGTTCTGTCTCATCGTTTTGATCTCGTGGCTACTGACGGATGGTAAATCAGATATCGGAAGAAGAAGTTATGGAGGAAAAGAGCTTTGGAGTCTCTTGGGAGAGCTCTGCGTGAAGGAGAGGGGAGGAGAGGAGTGATTTGAAAAGGAGGAGGGGACCCATCCTTTTATAGTGGAGAAAAAAGAAAGTACACAGTGTGTACTCATCCATTTCACACGGTCTCCACGCTGCATCCCACATGACATTCAACGCGGCACACGGTCGTTGATAGGTCAACACATGGTTTGAGGGTAATGGTTATGCGGCGAGGAACAACACGGCGTGTACTATGGGCTACATGGCAAGTACTCACTTATTTCACGTGGCAAGGAAACACCTTCAACAAGGCACACAACCGTTGACTGGTCAACACACGGTTTGACGGTAACGCGTATGCGAGAAGGAACTACATGGTGTGTAGGATGGGCTACAGGGTGTGTACTCATTTTTTTCACACGGCAAGGACACGGCTTCAACACAGGGTATACCCAGAAAGGTGGTACAGGGCGTTTACTCACACTACACGGCGTGTAGTTACAAAATTCTTGAAAAGTGTGGCAAAAGTCCATTTTACCCTCAATAACACTTTATGACCTTCTTTTCGACAAAGGAATGGGCCAGAGAGGTCCGGGCCATTACATCAGATACCTATTAAAACATTATCATCCCCGAGAATTCAAAACCAACCAAGAGAAACCAACAAGATACCTCTTAGAGCTCTTGTTATAACAGGAACCCATCTAAAAACCCTAATCATATGTGTTATGAATTAATTCTCCTATGTCGAGATATTATCAGCTTTAGGAGGCACTGACTCGCCTGAACGGGATTAATCGCATCCTCATTAATGTGTCTCAATCAAGAATTGGGTCTTCCCACTTCCAAATATTAGGATTCTTCAACGTGAACCGCCCCTAACACTGTACAACCAACACACTGCCCAAATACGTGGTTTGGGGAAATTCCTTCTCCTATGTCGAGATATTATCCGATTTAGGTGTCACTGACTCACCCGAACAGGTTCAATCTCATCCGCATTAATGCGTCTCGATTAAGGATCATGTTTCTCCCTTTCCCCACACATCCAGACATGTTACACACTTCCAGAGAACAAGGAAATAGAAAGTCTGAAAACTGACAATGCAAGCATTCCATATAACAAAGGTACAATGTATAACATCAAACAAAGTTCAGAATAACAAAGAAAAACACAATTCAAAACAACTCTGGGTACTGAGCATGCATATGATCCTTCTTCTCCCAAGTTCTCTCCTCGAGGCCGCCATGCCTCCAAAACACACAAACAAAGGCGATGGTTCGTCCACGGAGCACCTTCTCTTTACGATCCTTGATTCTGACTGGTCTCTCCTCAAAGGTCGCGTCGTCTCCCATATCTAACTCTCCCCAGTCGATAACGTGAGAGTCATCGAGTAAGTACTGAAGAAGCTGGGAGACATGGAAGACGCCATGAACCTTCTCCAACTGAGGTGGCAGAGCTAGCTGATATTCCACCTCGCCGACTCACCTCAGCACCTAGAAAGGTCCAATGAACCTAGGAAAGAGCTTACTCCCTTTCCCAATCCTCTGTTGCCCCCGTCGAGGGGAAACATTCAAGAACACATGATCTCCCACCTCTACCTCCATGGGCCTCCTCTGACGATCAACATAAGACTTCTATCACTCCTGAGACGCTTTCATCCTCTCAGTCACAAGCTGGACTTTCTCTGTGGTTCTCTGTACTACCTTTGGCCCAAGAGCATCTGTCTCACCAACCTCTTCCATGAAAATGGGTGAACGACATGGTCTTCCATGAAAACCCTCAAATGGTTCCATTCCAATAGTATAGTGGAAGGTGTTGTTGTAGGAAAACTCTACTAAAGGAAAGTGTGGCACCCATGATCCTCCGAAATCCAAAACACAAGCTCGCAGCATGTCCTCCAACGTCTGGATTGCCCGCTCTGTCTGCCCATTGGTTTGGGGGTGGAAAGAAGAGATAAGGCGTAGCTGGGTGCCAAAATCATGTTGTAACCCCTTCTAGACTCTTGAGGTGAACTGAGTATCCCGATCTAATATAATTGTCTTCAGAACTCCATGCAACCGCACCACATCATCTATGTACCTCTGTGCTAAGGTACTCACTGGGCTTGGCTCCTTAATTTCTAAGTTGTGAGCTGATTTCATTAGTCGATCCACCACTACCCAGATAGAATCATAACCACCCTGAGCTCTGGGTAGTCCTGTGACGAAGTCCATTAATATGACATCCCATTTCCACTCGGGGACATCTAAAGGATGCAACAAACCACTGGGAACACGGTGTTCAGCCTTCACTTGCTGACAAACTAGGCACATAGCCACAAACTCTGCCACTGCCCGTTTCACCCCCGGCCACCAAAACTATCCCTCCGTCCTCGGTAAATTTTTGAAACTTCTGTATGTACCACTAAGGCGGAGCTATGGAACTCATTGATAATCCTCTCACACATCGCCTCTGGAACAAACATCCTTCCATAAAAAATCATCCGATGTCAGTTGTCCTCTGACCATCCTTATTGAGCATTCCCCGGATTGATATTATCCCGCATTACTTCTGCCTCGGATTCTCCCCCTAAGACTCTTCCACATACTGAAACAAGGAGTAATGCACCGTCATCTGAAACAAACAGCCTCTAACACCTTCTACCCTTGCATCCAAGTGCAAGGCAGCCAACTCTCCCATCCCTTTCCAAGCATCAGCGGATTCTTGAACCACTTCCTGATGTGACTTCCTGATCAGGGAATCAGCCACAACGTTTCCCTTACCTTCACTGTAAGATATCTCAAAGTCAAAGTCTTGGAGAAACTCGACCCATCTCCACTGTCATAAGTTCAGGTCACACTGGGAGAAGATATAGCATAAGATCTTATGATCTGAGAAGACCACAAAGCGCTCCCAAAAGAGGTAATGTCACCACAACTTCATTTTCACACTGCTGCTGCAAGCTCTAGGTCATGGGTGGCATAGTTACGCTCGTGAGGGAGCAACTCCCTAGATCAATAACAGATCACACCCTTCTTCTACATTAGTATGCACCTCAAACTAGGGCCAGAAGCATCACAAAACACCTCATAAAACAACCCTTCCTCTGGAAACCTGAGTTCGGGAGCACTGACCAACTTCTCATTCATGTATTCGAAAGCTTTCTGGCATTTCCCGCTCTATTGGAAGATCTGGTTCTTCCTAGTCAATGCTTTCAATGGAGCAGCAACTCGAGAGAAGTCTGAAACGAACCTCCAATAATATTTTTCCATCCCCAATAAACATCTATCTTCTACCACGCTCTTGTGTTCCGCCCATGAAACAACTACCTCCACCTTTGAAGGGTCCACTGACACTACACGCTAAGACACTACGTTCCCAAGGATGTGTACTTCTTGCACCAAGAACTTAGACTTTGACAATTTCCCATAAAGCTGGTGGTGTCAAAGGACATACAAGACTGCCCTGAGATGCTCAACGTATTCCTCCTCTGATCTTCGGTAGAACAGGATGTCATCAATAAACACAACGACGAACCTGTCAAGAAACATTCAAAATACAAGGTTCATAAGTCCCATGAACACAGCTGGTGTATTTGTAACTCCAAATAGCATCACTCCAAACACGAAGTGCCCATACCTACACTTGAAAGCCGTCTTAGATATGTCACTGTCTTTTACCCTCAACTGATTATATCTAGATCGCAGATCAATCTGAGAAAACCATCATGCTCCCCTCAGCTGGATGAAGAGATCATCTATCCTTGGAAGGGGGTAACGGTTGTTGATCGTTAACTAATTCAACCTTCGACAGTCTATGCATAGCCGGAGACCACCATCTTCCTTCTTCACGAACAAAACTGGAGCACCCCACGACGACATGCTGGGTTGAACAAAACCCTTCTCCATCATATCGTCAATCTGAATCTGGAACTCCCGCAACTCTGAATGTTCCATCTGATAAGGGGCCACCGAAATCGAACGGGCACTATGTTGTAATTCTATCCCAAACTCAATGTCACATTGGGGCGGGGGGGGGGGGGGTAGAGTCACAACCTCCTCGGGAAAGACATCGAGGAACTCCTCAACAACCTCTTGAAAATCCATCATCTCTATATCAGCTGGAACGACTGATAACCCGCCTAACAAAGAAAGAAGATTCTTCACATGCCGACTTCCCACCTGATTGCTCCTCTTGCCAAAAAAAGCTACACGCTGCCCGCCCATGTTGGAGAACGCGACCCTTCTCCAGAAGTAGTTGATAACGGCATGAAACGAATACAGCCAGTCAATACCTAGGATGACATCATATGGCTGCATCTGCAGAAGAAGAAGATCCCCACTAGATCGATGTGGTCCCAAAGTTAGCCCACATCCCAGGCAAACATAAGATATGTTGGTCTGACCTCCAACTAGTGTACTCAGCACCAGGGGTACAAAAAGACTCTCTACATCTAGACCTGAAGCATAGGCTAGAACAGGTTCAACAAAGGTGTTTGAAGCTCCCGAATCGAACAAAGTAGAAACAAGAGTGTTGAACAAACAAATCATACCTCGCACCACCTCTGGTCCTGCTGGAGCTGCCAACTCTTCTACGTGCAACTATCCACACCCAGCTCCTCTTCCTCTCTGATGTCGACCACCTCCCCGGCCACACCCTGGTCAAGGTCCCTGAGGAGCACCCTGAGGTCGGCCTCCTCCTGAAAAGTCTATCCTCAGAGGAGCAGGGTCCTGCTGCTGCTGGAAGGGCCTCGCCGGCAACTAGTGCTGCTGAGGCAGGTGCTGAACCTGCCCAGCACCACCGTGCTGAGCTCGGGTCAGGCACCAACTCTGAATGTGCCCAAAACCTCTAAAAAAGAAACCCTTTGGTCCTAGGCTCGTGAAAAAGTGGTGAGGAACTGAAGATCTCAATTGGAACTGCTGGGGCCTGCTCACTACTAGCCTGAATCTGGAAGGTCCTGTCACAGGAGACCTGTTGCTGACTGCCTTCCCCTTTTATGAACCTGACTGGATCCCCTCTTGTAGTGCACCTCCCTATGAGTGAATCCTCTCTATAACCTCTACTTTCTTATGAATAGCCATGTACGTTGGAAGAGTGAATGGGGTGACAGCATATTGAAGCGAAGGATGGAGCGCCTCCTCCAAACGTCTCACTTGAGACTCCTCATCCAGAAAGAGATCCGGAGAAAAGCATAGGTGATCCTTGAACATGATCCCCAACTCTCATACTAACATACTCCTTTACTGGAGGGAGAGTAACTCATGGCGATTCTCCGCCTTGATCATTGAAGAAAGGAATTCCTCCTGGAACTCCTCAAATTCAGCCCACGGAACCTCTGTCTCTGTCCTCTCTCTGAGGTAGAGAGTCCACCACTGACGTGCTACACCTCTCATCTGACTGACTGATAAGGGAACCTTGTACTCCCTCGGAGCATGTATCAAAGTAAAAGCGATCCCAAGCTCCTCAAGACACCCCTATGTCTCCATATCCGAAGTACTACCCTCATACTTCTTGAGGGTTTGTCACTGGAAAGAATAGAGAGTCTTCTGCCACTGGATATCTTCCCCCTCTCAGTCAGTCCTCAACTGATCGACCGCCTAAATATGTTGGGCCTCGGCTGTCTCAGCCACCCGGGGACGACGTCCAGGTGACATAGCTATACGGTAAACAAAGATCGCCTAAGCCCGAGTAGTAAGTAAATTTCTCAATGTTTCATTTCATCATTTTATTCAATTTCTTTCCCAGAACACCCAAATCAAGTAAAACACAATCATGATGATGCATGTACCCTCCCTAGGGTCTCTACCCTGCAATTAATGTAGTCTCACTTGGTCGTTCGGTAGGCTCTGAGTCCTTGCATCGGATCACGGGGGGCCCTAAAATCTCGTGTCTTAGCTGGTGTTCCCTGGCCTATGTCACGCACCAAGATTAACCAACACTATTTCCATACCATCCCATGTAATCCTCACTATTACTAACTCCAGACTCCATCCTATTTCTCAACTACATGCTCTAATACCATTCTGTCATGACCCCCTTCCATCAAAGATGCCCCTCCTGAGCTGGAAATGGTAAAAGGGAGATAATGACCCCCGAGTCCCACCTCTAGTAGGTCCTGGGGTGGAGACTAGCACCAAGGGTATGAGTTTTCACAAATATGGGAGGCATTAACCTTTTTATTATTTAAGATCAGGAAATAGGACAAGTCAACCACCAAAAAGGAAAAGAGCAAGTATATAGAAATAAACCCAAACCAATCCCACATGCATGTTTAAATAATTCTGAAACAAAGTACAAGTACAAGAATGCTCAAAATTTGAATACCAAAAGAAACAAGAGTACAAAAACTGAAAAAACTCCAACTGTCCTAACTAGTAGGGTCCGACACGACCCTGGTAGTCCTCCTTGAAACCTGAATGTAAACATACGGTGATCATACACGTATACTTAGTAAGGAAACCTAAATCTCTCATGCACAAGTGGGGAGACATCCTAATGTCCCATGAGAACAACAGAAGAATCCAAACCTAACAAGGAGATCTATCCACCCATCCTCACCAGCCACACTCACCAAAAACACATAACAACAGGTAGTAGTATATAAGAACAAGAGTATTGTGTACCCCACACCATTTCCCACTAGTTAGCTGCTCTTCCTAATGGCGAACATCCTGACGCTACCACACTCTTCCCACCCGCACACACCTTGGCCTCAAGAACCACATATCCCACACTCACACAACTTGGCCTCACAACCACATATCCCGCCCGCACACACCCAGGAATCACAACCACACATCCCACCCACACACACCAGGGCCTCACAAACCAAAATCAAATCCCTGCACGAACACACCTCGGCATCATCCCGAAGATTCTTGGGAACAATAAACTTGCTCGAAGAGTCTTGGTCTAAAACCACCCCAATTGAAACCAACCCGAAGAGTCCTGTGTGTAAGGTCACCACAATCCATCACAGCCTATAGAAGAAGGAGTAAGACAGAGGTAGTAACTAAGGGGAAAACACCCTCCCCCAAGAAATGGGAGTGTTTGGAACTAAGTTCTCAACATGGATGGGGTGCGAAAAAACACAAAGGTACATATATATATATATATATAACTACCAAACACATAGCCCAACCTACGGCTTCTAATCTGAGAGACTGAGCCCGTGCCTCGGCACTGCAATCACAAAGCATGCATACAACGAACAACCCCAAACCCATTTAGGTTTTCATGTTTCAACAGAAGTAGTTTATTAGTTCCTTAAATACTGGGAAATTAGCCGCAACCAACCATATCAAACATTCGTAAAACAAATCCCTACCAACCACAAATCAAGTTATATAAGTCACAAGAAACACAAAACCAACATTTTTATCATCAATAAAACCCCATTGACTGTTCTCGTGTTTAGTTCATTATCATTCACCCACATTTCATTTATCAACTTTCCACTTTTTTAACAACAAAACCTATTACTGCAGCCCTACTACCATTATAACCATATCTCTACATCATAAAAAAAATAAGGCTCATGCCACATCATCGCCCCATTAATACCATCTTTTACCGCAGCCCCGCTGCCCATTCTATCCATAACAACCGGAGATTCACCCCCCTTCACACACCACGTAACTAATACAACACCCACATGTTCATTATTCAATTTTGTTCAACCGGGGTGGTCACACAAGGGTTTCATATTTTCAATCAGCCAGCTTTACGTGATTAACCAATTCCACATTCAATAAAATTTTCATCCATAAGAAAATCAAGAAGGAGAGGGAAACATTTAATTTCATAAGAAAAGGCCCCAAACGACCATGATTTTCAGTAGGCAGAATCCCATTCTATTCACAACATAATATCATAGGACATAAATAATTTAGTTGCATTCACAAACTTCCCATCCCTGTTATATAAGCCAGTTACTATCTTTATTAAACCGGTTCAAATGTGTTTCATGTAAACAAAAGGACACCCACCCCGCATGATTCAAAATCTAGAGAGAGACGAAGGTAAGATCCCTACCTCAATAGGTTCTGATCACAACGCTCACCCAGATCAGCTTTAGAAGACATTCGTCGACATCCTTTGCTTCTGTCAAAACCCATCAAATCGTCCTTGGGTGGATGCTTGGAAGGAAAGGCTGAAGGGAAAGAAACAGATCCAAGCTCAGAAGTTCCGCCTCGTTGTTACGTTCCCGTGGCTGCTGACGGATCATAAATCGGAGATCGAACGAAGAAGTTATGGAGGAAAAGAGCTTTGGAGTCTCTCGGGAGAGCTCTACTCGAAGGCGAGGGGAGGAGAGGAGTGATTTGAAAAGGAGGAGAGGCTCCCTTTTTTTATAGGAAAGAAAAATTAAAGTACACGGCATGTTCTTTCTAGTACACGGCGTGTACTCGGCCATTTCACATGGTCACCACGCGGCTTCCAACACGACATTCAACGCGGTACACAGTCGTTGACTGGTCAACACACAGTTTGAGGGTAACACATACATGGGGAGGAACTACACGGCGTGTACTCATCTATTTTATGTGGCAAGGACACGCCTTCAACATGGCACACAGCCGTTGAATCGTCAACACACGATTTGAGGGCAATGCGTTTGCAGGGAGGAACTACACGACATGTAGGATGGCCTACACGACGTGTACTCATTTATTTCACACGGCAAGGACTCGACTTCAACACAGGGTATACCCGGCAAGGTGGTACACAGTGTGTATGCACACTACACGGCATGTAGTTACAGAATTTTGAAATGTGTGGGAAAAGTACATTTTACCATCCAGAACACTTCATGACCTACTTTTCGACAATGGAATTGGCAGGAGAGGTCCGATCCATTACAAAAATATTCAAAAACATATTTGGGAAATTCTATCATTCATTGTCACTATATTTTCTTAATATGTAAAATTTGTGTTATTGTATTACTAAAAAAATTAATATCCTATAAAACACTATTGGGTTAGTTACCGATTTTATATATTAACATATTATAGAAAAATTTAATCCTTATTCACACAACCACAAATTATAACTATATATTCCTTCATATCATTTGAATAATTATGAATTCCATAATATATAATTATAAGAAATGATTATTTATGGTACTGTAGCAGTTCTCCTATAACTGCAAAGGGATATGAAGTGATATGTATCAATTGAATTAATCATTATACAAGTATTCACATGTTATATAATATAAAATTTTTCCTAATCATATAATTTTTATATTGAATTTTGTGAGTGACCAAATATTTTTTATATAATTCACAAATATCCTAATCATATTTTTTTATTCTATTAGTATAGGTTCACAAGATGGACGTGAATATAACATGATATTCAACTAAATGGATGATCACATCACACTCTCTTTACAAAAAGAGATATGTATAGTGTATTTATTTTATCTAGGTATAAAAATACACTTCATCGGTCTATCTCAATCGAGGTCCCAAATATAATACACACCGTTTGAGTGCATAAATACCATTTTAGTTAATATTAAACCAATTATAAGATCAATGACATACCTAACTCTCCCAAATTATCTCATAATTAATGTTGGTGTAAAAAAATATATGTAATTATAAATTTTCTCATGCTAGTTATATGTTCTATATCAAGGGGATTCAATATAAAAGATAAACCCACACTATACCAAACACATCATGTATTAAACTCTATGTGGTATATGTTGTTAGTCATCTACCAAAAAATATACCATTTATACCTTATGAAAGAATTGTATATCCCTATAAAAACCCAACCCATACTAATAATAAAACTTAATAACAACCTATAATAATTTTTCTTTACCATTAATTATAGATAACTCAATGTCATACATTGATAGGTTAATTGTAATTTCATTTCATAAATATTTATAACCAATAAAAAAAATAATGTTAATACAATTAGTTACATAATATGATAGATATTATATATTCTTAGAATAAATTAATAATATAAATAGGACCATACACATGCACTTGTTTAATCATAATTCATAAGATTGACCATTAGATTATCCTTACGTTTATTGTATCTTTAGGGTATTTAAAAATTTATTACTATTTTACGTTTTTCATGAAATTTTATATTTGAAAATTGGATTAATCCTCCCACTAAATGAAATTAAGTAGTTGAATATAAGAATTATTATTAGTACAATAATGTTGATAATTTGATTCATTATCCACAAGTTCATCTCTTTTATCATAATATTCAAGACTCTTCACATCACATCTACAAATATTATAATGATAATATTTACTTTTTCCATGTAGAACACATTCTATGACCGTCAGCATCATTTTTAGCCTTCACAATAAAAATTTCATTCAATATCATTTGGTAAAAATATTAACAAAACTGTTTACATTAATATTTTTCCTTACCAACATTCCCAAAACCCATTAACGTTATCGAGAAAAATTCATTGTGAGATTGATTTTTATAATAAATTATTCTCACAATTTATCACTTCTGTATGTGGAAACACACTCTAAATAACGTATTTAAATTTATATTCTCTCTTATATATATTTCTAAAAAAACAATTTTGATATATTAAATAAAAAATATTTATATAATTAAAATATTTAATTAATATTCTATTAATAACCAAATATTATATGTTATTACACATTTTTAGAGTAGTATTGAAAAATGTAGATTTTATTCATAAAAACAATAATGATTTATTAAAACACATTACATTTTATTTACACAAATAACCATGAACAACTAGTTTATCCTTTATAAAACCAATCTAATCCATATTTATCATACTGATGTTATATAATTGGTTAAATTAAAACCATTTTATTCAGACTATTATCTAATTCATCATTTAAAACCAATATTTACCAAAAAAAATAAAATTATTCTACGAAAATTTTATAAAAAGTAATCATATTTTATAATTTCTTAATTCTATCGGTCCTTATTGTAGTCCAGTATATTGATATACTTGATGTATAAAATTTTTTCTTCAGAAATTGAGTTTGTGATTCAATGTCTATATATCAACCTTTTAATAATATTATGCTCCTATAAATATATAAAACAAGGGTTTAATGTATAGTTTGTATCATATACACTTTAAAATATAATAAATTTATTCTATATCAATAATATCTGACATGGAATCTATATGGTTTTTCATGGAACTATTGTTGTATTATACAAAATTCCTTCTCAAGTAAATAGGTTCGACATAAGGGAAGCTCGTGCCTTTCTTTTTTATATGTCCTATAGGTTTAAAGGGCATAGGTTGGATACTTGCTTCTCTGTTATTATTATTTTATCTTAAAAAATACTATTTTCTACTATCAACACAACAGATGATCTAGGAACTCCATTGTCTTGCTCAATTTTTTTTGAAAATATTCAGTTGTTTGGGTAAAATTTTATTAAACTCATCATATAGTTGATAATAATAATTTTTGTGAACATTTTATCTAGTGACTGTAGAGTTATTTATGTAGCATAATAAAGACATAAATAAGATATAGACGTATCCATATAATTTATGTATCTAACATCGTTCATTTTATGATTAGTGATTAAATTCCATTTGATCATATTACATCTAAACAATGACTTTGATAACTCTATATACCATTCCTTTCTTGATCTTAATATAAACATTTTAGATCATTCATATTAATAGCAAATTCCATTTTATCCGGTTGATTTTTAACATAGACTCCATGGATATATGAATTAGGGTGAAGAGGTAAAGAAAAACATTAAAATACATATTATAAGAATATAGATCTATTTATTGAAGGAAATAACACAGTGCATACTCCGGAAGCATCTTCTTTAACACATATTACTTTCCTTCTTACATATAAAAAATTAATATATTACAATAAAATTATATAAATATTCTTCTATTTAGGTTTTCTTACTGAATAATAAATATAAAAGTCTTGTTTGTTGATGATAATTCCATTTTATACACAATATAATATTTTACCATATGAGCATCTTATTATACATTCAGTTGACAATAAATTTTATTGAATATTTTCACCGTATAATTTTAAACAATTTTAGATTATACTATATAGATTAGTGGTATCATATCACTAATATGGGATTATGAATAATCTTACATCATAAAATTCATGTAACACTTTAAATACATGATATAAAATTTAGAATAAAAAATTTATCCCTTCAAAATTTATTAAATATACATTCCTAGTATTACACTTTAATTAAAGAATAATTGTGGGGTAATAAAAAATAAAAAAATATCTAAATTTAGACATAAGATTAACATTTACGAAAATTTAATAAATAAATAAATATTGATAATACCGTTAAGCATATATTATTATCATTAAATTAATAAATAATATTAATATTTTGAAGTTATTTTATTATGAACTCCTATATATTATCAACATTCATGTAATTTAATATTGAAAAATATTACAATTCAAAATATATGATATGTTATGAATTTTTTTAATAATGTAATATTTTTATTTTTTATGTAAACATAGTACATGCTTTAAAATCCACATTTTTAAATTTTTTAAAAAATTGATCAAATCAACCTACATTATAGTGGCTTAAATAAATTCAAAAAAAGGCCCTTTATATAGATAACTTCTATTATTATTTATAAAAATACATAAATAAATATTAACACCTATATATATCCCCTTATTTGAAAATTCATAAACAATTTACAATTTTACCGTGTAAAAATTACATTCAACATATATCACACACACCAAAATATTTTTTGTATGTTTCAATAATCCCCCAAAAATTTGGGCCAAAATTGATGTATATTTTTTATAATTATGTGAAAAAATAATTCATATGAAACATAAAACCATTAAAAGATCTTATTAGACACAATATAAGGTTTTTTCAATGTTACAAGACATCCCAAAAATAATCCATGATTATTTTATTTGGATGAAGATGTTTTAGACCCAATCCATTTGAATTAATACTTTTGAAACAATGATATGGTCAAACATGGAAATGAGATGGTTAAATAATAAAAATAACTTTTATCTTACTAATCAGGATTTTATTTATAGCGAACCATGGTGTTGAATAATAATTTTTATGATTCACTATTTTTCATGAAATGTTTCCTTTCCCATTTTTGAAAAAGTTTTATATGGTTCTATAAATTCTATAAATCTAAAATCGTTTTCCCCTGAAACAAAACTTTATTATCAAAATCGTCATGAACAATGACTATTTTCTAAAAATAATTCATTCTTTCATAACATATAATTTTACCAATTTCATTATCTTTCTAATAACTGAATCCAAATGATATCAATATCTCTATGATTTCATTGAATTTATTTTGAAGGAAACACTTTTCCAAGCATAAAATAAATAATAAACATAAACCATTTATGGCATAGGATCATTATATTCATTTGAACTGAATAAAATAAATGAACACTTTATACCTTTATATATTTTATTGGGATCATCAAATCTCCACAACATGATCTTTTTAAGGATCGTAAATAAACATCCAATATAATCATTCCTATTAGTGTATCCACAAATTGTGTTAATTTTCCATTTGCTGGGAAGTATTCTCTTTTCTCCTAGATATTCTAAGACATTGAAATTAGATGATAATGTAAAATGGTAGAAGAAATAGTTTCATATTTGAAATATTTCACAACATTTTCATGAAATAAATTCAAAAATATTAATGTTATTAATATATTATGTTTAAACATTTCTCAAATATTTGACTTAGTGATAAAAAATTTCATTAATGATTTATAAAATATAACTTAATTATAACTCTTATTATAATTCCTACCATCTTTTTTTTAACATTTTAATTATCACTTGTCCATTTAAAATACATTGAATTCAATAAATAATACATTAAAAAATCATTATATCATTCATGGAATATTAATAAAAAATAAAGCATTATATTATAAATCATACCCCATCTTGTAAAAAACTGATGTGGTGACATTCCCCATGATTTTTATACCTCATCCTAAACCGTGACAAAGTTTAAGATTTAGTTAATATTTTTTATTTGAGTTAATATTAAACAACTCAAAATACCAATTTTTTAATTTATAACAATGTGTCCACTTTTGAAACAATTTTCATTAAATATGTTTTATGATAATGATTAATTTCTGATGAATTTTTTATTATAAGGTGAGTATTGCATAGGTTACCCTAATAGTTATGATCTAATACTTGATGTTCAATTTGGGATAAAAAAGTCTAGAATACCATAAAATCTCGGTAACTAGAGGGATGTAGTTTTGAAAATTCATAGACAGATCTGAGAAATTTATTTAGCTCATCTATTTGAGAGTTACATATGATATAATTAACATAGTTTTATACAAAATTATTAACATGTGGGAGAAATTATAAACCAATGAAAACAATTTAATAATATATGTATCTTATCATATATATATAAATATTGGTTTGGTATTTTATTTGTGTTTTATTAGTAAAATTCCATATTGAATATTCCTAAAAAATGAATATGTTATAAAAAAATATTATTTATAGATTAAAATAGAAATGAACCAATTAAAAATTCATCATTCATATAAATATTGTAATAATAAAATATAAATAGTTGATTTTTTCTAAATTAGTATTAGATAATACAAATTTTTCTAAATAATGAAGAGAATATTTTCATATCGAAGATACCACTTCTTAAAAAGGCCTTTGATGATGAATTCAATAAAGAATGAAATGAATATTCTAACAACCAATATTTTTCTCTTGATATATAAACACTCATTACTTTTTTTCATTTATAGTAATCTGAGAAATATGCATTGGACAATGTAATCATAAGGAATTACAAACAAACTAAATAGTATTTATTAATTACATAAAAGGAATGAGAAGTATAGGGCTCCGAAGGTATTATATTTGTGTAACATGGGGAAATTATTTTCCATTCACGCGATCAATATTATTAGATTAATTAATGATCTAGAAATTATGAAGTCAACACTCTAACAATATATGATAAAAATTTCATTCTATAATCATTAGTGGATATATTTCATTAATTCATTTATATATATAATATGATAATGTTCATAAAAACTTAACCAAATTACTTAATATGTATATGAGAATTTTCTAGGACATGGGAGGTCCAAAATAATATTGTGTGAGGATAGTATTATTAAATTTAGGTAGAGTTTTTTGCTACAAGAATGATCAATAGTAATATGGAGTCTACACCTAATTCTCCAAAATCGAATGGAGATATCATAAAGTATTATAAATTTTCTACAATGTAAACTCTATTCAATGAAAACATAAATTAAAAATATAACTAAATTAAAAAAAATTATGTATTCTATTGAAGGAATTGAACAAGATACCAATCAATCTAGGAACCCAACTCAGTCTATGATAAGGCCCGAAGAGAATTTCTGATCCACATAGGCCTATGAAGATGTCCCAGAAATTGAAAACAATCATTGGAAAAACAATCCCCATCCTATAAGAAAATAACAGATATGAAATAAATGAAAAAGGATGGATAAAAAAAAGATATAATATTTATGAAATAGTAATGAACAATTGATGTTATATAATATTATTTAATAACCAATAAAAATCTATATAATCTATAAGAGAAACCCAAGTACTCAAAACATTCAACCCTAACTCTATGTGATATGTAGGAAACATCAAAATATCTCACTATAAGATACCCAAGTCTAGATGAACATGAAACCCTCCACTGTATCAAATAAAAAATGGTTTACACACACGAAGAGGGATGTGCATGATATTAGAAATTAATTCGTAGTTGGGTTCCCACAATGTGTTTAATAAGTAGTCTTTATTGGATAAATCCTAATATGTGAAAATTCAATGAAACAATTTGAATGGTAATAAATTAATCAATCATTATCAATAATATAAAAATTACCAATTTTATAAGATGAAAAATAAATTCACATAAACTATTACAAATCACATTAAATAACCCATTTTACATTTACCACGAAGTTTATAAAAATCTATATCATAACCAAGAACAATGGATGTTGCTCCTAGAATAACATAAGACTGAGATTGTTAAGTTTTCCATACAATGACCAATCATGATTGGAAACTAAAGTTATCCTTATCATATCTTCCAAAGGAGTAGAGTAATACAATCAATGTGTAATTCCATCTAATGATGTCATGTTAAACATTCCATGACATGCCTTCCAGCAGAGCAGTTGAATAACCCAATATGTAATTCGCATTAAATACTAAAACAAATGACAAGACACTAAACCCCCAATCATATAACCAATGATTCTATGTGTTGTGTCTATAAAAATATTTCAATGGTCCTTTCATAATATATGAAACCATTCCATAACACTTTTCTAACTATCAAATCCAATTTTTGAAAACCAATTCTAATTAAAAAAATTGAACTTCATTTAAATAATAAAAAATTACCACTTTTTAATGTAAACCCCATTTTGTATCAAAATTAATTAGACAGAAATTTCATAAATTATGGACCATTCCAATTACCATATATAAAAAAATATAAATTAATGATTACATACAATTTATTAAAAGATGATTTTTTATGAATCCACTTATGTAAAATTATGGTTTGAATGATTAAAAAATTATATCTACACACAAATAGGATTGATGATCAAAATATAAGAGATGATATGGAAAGAATAATTAATTGGATACCATATAAATTAGATTGTTGGTCACATGGTCTATAGAGAATAAAAGAGATCACATACCTTGTAAAAAATTAGATCTACGACCTGAAAAAATAATATCCTGCATCTAGAAACCAAATAGAAAATAGATATATCAGAAAAAATAATACATACATCACAATATCCATATATAGGGTCTAAAATCATAGACATGATTTTTGAAAGAGAGGCTAATGGAGAATAAAAGAGATCTGATAAAATGTTCTAGCTGTAACCCAATAGATAGATATGGGGTGATAATAACAATTTTAGATTATCAAAGCGTTCCATAAATGGGAATTATAAGCCTTACCTGGACTTATGGTCAAATTAGATTCTGGGAAGAGAAACTATGTGGATAAAATGGGGGTTCATTGGATTAAAAAGGAAAACATAACCTCACATGGAAGATGGTAATAGTAAAAATGAATTAGCTACTAACTAACCTACTGAATAGATAGTGTAGGCCCACAAGTTAGAAAGGGTATTTAGGTAGATTCTTATAACTTGTGTTCCCTACAAATTGATTGGTGGACACTTATCGATAGCCTCTTACCCCTATGCAGCCATGTGAGGTTCTTTCAATATAGAAAATTCATTATGACAAATTCATGACCTATTGAACCCAAAAGATTACTTCATAAAACTAGGAAGAGATATTTATATCGAACATGATGTGATAAAGGTCCCTATTGTAGGAATTTGGATGATTATAATGTAAAGAACTGAATTTTTCCATGTAATGTTTTTAATTTTATGGAATTAGTACAAGTCTAGAAAAATTGACAGCACCTCATTCCGAGTCCTGATGTGCACGAAATGAATTTATGAAAAAAATTTCGGGTACATTCATTAAACATGTGAGTGGAGTTTTATAACTTTTAAATTGTTGATCGGATTAAAAATATTAGGGAACCGTTGAATCCCAAGAATTGGAATTCTTTTAACGGAGGATTTACATTGACCACAGTAGGTCTTGAAAAAAAGATATGGTTTGTGACTTTTTTAAAAGAAATGTAATAAAATAATTTTACTATTTTATTTTCTTTCTTCTCCACCAACGGAAAAGTGGAGTGTGGGACTAGTGATGTGTCAATATAATAAATGTCTTGACCTGTCAATCCTAATTAATGACATCTTTGGGGAAATTTGAAGGTTCGTAATTAATTATCCCCCATTAATTCCCCATGTCCTTATTTTCCCTCCCCATCTCCTATATATATGGAGTTTGGGGAGGGGTATCAACAAAACATTGCCAAGAAACGAAGTGTTGAAGGTGTGTCGAGATGAAAACCCCTTTGAGGACACATCCAAACCCAGTGGGAGGTGATGGTTGACACCAAACCACAAACCAAACAACGACGTACGGGGTGGTTTCATTGGGAACCTATTGCGGGGATGAACAACACGAGCGACCTTCCAGAATGGGCACTCTCCAACGGTTTTATGTGGTATGGGTTATAATTCTCATTTTTTTCAAGTGAAATTATTGAACTCCTCCATCCTCTCTCTTGTTTAAGAGCTAACACAGAGGGGAAAGCCCTATGAACATTTCCTAGACCCTTTGTAATCTTTTCTACACCCTTTCATTCTATGTGGAATACCGCCAACACGACAACATTGACCGACTACGAAGAAGGAGTGTGTCGACGCATGCTGCAACAGGATTCTGGGGCACAAAGCAGTGATGGTCATTAGAATTGACTGTACTGGCCGACTTCGGAGGATGTGTGGAGTGCCATTGGGCGCTATCAGTGAGAAAAAAAAGGTCGCGACTCATTAGCCACGGTGATCAGAGGAGGCGGTCGACACTTCGGTCGACCGCAGAAGGGGAGGTGGAACGACCAATGCGCCACATGTGAGTAAGAGTCAGCATGAATAGCGCACCACCGGTGGACAATAATTTTTGGCCGAATCCACAGAAGAGCCCAAACTCGCACCTCTGGTGGGTTCCTCAGTAACCGGGAGGTGCCCACGTGGCGTCGCCGCTTCGAAAACCGAATGGCCTCCTGGCCATTCGGGAGTTCGGAAGACCGGGGGTCACGCCCCCCTCGCCGGATCGGGTGGACCCCATTGTAGGATACACTCCCCTTTGGAATAGACCGCTCCCCCCTCAGGTCGGGCCGTACTCCCCCTCAGACCGGACCACGCCCCACCTCATGACGGACCCCACTCCACCATGGCCGAGCCACCCCCTTGTGGGCTGCCCTTCATGGGCCACCCCATTGTGGGCCGGTCCTCCCTTGAAGGCTACCCCCATGTAGTCTGGGATGAGTCCTCCGTGGCCCAGCCCAGATTGGGTTGGGGCGGGTCGGTCCCACCGAGTCAGACTGGTCCCGGGCCAACCGGGCCCAGAAACACTTAATGGGCTATATCTTGATAACCATATATCTGTTTGAAGAACTGTCGGTGGCATTGGGATCCTTGGTTCAAGAGATTTCATTTAGTATAATATTCATGAATTTTAGAGATAGTTGTAGTATGGTCGGGTTGGATCAAACTCGAATCAAACTGTGCCCCCGAAACATAAATGCTTATAACTCACAAACCGGGCATATGATTGACACACCGTCTGTCTCCATGGAACTCTTAAGAAATATCGGTTCATTGGGTTACTCCATTGATGAGATTAGTGGTGGTTGAGGTTAGGCCGATATCTCCAAGGTAGATTCTTCGGAACTCGTGCGCACCGGGTGCATGGAATTCAGTGGCTGGCATTGAGGCGGAGGTTGCAGACAGATCATACGGACGTCAACACTCAGTAATCCTATGTGGGTTAGTGTATACTGATCTTGTGTGGGTAATGTTCTATGTGGGTCAGCACATAGTGATCCTATGTGGGTTAGAACATACCAATCATGTGTGGGTCAGATCCTATGTCGGTTAGTGCTCCGCAATCTTGTGTGGGTCGGTGCATACTGTTCTTGTGTGGGTTAGATCCTATGTGGGTCAGTGGGGTTTAGTTAACTATTGACTCTAGGTGGGTTGGATCCTATATGGATCATTTCGAGGGATAATACCTATGGATCCTGTGTGGGTCAGACACTATATGGTCAAAAGCAATGCCTCTTGACTGAATAAGATGATCTGGCTTTACAACTAATCATATGTACTTCTATACATAACAAAAAACCTAGTTTGAGCTGAGACTCCTTTTCAGCTGTGTTAATTTCTTCATGCTTTGTGATTTATATCATCATTTGTGTTTTTCCATTGTGGAATTATGATATACCTTTGGGGTTCTCGGGGTCCCTACTGGCTAATTTTATACTCACCCCTGCATGGGATTCTCCGACACCTTGTTGTGTCTTGTGCGAATGATGAGCTGTTGGGATAAAGTTTGAGGAAGCTAGGACTAGGTGGTACGTGGAGGAGATAGGTTGATGTGGAGTACTAAGCAGACGATCTGTACCTACCCTTCAGGTAGGATCCTTAGTGGATGTCCCAGGAGATGTTTCCCTTATTCATTTTGTAATGTAATTTTTCAGTTGTATGAGTACTTTTCCAGTTGGGATTTTATTCTAGACCCTTAATATTATCACCCTTTTACTAAAATAGTTACTCAGTGGTTTCTTCTTGTTCTAATGTAGTTTTTGTGTTTGTATAGGTTTAAAGGTAGTGGATTCCCATTATTGCGATATGCCTTTCTAGTGCTAGTCACCAGCCCTTGTCCTTTGGAAGGCGGGCTTGGGGTAGTCAAGGCACGGGCCCCGGGGGATGGGTCGTGACATATAATGGAAAAAATAATTGGGATGATCTCGAAACTGATAGTGTAACTACTCCCTCAATGGAGTTTCATTCTCCCATTCCCTGGGAGAATATTATCAATGTTACCCTAACAATTTAACCAATAGAATTAATTTCCCCTGAAGAAACTTAATTTGGGAATCATATGTCTGAATTGGATCATATTCAACATATAAATAAAATTTCTAAATAATGTCCTTCTAATTTAAAACATGATATTGATTTGGGTGATATTTCTTAAGCTGATATATGTGGAACACATTTGGGATCATAGTTAGCTGAAATAGTAAAGCCATATGATAAGCCACCATTCTAAAATGCTCAGGGATATTAAAGGGTCTAACATATCAGGCATCCAACTATTCCTACAAACCAAGATGAAAGTTAACCTACCATGGATAAACATTCTATAAAACTCGATCACTAATAAATAACTACAATGGAAATTTTCATTGACCAGTATAAAATTTTTGCCAACTCTGAGAATTTACTATACCCATATGTATAACATGAATCCTCCCTAATGACTTCGGGACAATCATAAATCCTAAATTGTAATCCTCACTAACCACTTACCATTAAATATGTCATTTAAATGGTTTCCCATATAGATCCTCAAAAGGAACCATTCTGATCGATTATTTTTAACTATAATTATAAGAAAACCCAACATGCTCTATATAGCTATCACATGATCCAAAAAAGTCCATGATTCATTCATGAATAATATCATATAGAATATAAATGGTTTACTTTTTCTAAACATAGGTTTCTTTGTGTTTAGATTTACTCATGATGAAGAGAGTCCTCATAGCCACATGGAGACACTTCTAGGACACATAACTAAACTTGGGGTCCCAATTCTAAAGGGTTTTTTATGGAACCTCATATGGTATCATGATTTCCTTATAAATACATCTTTCCTAATTCATAATCCCCATTGGGTCCCCAAATTAGTATGATGTGATCCATTTTCATCAATCGATCAATCAGTACCCAAATAGTGTTCTTCCCTTATGGATTATATGGTAATCTAATACTGAAATCAATGATATCCTCATAAAAATTACTCTTCATCAATTGAGTTGTATGAATCCAACTGGAAGACTATTTTTGTTCAGGATTTATCTATTGGATGCTATATAAATTAGGTAGAAAATCAGAAATGTTATTCTTTATATCAAACTAATATAATCGCCCCCTTAGGCCATAACATTTCATCATGTTTACATGGAAAACAACCCATGAAAAACTGTGAAAATCATGTCTAATTGAAGTTCTAACTAACATAGGTATGAAAACTCAATCCTTGATTTAAAAAATCCCATCATATGAGAGATTCCACCTCGAAATGGTATCCCAATAGAAAATATAATGTCTAATACCATTTAAATATCCATACTATAATTACCACAAATAATTAAATCAAGAAGAGATGTGTTTAAAATAAGATTAGTCATAAATTTTTGTAATCCATTCTTAGATGTATCTACATGAAATAGAGTAAATATCCCCACAGATTTTACTCTTCATTTGATTCCAAGATAGTTTAAGAGGGAAATTTCATAATAAAAGAAAAAGAATTTATGTTCTCATTCACAGGGTTTTTCACGATGCCAAAGTATTTTTTGAGGCACTCCACCCATATACAATTATTAATACTCATATAATTATAATAGAATATATAAATTTGACTCTTATAATGAGAGTATATGGTGAAAATCTCCCCAAAGGTATTTTTGACCACACTTAATAGCAAGGATTATATATGAAAGTTCCAAGTCAAGAGTGTAATATTTATTATAATGTGGATAAAGACAATAAGAGTTTTATGACACTATATTATCACCAAATAAAACCAAAAAATACATACCAACACCAGAAGTACTACAATAAACCATGTACCCATGACCGACTTCTATAAAGAATAAAACAAGTGTTTACATTAGAAACCATTTCAACACATCAATGGAAGTCTATAACATTGATTCCCATAATAAGTTCACCCCATTCATAGTACGAAAATTCAAATGGAATTTATGAATTGACAATTCTTTCATGAACTACCAATAATACCCATACAGACAAGAAAAATCATAGTATCTCAAATATATTTCAAGGATCGTTCCATGATAGGTATCCTTCAGTTGTTTAGGATCAATTAGGATTACATTATCTAAAAAACATACCTGAAAAATATGATCTCAGATCCAAAAATCACACTTCAATAGAAATTTCGTAATATTACCAAAACCAATATCATATCATGATTTTGATATTCCTTTGATATTGAATAAACTGGACTATCTTGCACAAAAACAATAACATGGCAATTGTGGTACATGTATAATATCCATCTCATTGGTTCTATAAAAACTATCAAATGATCATTTATGAAAAATGGAATAATGGGATATTTTTAATAGTAAACCTTCTTCAAAATGTAGTCTTTGTAATATTTGACCCTTAAACTCATTGTTTTCTTTGACCAAACTAATGGTAAATTTTTAAAAACTATTGTTCCCCCTTCAACTAAATGATTGAATCATAAATCTGGGGAAAATCTATTTATTCATAATCATTTTTATATTTTACTTCTAATAATAAATGTTGATATGAAGAGATCCAGAATTCTTATTTCAAACTATCACTAGGGATACCCAAGGAAATACACTAGGATAGAAGAAACTCTTCCATAATAGATCATCCAATTGATCCTTGAGCTTCTTCAACTCAACAGGTTCAATATGATATGATGGAATAGAAATTGTATAAATACTAAGAACCCAAATTATAGAAAACTCATCCTCCCATTATGGATTAAGGAAAAGCATTAATCTAGGAAAGAATTGGGAAGGTCCCAAAATACCAAAGGGTGATCAATAGTTAAATCTAAAACACTATGAAAAACCAAAAAATGTAGACACAAGATTTATTAATATCTAGTTGAGAATAACGGACATGACTAATAATCAAATCCCACTCTCTCTAAAACAACATGGATCTTACATCATGAGTAATGAAATATACACATTTATGATAATAAATATATTCATCCTATAAGAAAACATCTATTTGATACTAAGAATAATGATGATGTGATCCAGATCAAGAACCATATTCTCATGGACTAACTCAGTATTAGATACAAAGAGAAAACACGAATCACATCAAATCTCGTAATATATTTTCTTCCATTTTCATTAGATATATAACATATACCATTATATCTTTGGTATGTTTCAAATTATCCAAACAATAGTTAGATAAAGAAGCCTAGGGGGTTCCCATGTCAAGAATATCATAATATAAGGAAAAGGAAATAAATATTGTACCTCTCACCATAGCAAGGACCACATTAACCTTCATTGTATATTTCTCCATTACATCAATTTATTCAATTGAAGTGGTATGTGGTTGGATCCATTAAGATTTATATTCTTCTAATTTTTTAATAGATCCCTTTATTTCTCGAAAATTTGAACTACAATATGGGTAAAATAGATATTAGAATAATCATTGCAGATGGCCACTGCATTTAGATGAATTTCCAACCTCCAGAGGTGTATAGATATAAAGCTTAGTGTTCCCTTTCATTTCAAACATATATAAATAAAATGTAATGACACAATATTTAATTGATTGTGTAGATTGATCCATAAATTATGAAGTATCGCCACAACTACCTATTTAGGTCTCATGTTTTTTTATTCTTCTCACCAAATGTGCCCCTAAATATCTTATTAGGTGGACAAGCGTACCCAACTAGGCCAAATTTTCCTACTAGGGCAAAATATTCTATTACATCCATGTCTACATATTAGGTAAATATAATTGTGAATACCAAATATTGAATACTATGACCCAAGACTGTAAAAAACATCTCATCATTCATCTTGTCATTCGTTTCAACCATAGGAGAAAAATGAACTACCTTAAAAAAGTGATTGAAAAACTCAGACACCAGGTGATCACCCTACTAAATGGTGAGAAACTTTATATACATTACCATATACATGTTTTATATATATAAATTTACAAAAAAAAATTGTCATTAATTATTTATACTATAGGACCTTATACTAATTTTTATAACTATAGCATCACACCATCTCTTACAAGGACGCTCCTGATTAAAGGTAATAAAAATCACCATTATTGATTCAGGTTTCTCTAATAAGTCAAATATTTTTTCAATTTTATCTTTCTTATTGTATATCTCATGAATATATTTAATCCCCTTAATGGACAGAGACTTATGGGGGGAAACATCCTTTCCCAATCCCTTACTCCACCCGCTGTTGGTTTCACCTCTCTCTCTCTCTTGAGCCTAAGTAGGTGGTAGTTTTTATTTCACTAAATTAATGAAAGATACTATAACCTCAAAAAGGTTCTATTCAATTGTAGGATTACATTTAGGATTATCTTTTATATCTCCCTCTAGAGTAATCCTAGGATGTATTATTGGAGACATTATTCCATGAAAGAGAGAAATGAGGGAGACCATCAGTTGAGTAACAATATCAATATGAATAAATATCATATAATAGTATTACTATAATTGTATCAATACTTAATATTGGAGATGTAGATCAGACACTTCATGGTGACATAAGGCGCCTTCTAATGGGATATATCCATGAACATGCTCACATTATGCCCCATATGTTTTAATAATCATATCTAATATTTACCATACCTTATATGACATGTACAAATTGATAGAAAATGTACCTTTGATACAAAATTATCCGAAACTGACCCAAATACGCATCGATACGAAAACCAAACCTAGTTCTTTATATGATATGAAGGTCATTACAATTCCCAGAAGTAGGTAAAAAACACTAAAACATCAACAACATCAATTGGAGAATATTATTTCCAATCCTAGAAGAAAAATATTGATAGGGAATATATTACTAAGGGAAGATAAAAGGAACTATATAATAGTCCATAAACTATAATGAATAGTGGAATCATTATAGAAAAATCTAACAAAAAACCAATAAACAAAATCCAAATACCAAACCCATGTTCTCATAACGAACATCAACTAACACATTAATTATATAGGATACATAACACTATCTCGCCCCCACATACACAATCGTAGCTAACCACAAAATCCACCACCTCATTGTAGTTTCTTTCCCATTAAATTATCGGATAAAAAAGGAATAGACACACCTGAGGGTATGTTTTTGGAATGGGAAAATAAAACTATTTTTATCCCAATATGTGTTCCATAAGCAATATTTGTTATACAAATATAGATACACTCAAATATAATGAAAATGTTGAATAATAAAAAATCAAAAAAAAATTATCAAACTTAGAGAAATTATCCCATCTTATTATATACACTTAAATTTTATATAAATAGATTCAATTCACATTAAAAGAATCATTTTTAGTTTTAAAAATATTGCATTAGAAAACCAAATCAAAACCATGAATAATTTAAGGTTATCCCTGGATAACATAGCATGGGGATTTATAGGTTTCTCATATAGTTATCAATCATGGGTAGTGTATACATTGACTGTCCATGACATGCTCACTAAAGGAGAATATGGATACAATAATATGAAATACCACCCCCTCCCCCCCAATTTCTTATAAACATGTCCCTAACACAATCACCAAATGAGTATTGGAATACACTAACCTATACATACCCCAAAAAATCAAGGAAAAGTACTCATACCCTGACCCCAACTAAGTACCCAAGGCCCCCATGTGCTATATTTATCAAAATAATTTGATGGTTTTATCCAAATTATATGAACAATTCAATAACCCTTTTTTTATTATCAAAACCATGCTTTAGAAAATTATTTTCATTAAAAAAATGATGCTTTGAAATCATAATTCCTTTATAAATATTCCAGGTAAAACCCATTTCATATAAAAATAAATTACATTTAAATTTAAAAAATTAGGGATGATGGTAATAACCATACACAAAACATGTCTAGAAATCCATTATCACATAGAATTCATTAAAAAAACATCCCATGAAGCAATATTCTTCCAAAAATGGTTCAAATAAAGCGAACATCATATCCCTAAACTATAAGGAATGGTAATCACAATAGAGGATAATAAGAATCCCTAAACGTCATGTGCATACCATATAAATCATCTTCAGTGATCATATGGTTTAAATAAGAGAAAAGATATCATAAATCTCATCTATAATTACATACAAACATTTATCAAACAAGATCTCGGATCATGGAAAAAAAAACAAAGTATTAATGAGATAAATGAAATGAGACATCACTCGATAAATGAATCACATCAATGGACAATAGATCCATCATCAAACCAAGATAATATGGGAGAATGGGAGATTTTGGATGAAAAACAGCAACTTGAATACATTATATTGATATGGGATAAAAATTCAAATTAAAATTGGTTATGGTGTAAAATAATTACAAATTTGAGCCTCTCAAAGATCCTTTGTAGAATTAGGTACACAAAAGAGGTAATTAAAGGTTAAAATTTGGTTTTGGGGGATTAAAATTACATAGGTACCCATATTACTCATACTATATTGGATCCACTAATGGGTCTATGAGTACTATAGAAATGTTGTGTAAACTGTCCATATAATTGTCTAGTTGACAAAGGTACACTAGCTAGCCAATGGATATAATAAGAATGTATATATCATGGGTTCCCCACTAGCTCGCCAATGGCCCCTTGTAGCCAATGGTGGCTCATTCCAAGCCATTGTATTATCGGTGACTTCTACAACGACTTATAAAATCTATTGAGGAACCTATGACACCTTCTAACCAAAAAATATTTCATCTTATATTTTTGTTTTTAATTTCACATGATATAAATCATTCTAATTGATATGTAATGAAAATTATATTTTTCAATGAGGTAAAATTTATATTGAAGTATATAATTCATAATATTATAATTAAATCAATTAAATTTTATGAAATTTAGGAAATTATTAAAGAATTAATTATTTTTATGGTATAAAATTTTAAAATAATATACAAATATATTTGATAAATTATTAAATTTAGTTACATTTTTAATTTTACATTTTGTTTCACTTCACCATGTAATTGTTTTTAATGATGTTAGTTGAGAAACGATTTTTAATTTTTTTTATGGAAATCACATAATTGAAAAAAGAATTATTATTTTTTGATTCATATTTTTTTATCCCTTGAAATTACATAAATTATGAATATATATGTCTAATAGACTATATAGTGTGAAATTAAACTAAAATAAGTTCAAAATCAAAATTAATTTGTTTTTAAATTATAACAACTTGGTGGATTTATTGAAGAACTGGATACAATGTCATGGAGGTTGTTTTCCAACATATAGGGTATAAGTATTAAGTTGTTTGGGAATTACATCCCAGTGGACATCATTTATGGGTTTTCATATTTTTGAACAACTATGGCATAGAGATTGGCTTGTGGCATAGTGGCCTAATTTTAGCTTTTAGTGGTTCTTCAAATTTTGGTGTCACTACACTAGGTAGTGGAGTCTATGGAATAGTGTCTTTATGAGGGTTAAATTGAATGGTTTCTTGATGGAAATTGTAATGTAATACATATCCATTATTTATAATATATTTATCCCCAGAACAACATAGATTCCATTCATGATTTTGACCTAGCACCACTACATCATTTGTATATCCCTTTCAACGTAGTTTTTGTCATTTTGGAATGTAATGTGGAAGATCCAAATGTGTTGTTCAAAGATATTTTCTATTCTAAATTGTTTATACAATATTGATGCCCCCAAAACCATGTCTTCTATCGATAATTACACCAGATCTTTGTGTTACTTGAATTCCTCTCCAGGATATCTTCCAACACCCAGGATTTTGACATTATTCTTGACATTAGAGTATCAATGATTAACATTTATAGGTTTGGTTCCCATATTTTCTTATAGGTTATTCTCCTTTTTCATTATTAGAATAACATATCTATTCATGTATAACTATTTATTCCTAGATCTTATTCTTGAATAAATTTTTTGATGATTTGGATTTTTTTCAAAGAATCCTTGGAAAACATGCTTGATCGAGTTAGATTTTCTCTATGACATGGGTAAACCTCCTTGACGGGTCTCATATATTATTGACATCAAGATATATTTAGGATGTTCCTTATTATTTTTCTCTATCTATAAACTTGATTCCATGTTATGATTCTTACATTAGTTCATACGGAATTAATATATTTGATTTTCATAGCTTGTGTGTGGGAGTGTTTACTGTGAGACCCGTGTATGAAGATTCATTACATTGGTATGCCTATATTAATTTTTAGAACATAGTTGTTGTTAATTAAATATAATTGTATCTTTATGTGATAACATGATATGAACTATATATATTTGTTCTACCCTATCATGTGTTATTATCATTCCTTTGGAAGTATTCCTACTGTTACTCGGAACTAGTGTGATATTGTGATATGGCTATCCCTTGAAGGGGTGTGTTCAAGCCATGGTATAATGATGATGATGGAAGTGAACATGGGGTAGGGACATGATGACCGTAACTCCAAACCTGATTCCACAAATTTAGGGGTATGATATTCATTATACCTAACTTGAGGTATTGTTATGATATGATGGACTTATGTATTGACACAATGATATAGATGAAAATTGAGGGTATTTTTGCATAATCCTTATATTTATAGAAATTTGATTTTTTAGTGATATATGCGGTGACCATAGGGTCAACCCATGATGATGAATATTTTTTTGACCATTCTTTTTGAATTGAGATCAAAAAGGTATGGTCAGGGATCATTGAATCCCAGATAGAACATTATGATTTGAAATATGTTTTTCGTTGCTTTCTTTCACATTAATTTTTCTCATGACATCTTCTTATTACACTTTTGATCTCATATTAGTGTAAAATTAGTGGTTTCATAAAATGTTTTGTTAGTCACTCCCTATATAGTGATTTCCATGTGCTTAAAATATTCCTGATTATATATTTTGTTTAGGGAATGAGTCTAATGTGAGATAGATTGACTGTTGAACAGTGAGCTGGTATTATTACCAAAATGGACTCTCGAGGATTTTGTGATTTTTCCTATTTATCAATGTATACCTTTTATACCTTAGTTTAACATTCAACCTTAGGAGATTGCTTTATTTACTTGTATAACATGGGTGACATCTGATATTGCACTATGATTTGGTTATATAATACTATTATATATTTGGATTTCCTTATTATATTATGTGTATGGTGTATGATTATTAATATTATGTGTTTTGTTACCCCGCTACTTCTTTTGACCCTCACCACTGTTTGTAATCCTCTTGAAATTGGGGTGGTTCACATGAGTTATTATAGGGACTCCACTCTGGTTCTATTTGGGAAATATAGGCCTAAAATTAATAATTAGAATCAAAATATATTTTCCTTTATTTTTCGTTTTGGGTTATGTTAAAATGGAGATAGGATACATGTCACTCAATCAGATTTTCCAAGTGCCTAGCCAGATCATGTGAATCGGAAATCAAGTTCATTAATGATGGGATTAGTGTTATAGTATTATATGATTTGGGTGTTTTCATGCATTATTATTTGGATTATTCAAATGTAATATATATAATTGTTCCATTTTTTATGGTATTTATTTAATTACACACCTCGATTGTGATAATTGTTATGTGATATATATATTGATTCTACCTTTGGGATATATATGATATGATATCATTTGGTTGAACATCATATGTTGTTATGTTTTGTATATATATTATTGTAAATGATTTGTAGGTACATAAGACTAGGTTTGATACATGGGTATAACTATGAGGGATATACCTTTTTTGTGGGAATCTCTTATGATAGGTTTTTTTTTCTGAATCACACACGTTTAATATAAATCTTCATATGATCTTCATAATAATAAACCAATTATAGGATCATTAAATGTGTGTTTGAAATTTTATAAAACAATTCCCTTTTAGATGATGACCTTTAACAACTCTAGAAATGTGATACACAAAATATTAAATGTAACTACCAACTTCAACCAAGAGAACCACTGTTTTTCAAAGATTAACTAATTTGGAATACTATGTTATGTATTATTTTCCTCGAGTACTATTAAAATGGTTAAACTCATAGGATGTTTTCTAGGGGTTGTGTTAGTGAGAAAAAATTATACTAAATTTACTTGTGTTGGCCTATGGGGATATTCCTTAATATGATAATTGAAAAATATGGGTAATTTCCAATGGTATACTAGGACAAGACCCCAAGGTATTATTGGAGATGCATCAAGTTTGATGATTTGGTTCATATTCCTTGGAGGTTGGTCATGATATATGGTATCAGAGCCAATACCCACCAATAAGTGAAGAATTTTTTCTTGAGAATGAGGTTTAGGTACCATAATGAGTAACTTGTGCTTTAAGGAGTTATAATAAAACCCACTGTAAAATGTGGGGAATAAAAGTTTTAATATTACTACCCATGTCCAAATCGGGAACATAATTTTTAGGATCCTATTGGATTCGAACTCTATAGTTATGTGTCCTTGTAATATATTGGGGTCAATATGGGTTACCACCTAGGAAGTTTCCTAGGGCATGTGCGAGTGATTAAAAATAACATTGAATGAAAATAGTATTCCAATGGTGACAATCAATAGAATGATAAGTGACCCCATCAGGTAATAGCATGTGGTGTGATATGGAGGGATAAAATATATTATATAATACCAATGTGGTATAGTGGATTGGTTCATAGCCCTGAGAGGTTGGTTAATGACTTGAATGGATTACATGCTGAAGGGGGCCAAAATGGTCAAGCTAGTGTGGATAGGTAGGTTCCCCCACAATCCATGTAGGGGGGATAGACCCCGGTATTCTCCCAAACATGCTTAATTTATTTATTAATAGGATACACTTCTATATAGTTCATTTAATTTTGTATATTCATACATAAGAGGTGTAGAAATGGTCATGGTTGACAATGGAAATGATTTCTAGCTCAAGAAACTTCCATACTTACACTGTATAGGAGGACCCTAGGTAGACAAGGAGTGGATAGATATCATTTAGGGTATATTAATCTTGTTTTAGACACTATTGGATAGAAGTGTTATGATGAAATAATTTATTCTCAAGGTACCCACCATTAGATTGGGGACTTTCATACAGAATGATGATAGACATGTAGGGTAATTTTTGGGAGGTATTTAAGAACCTATTGATCAAAAATTCATTCTTAAAATTCTGAATCTTTGTAATTACCATTAATTCATGGAGTCTCAGGTGGGATAAATGATGATATCTAAATAGTTTATTCATTTCACTGAGTTTATTCTTTTTACTCTATTTTTGTACCGAAAGGTGTCATATATTACTAGGATGATTGATAATACTCTTCTTCTATATATCAAATAAAAGTATTGGATAATTTATCTAATAGTACACTTGATGGTTTTATGTATGTACATCACAATTTAGAATCACCATGGAGCGGAACAATCTGCTTCTCTTCTTCCATCATTCGGTACTCATGCAAGTGAACCTCCCCCAACCATAGTTTGTGTAACATATTTTATTAGGAAGTGGAATATTGAGGAAAAGTATCTAGGTTTTGGTAGGTAGTTTGAGTGGAGTTAGGATTATTTATCTCCCTCAGAAGGTGTTTCCCAATGATTCAACAATGGGATGGTTGGACAGTAACACTTTTTTATATTCATTGCATTAATGAAATTTTAGGTGGTCTCAAACGATAAGGAATCTCTAGAAATACTTCCAAAAATATTTGAGGTTAGTTTTAAGTAAGTATATTAGAGAGAGACAATATATAGCCCATGGATCCAAATAGGGTCATCCATTATTGGTTTAGATTCCTCGTATAATTGTCACTCAGGAAATTCATGCACCTCAGGGATAGGTCCATAGAGATGAGGTTGAATGAGTGTATGATAAGCACCAAGTTACAATTAACTATGAATATGGACACATTTCCATTTGATAAATGGTATTGATAACCCTTCTCTCAATATATATTTTTTCAAAACCAATTTATCCAAATATTTTATGTCCTCTCATTTTATTTAAATACTTGACATACTAAATAAGTTTTATTATGTGTTACAGTCTCTCAACTTACCATTGCGAATAAAATTTAAACATCTCTCGATTTTTCTAGACTGTGTTATTGTTCTTCCTAGATATAGTCACTTATAGGATTTAATATTTCTTGAAATTGATACAATTGATGTGATCCATGGAATATACTAGCTAAAATAATTTCATGCTCACATCAATTGTTATTAAAAAAAGGTATCATTTATTTCACCCAATGGAAAAAGATTAGGATAAAAAGTGGGTTTGATGTCAAAGCTAGTATAGTGGGACTATATTTTAGCTATATTTGATCATTCATTTCTTAGGTACAAGGAATAGATCTCATAGATGAACTGATTATAGGTTATTCATACTTTCATCATGCTGTCAAAATCTATCCAGGTGTATTTTTAGATGAATTATCATGAAATACTCTTGATTAAGGAGTATACATCAAGATTGATATCAAAATGGAGAAAAAAAAATTTTTCCCTATATCATATGGCATAATATGATTTTATAGGGGATAAGATTAATCTTAAGGACATAGTGATGAAGTGTTTCTTCTGAATGATAACATCTCGATGGGGTTCTCATGTATTGTCTGTGAAGAAGGAAGATAGTAGTATAAGGATATGAGTGGAATACAAGAAAATGAATCAAGTGACTATGAATAATAGGTAGCCATTTACCTAGATAGATGATCTCTTTTATCAGTTATGGGGAGCTTAGTGGTTCTCCAATATTTATCAATATTCATTCCACCATCATTTGTGGTCCTAGGAGGTGGATAATCATAAAATGAAATTGAGGAGAATATATGGCTTTTATGAGTACCGATTCATGGATTTTAGATTCAAAAATTCCTTACAAGTGTCCTCTTATATGATTAATAAGATCTTACACCCATATTGTAACTCCTTCATGAGGGTCTTTATTGATGACATCTGCATATATTCCTAGACTTCCTAGTTACATTACAAACACCTCACCACTATTTTGAGAACACTATGAGCACATAAGATCAATGAAAATAATTTAAACTATAATTTCTAGAATTTATTTGTATTTTTTCTTCGTAACTTGGTCATAAATTTATAAATTTTAGTGGATTGGGAGAATATTGAAGTGGTGATGTCTTGGGATCTCCCTTGATGTTCTTTTATATCATGAGTTTACATGCATTAGATGGATACCATTTATTGTTTATTTATGAATCATAAAACATAGAATCATACAGAAAAGTTCCTACACCTAAATGGGTGATATTTTATTGGAATGACCTATATGATGAAGTTTTCTTATAGGTTAAGAGGTTTTTTAAAATAGATTTATTTTTTATTCCTCTACAAATTAGGAAAAGATACATAGTGGAATGGGATGCCTCAAGAGTTGTCTTATAATCTATGATTATTTATAGGGATAAGTTAATTTATAATGGTTTGTGTTAGAAGTGACCCTAGGATTAGAACTAAAAAACACATATATTATTGTTGAAATCCATGGTATAAATCTTGAGGTTCTAGTTTCATTACGTTTTTTAGAATTCTATTATTCCAAAGAACTATTAGAGCCTCTGATATATCTTCCCTCATAAATAAATATATATGAGAAATATGAATTAGGTGGGGTATTTATATAAATTAAATTTTCCAAACTCCTATTCTATGGGTAAATGTAATTTAATTTGAAAATATTATCAGTAAGAACATGTAAAAGACATAGGATCTCATTAAGTGCCAATCATCGGAGGAATTTCATCTCATGATTTTGTTCCGAGAATGTATTGTGGATACATGTGGGGGCCATTATGTCTAGTAAAGTTCACCTTTTTTCATCACATCTACATGAGTTGTGAAGTAAAATACTATCCAAGTGTTATATCTTGAGTGTTTGGTGATACATGAGCAGTTGGCAGGCAGTGATGATGACCTAAGATGGTTAGAATATGATGATGAGTTGATCAACATACATGGGTTCTTTTTAGTGCCAAATTCCATGAGGTAGGAGCTGATGAGAGGATATCATGAATCAAATTAAGAAGATCAACATGGTTAGGAAAAGATATATAATAATATTTGATTATTTTGTGGGTAGCCTATCACTGGTTTTGTTTCACGATGACTTAATGGCAAGAGGGAAACGAATGACCAATTGGGTTTTTGAGGGTTTCCTTATATAATCTCACTATGGACCTGGATGTGTTGTGTTGTGATAAAAATATTTTTTATTGGTTAATCCTGAACTCTAATGATTCATGATGCAGTTTGGGTGAGATTTGACTAGATATATAGTGTTTCTCATTTCATAATGAGTCATGAGACCCATTCGTTAGATGAGTTGGGGACATTTTAAGTAGATTATAATGAATATTTCATGGATTATCCCTAAAAATTATATTTTACATTTACACAAATAATAAGTTACTATTTTTTCCAGGATTCTAGAATTATTTATTCCCTCATCTAAAACATAGTAATGTGTATCAACAATATATCAATTGAAAATCAGGGTTGATGATTCTCATCCCTTAGATATTCTTTAGTCAAGAATCTTAGACTTCAATAGAGAATGGTATGATAATGTAGACTAGGTTGAGTTGTTATAGAGTAATATTTTACATGATTAATTTCATATTAACAATTTTTAGGCTCACTATGTTTGGTTGTGACACTCAACACAATGTTACTTTGAAATGGGTGGAACCACAATTTCCAGCAAATATTTTTTTATAGGAGTCCTTTGAGAGAGTTTAATTAATCATAAATTTATTATTAACTACCAAATAATGATAGTGATCAATTTAAAATTGGAGGTTAAAAAATTTACATATTTTCTATTTGTAATAGTTTATTCTTATAGGGTAAACCTTTTTTGGGGAATCGACGGTTAAAAATGTAGGGAAAGCTAACTCCATAGTGTGTAGGCCCCTTTTTGATAAAAAAAATGTATCAAATGATTTTATTTCCAAATAGATCATACTTTATTTTATCCAGGCATTAGTGATTTGTTCCAAATTTCTCATCTTTATAGGTGTGTTACAAATCATTCACATGAGATCGACTATGAGGACGTTGAATTGGAAACCAGGACATATTTTGTCGAATTCCATGTATGGATTGTATATTGGAGGGATAAGGTTTTTTGGGGGAATCTAGTGGATCATTTCCTAATCTTATAGAGTCATAGATGGATCCAAGAGGAATCCCAGTAGTGAGAATCATTGTTTGGGGATCGGTACCATATGTTTTTTTTGCAGAAGATGTCTATTGATTCATATCAATGATGACAAGTTGTTAGGGGAGTGACTGTGTATTCTAGATGTTTTCATGTGAAACTAGATACTAAAAAATGAATATTTATTTACATATTTGAGGGTTTAGTTGTGGATTAGTTGGATAATTTTACTATAACATCAGGATTTGATGGTTTTCATATTTTTATTATCGTTCATGTAGATAATAGGATGCAGTGAGATGTAATGAACGTAGAGTTAAATTATTTTTTTACAATTTTACGGTAACTATGTCATTGAGTACTGGATATGAAATTGTTTCCATGTAAGGTATTGTAGGTATCAGTGTAACTATGGTTATTACAACATTGTACATTTATATGGATTATTATATCAAACGGTTGACCACATTGTGGAAAATATATTTAGTTTTGACCAGGCACCACATTGGTCTGGCCATCTCCCTTGCAACCCTATAGATTAATTTTTGAAACTCATTGCGGCATGACACTACATGCTCTATCATGAATATTACTATTCATGGATTTCAATTAATTTTTATTAACCATCAAATAATGTTTTTTATTATCCATTCTCTAGAATATTTGGTTATTCTATCGCATATTCCAAATAACTTTTTTCCCCCATGATCATGGATTCATTCTTGTCGTTAAATAATGAAATCATGATGATTCTAAGAGAGTTCCCCTCCTATTATTCTTGGGGTTTCCCTTTTCATATATTGAATCCCATATCTATTTCCTTGTACCCATTTCATTATTCTACGATAGTTTTAAACATATATTTTGATGACTTAGGGCAATTTATAAGGATCCTTGGTGTGTTATCTTGATTCAGTCTGAAACTTGGTGTGACTGAAGTGTCGCTCCATGATTGGTCATGGATAAAAATGTTATCATGATAAAGGTAGGAAGTTCCACCCCATTTACGGCCCTATATAATTTTTTTTCTGAATATTCTACTTAAGTTGGTGTAGTTGGAATGACCTTGTTTTATGGAGATTGTATGTGTGTTATTGTGTACCATATAAGGCCCATGTATGATGATCTATTCCATTAATACTCTTACATATATTATTAAAGCGTTTTTTATGTTGACCATCAGGACGTTTATGTTAATAATAATTCTCATGAAAACTTGTTCTATTATTCCTACTTATGCTCTACCCTATTATTTGTGATTATCATACCTTTGGAGGTGTTACTGGTGGTACTCAGAATTTGTGTACCAACATAATATGGAAATCCCTTTAGGAGGAGTGCTCGTGAAAATGTATGATATTGAAGATAGTTGTAAACATATTTTAGTGTCATTATGGACTTGATTATTGACCCACAGTAGTGATAGAAGGTGTATAATGGCCATGTGGATTGGTGCAAGGTGGTTCTAAGATATGAAGACCTTGTGTCCAGAACAGAGACTCGATTTTATTTTAGATTCTAAGAGATATATGAAGTTACCTTTTGGTTAATCGATGATATTGGCTTTGGTTGTGACCATTCTCCCATGATGGATATGATGTATGTAAGACAATTGAACATTTTGAATTTGTTAACACTTGAAATTTTTGAATATATTTTTTATTATCTTATTGTGAATTTGAATTTATCATGGAATACAAATATTATACTCCTTTACTCATGTTAATGTGCCATTGTCAGTGTCCTACGAGGTTATAAAAATATAATATTAGATTTATCACATGATTTGGATGAAAAATAAATGAATACGAATCTAGATAACGGAATGAGGCCTATGGATGATAGTTGAGTTGGGGGGAATGATCCTGGTAGCAGTATTGGGTCAGACTCTGGAGGATTCTATGATGTTTCTTATCTGTCTACTTTTAACCTTTACACACTAGTTAATCATGCCACTTTGGGAGCCTAGTTTATTTAAATTTATTACACACGAGACATTTGTTACTTTAATATGATTTCATTATGTTCCCCTGTCATTATTTTGGATGTTTTATTATGTTATTTTTTAGTGTATGGATGTTATTATTGAGGATATAGTATCCCACTACCATCTAAGAACCTCAATGATATTCAATAACATAAATTGAAAGAGGAGTCATGCATAATTCTTGTAGTGACTTTTCTCAGGTGGTGTTTGTGAAATCCAGTTCTGGTAATTACATAAACAAATACCAATTTATTTGATTTGAATTATATTCAATGCGGAATTCACAATTTATATCCCTATTTCAAGATAATACATTGTGGTCTATCTTGGTAATTTAGGATTTTAATATAAGATCTAAACTACGTATCACTAAATAAGATTTAAAATATTGTTCTTTTTTAATTATATTGTTCATATTTTTTTAGTATTATATTTTTTGAAAACAAGGAAATGAAATATATCAAAATATTACATATTATGAATAAATTTTAGTTTATATAAAGTTAAATTATTAGATATATGATTGTAAAACCTAATCTTATCATTATAAAATATTCTTTCTTCAATAATGTTGTATCACAAATGAGTGTAGTGGTAGATTTTAATGTTTTATGAATATGTATATTTATACTCCAAATATCTTCATGATTATATAATAGTTGTCATTTGATTATTTAACAAGTTTGGATAAACTAATAAAATATATTTGATATTTTGATGTCCATATATACTATGATGTAGTGAGACTGACTCATACGTATAGTTTTTATCACTATATTATTAAATGAAGATAATAATATAAACATTAATAATGTATAAAAATTCGTAAAAAAAAATTCAATAATTAATTTAGAATGTTTAAATTAATATAGTTATATGATAATTAATTTGTTAAATATAAATCTGCATATTATACCTATTTTATGATCTTCATGGAAAGGAATGGTAAGGGATGATATATTATGTTCAACATGAGTAGAGGATCATGTAAAAATAAGTAGTTCCCTTATGTAACCCTTCTATGTCTTATTGAATAGATTTAATATCATGGGTACGAGAAATTGAATTTAAAAAAAAACAGTATAATTGTTTCATCTATTTCATAAAAATAGAAATCACATAGTGTTAACAAGGTTCCATGTGTGTGGATGATGCATCCTAGATATTATACTAACAAATAAATTTAATGTATTATTAACGTTATTAAATATATTTTATGGATTTATATATAAAATATGTATTTTATAATATTTTTATATCAGAAATGAATAAGTTTAATTTTAACTAAATTTATTACCATAAAGAAATGACATTATCAAAGCGTGATGGTTGTTCCATGCACCCCTGGCCACCGAGGAAGAGTATTTTTCAACATCATCCTATTATTTTAAGCCATTTTTTGTTTTCACTAATCCCACATACCTCCATTATATCCCTTCTATTTTAATGAACCTTAAGGTCCCCCTATTTTAATTTTTTAACCATTATCCTCCACCCCCTACAAAAGTTTTAAATGTATTCAAACCTCAATTTCCACTCATAGGGTAATATTTTTTTAAGACGAACATTGAATGGTACCTTTGATAGTTTGGTGAACTCTTTTATGGGTCTGAATGAACACATAGTTTTTATTCATCTGGATTCTTGACACATTTTATTATTCATCACCGATGAATTTAACCTCACTTTATCTTATAAATAGCCCTCATAGATCATAGATGGGGCATGTTCATCATTATTCAACAAGATTTATGAATTCTATATGCAGAAGGACCCCCCCCACTATGGCGATATGGGTTCACTTCATGAAACATCCATTATCCTTTCTAAATACATTCATACTATGTATGATTTGAAACATGGTAGGAAATTTCTTATTCATTAATTTTCTGTTTAGATTTATGGTTCACCATGTTACATTACTCATTTGTATCAATGATTATGTATCCAAATAATAGGTTAGGGATGTATGGATTAAATCCATAGAGGAAGTCCATAGTAGTGAAGTGTTATTACATGAATATTTGAGTGATCACTTCATGTTTTTCTATAGGTTATGGAATATGTAACAAGATAATTTTAGAAGGAAAGCATGAATAAGAATCCCATAAATGAACATAATTTTTTATAATGTATGGTTGTCTGATGTGGGATTATATCTCATCACTGACAAACTTATTCCAAGGAAATATTCTTTGAGGTATCCATTGTTAGAGGCAGACTCATAGATTTCACAGTGTGAAAGCATAGTTCCCTCTCAGAAGTATATATGAATATATTAAACCCCTATTTCTCATAGGATCATAGTCTCTTAGGACATCCCTCATGTATGGTTGAAAACATATGTCAAGTACCGCTCTTTATGGTGGAAGGTGTACTAGTTTGGAGAATCCTCCCTCTAAGCCTTACCAATGATGACTAATAGAATTAGTCATATGTAGTAATGGTTGGGTCAGTCGTGGTATCCGAATGTGATTTGGATACATTGACTTTTAATATGGGTGGTAATTTTAATTAGGTAGGGGAAATGGTGAAAAATGATTTGTAATTATTGATATTATGTATATGTTAGAGAAAATAGAGCTTTCACCTTTAGATGGTGAAGATCACGAGTCAAAATAAATTGCAATTAAAGCATTAAAGAATTTGTAGGATCCCCGAAATCAATAAATATAAAAAAATATGTAATGTATTGAATGAAAATAATGAGGGAATCACAAATCATGAAGGGTGATAGACTATCACTCTAATATGGAAAATCAATCATATCGTATCAATGAATTAGGAATAACCCATGTAGATTGACACATAAGAAGGTGGTCAACCTACTTCATACCGTGAGATGAACCATCATGTGGTGGATCCCTTATGCTATTGCTCAAGGAATGAGAAAAATGATTTTATGATTTAGGAAGATATTTAGGAAGTAAAAAAGGAAATAATAAACTTAATAAAAATTGTAATATAAAAATATATGGTTACAAAATCATTACATAAGATCAAAGGGCCACATAATGAGGCATAGGTATGGTTGTATGTGTTGGTATTCGAACATAGCAATGTACAAGAGATTGAAATTATATAGATACTAGAACCAACCCCTTATAATGAGGTTGTTTTTTTCCCAGAGGAAAATAAAACTGAAAAAAGATCATTTTTTATATAGGAAGGATCCTCAGCCATGGGAGGGTTTGACAGTAGCTCAAAATTTACTCAGCCTATTGTTAAATAGAAACATCACATAGTTCATCTAGAATTGAATCCTATTGATGGTTTTAAAGGATGGTAAAAAGGGGGAAGTCAATAAATTAAATTTACTAGATCTAATTATATACAATAAAAAATATATTGGATGATGATTTGACTATCAATGTTTCACACGAGGATACCAACAGAATGATTGAGAGAGAGCTTTAGGTTTCTCTTAATGATGAAAAATTTTATTGGATCAACCAACAATACTGGATGATAACATGCAGATTAACCAATTGAATAAAAATCATAGAGAAATATATTTATAATTTGAAAATATTTCTTACCACGGAGAGGATCTCATCACGGATGATTCATAAATAAAGGTAACATCAATTGAATGGAACTTATATTTTGTGAATGATTCAAATTCCATGAAAATTTTCCAGAATATTATTTTCATATATTATGTTTTTTTTTGAGATTTGGTGTTGATATAGATTTTTTGAGGGTTCCCAATTTTCCTTAAACTACCACCAAAAATTAAAATTAATTTTCCAAATTAGTCATGTTTTTCTAAAAATATTTATTTTTTCATCAATAATAGAAAATATTTATTTTTCTAAAAACAATCATTTAATTTCAGTTAATTATGATGTATTATTTGTTTTTTGATTTTTTTAAAGTAATATTTTTCGCATTTGATACACTTTTATTGATCATAATCTATATAATTCCATAATAATTATTGTTATATTTTTTATATAAAATCACAGTTATTCATAAAAGTGAAATTTTTCTAAAACATTTTTCCATTGATGTTATTTTCTATAAATAAAAATTAATAGTATTAAATTTATTGAATTGATTATTGATAAATTTATATCTGATTTTTAACCAAAATGTTCTAAATTTTGGATATGTTCAACTTCATTTTTTGTTATTATGAGTAGTGACATTATTAAATTATTATCACCATAGGAATGGTTTAGAGAGTTAACAAGGTAGTTACAACTAAGTTATAAGGTATAAAATATAAAAAAAGTTCAATTATTATTGGATTCTGAGACCATGGTCCATCCACATCCTATGTTTTATTTTTTAAAATTTTATCCTCTTTCAATTGGAATATAAGTATAAAATTTTTAAATATTTAACAGTATTCCACTCCTCTCACTTATAAAAGGGAACAACATCACCTCCCTTATTTACAAAAAATGTGCCACTTATCTCAACCAATATTTCCCCAACCAAAATTATAACACACATATTAATGTATTGGAGGTCTTGGACTTATAAAAAATTCCATTAATGGAAGTGATAAGGTAAAAGGAAAAGGGTGATATATTAGGAGCTAGTATAAGTACCAACCGAACTATTTAGAGTTTTTTTCTTCTTCCACCTCCTACAAATATATTAAAACCATTGAAAAATAAAACCATTAATATATTTTCTATACTGAAATTATATAATTTTTATGTAATAACATATTTTCCTCTACTTTCCAAACTATGCAAAATGAAAAAGTAAATTGTTCATTAGTGTTTACTACTACATGAACAATGAGATACATTTGTTTTTTCATCCCCACCTCACATGGATGGTAATAAATATGGAATCAATGAATATAATAAATGGTAATGAAATTTTTATGACCATGTAAATATAGTATAATATTTATCTTCTAATAATTTCAATTTATTAGAAAATATTAATGTCACTCTTGTATATGCATGAAATACCACATCCATGAAAAGATGTGATTTATTTTCCATTTCCTCATTACAAGGTGAGTTAAATGAATGGAATAGGTGAATAAATATTAAATGTATCATATTATTTATATAATTAAAAATTGAAACAATATATACTTTTTTTATTTTCCACATAGTAGATGAATTGATACATCTTTCATGGTTACGTGGAGACTACCATCTCCACTAAATGATGCATTTAATTTTTCATCAAATAGTTATATGTATAGTTATTAGAATATATTTAATTAATAGAAAAGATAGTTTTGATAATTATAATATTATTGAGAATATTTTTTCCAAAAATCATTGATGATTGTCAATGCACAAAATTTAATTGTGAGACTATGAATCAAAAAACCAGGAAATGGCTGACGTATACTTAATAGATTTATGAAATAAATAAAACATTGAAATAAATTAAATAAAATTAATAATAATAGGGGAATAAAATTTAAAATTTTCAAGATTATGTTGAAAATAAATAAACATATATAATTCTAGGATGTACAAGATAAATGGAATTAATATGTAACTAAGGTAAGATATTTTCCATTAAAATGTTTATAACGCTCTGACCCTTGTTAGCCAAAGTTAGTGCATTATTTTAATACATTGGTATGATTACAAAGAATCATGTCCTAAAGATCCGATCAGTTTTAGCAGCATTAGAAAAGAGATTACATACATGAATGTTACATTACACATTATAACATATAACACAACATAAATAATCCTTTATGAACACCATTATTCCATTTTCTTAACCCTTCATATCAATCAATATACACTTCATAGAATCCTGGGAAAAATAAAAAATAGAAAGGAGTGAGCTGAAACACTCATTAAGGGTATGCAATACAGTAAAAGATAACATGAATATTAAGCATGGTGAATAATTGAAAACACATTCCTTTACCAATAATAAACATGAATACAGTTATGGCAGGAATATGAGTTGTGTAAATAATTCCATAATAAAAGGTAACCATGTGTTTTCTACTAGTCGAATTACCACATGAACCATCAATATTATTTTCCTAATGAGGGAATTTATAATGCCAGACATTCTGAAATATTTTTTCAAGGCCTTGGCCAAGACATCTAAAAATGATTAAGACCTCGACCAAAACCATATATCAAATTGGGAAAGACCTCATCCAATTCCACATCTAGTTGTCTCATGAGACCTACCGATACAATGAGGAGCAATAGTGGGCTCCCCCCATCACTTACTATGTTCAATACATTCCTCATATGAAAAGGTTGAAACATAACATAAACATTCGTATTAAAACTAGCATACAAAATGTCAATACATTATCTAAAAACCATGAGTGGTATAAAAATAAAACATCCATAGTCAAACATATCATTAACTCTTAAATACAATATGGAAGATTTGTATCATAATAAATCAACTTCAAATAATTTTAAAATCTATCAAAGGATGTTGACATAGATTAAACTGATTTTTAAAATTCATTGTGAAAAATATCCCTTTTTCAGGAAAACATTTAAAATTCACACAATTTTGAAAAGAAGAAATTTAGAGAAATTTATGAATCAAAGTGTCCCAAACCACTTTGAATATTTTTTATGGAATTAAAATTTAAAAAACATTCATGTCCATAAAATAAATCCTAAAAAACATTTTGAAATCAAGGACATTAATGAGAATGATTTAGAAGAATAAATATTTAAAACATTTAAAATGATGTTTTATTAAAGGAGTCCTTTAAAAATAATCCATTTGAATTTTTTTAAGGAATCATTTACAAGGATAATAAATATGTCCCAGGAAAATCATACCCATAAAAAATCTCTAATAATAATGATATTGAGGAATTAACCCTTACCACATTATAATCCATCGAGTCATATGACCAACAGTTAATAACCACCAAATCATTCACTAAGTACCTTGAATATAATGATAAGCATGATAATATATATCAAATGGCAGTGCACAACACACCACATTCAATAAGTGCTGAATAATGGAAATCTCACGGAACTAAAAGTGAGATAAGAAACCCCATACATTGCACTTTTCCATCGTCGAGGGTAGGTTAACCTCACATATAATTGTGAACTAATTTTTATAAAATAATACAAGAACCATATACATTAGTATGATATCATATATGATCTTATAATATTTCTTTGTTAATAATATTTTAGTATTATTGTCATTTTAGGTGTTAACTGATTCATTTTCAATTATATGATTTGTTACGTAAGTAATTATTGTTATTTATAGGATGTATCTTATTAATATTACAAATGATATTGAGTCTTTCACCATTATTTTTAATCATAAAATTAAAATTATTCTTTGATGGATACGACGGGGAATGTATCTCAACGTGTCCGTGGAGACGGTAATCCGTAGATACGTACGAGGGACAATATCATTCTTTTGATATTAAAATATTATATAATTAGATGTTATATCATATAAAAAGAATAATTATAATGTTATATTTTTTATTTACATCATTTATACTCATTATTTTACCCATCCAAATGATGAAGTATTTAAATAATAAATTACACCATGACGTGGAGATGGAAATCAGTACGTACACACGTATGATGAGTTTGTCATTTATAAGATGGATATAATAAAGAATATGGTTGTAAAATTTTTATAATAACATAACAGTATATAGAAGATACTAGAGTTATTATTTTTTAATGGAAAGAATAAAGAAATAGGATGTGGAAGAAGAAAAGAACCTGAAAATAGGTGATTAAATATTTACCTCTTCTTCGGGTTCTTCCTTTTGATTTGATCAAAAGGGCTCCTTGGGATGGCTTCTTAACTAAAGTAAGGCCTCAAGGATGAAGGGTGGATAGTTGGTAGGATATTTGGGTAGGTTTATTCTATGCCAAATTGCTTTAAAGATGTGAATTTGGGAGAAGGGTAAGTGACCTTTTATAAGAGGGGTGAGGGGAACCTTAGGAAAAGATTGAAATATTATTTTATAATAAAATAATATTTTGTTTCAAATGCCTCCAAACTGAATTATATAAATGGTAATGTTTATATGCGTCGAAAAACACTCAACAAATATGATTTATATAGCTTTAGGTCACTATATTATCCTTATCAATTATATTTAACTCTTAGTTAAATAGTTTGACATTTACCATGTCTTTCTGTATTCTTATATTATATGATTAATAAACATACAATAAAATTACAAGATAACTAAATGTGGTACATCAATGAAACAAATATCATTATATAAGTCTTTCTGGATGATACTTATATTTTTATGATTATTATATCATCCAAAAATACTGTATTTTTTAAAAAACTCATTTATGTCAATTTTGACATTATTTAATAATTGATTTTTGTTAAAGTCCTAAAAAAGTTATTACTTAAAAATAAATATATTTAATAAACCCTAACATGTCATAGTCACCTATAGAAGTTGTGGATGGCATCATAACTTTCAAATCTTGATTACTTTAGTATTTATAATATCATTTATTTGATTGTTTCATTAGTAAAGACTAATACTGTATCATTATTGTCTCATATATAAATATATTTATTTTATGTTGAAAAATAATAAATAAAATATCCTGATGTAAGAAATATTTTTAGCTTTATAATTACCATTTAAAGTCAAATTGATGAATTATATAACCTCATATAAAAAGGGTTTTACTAAAAGATATTTTCTTTTGTTATTTTTATCTTTACATTAGATTATTTAATATAAAATGTCATTATCACTACCAAGTGGCTTCCTGGGGTCCTAAAATCTACCCAAGGATGCCCATGGTTTGAAATGTATCAGCCCATAGTGTTAGGACACGTGTTAGGGTAATTTAATATTATTATTATAATATTTTTTTAACATTATGTACCGGATTTACACCATTAACCACGGTAAAAAATATATTTACTAAAGTAAATATTCCTAATGTATAGAAATAAACGTTACCTATTTACAGAATCTGGATCTCCTAATTCCAAAGATGGAATCTTTTTTTTTCTAAATTCATAACAGAGATGTGGCAGAAATTAATTTAAAATTAATTCTTATTATCAAAACAAAAAATGTGTTTTTAAGAAATAATATTTAACAAAATATTGACACTTGTTTATGTCCAATTTCAATGTGAAATTACTTAAAATGACCAGAATTGGATTAAATGGTAAAAATATAATCTATCTACTCCTCAAAACCATTATAATGTATAATTTGACACAATAATTTTTTTTATTAAAAAATATGTTTTCAGTTAAAATATAGTGTTTTTAACTATTCACCCAAGTATGAAAGTTATCAGAAAAGCATCAAAAAATAATTGAAACTAAATTATTATGTCCTGATTTTAAATAAGAAGCTTATTTTGTCATGTTTAATATATAAATGTTTCAAATATTGGATTTAAAAAAGGTTATCCATTAAAAGGTGGTAAATTTGATTTTTTTTAAAATACTTCTTTTATATAAAAAATGATTTTGTTCTTACATTATATATAAGAAACAAATAATATGGATTCTAAAATTATAAGGATTATATTCAGTTAATACTATTCATAACCACATTTAAACAGATAGTTTGGTAAGTCATGATGCGCTTGAACTCGGTGTTGCATGTAGTGCATGTTATTTAATTACTTTGAAGAAATAACATATTATGAAATTTTGGGGTGTTACATTCTTCCATCCATCAATAAATTTCATCCTCACAATTTTAAATTGTTATTCGAAAATAAAATGTCGAAAATTGAAAATACCATTGTGGGAAAACCCACATCGGAAATAGGGTTAATAAATTTTAGTCTTCATATGAGGAAAAGGGAAATGAAAGAGTCGCAACCAAATTATGATATCAATTTGGAGAACATTGGTGGAAATTAGAGACACATAATTGGAGGGAAACATAAATATTTATAAGGAGTGATCGAGGTTATCAATCGCAAACATGTGTAAAATTTATGTCCTCAAATCCATCGATCTATGATGATTTAAAATACCATCAGTTCAACAAAACATTTGGTTTTAGGATAACACATTTTTTTAGATACATTCCCTAAAGTTTAAGAATAAAATTATTCAAATAATAGGAGGAATATATATATATATATATATATATATATAGTTGACAAGTATAGTTTCATCCTTCAACTAATTCCTAACACAAACTCATCTTTCACTCCAAAAGATTTCAAAAAAATATTCAATTTATTCTAATTGTATAGGGTTCCAAAAATAATGAATTGATAATTAACATATTATAACCTTTAATAAAACTAGATTATACAATCTAGGGACTTCACATTGTCTAGTGGTAGGTGATAAATCCCAACCGCACTATGGTTGTGGGTTTGATTCCCGCAGCATTGTCCGACACAACGTATTGTCACACGGCCTTCTTGTTTTCCTTTCTATAACAATCCAAAAATAACCTTAACAATAACATCCAATTTCAAACTTAATACATTCCAACATTTATACTTATCCAAAATACTTATATCCAAACTCACAATCAAAAGTTATAAATAAGTCAAACACAATGAAGATTATTTCTTCCACATAATAATATGTGAATACCTTCATCATGTATTCTTTTAAAACATGGTAACACCCTGAATTACCGTAAACCCATATTGATTACTTTCATGGTCCCTTATTTTTTATTGAATAATGGATATACTCTTTATAAACGAAAATTTTGTAAACTCCTACAATGATGGAATATACAAACCATTAATCAATACCACGACAGTCAATAATATGGAATATAATTTACCCAAATAAACCATCTCTTATTCCAAAATTACTACCTCAGTATCAGGACCATATTAAGTTTTATCTTTCCACCAACCATGTATTTTCCAAAAAGATTAACTTTTTGTTGATTTACATTTTATAGAACCATAAAATATCAAATTATCAATGAAATAGTACCGCAATACAATCGTTATTTATTTCCTTAATTCATATAACTAGTACATCGTTGATACAACAGTCAACTGACATAATACTTTAATAACAACATAAGAAATATTAATCATTCTTCTCCATCTTAGGTAGTATCATAACTTGATTTTTATCCAATAAAAACATTTGTGGTATACTCTAATCATTTGGACATCGATTCACATAGTGTCCCCACTCCTTACAGATGAAGCATAATACATTTGAACCCTTTTCCTCACCCTTGAAATCACATACTTGGGGTACTTTTTCTCCAAAAACATAACAAACTCCCATTACCATTAAGAATTTACCAAGGTTATTCTTTCCCCAGTTATCACACATTGTAAAATATATGTTTCCATTATTCCCTTTATCCATCTTTCTCTCAAACATCTTTTCCATCTCTGTCTTCCCTTCAACTCCAAAGGACTCAAAAAATTCTTTACTTATCTTATTATCATGTGATAATATTTATCCATATGATTATAATTTGTGGGAGACTATTTACTTTTTTAGTGTTGGATTAATACCATGAATGATATGATCCTTCTTAATCCTTCGATCATGTTACTATTGGAATTGTCATTCCTTCTACTGGGTGCCATATCTATACAATGTTATACACAAGGTCAGTTTGTGATCATAATGAATAATTCCAAACATGTAAAATACCTAACGTAAATTGAACAGTTTATGGACATAATCTGTAATCATAAAAGTATTTTCTTTGATAAATTATATACTCATAAATCATTCATAATTGTTTGTAATGAAAATGAGAATTATCCTATGTATATCCCCTGGGAGTGTCGTAACCAAGTGTGCAACATGGCCTGTTTTCATGCACCTGTTCCCATTTGAGTCTAGCTCAAAGTAGTTTTTTCTGGCTTTACCCCTAGGTACATCTATGCCACAACAGCCTCTACCAGCTCGTATCCAGATAGAGATGTATTGCTTGGATAAGTCAAATAATATCTACAGTACTAAAATTCTAGGATGTTCCTCTATATTAATCCTCAAAGTCTATCTTATGTTAATGTTCTCTAATCATATTTTTTTTCTAAATCTAGTTTCCAAAGTTATTGATATACATCCTCTGATACCAAATGTAATTCCCCGACCCCAGTTACCCAGATTCAGTGCATTATTTTAATACATTGGCTTGATTATAAGGAATCAAGTCCCGAAGGACTTGTCGGATTAGCAATCTTGGAAAATATATTACATACATTAATGTTACATTACAATTTATAACAGAGAAAACAACATAAATAGTCCTTTATAAATTCCGTTATTCCCTTATCTTATCCCTACATACCAATCACAATACACTTCTTGGAATCCAGGGAAAAATAAAACATAGAAAGGGGTGAGCTCAAATGATCAGGAAGGGTAAGAAATACAATGGAAGATAACAAAAATTTTAAGCATGGAGAATAATTGAAAACACATTCCTTTACCAATAATAAACATGAATTATTTAATAACAGGAATATGACCAGAGTAAATAATGCCCTTATAAAATATAATAATGGGTATTCTACTAGTCGAAAGACCACATGAACCGTCAATATTATTTTCCTAATGAGGGAATGTATAATTCTAGACATTAAAAAAAAAATTCATGGCCTTTGAAAAAACCATATATCAAATTGGGAAAGGCCTCATCCAATTCCACGTCTAGTTGTCTCATGAGACCTACTGATGCATCGAATAGCTATAGTGGGCTCCACCCATCACGTAATATGTACAATACATTCCTCATATGAAAAGGTTGAAACATAACATTAACATTCATATTAAAACAAGAATATGAAATGTCAATACTTTATCTATAAACCATGAATGATATAAAAATAACACATCTATAGTCAAACATATCACAAACCCTTCAATACAATATGAATGATTTGTATTATAATAAATCAACATCAAACAAGTTTAAAATCCATAAATAGATCATTACATAGATGAAAATGATTTATAATAATCTTTGAGAGAAATATCCCTTTTCATGAAAACATTTAAAATTCAAACAATTTTAAGAGGAAGACATATAAGTACATTTATGAATCAAAGTGTGCCATACCACTGTGAAACTTATGAATGGAATTAACATTTTAATAATATTCATGTCCATAAAAATAAATCATAAAAAACATTTTGAAAACATGGACATTAATGAGAATGATTTAGAAGAATAAATATTTAAAATATTTAAAATGATTTTTTAATAAAAGAGTCCCTTAAAAAGAATCCCCTTGAAAACTTTTTTATTTAAAATGGAAATGGACAATAAATATGTCCCAGTAAAAACATACACATAAACAATCTCTAATAATAATGAGATTGAGGAATTAACCCTTACTACATTGTAATCAATCGAGGTGTATGACCGAAAGTTAATAATAACCAAATCATTAACAGAATACCATGAATATAAAGAGAATAATGATTATATATATCAAATGGGAGTACACAATACTCCACATTCAATAAGTGGGGAACAATTCAAATCTCACAGAATTAAAAGTGAGATAAGAAACCCCTTACCTTGCCCTTTTACTTGGTAGAGGGTTGGTTAAACACATGTATAATGGTGAAATAATTGTTATAAAATTATAAAAAAAACTATATACATTAATATGACATCATATATGATCTTTTAATATTTCCTTGTTAATAATATTTTAATATTATTGTCGTTTCGGGTGTTAACTGATTCATTTTCCTTCATATGTTTTGTTATGTAACTAATGTTTTTTATGGATAGGATGTATATTATTAATATTAATAATTATATTAAGTCTTTAAACATTATTTTTAATCATCAAATGAAAATTATTTTTGAATGGATATGATGGGGAATGAATCTCAACACGTTCATGGAGACTGTAATCCGTACGTACGCACGAGTGACAATATCATTCTTTTGATATTAAAATCATATTTAATTGTATGGTATATCATATAAACATAATAATAATCTTGTTATATTTATTATTTACATCATTTTTACTCATTATTATACTCATCCAAATGATTGAGTATTTGAATAACAAACTACACCACGACGTGGAGACGGTAATCCGTACGTACGCACGTATGGTGACTTTTTCATTTAGAGGATGGATAGAATAATGAATATGGTTGTAACATTTTTATAATAACATCACAATATATATAAAATAATGGAGTTATTATTTTATAATGGAATCAATAATGAAAGAGGATGTGGAAGAATAAATGAACTTGAAAGAGGTGATTAAATATTGACCACTTTTTCGGGTTCTTCCTTTTGATTTGATCAAAAGGGCTCTATAGGTTGGCTTTATGACTAATGTTAGGCCTCTAGAATTAAGGGATGATAGTTGGGAGGATATTTGGGTAGGTTTTCTCCCCTAAAAACTGCTTTTATGGTGTGAATTTTAGAGAAGGGGAAGTGCCCTTTTATAAGATGGGTGAGGGGCACCTTAGGAAAAGATTGAAATATTATCTTATAATACACGACTATTTTGTTTAAAATGGCTCCAAAATAAAATATTTAAATTATAAGGTTTATATTGGTCTAAAACCACTCATCCAATAGGTTTTAGACAGGTTTGGGTCATGATATTAACCTTATCTTTTATATTTATCTCTTAGTTAAATAGTTTGACATTTACCATGTCTTTCTGTATTTATATATTATATGTTTAATAAACATACAATAAAATTCCAAAAGAACCAAAAGTGGTTCATTAATAAAAATAATATAATTATATATGTCTTTTTTCTGAGCCTTGTATTTTTAGGATTATTATATCAACCAATAATATTGTATTTGTTTTAAAAACTCATTTAGGTCAATTTTGACATTATTAAATAATTGATTTATTTTAAAGTCCTAAAAACTTAATTTTTCAAACTAAATATATTTAATAAACCTCAACATGCGATACTAACTTATAATATTTGTTTATGGCCTCAAAATTTTCAAATCATATTTACTTTAGTATTTATAATTTCATATTTTGGATTGTTTCATTAATAAAGAAAATACTACATCATTATTATGTCATATATAAATATTTTTTTATGTATAAAAATTATAAATAAAAAATCATGAATTAGGAAATATTTTTATCTTTCTAATTACTACTTATATTTGAATAGATCAAATATATAACCTCATATAAAAATTGTTTTACTAAATGATATTTTCTTTTTATATTTTTGACTTTACATTTGATTATTTAATATAAAATTTCATTAGCAATCCCATGTGGCTCCATGGGGTCCCCAAATCGACCCAAGGACGTACATGGTCATAAATGTATCATCCAATAGATTTACAACACCTATTATGGTAATTTAATATTATTATAATATTATTTTTTAACATTATTTACTTGATTTACCATTTTAACTAGAGTAAATAAAATATTTACTGAAGTAAATATTCATAATATCTAAAAATAAAAGTTACCTTTTTACACAATATGAACCACATTATTCTGAATATGGAATCCATTTTTCAAAATTCAAAACACAGAAGTGGCAGAAATTAATTTAAAATTAATTCCTGATTTCAAAACAAAAAGCGGGTTTTTAAGAAATAATAACTCTCAAAATATTGACACTTGTTTATGATCAATTTCAAAGTGAAATTACTTTAAATAAACTGAATTGGATTAAATGGTAAAAATATAATAAAAAATTATAATTTATAATTTAACACTTTAAATTATTTTGATTAATAAAATTTGATTTAAGTTAAAATATAGTGATTTAACTATTCACCCAAGAATGAAAGTTATCAGAAAAGCACAAAAAATTAATTGAAACTAAATTATAATGTCCCGATTCTAAATAAGACGTTTATTTTATCAAATTTAATATATAAAAGTTTCAAATATTTAATTTAAAAAGAGTTTTCCATTAATATATGGTAAAATTACATTTTTTTGAAAAATACATCTTTTATTAGAAAAAATAAATTTGTTCTTATATTTTTTCTAAGAAACTCATAATATGGATTCTATAATTATAAAAATTATATTTAGTTAATACTATTAATAACTAATTTTGGACAGCTAGTTTGGTAAGTCGTGGTGCGCTTGAACTCGGTGTTGCGTGTAGTGAAAGTTATTGAGTTACTTTGAATAAATAACGTATTATGGAATCTTGGGGTGTTAAAATGTAGTTAAAATGTTGTAAAAAATCCACCACCCCATAATTGTGTCATTAAAATGATTAAATAAATTTTTTATTAATATTTTCATGATTTTAATGGTTAATTTTAAAAAATCCTTTTCTCTTAATATTTTTTTAAATCTAATATTTTGAACATTTATTATAGGATATTTTATACATTATTCAAAACTGTGAACAAGTTTTATTTTAACATACATAATATAAATTTAATCTTAATAAATTATATCAATTTTATCATTATTATGATCCCTCTATATTCTTTCATGTTGATTTGAATAAGACAATATTCCCACACTTCCTTTAGTTTTTAGTTTTAAAAAATATTTTTATAGGTGAAAAATATTCCTTCTCATTTTTTTGACAAATATTAAGGTATTTTTGCTTATGCGCATAAATTTCAATTCAAATTATTTTTCCGGTTAATGTGAATGATATATGTGGTTTATCCATTATATGGTTATTTTTCATTTTATATGATTGAATTGGATCTCAACATAGCTATGACGAAATGTTATCCCATTATAGCTCTCCAATGTCTTGGGTAAAGTTACATAGTTTATGGATGATAGGTTACTCCTAAGATATGTTGGAACTATTTAGATATCTGGTTCCATTAAAAGGATTATTGTAAATGTGAATGCATGGATAATATAACGTGATACATACATGAAATTCTTGTAATTTTGAAGGTATATCATTGATTATCAAAAATGTTAATAAAGTGATATTATATTTTTAGTGTACATTTATAAACTTCATCAAAGTTAAGGGGTATAATATTCAAGGTAAGGTATTCTTGATTTTACATGAATTCCACAAAACCCTCATTATTTTGATACTTAATTTATTATATCCTCTGGAATTGTTTTTCAATACTATTGAGTAATTACATTCTTATTATAATGAAGTAAATGACTAATTTTTTCAAGTGTTTAATGAAAAAAAGTATTTTTTATGGGTTTTCATGATTTTTAAAATAAAATATTTAGTTTCTTTTCTTTTATATCCCTTACATATATTTATTTTTAAAATCCACAGTTTTAAATTATTTAAAAGATCTTAATTATGAGTATGAATGTATATAAATTTAGATAAACAGTTATCAGAGTTATCTTGAATGTTGCACGTGTGTCTTTATAAAGAACATGTCTTGTGGGAAAATGGGTATTATGTAGAAGTACCCATATTATCATTTAATGTATTTAACAATTACCTATAACTCAAAACCTAATGTGGTGTTTTTGATTTCTGTGATGAAATGTACTCTATAAATTATGAAATTTATGGGATATTTATGTTCTAGTTATTATAATTGGTATCAAATAAAGTGTTTAGGTATCATTAGAGGTTAGGACGATCTTACAACATATTCTTAATAGATTCCAATTTATTGTAATATTATAATGACATATATTTGTCAGTATTTAAATGTTTCTTCATCAAATATATGTTTACTCAAAATGGGTATTTAAGTAGGAAACATGAAAGAACATGGATAATGGTATTAGTGGAATAATGTCATTCTAAAAAACTAGATTGTTTTGAATTGGAAAAAATATGTTTTTGATAATTTTACATAGTTAAAATATGATACTAATAGATGTATTAATTCAAGGTAGTGTCCCAATTCTCTATAGAATAGTATTTCAGTAGTTTAAAATTTAATGAAAAACACCCATTAGATTTTAGTGTATCCTTTAACCCAGTGAAATCTAGAGAACGAATAAATAATTCGGAGAAGATATTTGAAATTTTGGGATAATTGAAACATCCTAATTTGACCTTTTCTATTTATGATTTTGAATTCTATGTTGATCAGTGGTGTATATTGATTGATAACACCATGTAGAAATAAATTCTAATGACATATAATTGATTATTAATGAATACTTTAATATCCAAGAATTTTCATATTTTTTTAACTTATATGGAATTATTTTGAGACAGCATGATTTGATGGCAAATGATTCTAGGGCCCGGTGAGCCCGGAACAAAATATTGATCTTTTTTTATGTTCATATAAGTAAATGTGTGAGCGGGTCTTTCTAACATTTGAACCAATTTTCTTATCAAAAGTCCTATGGAACAGTAGAACGCGGAATTCCAAGATTTTCCTAGAAAGGACTTAAAATGAAATTGAAAGGGTCGGATGAAAATTTTATTTATTTCGACATTTCATAAAATAATAAAATAACATAAAAAGAAATTTTATTTTCTTTCGTATAGTTGATTAGTGGATGATGGTGTTGTTGTGTGTCTATGAGGAGCATTAAAGGAAGATCCTTAAGGGATTATTTTTTTTGGATCATAATATTTATACGTTGTTTCTTAAATGAAACAACGTAACAACATGACGTCACAACATAACATAAATTCTTCCATGTGTTTTCTTTTAATAACACATTGGAGATATCAATTTGGGGAATTTCATCTGATGAATTTATGGAGAAATTACACCCCCATGACGAATGATGAATGTCAGGTGGATCACTAAAGATGCCAAAGACTTATAAAGAATGGGACAAGGAAGTGACGAACTCCAACAGATCTTGAACTCTAGACGGCGGAAGACTTCAATGAAAAATGAGGATCGAGGTAGGGGATTATTTGTTACATTATTCCCCATTCTTCATTCTAAATGGTAAACGAAGATCAACTCAAGAATAGGTTGATCTGCAGATTGTATGTTCTTTCGGGAGGGTGATGTTTCTTTGTAATTCTATTCATGGTTGAATTATTTTTGAGAGAATGTCATCCTCAACCCATCCATCAATTTAAACCTTTAACGCAGAGGGCATTGTCCAACAAGAACAAGTCTTGATCCCCTCCTCTTGTGAATTCTTCATGGAAACATACTCAAAATGGAATATAGGAGGATCCAAACCCTTTGTTGGGAGGAAGGGATCCCTACCAGAGTCCACAAGTGAAACCAATCTAATGAATGGACCCTAGGAGTTGATTGGTGGTCCGTAGAAAAACCTATGGGCACTGACGGTTGTTGCGGTGGTTGATGATGGTGGCATGAAGTGGCGACCAGGGTGGGAGGCAGTGTGCCACGATGGCATTATAGGAGGAAGCTACAGGAAACTGACTATGATAGTGCGGAAAGGGTCGGTGGCTGGGATGATGGATGGCGTTGAGTGGACGTGGCCACCCGCTCACATCGGTTCACTGCGGACACATCACCGCGCCGCATCCTATGTGGCAAAGCCATGGTCGTTTGACCACGACTGGGGGAGATAGATCTGTGGACTACCCACAGGGTAGTGAAGGATAAGGATGTGGCTGCCTGTCGCATCCCAGTGAGGCATAAAATCGGTCTACCTTTGGTGGATTGGGCAGGCCACTAGGTCGGACCCACCAAGCAGGCCAGACCCACTGTAGTAGGCCAGACACTCCCCAACAAGTCGGACCTACCCCATCGGGCCAGACCATCCAGATTAGGACATTTCCGGGTCAGGTCAGGTCAATGTACCATGGGCTGGGTCGGTGGACCCCAGGCGGGGTCCGGTCGGGTTGGGTCACACCGGACCCAGACCCCACTGACACCTTTTTGAAAAAATGTCAATATCTTGCGAACCGGGAATCAGATTGATGATCCATTTGAAGAAATGGAACACTCACGATGAGGAGGATATCTTAGAATACTCTATGGATGATTTATTGGAATTTGGAAATATATGAATGGATTGGGGTGTGGTTCTCCTGAGATCAAGCATGCTATGTATGGAAACCCTGTGGTTAGCTGAAACCTAAAGAAGGCTGACAAGAGGCACTGTGTGTATCAGATACTATGGCGAAGTAGGTAGTGGCTTCTATGTGTCCCGGTAGGCCCAATGTGGGGAGTGACATTGGTGTGACCCGATAGACCAATGATTCTCAATAGAAGGATTTACTCAGTATTCTCATAGGTGGGAGGTGTCTTCTTTGTGACCTGACATGCCCAATGTGGGGAGAGGCTTCTTTGTGACCCAAAAAACCCACGATACTCATCATGGATGAGTAATACATTAGTCCTAGGTTAGTTGGGATTCGCTTTTGTGTTACATGGCACACCCACTGTACTCATTGATGGGGAGTTCTCTAGCATCCCTTGGTGTTTGATGTTATGACTGATGGTCATACTTTTCTACTCTATAATATAACTAGTTTGAGTTTTCTTGATCCGTGATCATGCTTGGTGATCATGATTTTTGGGTTTTTTGGATTTCATTTTGGTCATTCATTAGTTTTATGGAGTACCTATTTACTATATTATTACGAACCCTTGCACAGGATTCATCTTCATGTGTTGTTTCGGATGAAGACGACAGATTGCGTGACATAGGACTTGGTGGCATAGGATTCAGTGGTGCCTAGTGAGACCATGTGGGTGGGGAAAACATCTAAGGCTTCCTACAGCTACACTTTACTTACCCATTAGGGTGGTTTTCATTGAATGGCTATTCAGAGATCCTTTTTTTATATTCTGGTTTTCTAGTTAGTCTATTATTGGGTCTGTATTCAGGCCCATTAGATGTTCATTTGTACTTGTACTCAATGGTTATTTATAGTGGAATTTTTTATTTACATTTACAAATTTGAGACATTGTTTTGTGTGTGTGTGTGTGTGTCTAGGTACATAGGAAAAATTCTCCCACATGCAGGTTGACACCTTCGGTTCTAGTCACTATCCTTTGGACTTCAGGAGGCAGTCTTGGGGTATGTCACGACATAGGCCCTAGGGGACGGTTCATGACAATGTGGTATCAGAGGTGGTCGGTTCTACCTCAATGACCCAGAGTCCATTGTTCTATTTTTTGGGTGAAAATGTTGGACGTCTTGAGTTTGAAATTCATATTTGTGGAGTGTAGTGTTGTTATGGTGTCCAACGTATCCGTATATCAGGACCCTGAATTCTATTTTTCGGCTCTATACATGAAAATAGTGGTTTCACAAGTGTCTCTTTAAGATCATCTTGAATAAGATTCAGCACACCGGGTATAATCTTCTGAATAAGGTACATCAGGATCTATTTTAGGATTTCTCCATGTAGATAGCCTGATAGGCTTCTGATACAAGATCTTGATGACAAACTGCCTTGAGATGAGGCGTCTGTTCATGGACTAGTGCTAGAGATGTCCCTGCCGGGTGGTGCACCGATGTTTCCACAACCTGTTGATCAATCTTTATTACTATTAGTACCTATAGAGGACACATGGAGGATTAGTTCCTCGCACAAAAATCAGAGATAGAGAACTCCTAGGTTCAGGGGAGATACATATATTTAGGTCAGTGGGGATTGGATGGAGGTAGTGACGCGGGTCTTCCGCTTATTGAGTAATTTGCTTGACCAAAGGGTGATCTTGGCCGCAAGCCTTCTATATGGCTTGGTAAGGAGATGTTGGAGCATAACCATCTAGATTCATGTTGAGGAGACCCTCACCTAGACATAATTAAAGAATATTTTCTAAGAAGAGTTATTCCCCACTACCTTATGCTCGGTGCACATTCATGAGCTTCTTTGCCTATAAATGGGAACCCTGTCAGTAGTTGAGTACTCTGTGAGCTTTACAGAACTATCTCACTACTCTATAAACATGGTGTGGGCCCTTTATATAGGGCTCAAACCTTTGAACATGGAAAAATAAGGGATATTAGGGCATCCATGGTGTCTCGAAGCTTCCCCACTCAGGATGGATTGCTAGAGTGAGACCTTCTTTTGGAGAGCTTCCTAGAAGAGAAGGCACTGATAGCTGGAGCCACCAGCAGACATCAGGAGGCAAAGTCATCGGTGGTAAGAAGAAGATATTAGACATAGGGACCTAGTGGTCTAGGTCTTTCATTGGGGATACCCAAGGACTCAATGTTGGCACTAAGGGGCTCACAAAGCTAAGGGAGTCAGCAGGACACCATGTTGTGCTTCACATGTAGCGGGTAGGGACCCATGGCTCGTGACTGCCCGAACCACCACATAGACGATTATCATATTGTCGAGTGACCCACAAGTAAGATTCAATGGTTTTATTGAGGAATTATATAGGGAATAAGATGTGGTAGTGGATCAGGTCGAGCGACATGCGGTGGATGATGATTCGAGGTTCTACAACCACCACAACCCAAGTGGGCTACCCTAGGCTAAATGAGCCGGCGGACAGGGGAAAGGCCAGCTTCAGGCATTGGAGGCCTATGACCATGGTTCCCCAGAGTTGATTAGAGGTATAATCTTTGTCTCCTACACCATATCTAAAAATGTTATAGACACATGTTCTAGTAACTCATTCTTATCCACGGACCTCATTCAAGGTTCGGAGATTCTGAAGGAGCCGTCGGCTCAAACCTTAATATTAGAGACACTTACGGGATGGGATTCAACGATTAGACACCATTTATAGTAGTGTGATATTACTCTTGGAGTTGAGATATTTGGATTTAATCTTCTAGTAGTGTAATTGAGTCTGTATGATGTCATCATGGAATGGAATTGTTATCATCAGTCCATTCCTATACCGACTATTTTAGGCGCAAACTATGGTGTTTCTATGAGGATGGTGCCAGGTTTTCCTTCACTGACGATAAGGGAACCTTTTTAAAACATGATGGAATTTCTCATAGGTGGGTTCATCCAATCACTCAGTAGTTTTCTAGCCTCACCCCTCAGTGCGGTGGACGACATGAGTTTCAGAATTTCTATAGTGTTGGCTGAGTTAGAGGATGTCATTTCCGAGGAAGTTCTAGGACTACCAATTTGCAGGGATATAGACATCTCCATTGATTTATACCTATGGAACACACTATTATATACACCGAAATATTAGATGGCTCCCATAGAGCATCATTAATTGAGGATAGTGCTAGAGGCCTTGCAAGATAAGGGGATTAGTAAGGCCTTGCGTTTCACCATGGGCAGCCCCAGTGTTGGTTTCCGAGAAAGTAGACGGGAGCTTTAGGCTATGCATGGACATCCGGTGCCTGAATATGGTGACAGTGAAGAAACTTTATCCACTACCAAGGATTTTTTAAATCTTCGATTAGCTGAAGGGATTGTGTTTGTACTCAAAATATAGACCCCATAAAAGGCTATCATCAATTTTGGGAACGGGATGAGGACGTACCGAAGATAACATTTAGATGTTGGTATGAACATTATGAGTTATTGGTGATGCCTTTAGACATGAACAAGGCCCTAGTAGTTTTCTTGGGACTTATGAATAGGATCTTATATCCTTACCTCAATCGTTTCACAGTAATCTTCATTAATGACATCTTGGTGTACTCAACATTGGAGCTAGAGCACACTACACACCTACGAATAGTTATGGATACAATCCGGGAGAACCAGTGTAGTCATAAGCTATTGATGTACCAGTTATGGATTTGGGAGGTCAAATTTCTAGTACACATCATCTCATAGGATAGAGTTTTAGTGGATTCGGTGAAGATAGCGGTAGTTCTTGCTTGGGAGCCACCTCAGAGCATGAATAAGGTGAAAATTTTCTTTAGGATGGATGGATACTACTGATTGTTTATGCCTGAATTTTCTAGAGTTTAAAAACCTTTATAAGCATTGACATGGAAGGGAAACCCTTTGTGTGGATAGAGATGTTCCGGTAGAGTTAGTAGGAGCATAGTCGGAGGCTGAAGAGTACCCCATTCTTGAGACTACCAGAAGGGGTGTTGTGTATGTAGTTTTTTGCGATGCACCAGGGATTAGACTAGGTTGTGTCCTCATGCAAGAGAGAGAAGGGATTGCCTATGTATCGTAGAATTTGTGGAAGCATTATCATAACTACGCGACCCATGACATAGAGTTATTAGTAATGGTCTTTTCCTTGATGATGTGGTAACACTTCATGATGGGTGAGTGATTTACCATCTACTCTGACCAAAAGAGTCTTATGTATATCTTCTAACAGAATGACCTGAACTTGAGATAGCGGTGATGGATGGAGTTCCTTTAGGACTATGAATTTGAGATAGTATATACTTCTGGTAATTGAATTGTGGTGCCATAGTCGCTTAACAGAAGGTCTGGTTTACAAATACTAAGTTAGGTCATGGAGAAGCTAGCCATAAAATAGATATCCTTCATGGACGGTGATGGAGATGTTTACCTTTAGTCAATGACTGTCACTCTATCACTCTTATATCAACATAGAGAGGCATAGCTTGTGAGTGTTGTCTTTGAGGCCCAATGTTCTCAGTTATCCTCAGGACAAGATGCTGATGGTTTTTCGATAGGTGGGGATCATGCCATCCTTTTTAAGGGATACACCATAGAGCCAGTGATGTTATGAGAGTAGGTGCTGAGAGAGTTCCAAATATCACACTTTGTGGTACATCCTAGTATGGAAAAAATGTACCAGGACCTCCAATGTCAGTAGTGGTGGTGAGGGATGAAGAAAACAGTGGTAGAGTTCATTTTATGATTCCTCACTATTTATCATGTGAAGGCTAAGCATAAGGTTTTAGCAAGATTGGCACAACCACTTGAGGTACAAAAATTGAAGTGGGATGGTATATTCATGAATTTCGTGATGGTGTTACCACGCACATCCAGGGGCCATGATTCTATATGGATGATCGTTTACCAACTCGCCCAGTAGGCCCACTTCCTACCCATCTGGGAGAAGGGATCTGTAGAGGGATTTGGATGCCTCTATGTCCAGAATATAATGCGGCTTCATAGGGTGTTGTCAATGATTTTCTTATACAGTGTTGAACACTTTACATCCCAGTTGTGGAAGGGGATTCATGAGACATTCGAAACATAGCTATACTTGAGCCCAACTTTTCACCCCCAAATCGATGGTCAGAAAAATCGGATCATACAGACCATGGAAAAAATGGTACGTGCTTGAATCCTTTACATTGGTTTCAATTGGGAGGAACACCTACCGCTGACACAGTTTTCATATAACAATAGCTATCACTCCAACATTGGAATAGAACCATTTGAGGCATTTGTTCGAGCGGCCATGATGATCATCTCTATGTAAGAAGAACCTATAAGAGTCAACACTAATGGGTCTGGAGTTGGTACAGACTACCACTGAGAAGGTTCAGATCATCTATGAGTAGATGAGGACTGCAAAAAGTTGGTATAAATATTATGATGATAAGATACATATTCCTTTAGAGTTTTATGAGGGATACCATGTGTTCCTTCAGGTCTCACCTCGATAGGAATTTCGGAGATTTGGCCTGGGTGAGAAGTTATCTTCGAGGTTTATCAGACCATTCTCGATCCTGAGTAGAGTCGGCAAGGTGGCGTACCTCTTAGCTCTTCCCTCACCGATGCACTAGGTGCACGATGCTCTTCATGTGTAGCATATGAGGAGGTATGTGCATTATCCAATTCACGTCGTCCAATGGGGTGAGGTGGACATTTATCATAGGGGGAATTTGTAGAAATCTCATTGTAGATAGAGGATCAATAGTAGTGGGTCCTTCGTGGATATTCGATTCCTCTACTGTGCATTCCATGATCCCATGGGAATATCTAGGAAAACACATGGGAGTGGGTGGCTCATATTCGTTCTATGTACCCCCATTTATTTGTTTAGCCATTTTTGGATTTCAGGGATGCAAAACCATAATGTGGGAGGATTTAATATCGTAAAATTTCTGAATATTTATATTTATATATATGGAATTATTTTAAGACTCCATGATTTGATGACACGTGATTTCAAGGCCTGGTGATCCCAAAACGAAATTATTAACTTTTTTTATCTTCACTTAATTAAACTTTTGAGTGGGTTTTTATATGTTTTGAACGAGTTCTCAGATCGAAAATTTGAGGGCACCATTGAACTCGAAATACCGAGATTTTACTTGAAATGAATTAACATTGACCGGCAAGGGTCAAATGGAAATTTTATTTTATTGGTATCTCATGAGATAATAACATTACATAAAAAGTTATTTTATTTTCTTTGTCACCGTTGAGCTGTGGATGATGGAACTGAGATATGAAGATGAGGCATATCAAAGAAAGATACTTAATAGATCTGGTTTTGGGAGAGTAACCGAAACAATGTGACATGTTTTATTTTAATAACATGTTTGGGAAATTAATTGGTATAATTTCCCCAGATGAAACAATGGTGAAATTAATACCTTATAATAAATGAAGAATGCTAGTAGGATTGGTAGCAACGTCCATGCCTTAAGAAGAATGAGACCATAAAGTGATGAATTCCAATAGATCTAGATCCATCGAGGGCGGTGTGCTTAAATGATAAATGTCAATCTGGGTAGGGGTTTCTTTGTTTTTTTCCTCATTCTTCATTCTAAATGAAGATTGTGGATCAACCCACGAACATGTTTATTCGAAGGTTGTTAGGTCTTACAAGAGGGTGATGTTTCATGTGATTTCTATTTAGGATTGAATTATTGTTGATTGAACATCGTACATAAACCTCCCACTATTTTAATCCTCTAACATGGATGGAGCAGGCCCACACAAACAAGGCCTGAGCCACTCCGCTTTTGCGTTCTTCATGGTCGCATCCTTGAAATGATGGGAAGGATGATCTGATGCCTTTGTAGGGAATATGGGATCCCCAAGAGGCCATAGGAACAAGTGGTATGAATAACGGACCACCAGAGTATACCCGATGGTCTATGTAATACCCTTTTGGTATCGATGGTGGCCTATGGAGGCAGCCATAGGGGGGACACCATTATGGTGTGCCAGGAGGATGTCGCAGTCAACTGACCACAGTAGTGCTAGAAGGGAAACTGTCTATCCTAGTGGATAGTGGTGGGTGGATGTGGCCACACGAACTCATTGGTGCACTGGGACGCAACACTATGACTTGTCCTATGCAGAAAAGAAGTGGTCGATAGACCACATTTGGGGGGAAATAGCCTTGCGGATGACCCGCGAGGCAGGGAGCTAACAGGATGTGGTCGCCCGCCCTCTATTAGTCTGGGAGAGAACTAGTCTGTCTTTGGAGGACTGAGAAGGCCAGCAGTCCAGAACTGCCCCGGTAGGCCAGAACCACCCCCATCAGTCCAGACAGGGGTTTGGTCGGGTTAGTAGACCCCATGCCATGACAGTGGACCCAAGTCGGGTCGGTGAGACCGGGTCAGACTAGACTGAGACACCACTATCCCCTTTTTGAAAAATGTCAATATCCTACAAAATGGGAACCTTATTGAAGATCCTTTTGTGGAATTGGAACCCTCTCAAGGAATATGATAATTTGGAATACTCTATTGAGGATTTCAGGGAAGATAGAATTTGACGAATGGATTGGGGAGTGGATCTCCATAGATCAAAAATGCTACGTATGCAAACCAAGTGGTTTGATGATACCTAAAGATTGTTGATGATCAACCCTGTTTGGATCAGATAATATGGCCCAGTGGGAACACAATTCTGTGTGATCCGATAGGCCCATAGTGGGGAGCAGCTTTTATGTGACCAGGCAGACCAATAGTACTCACCAGGAAGAGTACCTCAATATGGCTATTGGTGGGAAGCATATTTTTTGTAACCCAGCATTCCATTAGTGGGGAGAAACTTCTATTTGACCCATAATACCCATGTTACTAATCACGGATGAGTACCAAATCAGTCCAAGGTTAGTGGGAAGCAGCTTCTGTGTGACATGGCAGGACCATTATACTGATTGAGGAGGAGTTCTCTGGCATCCCATGGACTTCGACATTAGGACTGATGGTCTTACATTCCTATTATAGATTATACATAGTGTGAGCTATCTTTCTTCATGATCATGCTATATGGTTTATTTTTGTATTTATTTGTGTTCATTCATTTGTTTTTTGGGTTCCCTACTGAGTATATTTTTACTCACCCCGACACGGGCTTCCCTACACATGTTGTGTCTGGTGAAGATGACCAACACCTTGATGAGGGACTTTGTGGCTCTAGATTCGGTGGTGCCCAGTGATACCAGGTGGGTGGGGATTACTTATATGTCTTCTAGAAGCTACTCTGTATTAACCCATCTGGTGGAGTTTTTAGTAGATGACAATCTAGAGTTCAATATTTTTACACTCATGTTTTCATGTTAGTCTTTTGTTGGGATTGTATTCTGGCTTATTTGAAATTTAGTTGTACTTGTACTCAATGGTTATTTATAGTGACATGTTTGTTTTACTTTTCAAACTCTGGGATATGGTTGTGTTTGTGAGTTTATAGGTACTTAGAAAAATTCCTCCTACTTGAAAGTTGACTCCTTCGGTGCTAGTCACCAATCCCTGGCCTTCAGGAGGTGGGTTTGAGGAAGGTCATAGAACATGCCCTGGGGGACAATTCATGACAAATATCCCTTCCATGTAAATTATTTTCCAAATTTAATTAAACTCATAATGCAATGAAAATTTCTAGAGTTAAAGAAATATGTGGAGGAATATGTTACCACTTATACAGATTATTTTACTAGATTTTTCATGTATGCACCAAATATATTTCGGGACCATGATAGTAAAATTGAATAAATTTTCTCTGGTTAGATGATATTTATATGAAGTTATTTTTTTTTTGATTTTTTATTTCAAATTATATATGGAAATTTTTTGGTGTGAAGAGAAATTTGAGATGGAGAATGTTGAATTTTATATAAATAATGATATTAAGAGTTCCAGGTTATAGGAAATGGGGAATCATTCAATAACGAAACCTGAACATAGAAAATATCAATTACCCACTTGTTATATGTGTGGAAAGAATAATTATAGGGAATTTATTATGATATCTTGAAATTTTTAACATTATGGAAATCTACGAAACATATATTGCAATTTCAAATTAAAGAACTACCCTAATGGTCAAATTTACAACAAAAGATAGGTGGTGAAATGATTTCATTTTAATGAGATGGTCCATTATGAGAATTTTTTAGCAAATAAGAATATGAAGGATAGATATTAATAAGATCATAAGATAAATGGTGTGTCAATTTAATTTATTAATGTTTGGACATCAAATTTAGCGGGGATAAGTAGATTACTTGTTTTATCAATGATTGTCAATGCCTTATTTTGTTTGGGATATAAAGAAATTTTATTTATAAATTTTAAGTAAAATTTTAATATTAACTCTAGAAATAATGACATTAATTCTTGTAAGAATACTCATACTTTAATTGTAAATGTATTAGTGATTTATGGGTACTTTCGAATCATCATATATGGAATGGGTTTTTCTAAAATCATAATGCATTAATCATAGTGGAGGTTGACATTATTCTAAGTGTGTATTGGATTTTACATTATCACCTTCATATAGATAAAAGATTATTTAATTCATATTCATTCCACAAATTGAATATAAATTTTTATATAATAATGATTTAATGCTTATAATAACATATCAAGATGATTAGAAACTGATTAACAATTGGAGTCAAAGTTATTTTACAAATATTATAAAAAATAATGAAACCATTCAAATTATTGTTTTAACAATTGTAAATGAATTAGTGGATATATTTTTTAATGATTTTCCTAGGTTTAATCATTTCAAATAGGATTACATTACCATTTAATTACATAAAAATGATCATCCACATTCAAAATCCTAATATAAAATGGATTTAGTGGAGTTGTTTAAATTAAAGATACAGTTATACAAGTTTATTGATAAGGGTTTCATCCACTATAACACATCATCTTGGGGTTCTATTATTTTATTTGATAACAAGAATTATGGTTATATGATTAATTTACATAAGTATAGTGTACTAAATAATATAATTTTTAATGACATGTATCCTTTAACTCATATCAGGGACTTGTTTTATCAGCTCTAAAGAGAATAATCTTTTTCAAAGATTGATCTCAGGTTTGGTTACCATAACATAGAACTAATGGAATACAACACTCCAAATATGGAATTTATTAATAGGTATTATCATTATAGGTTCTTGGTTACATCTATAGGGTTTGACAAAACATTCATTTTATAGATGGAAATAATGAATAGGGTTTTACATGAGTATTTAGAAACAAATTTGGCGGTGTAAACCGATGATATATTGATATACTCTTATATTTAATAATATAATTAGAAGTATATTTGTTTTTTGTTGAAATTGAAATAATAAAATGGGGTAAAATTTAATAAAAGTGAATTTTGGTAATAATAGATTTCTTTCCCTTGGAATATGATAGAATCACATTATGATGACCACAATGATGGGCATTGATAAATCTGTGTCATAAGTATGTTTATCAGTTTAAAAAAAATTATTATTATTTATAACACTACCACATTTTATGTGAAGTTATATGTTTTCTTCTTCAGCTAAACATAAAATAAAATCACAAAAAATAATAATGATAAATCTAAACCAGGATTTATTAATGAGGATTTCCTCCAGTGTTGATGACTACATCCTACATGTATAGTTTTTTATTTTCCCACATTCACATATAATCCTTTGTATTATCATATCAATAATAGGAATGGGTTTAAACAAGAACATGTTCTCCTAGTGTTGACTATGTAAAATTCAATATTTATCATTGATGGAAGAATATAATATGATTTCATGATCCTCTTGATGTTATCAATAGTGATGTAAATTTCTTCCTTAGTTTAACCAATTATTATCCACTTCTTATTCCTACCACTTTCTATTAATCTTTCTTCTTATTTATAGCAATCAAATGAAATTTTCATAAGTATAAAAATCAAGGGTTTCCTCAAATATAGAATTCGATTGGATGTCACAAAAATTATAACCTAAATTATATTCAATTGATAACTAAAAAATATCTTTCACTTTATTATTCTCAATGATATTAGTATTTATTTTGAAGGAATTCTCAAATTATTCTTACGTAAATGATGATAAGAAATATCCAAGTCAAAAAATATCTTTCCACTCCTAATATTTGAAGTATGAAATAAACAATAATATCTAAAAAACATCATAGTTAATCAAGTTGTCAATATTATTTTTATTCTGGATTTTAATAAATTCTCAACCACACTTAATGAATATAATATCAATATTTCAAGAGATTTTGTATTCATGAAAATATTTATTGGAATTTCATGATAAAAAATGCTCAAAAAATTCTTTAAATTTAATATTTTATTTGTTTATGCATTCACTTACATATTTACATATTCTCATATACATGAATCCTGACCCTTATTCTTTAAATAAGTACATATATATACGAATCCACTTTCTACATCTCACATATAAAACAATGTGATATATTTTACATCATGAAATAGGATATTGAGAAAAATGTCTATTTCATGTATGTTCAAGTATATTTATACCACTTTTCATTTTTCGTACATTTCATGAACATGGAAAAAAAATAGATCTTTATTGTAACAAAGATTCTTTAAGATTAATTATTTAAAATGAGGGGTTCAATGATTTTATTTTCCATTAATATCAGTTGATATAGGAATCGCTTCCTTTTTCTCATAAACAGAGTCTAATAGATAATATCTTTTATAAATACAATACCTCTTTGTGAAAAAAATGAAAAAAATATCATGATCTTAACTAAGATAATCTATATTTATATACAAGATTATTTTTCTATAGCTCTTTCATATGATCACCCCATATCCATATTTCTTATTGTGTCAAAACTATATTTTATACACAACATGATCTTGTTATTTTTTAATAATTAAAATATGATATTTTAATTTCTCAAAGATATAAATTTTTCAAAAATGGGTTTCCTTCATAGAACCACTATGAAAAAAAAATTCATGGAGTTCAATTTTTGTGATGAAACCTTATATTTATATGAAAAATGTTCATGTGCATCATCCTAAACCATTCTTTTTAAACATCTGAATAATGTTTCACTATAATTTTATTATAGTTTAAAACCCATGGTAGATTATTTCATTGTAATTAAAAAAATTGAATAATGTTGGTTCATGTTTTTGTTTTCTCGAGATCAATTCATTTTAGCCTGACCTGATGATCATCAGAGGTAGAGTACTTCAGCTATCTTGAAATACCTTATGGACTATATTGTAATGGTATTCCCACTATGAAATTAGGGTAGCTACATAAGGGTATATCTAAGAATGTTTGACCTACACGTTGAGGATGAATGATTTTTTGGATAAGATTGTAGAGATTGATCAAGGTGAGCATTTCAAATTTTTTACATCTCATTTTAACATTGAAGTTCCAACCCATGCACTCATTTCCCACATCGTTATTCTATTCATTTAATCTTCAATTAATAGACATCTATTTTTATATTCTTGTATTCGAAACTGTGGTAACAATATAAAACACTACAAAAAAACCCACACAATCAGTTCCACACCTTTACACGGTCTCCTAGGAACCCTACTGAGGATATGTGTCCACCAATATGCATATGATCATGTGTGTTCTCCTTGTTACCACCCTGCACCCTCACTATTCCTTTCTTAATTATAAAAATCATATATTACTCACCCATGAGGTTCTGGTGTCTCCCTTATATTTTGGATTGAGTTATCTTAGTTAGGCAGTTTGGATAGCCAATTTTCTAATATGACAAATTCCATGATAACCAAATGGGTTAATATAATAATTCACAAAAAATATAAATTTATATAATATTTTTTTGTATGCACTTCTTATTTAATCATGAAAATATATATTTTTATGTTATTTAATCATCTTCATTTGGGTAGAAAATGACATACCCACTAGAACATGTTCTTTAAAAATGTTGAGCAGATGATAATTATTCATACATAAATTTTACTTATTATAAAATATAATAAATGACTTTTGAACTTCCTCGGGATGTATTTTTATCAAAACATCAACTATATCCACTGTTTCTTGAGGAAACATTGATCCTATTAAAAGAATTTAGAATGAAATTACAATAATATCTCTATAACATCAATATTAAAATATTTACTTGATTTGAAACATACAAACACACTTACAATATAGTCTTCTTCTTCTATACATATTTTCATAAAGATCCACATCACATCACTCATTAACATAAAATATAACTCAAATATAATGTAGGATATTCAATCGCATATTTATGTTTTTTTTCAATACCAATGTGGAAAATGAGATGAAAATATATAATCTTTTATTCATTTTTCTTTTTTATTTTATTATCACCTCCTTATTGTTAACAAATTCAATGTACCCAAAGGAGGATTGTATTAATTAATACATAATAATTTTTCCATAGATTATTCCATTCCATATCTACATGAGATAACCCAATGTAAAAAATAATAGGGTTCAATTTAGATATAAATGTTATCCATTATTAATTTATAATATGATTCCAATTGGAATAGAAAAACATGTATCCAACACTAAAATCTATTAAACTATTTTTTAGGGTGATATTAATTAGTTGATACTAATTGATTCAACACATGTGTAAATTTATCAAATACCACATGTAAATATAATTCTCACGATAAATTGAAATTAAAATTACTACACTCATCCCAAAACATAGATTAATAAAATTAAATTATAATAGGATGTTAATATTTGTGAAATTAGTCCTAGAACATATTCAGGATCCATTTTTCATGTAATTGATTCGTTAATTTTCTCCCCATTAATATAATACATTATTTCTTTTTTAATATGGTTATGACAGTGTTCCAACATATCACATAAGTAATTTTTTAAACAAGTGCTCTCTAGAGAAGTCATAATTTAAAATATATTTCTCTATAATCTTTTTTACATGCTCCCTATCAAGGGAAAAGTTCAACATTCACATCATTAAGATGGATCTTTTCTTTACTTGTTCATATGAGTGCTAGCAGATGCGTGTACTAATTATGTTATCTAATCATTGATTGTGACTCGATATTTTTTGTTCAATATTTTTTAGTTGATCACCTTCATAAAAAGTGATCTATGATATTTTGGAAAAATAAATCATCATTTCAACAACATATATATCAAAATAAGATGGTGAATTCCATAAATAATTGATTTAATATTCTAGCCTTAATGTGTGATAGTATTTTTTATTAAACTCAGTTCTATGATAATGTTTGTGAATCACCATCAATTAGATTCATGTAATAAAAAAGAACAATACATATTGGAAGAAGATGGATCATCATTTTTTTAAATGAGAGAAATAAGGCAGAAAATTGATTCTAACCATTGTGACTCAGTTATTTCAGCCCCATATGAGCGTGAACTGTTCATGGTGAATTTTCTGAAATTCATGGATTTTATTAGAATTATGGAATCATTTATTTTAATAAATTATTTTCATGTAATATTATTTTTTTACACTGCCTATGATGTCACATTCATCACCTGGTGCTTTTAGAGTCTTTTTCATCTTTCATTTTGAGAGTAATTTATGAACAACAAATTAGTTTGGATATTTCAATCCTTGTTTCACCTTCTATATAGTACTTCTGAGATTCATTGGTTATCACGTATTCAGAACCCCTCATTAAATTAAAATTTATCATCTAGAATATCCATTTTTTATTAAGATTCAAAATTCTCATTATTCTATAGAATTTTTCTTGTTCTACAAACATTATCATGTAAAATGACTCATATATCATTTGGAATATAGACCACATGAATGGTAGATCCATATATATCTTCAGGTATTATGTTTTTCACTTTATTCCATCTATTTCTCTAAATTATAGATCTCCCCCTTTTTTTCATAAGCTTACTTCCATTCAATATGATTTCCATGTCATGCTTATAGTGATCCTTGATTTTACATATTCTACCAAAAAATAATTTATTTACTCTCTTTTATGTATCACCCTTCTTGATTTTTTTTAAATTTATGTTGTGATTCATCATTTCTCTGATAATCACCTATGATTGAATTATAAATCTTATTTTTTGACTAATTATTAATAGTTTTCATCTCATTATCTCCCATATATGACTTTTCTCGATTATTAATATCATGTGGTCTTTTGTTATTAAATTTTTAGTGGATTTATTGAATGATTTAATTTTCCATATCTACTCCTTATGACCATTATCATTGAAAATACTATATCTAGTTATTATAAGTTGATGTTCCATTTTACCTTGGACATTGTATTATCAATGTATTTCTCTTATGTATTATGGGTATTATTTTATTTATAGATAATTAAATATTATACAAACACCATATTCTATGTGATTGAATGTTTCATAGAACCAATGGTAATTAAGAAAACAGGATACTTCCTTTTTAATTAATGTTGTAAAGATTAAAATGTTACCTATCTTTATGTTGGTTTATTATCAAATAGGGATTCAATAGAGGAAACCTTATTTGGACAATGTGTATCATTATTATTGATTTTGTGGTAAACAGTTCACCACCATTATTCATCCACATTTTCATAGGTTTTGACATTGAAGAATCACTATGAATACAACTAAGATTAGTTAAAATATTATTATTTGAGATGGATGGTATGTTTTTCTTAGATAATTCTAGGTATTTGTAATTGAATAATTTTTACATATTTTTTCCACAATATATAGGTATATTTTAGTAGGAATACAACATATAAGTATGGGTGTATTTTGATATTTTGGTAACAACTATTATTTTAGATTGTTATGTAGACTCACTGAGATGATTTTCAATATTTTTCATTTTGAATCCGCGTTCAATACATTTAACATTTATAATAAAGTTCTCAACCATCATTGAATTCAGATTATATTCACATTATTTATTGATATTCATAATTTATTTATATTTCATTTTATTTTTCATTTGTATAAATATGTCATGCACCTTGATCTTATTTTAATTGTTCTTAATTTGGGAATTATTTACATATATGATATAATTTTTCTTCTAATTTGGTGTACTTATTTAAAGATTCTGTAATGGCATCATCTTTCTTCTGAATTGCACTAATATACTAATCTTCAAAACCAGAGCATCGATCATCAAGTTCATATATCTCTACATATTTTTCTACAATTCTCATAGATATCATGATATTGGATTAAATTATTTCATCAATGGATTTACCCATTTTTTCCAAGTATTCTCAAATATTCTGAACTCTATCCCTTTTTCGAGTACATATTTTGAGATCAACATATTTATTCACCAATTATTCCAATGAACTCTCTCTTTTCCTAGATTATTCTTCATGATTAGTGATCACTTCATCCATGGCCATCATATTATCTTTATATCTGTCAATGTAAAAAAATTAAATTTCCCATTTTTGATTTAGTTTTAATATGGAATATATTGTTGTATAATATTTCATAAATCTTGATCCGAATTTGAGGAATAAATATTTTGTAACACCTAGGCCCCTATAAAGTAGATCTGGTGCATTACTAATTACATTGTAATTTTTATAAAGAATGAAAATTCCGAAGCAATGAAGTCTTGAAGAAATTAGATACCTAGATGTAAGTCAAATTACATTTGAAAAGGTTACAAAATACAATACATAATAAAAACTAAAACATGTATCCACAAAAACTCAAGAAATGATATCCTCTTCATCACCTATTGAAGGTAAACAAATTTAAATGATTGAGATAAAACACTCAATAAGGGTTTAAAATAGTGGAATCATGAATTTAATAATAATTTAATCATAAAATATTTGATATAATCAATATGGCATAGTGAATAAATGAAAAAATCATGCCATTAATATACTAAGAATGAAACTGCATCCATATATTTTGTCATAGTGAAAACCTCATGGATAGAAACAAATGGTAGTAAATAAAGAGAATTTTTATTAATCGGACATCATGTATCTGGAACATGATACCATAATACTGTTAAAACGGTTTAGTTCTGTGTATATAAACTCATCTGATTTTTGGAAACAAACTTGAACTGTTTGTCGCCAACTAATTTGTCTCACTAGACCTATCGATGTATAGAGGTTATATAGAGGGATCAAACCACCATTTAAAGTCCAAATTATTGTTCATAAATATATTTATTAAAATTAAAATCTTCCTTCTATATATCCATATAGAGTAGAGGACATAAATTCATCAATATTTCCACAATTAAAACAACATTCCAAATAAAAACGGTATATAAAAATTGTATACGGTTTAGAAAATAATCATATCTATGATATGAGAATATGGATATTTAATATAAATATAATTTCAAATAAAAATTGATCTCAAATGGGTTGTAGGTAGACCACATATGGATTATTAGGTGGATAATACAAAGTTAGTCACAACGAAATGGAAGTTGAGGCAAAGTCCCTTACCACAATGTAATAAGTCAAATCATATGACTAAAAATTAATAACCATAAAATGAATAATTGAATACCATGAATGTAAAGGGAATCATAATATTATATGAAATGGAAGTATACATATACCACATACAAGAAATAAGTGGCGAACAATGTAAATCTCACAGAATTAAAACTGAGATATGAAACCCCTTACCTTATGATCGAGTGCAATATTATTTTGTTTAAATGACCGGAATAATCAAATTTAACTTCATTAACTAATAATTAAATAACAAATTATATATATTATTTATTAATTATAACTTTATTAGGTTTATTTATGGCCCTTTTATGGGATTATGATGTTCAATTTTATTGTTTTGGAAGCATTTTCTTCCTTGGTTTTCATGATTTGTTTGCTTGTATTCTTGAATGGAAGTTCATTTGAAATGTGGTTAAACATAAAAAATTGTTAATATATATTATTAGTGAAATTAAAGAGTTATAAATGATATTATAATGATTCATGGTTATATACTTGAGGATGAATCATTTGTTAATAGTCATTGATAAATTCTTGGATTTCGCTTGGGGGTTTTGTGCATAATGAACTTGTTTTGTATTATTATTACATACTATTAGTGAGAAGGGATTAAATAAAATTAATGAGATGAAATACATATAATATGATATTTTTCAACCATAAAAATGGTTTTATGACCAAAATTGAAGATGGTAACAAAAATTGAGATCATTTCGTCCTTGAATGTGATAAATTAACACGTCTCGGTTGGTGTTTTCATTTTTAGTATAAGAGGAGGGGGAAAGAGAGATGAGGATTAAATATTACATTATCATAATATAATTATAGTTCATGTAAGGAAATATAATTATCATATCATTTTTATGATGGGAGATGAGGAAATAAGTATAAAATTAAGGAACTCAGAATAGAAGAATAATTGAGAAATATCTCACTAAAATTCCACAGCCTAACTGCGTCACTAGAAATTTATTAAAATAGTTTGATGATATAAAGGGGGTATCCCATCACTCATACATAATATGGTAAGTAAGGGGAATATGGAATGAAATATCCCAACATAATCCAATTTAAAATAAATTAGAAAACATAAAATGAAATCTTTAAGAAAAGAGAAGGGTGGTTGATTCTCATACCTTGTAGAGTAAAACCTAAAACGTGATAGTTGGGATCTCTAGGGTTTGACAAAACCTTGGGAGGAATACTTTGGATTTAATACTTCCAAATATTTGAGGATAACGATTTTGGAATGAATGAAAACGAAGGGGTTTTTTGGGTATTTATAGTAATTAAGTGGGATTTTTTTAATTAAAAGGGACACCTCGTTTGTGGTTTTTTTGAAACCATGGGATTCACCATGGTATATTCCCATGGATTATCCACTTGGGACAGCTCATGTCATATGATACCATTCAGAAGTCTACCAGTCTTTTTAATTAAATTATTACACAATTATGATGCCCTTAAACCACCGAAAACTCAAAACTATATTTTTACTATTCATGAAAAATTCCAATATTTTTGAAAAATCCCGATAATTAACCCTAAAAATTTTTCTATGTGTAGAATTCAAAAATCAACTCCATTTTTTGAGAATAAATTTCTTAAATATTTTATATATAATTTTAAAAAAAATCATAGTTAATTCGAAAAATAACAATTTTAATAGTATAATTTGTTTTATTTCACATTGAAAAATTAATTAAGATCTCATTATTTTATTAAAATAAAAAAAGTAAAAAACTATAATTATTTACTATTCATAAGGATCATAATACTATTCATAAGTGTATTTTACTATTGATCAAAAAATCAAGTTGGTTTTATCAGACTCGAAATGACTTAATGGTCACAAATCTAGATGATAGTTTTTGAAATTCAAAACAAAGTAGTAGAAAATTTAGGTTTAATGGATAGGTTATAAATATTTCCTAAATAAGAATGTTTTGTTTCAAAGGAACACAATGCATTATGAAATAAAGGCAATGAATATAATTAATTTTATAGAGTCATACCATAACATGTTTGGGGTGTTATATTATTACCTCCTTCAAAAAGTTTATCCTCAAAATTTTATATATAAAACCCACAAAAAATATGTTGGTGGTTCTTCTTTATAAAATCCTCAGGTTACCATATTTCTTCCTCCATATTATGGTTTCTTCGAAGAAAAATTACTATAAAAGTTGTTAGATTTCTCAATAGATGCTACCTTGTGTCAAAAATCACGATAGGCTCTTCACAGTATGATAAATTAGGTTCCATTTATATTTCATCATAGGTGAGTGCATGCATTGTGTCTGGCATGAATTTCTTCAAAAATGATGCATGGAATAGATCATGAACTTTGGAGAGACTTGGATGTATTACAAAATTCTATGTTACATCTCTGATTCATTATAAAATTTCAAATGGTCTGATGTATCTGGGGCTCAGTTTCCCTTCCTTACCAAACCATAAGACACCCTTCCATGGAGATAATTTCATAAAGTCATGATCTCCCACATAGAATTACAAATCCTTTATATGATTTTCTGCATAACTTTTCTTCCTACTTTAGGCTATATTAATATAGGCTTGTATTGTCTTCATGTTTTTCGTGGTCTCCTAAATAAGTTCTGAGCCAATAAGTTTCCTCTCACAAACTTATCTCAACAAGTTGGAGTTCGACATCTCTTTCCATATAATGCTTCATATAAATCCATTTGAATACTATAATGGAAACTTTCGTTGTAGGAAAATTCCACCAAAGGTAATTATTGATCCCACATACCATGAAACTCATGAGAGTATGATCTCCGCATGTCTTCCAGATTTTGAATAATCTTTTCAGACTCTCTGTCTGTTTGGGGGTGATAAGAAGTACTCATACGAAGCTTAGTATTCAAAGACTTATGATGACTTTTCCATAATTTTGATGCAAACTAGGGATCTCAATCAGACACAATCGATATAGGAGCACCATGAAGTCTTAAAACATCATTAATATAAAGACATTCCATGTGCTCAAGTGGTAAATCATCTCTTATATGAAGGAAATGTGAATATTTTGTGAGACCATAAAAAATAACCCTTATTGAATCATTCCTTATAGGTTTCCTCAGTAGTCCAATGACAAAATCAATCATAATGTTATCCCACTTATACATATGAATAGGTAGAGGTCACATCACTCCTCTACGATGTTGTCTCTCTACCTTCACTTGTTTACAAACTAGACACCTTGTCAAGTTGTGAGCAATTTCCCACATCATATTATCCCAATTAACATATTCCTTATAATCTCTATACATCTGTGTACCCCCAGGGTGTATAGGAAAATTTGATCTATGATGATTGTTTAAGGATGGGAGATTAGAATACATCATGTATGATGAATGAGTACTAAAATTTGGGAAGAGGTTATGTATTCCATCAGTACCTGATTTAAAAATGGAAATTTGATCTTTGAGGATCGTCTAATAGTTCCATTTTTAGATCACGTACTGATGGAATGCATAACCTCTTCCCAAATTTCAGAACTCATTCCACATACATGATGTCTTCTAATCTCCCATCCTTAACCAAAATAATTTTATTGTGTAGATTTTCATCATTCGATTGAGTTATTTTAATCTTCTCTAGTTATGATGGTTTAACTATAATTTGAATGAGGGAAGATGGTTCCCCTTCCTTAACAATTCCCATATCCATATTTAGTAGATCCATGAATATAGGATCCCTCCCAATCCTCATTTGAGTTAGAAGACCATGATATTTCCTTCTTAATGCATATACCATCATATGTTACATTAATGAGTGGTAGTGTATTGAACAATTGTAATCATTGAGTAACTCAAGCCATCTCCATTTCCTCCTATTGAGATTTTTTGTCTGAAAATGAATTTCAGACTATTGTGATCTAAGTATATCTCAAATTTTTCACCATAAAGATAATGTCTCCATATTTTCAGAGCAACGATTAAAGCTACTAACTCAAGATCGTGTGGTGGATAATTTTTCTCGTGATTCTTCAACTGCCTTGATTCATAAGTAATAACTTTTTCATTTTCATAAGGATGCAACCCATCCCATTCTTTGAGGCATCACTGTATATTAAATATCCATCATTTCCAAATAGAAGAGTCAAAATTAAAGCATTGACCAATATTATTTTCAATTATTCAAAGAACTATGTACATTATTTTGTCCACACAAACTTAACTCTTTTACGTGTGAGCTTCGTTAGTGGGTAATCCAGTCTGGAAAAATTCTGAACGAAACACTGATTGTAACCTACTAAGCCAATAAAACTATGTACATCAGTTATATTCATTGGCTTGGGAAATTCTTGTATTGCCATTTCCTTCACAAGAACAACTATGATTCCATCCTTAGAGACAATATTTCGTATAAAAGAGACTGATTGAAGGAATGATTCGAACTTTCTAAACATCCCATATAATTCATTTCTTCTATGAGTTTTCAAAATTGTCCGAAAGCGATTCTCATGGTCTTCATAGATTTTTGAGTATACCCGGATATCATTGATGAATACCACAAAAAACATATCAATATATTCCATGAAAACTATATTCATTAAATACATGAAAATAGAGGGTGCATTAGTCACTCCAAAAAATATCACTATAAACTTATAATGCCAATACCTAGTTTGAAATACTATCTTTGGAATATATTCCTTCTTCAAACGATGCTGATGATATCAATATCAAAGGTCAATCTTTGAAAAGTATTGAGATTCATTAAGTTGATCAAATAAATCATCAATACAGGGAAGAGGATACTTATTCTTTTTTGTAATAGAATTAATTTCGCTTTAAACAATGCATAGCCACATGGATCCATCTTTCTTCTTGAAAATCAATACTGGAGCTCCCCATGGAGAAAAACTAGGTTGAATAAATACTTTTTCACTCAAATACTGTAGTTGTTTCTTTATATCCACTAACTCCCCATCGTCCATTCTATAGGGTGTATTTGATATAGGTCTTGCACTAGGAATTATGTTAATGGAAAACTCAATTTCCTTCTCTAGAGAATATCCAATTAAATCCAATGGAAAGACATCAATGTATTCATGCACTATATTCACAACTTCAACTTGAATATTTCTTTCCTCACCCATGGATATTGGGTTCTCTTACTCTACCAGAATGTCATTTAGTATAGATGTCGGGGGTGGGTCTAGATAAGAATCAGATAGTGAGGTTTCTACTCTAAATATAAGAGATTCTAAACCATTTTAAAAAATTGTAACTTTTTTTCTTTCAATAAATCTTTGCATCACAGTTTTACATCCAATTAATACAAATAATTATATAAAAGTAAGTCATTGGTAGGATGATAAAGATAGTAACTAAAGAACATTTATTTGTCATGAGGGGGACTAGTTGACATACCTTTGATTTAATGATGCATCCCCTAGGGGGTTTGAATGATAAATCCTTTATTAAATAAAATTGTACATGTTTAATTTTCATGGAAAACTTGGAGGATATTAAGGAATTCAATGATCTAGAATCAAATAATGTGTTGGAAAAGTTTGAGGAAATAAATAATGTACCTCCCACCGCATCATTAGGAACTTCATCCTCTGCGGTTATAATCACATAAACTCTCCCTTCCTCTCTGGGCCGTTTCTGATGCATTTTTTCTTGGAGCATAGGAAACACATTTGAATAGTGTCCCATAACTCTACAATTGTAGCATTGAACATCATAAAAATTTTTCTTCACCTTGCATTCATTAGATCAATAACCCTTTTCTTCACACTTATAGAAAATTCTCCTTCCTTTGAATCTTTTCTCGATATGATTATCTCCATAGTTCTCACATAATAGGAATTTATTCATTCCCTTGTTCATCTTTGATGCTTCAAATATTCCTTGGTTATCAGAGAACCGCTTTTTTATATTGGTTTCCCTTGAACAAATTTGATCTAGCAAATTCCGCCTCTATTTTGATGGAACATGATATAGTTTCATCATATGATGAAAATGTTTGAGAAGCCATAGACCTTCGAAGACTAGTCTTAAGACCATTAAATAAATGATCAATCTTGTCTTTTGAGTTTCATACATAATATATGGCATACCTGGCTAGTATTTTGAAGGTAGCCTCATAAACTACAACATTGAATTCTTCCCATTACATTAAGATATATAATTTCCTCTCTATTTTGGTTTGTTTCTCCCGAGGGAAATATTTTTTCCAGAATATTACCTTAAAGGTCCTCCATTCCATATCTTCTACTTCTGCTTCCTCCTGGGTATTCTAAATCAAGGACCACCATTGATCAATGTCACCTTTGATAAAATATATTTCCAGTACTAACTTTTCATCTTCATTCCATCTTAATTCCATGAATATATTTTAAAGGGACTTGATCCACTACTTAGTAAAATGTGTATTAGTAGTCCCACTGAATTATCGGGACTTATACCACATAAAACAATCCAAAATAGGTGTGTAATGTTTATTCATTACAACCTAATTATGTTGTCCCTATATGGTCATGATCTGATCTGCTCCAACATTGACTGTATTGACTTTCTCAGTGGGGAGATCCCTACATTTCCCAAGAGTATTGATTCCCCTTCATCCATTAGAATCCATTTCTAAATAATATCACACACTAGATTAGGTTATGAATCTCAAATATAAAATCACTTAACATAGATTGAAATTCTATGCGTAACTAAACTTGTAAACATGGATTCTTTGAGGAAAATTTTTCATTAAAATCCTTCATAATGGATTGTAAAGAAAATGTGAATTATCTTAAGCATATCCCCTGGGAGTTTCAATACCAAGAGTTTAGTGAGGCCCATTTTAATTTACCAAGATACCCCGGGTCAAGCCCAAAACTCCTTGTCGGAGATTTCACTCCTAGGTACATCTGTGCCAGAGCCACCTATACCCATTTGTATCAAGACAGGGATACATTTTCTATAAATATTTACATAATATATTCCTTACCCAAATACCAGGATGTTTTTGTATGTTTATCCACAAATACAAACTTAGGCCTTTTTTCTCTACTATACATTTCCTACTATAGTTTCCATGTTTTCTACTAAACGTTTTCTGATACCAACTATAACGCTCCAACCACTCTAAAACAGAGGCAGTGCATTTTTAATTACATTGGCATTTTTAGAAGGAATGAAAATACAAAATCAATTGTCAATTTAGTAATCTTGAGGATACTAGTTACATATATGTAACTCAAATTACATTGGAAAAGGTTACAAAATACAAAACATAAAAAAACTAAAAATTGTATCGATAGAAACTCAATAAAGGATCTCCTCTTTATCACCTGTTGAAGGTAAAAAAATGAAGGGGGTGAGATAAAATGATCAATAAGGGATAAAAATAGTGGAATCATGAATTCAATAATAATAAAATCTTAAAAAAATCGACATAATCAATATGGCATGGGGAACAAATGAAAATTCACGCCATTAATAAACTTAGAATGAAACTCCATCCATAGATTTTTTTCATAGTGAATATCTCATGGATTTTAATAACTGGCAGTGAATAAATATAATTATTATTAATTTGACATCATGTATATGGAACATTATACCATAATACCATTAAAACTATTTATCTATGTGGGAAGAAACCCGACTGATTTTTGGAAACAAACTCGATGGGATTGTCCCCAACAGATTTCTCTCATGAGACCTGTCAATGCATCAAGGGGCTATAGTGGACCCCAACTACCACATCAAGTCCAAATCATTATTTATACATAAATTTAATAAAAGTTCAATCTCTTTTCTCAATATATTTATAGATTATAGGATAGATATTCATCAATATTTCCACAATTAAAACAATATTCCGAATTAACACCGTAAGTAAAAATGGTATACAGTTTATAAAATAAACATATCCATGATATGAGAATATATATTTTTAATAGAAATATAATTTCATTTGAAATGTGATCTCAAATGTGCAGTACGTACACCACATACGGATTATTTGTTGCACAATACAAAGTAAGTCAAAACGAAATAGAAGATTAGGCAAAGTCCCTTACCACAATGTAATCAGTCGAGTCAAGCCATAAGAAAAAAACATGATAACCATAAAATAAATAATTTAATACCATAAATATAAATGTAATCATGATATTATATGAATTTTCAGTATACATTTACGACATACAATAAATAAGTGGCGAAAATGGAAATCTCACGGAATTCAAAGTGAGATAAAAAATCCCTTGCATTATGCTCGAGTGTGTTCATGGTTTGTTTTAATTATCTGAAAAATAAAATTTTTCTGAACTAATTAATAAGTACATAAAATCATATAAATGTAATTTCATTTTTATAACTTTATTAGATTCAATCATGGACAATTTTATGGGTTTAAGAGGTTTAATTTTATTGTTTTGGAAGAATTTTCTTCCTTGGTTTTCATGATTTGTTTACTTGTATTCATGAATGGAAGTTCATTTTAAATGTGGTTAAACATCTAGAATTTTTTATTAATATTATTACTGAAATTAAATATATATTAATGATATTATAATGATTCTGGTTTATATACTTTAGGATGAATCATTAGTCAAAATTCATTGATAAACGCTTGGATTTAGCTTGGAAATTTTTTCCACAATGATCTTTTTTGTATTATTATTCCATATTATGAGTTTGTAGGGATTATAGAAAATTAAAGAGATGAAATAAATATATTATAACCTGGTTCAAACATAAATTTTTTTCAGGACAAGAATTGAATATGGTAAAGAAAATTGAGAACCCGTCGTCGTTGAATGTGATAAATTAACACATCTCAAATGGTGTTTTCACTTTTAGTATAAGAGGAGGGGGAAAGAGAGATAATGTTGAAATATTTAATTTGAATAATATAATTCCATTTAATTTGTGTTAATGTAATTATCATATCATTTGGATGAAGGGGGATGAGGAAACTAGTATAAAAGATATGAACTTAAAATAGAAGAAAAATTGAGAAATATGTAACAAATATTCAGCAGCCTAACAGCGTCACAGAAAATTTCATAAAATAGGTTGATGAGACAAATGGGGTATCTCATCACTCATAAATAGTATGGGATGTAAATGGAATATTAAATGAAATATCTCGACATAATCCAAATGAAAATAAAAGAGGAAACATAAAATGAAAGCTTTAAGAAAATAGTAGGGTGATTGATTCTATTACCTTGTAGAGTAACTCCCATAACATGAAGGTTGGGACCTTGGGGGATTGGGGACCCCATGTGTGGAATCCTGGGGAGGTAATACTATCATATATTTGAATATAATGGGTTTTTAATGAAGGAAAATGAAGGGGGTTAGTGGGTATTTATAGTAATTAAGAGGGAGTTTTTTATTAATTAAAAGGGACACCCCATTAGTGGTTTTTGTAAAACCATTGGCTTGCCCATGTTATTTGACATGGTTTTGTCCACATGGGAAAACTCATGTAATATTCTACTATACAAAATTCAACCATCCTTTTATATTTAATTATTAAATCATTATGATGTCATTAAACTATAAAAAACTCAAAAATATATTTTTACTATTCAAGAAAAATTCATGTATTTTAGAAAAATCCCAAATATTCACCCTAACCATTTTTTGACGTGTAAAATTCATAAATGAACTCCATTTTTTGAAAATAATTTTCTAAATATTATTAACATAATTTCTAAATAAAATCATAGTTTATTTGATAAATAAAAATTTTAATGGTATAATTAGTTTTCTATCACTTTGAAAAATTATTTATGATCTCATTATCTTATTACCATAATAAAATAAAATATTATCATTATTTACTATTCATAAGGATCATATTACTATTCATATTACTATTCATAATGGTACGTTACTATTGAATAAAAAATAAAGTTGGTTCTATCAGACTCCAAGTAACTTATTGGTCCCAACTCTTGATGACAATTTTTTGGAATTCAAAACATAGATGTGGGAAATTTATGTTTAATGGCTACGATATGATTATCTCATAATTAACAAAGTGTTTTTTCAAATAAACACAGTGCTTTATGAAATATAGGCTATGAATAGAATGTATTCAAGAGAAGCATGCCATAAATTTTTTAGGGTGTTATATTTTTCCAATATCATTTGTAGTATAATATAAAACAAAACCTTCCACTTCTTTATTAATCATGTATAAAAAAGAATTATAATCTCTGGAGACTGATTTATTATACACATTTACCAAGAGGGGTGTCATATTCATCTCTAAAAATTCATTAGTTATTCTATTTTTCAAATTCATGGTTGAGATATAATTTTTATCAATAGTAGATAAAAATCCTCCATTGTTTCATTCCCACCAAAATTGAGAAGATAAATTAAATATTTAGGAAGTTTTAAATCACAAAATCCTTTCATAGGTGTAAACTATTTCTCTGATATCTATAGTTTGAATTACATTGTGATGAACACACATTGGGGGTGGATAAGTGTGAGATGGTTGTTTATCACTTAAATACTTTTATCCCAATTTATACCTCTTTCACTTATTCAGTAAAACGTTATCATTTCTCCTTCATGTTATGATAGTGAGAATTCACATAATACAATAAAGAATGATTTCTGTTTAGATTATTTTACAATTTTTCCTCCATTTTGGATGAGAACATAATTGGGGTATAGTAATTAGTATCCCTTTCACACATAGATTATTTTTTATTATAAATTAATGAAAAATCCATTGTATGACCTTGAACATGTTCTCCTAAAACTAACCATGTATAGTGAAAGAATTATCATTGATTGAAATCATAGGATGATGAACCTCTCAGAATTAAGTGATATACATTTATGTACATCTATTCCTATAAATAAACATATTATTTTAATATACATCTTATCTATATAGATATTTAATAATATTACTCTTCATTAGAGGAATCAAATTGATATATCACATATAAAACAATCAATTGATACCTTGAATACATCAGTCCATGGATATTCCCAAATATTCTACTATGAATACTAATAGATGTATAAATCAGCAATGTATTCATCTTATTCAGTCTTAATGATATATAAATTATATTGGAAAGAAATATCTTATTATTCTAATCCAAATAATGATCGTAAAATAATTTCCAGGCAAAAAATTCTCTTTCTACCTGTAATTTTTGAAACTAGAAATATGGAATGATATTCAATAAGAACATATAAATCAATAATGTTTTAACAAAATTTGGTCATCCTCATTCTAATGAGTTCCATATCTCACTCAATAAAACTGAAATTAAATTTTCATGTGATGTAATATTCATGTAATTATTTGATGTAATTCTCATTAAGACCATAAAACTTACTATGTTTTATAATTAATATTTTATATTTTATTTAATTATCATATATATATATATATATCAAAATAAGTTCAGATACATGATGGCACATCCTTATTCATTGAGTAAGTTCAAGTAGGATAAACTATTAAATTTTTTACAAATTCTCCATTAAAGAGTTGTGCATAGAACTGCTTCTTCACAAAGTGATGTGGGTCACATAACCTTATTCCCTCTTTTTATAAATATAATCATAGAGTGACACTATTTTATAAAAAAATTATCTCTCATAAAAAAATATAAATATCAACAACATTCACATGGTTAGAATAATTCATATTTATAAGAAAGTTTCCTCTCCTACAGATCTTTCATTTTACCACCTCAGATCTACATTACATGATGTTCCCATAATATATATAACTACCAAAGTTCTTAGTATTTTTTTAATTAGTCAAATATGACACCTTAAATTCCTAAAGGTCTCAATATTTTTTGACCATGGGTTTCCAACATTGTTCCATTGTGACACTGAAATTCATTTCATCCTTAGTTAGATGAACATGGCTCATATGCATATAGAAAATGATCACGCAAATCATCATAAACCATGAATAATCATCATTTTTTCATAATTTTATTCTTGTTTCCTAGAAGTGAAACATTATCATATGACCATTTTCATGATAATTGATTATTTCCTTCATGGATGTTCATGGTCATATTCTCTTGCAATCCTTTCATTTGAGTTCGACATTATGATCCTTAAAGGTTTCTGAAATTGATTGTATGAAAAGACCTCTGGAAGTAATGTGTAAAGGTATCCCAACAACAATATAATTCTAAAAACGTCTTATTTTATAAAATATTAAAATTTTAATGATTTGTTTTCATTGATCACTTTCATTACACAAAACTCCAAGTTTAAATGAATAACGATGTATAATTAAATTATTATTGTCTAAAAATAATCACCTAGATGATGGATTGGAAGGTATGAATAGGAAAAAATAAATTATGAAAAATAGATGGTTTTATATTTATAAAATTAATAAATTTTTACCAATTAATTTGAAATTAAAAATAAAAACATTTGAAAATTTAAATGTTTTTTTAAACACTATTTCACTATGTATAATATTATCATAATAAATTAAATTATTAAGCATTGGTTAATTATTTAGATTTAATTAATATATTATATATTTGATCAAATGATTTATCATTAATTTTATATTTTTTATAAAAATTGAATATGAAAAAACCTAATTTTAAGCATAGAAATGTAATTTTTTCATAAAATAATTTTTTATATACTTTTTCATGATTATTTTTTAAATTTAATTTATTCCATTAATATTTATTTAAAATGATATAATGGATTCCATATTTGGAATCATGAGTTTAAAATTTTGTAAATAGTTCCCTTTTATTTTAAAGTATTATGAATAAAAATTGTGGTAATATTTATCACCATTATAATAGGTATATCTAGTTAATCTAGGATAAAACTAAATGATAAGGTTGTAATTTTTAATCCAAATTCATATCTGATTATGGTAATTATAAATTTATCACCTTAGGTTCAATATGGGGTTTTTAAATTAACACTTTCCCATTAAAATGACCTTTATAATATTTAATGAAAAGAAAGTTAAAAAGTGATACATGACTAGTTCCAAATATAAATTTTATGTACACATTGGGACAAAAAAATGTTATGAATGACTCTAAATATATATTTTTTAAATAATAATATTGGGTCCATGATGATAATTTAGTTATAAATTTTAGTGATTAAATAATTACATTAAATTCTTGTGCAATGGTAAAAAAATATTTATTTCATTAATAAAAAAAATAAAATAAATGATTTTATTAGAACCAATGTTTGGGTAAAATCCCAATTTGTTAAATAAAAAAATATTAATAACAAGGATTAATGATTTAAAGGGTAAAATTGAACCCTTCGACCCCCCCCCCCATGTTAAAAACAAAGAGAGATATGTACCAAAAAGTTTTAAATCATAATCAGTATTATAGGAATCCATATCTTCAAACCAATAAGAGTAATAACTCAAAGTAATGAATATTTTTAATTGATATATAGTCCTAGAAAATAATGTGGTAGACCTTGTTCTTTTCAAGGGCTTAATATGGTATCATTATTTTAAAAACATCACTTTCTTTATAGGAGACAATGAATACCCCTCGTTATTAATCTTCTTTCCATAAGTCAATTTTTTATATGCATGTAATTTTAAAATACTATGAATTTCAATTTTAATAGAAGAATCAGATGTATCCATGAATTACATTTATTCCTAAGATACTATTAGACTCTTTAACAGGTTGATGCAAAAAAGAATTCTTATGTTCCTAAGAAGAACAAGTCAAAACCATGGAGTGATCAACATCCACTTTAGCTACTATTCTTGTCATCCCATATTGATAAAGACTATCATCCACTAAAAGAGAATTTATAAATATGCAAAGACCCAGATCTTCCCTGAGACTAGAAATAATATCTAAAGGTTGTTTCATTAGAGGTCCTCTTGAATCACCATCATTTCTAGGACCCTTATTCAAGGACAAAGTTCTTCTATTGATACTATCATGTTCATCAACATAAATTTGAATACCCTTTTCTAAATTGTGTAGTGTCAAACACTATAAGTCTACTCTATGAATTAGAATCATTCCATTTACCATCATTAGTATAATAGAGTCATCATAATAATCCAAAGGATCAGACTACCCTTGTGAGATAGAAGGACTATAAATAAGGACTTGTTTGTTTCTAAAACATTTCTAATTACTCATTGTATAATAATATTATTGAGAGAAATCATTCCTATTTTGGCTATATGGGCATGAATAATTTGTTTTGTACCCCTTCCAATTAATTACCCTCCAAAAAATAGAGTGATCATGTCCACAAATTGAGTATATTTTATGAAATCGTGGTTTCCTACAAGTACTCATATCATGTCCAATAATGAGATAGATATTACAAAAGAAGAAAATTAAAATAATATATACGAATCTTCAATTCATCATAATGTGCGTATAAAACAACCTTCTTTATAAGGATTGAACATAAATCAAATTCAATTGGGAATTAGGAATATGACCCAAATCTATCATGTTCAGTTCCCTTTTCTATTTTAATTAGAATCCCAATTTTAGAATAAATGTCAAATAGGATCATTGGGTTCCAAAATATATCGTTTATTCTAAAAGATCTTACCTGAAAATTATAAAAAATTTTCCTTAACTTGAAATTAGTGGATTTTGGAATCCATTTCTAGATTCAGAAAGCACCTAGATTTATGTAGACAAAACCAAATCCCCATGCCCTCACCATTAGGTCAAATATAGGAAACAGGAAGTGATAATATCCAGGGTGGATGGAGTACATTTACAATTTTAGAATCCACAATTTAAGGATAGTTTTTTTACCATCATCATAACATTATATTTTTAATCAAATATGGAAATGGACAAGGGACCTAGGAAATAAATGAGGCCTAGGGGGGTCTAATGTTGCATCCCCTTGAATTAGATTCAACCCCTCGAGTTTAAATCTAGATATTGTTTTAAGACAGGTGACATTAAAACCTTATATGTCCAAAGAGGCAAGATGATATACGACGTTGGTCCCCTCCCCTTATGTGTGGGATACTACTGCATTGGTTTTAATGAGGGTTTTTCACTTCCTGATCATGTAAGGTATCACCCACAGAGTGGGGACTTACCCCTACATAGCGTCATGTATAATCTTGGAATCTGTTTCGACATGAGATAAGTCAATCTTATACTACTTTCAAAGATTAAGTCCTGTAAGTACAGGCTTGGCCTCCGCATGAATAGAATTTCATTATCCATAGTGGGATATGAAAGAAAGGATAACACTACCTCGGGAGTCTCGGACCACCCATCCCCCTCTTATCACCCCCACATTATAAGATCCATCTGTATTGAGTTTGAATCCATTTTTGGGGGGGTTTCAACTGTACCCACTGTCCCTTCCTGGTGAGGGGATAAGCCACAGGGGATATAACTTAAAGCATCCTCATGGAAGGAGAATCCTTCCTATCGCTAGAATTATTAACCAGGTTGATCAGAAGGCATATTCCTCGGACCGTGATAGACCTCCCTGTTGAATATGACCCCTCATAGTATGCCTAGTTTTGAGCGTGCCACAAGCACCAGCAACCCACATTGAAGGTGATAGCGCGAGCCATCCTTTTCTGACATTTATCATTTGTTCCCTGGAACCAGTAGTGCAAGAATGTTTTATCTTGAGGATCATGGGAGAAATCATCAATACAACTGCTGAAGTATCTCCAAACTTCTTGAGCTCAGCTTCCTTCAAATAATATGTGGTTGATGATTTCTTCCTTCTTATTACTACAGCACTGGATACATGATAATAGAGTAATACCCAGTTCATTGATGTTGTCGTATGTAGGAAGATCATGGTTCCACATTCTCAAACATAGAAAGCTATATTTTGTTGGGATATTTCTACACCACAATATCCCATTTCATGCATCATGGTGATCCTGATAGATGAAGGTCATGTGGATGTCCCTCGTCGTGAACTTCCCTGAAGTAGAATCGGTGAAAACTAATTATCTGGCTCAGTGTTCAAGGAGATTAACTCTTAAGTATAAAACTGATCCTTATTCAGTACAACCTAGATGAACTATGGGTACTGATTTGCCTCCATGAAAGAAATATTTGGGTCTAGACATCTAGAGAAGCCAATCACATCCCTGCCCAGTTGCAATGCCAGAATCAGATGTCTCCCTCTCCAACAAACCATCATGAGTGCATCTAGAGGCTTGGAATAAGAGGGAATATCCTATCCTAGAGAGGGGATCCTTGAGTACCCACCATATCCACACTAATTCGAACTGACTATGACATTAGATTCCCCTAAAGCATACATTATTTAATGACTTTCCATTTATGTTGATCATGCATGATGAGGATCATGTCGCTTAAGCTTTTTATATTGATCCCTCTCTCAATGATGTTTCTAGCCATCTTGTCCCATGATACCTAATGCATTTTGCCTTCAGAGAGGGCATCCCACATAAAGCTATCCAGGACATTATCAATGGATTTGATGACTCCCTTCGGCACATACGTTGATGCCATCACATACACAGAGATAAAGGACAATAAGTTGTTCAACAAAGCTATCCAGGCCCCAAAATAGAGGTAGTGATTATTCTAGTTAAAGACACGGCTTGTAAACCTATTCACAACTTGATTAAAGTCACAAATTCTCAATCTTCCTAAATCCATCGGGGTGCCAAGGTACTCCATTTGTAAGGATCCATGCGGCATGTCAAGCCTATAGCACAAGTGTGCTGCCCTTCGGGAAGTGCATTTGTTGGAAATATAAAAGTTTCTATTGGATTTGATTATAATTCAGCCACTCCAATAACAACACTCCTCCAAAATCATTTTGATCCTACGAGCAAATTGTTTTCCTAAATTAGAGAAGATAATCATATCATCAGCAACTATCAAGTGGGATATAGAGTGGAGGTTCAATTTTCTGCTGAAAGGGAGGATATCCCCATTGGATATTGCTTTGTTCATGAGACATCTATGAGAGACCTACATGAGGATGAAAATACATGGAGGGAGGGGGTCTCCTTGCCGGAGGCGACCCATTTCCATGAAGAAGTTGTGGGTTATCCCCAGGAAAGAGACCGCCATCCGTGAGGAACTAAAGAATCTGAATAAGAGATCAGTAACTCGGGAGGAGAAACCCATTCTCGCGAGCACTCTATTAATAAATCCCCACTCAATCCTGTCATAATCCTTACTCATGTTTAGCTTTATAGCCATGTTTGATCTAGGAGTTTTCTTGTTGATATCTCTTAGAATTTCTTTTTCCAAGGTGATGGCACCTTGGATGGACCGACCCCTCAAAAAGGCTTGTTGTTCCATTGAATCCTTGCAGGGATGCAACTTATACAGTCTCAAATTGGTAGCGCATGCCAAAAGTTTTTAAGGGAAATTGCACATGCTCACTGGCCTATAGTCGAGTAGGGAGGAGGGGTCCTGGATATTTGGTATTAGCACTAGAGTTGTAGTGGTAGACACCCTTGGAAGAGTTCCCCCATGGAATAAATCCTAAATTGTAGCCACCATGTCTCTTTTAATCAACTCCTATGATACTCTGTAAAATGATCTTGGAAAACAATCAGGCCCTGTCATTCTATCATAGTTAAGTTGCATAATTGCCTCCATGATTTCCCCTTCATCTATAAGTGATTCCAATGAGTCATTTTTTTTGTGGAAACCAGGAGAGGAATCACTTCCCAGAGGTCACCACTACCTCCGGGGTATCCATTCAGCATCCTCTCATTCAAACTAGCCAGTAGATCCTTGATGTTCGTCTATTCCATCACCCCAACAAACTCCCTGTTGTCGGTGTTGGACCCATTCTCAAGTAAGATATTAGGCTTAGTAATATGTCTTTTCTCACTAATTCATGAGTGGAAATATGTAGAGTTCTTATCCCCCTATCAAAGCCATTTAATCCTTGAGTTTCCCAAGGCCTTGTGTTTCTCTGAAAGAATCAACTCTTCCAGGCTGATCTTTTTCTTCGATAGGGATGAAAGGGTCATCTCATTCCAGCTCTCCGCCAAGCTGACTTCATGTAGTTCAATATCCCATTTCATCTCTTCAATATTTTGATCCACGGGGGTAGATCTTTAGCCTACTACTACATTCTAAGATTTATCCGCCTTAGATTGTTATGTAATGCCACCCAATAGTTCCCCTGAGTTAGGCCTCCCCATGAATCGGACACCGATTGATGATAGCTGGGAATGCGAGTCCCGTGGTCTGGGAACCATAACCTATTGTTGGTGTCTTACCATAGTGAATGAAAAACTAGCAATGAAGAGTGATTAGATATTCTGCGTACAATATGACTGACTATGGAATTGGGAAAGCTAGTGATGGCATGCAAGTTAGCCAGACAGTGATCCAGCCTGCAACAGAATCGCCTGCTCCCCATTCGATTGTCGCACCAAGTGTAGCTGTCACCAGAGTACCCTATATCTTCCAGCCCATTCGCCCCCCATGAACTGGGTGAAATCCATACTTACTTTCTGAGGGAAAGCTCCTCTGCCCTTCCTTTCAGCTGTTTCTGTGATGGTGTTGAAATCTTCACCAATGATCTAGGGAAGATATCCTGGGTCGAAAGTACTAAGATCATTCCACAATGACTCCCTCCTTTGCGTATCACAACTACCATACACAAAGGAAACTGAGAAGTGGGTTGTACCGTAGATAACCTTTGTTGTTATGAATTAGTCAACCACCTGTACTAAGTACACTATTGAATCGTTGTTGCAAAAAATCCAAATGTTCCGGTTCATAGGGTTTACATGCATGGATGTATGCATCTTGATTTTCTGGGAGTAGTACTTGAGTTTAGCAGGATTTTTCTTGGGTTCAAGGATGACCACAAAGTGTGCCTTGTTCATCTTAGACTTTGAAGCTATGTAATTTTTTTTGACTTGCGCCCTTAGGCCACGAGCGTTCCAGATGATCAGCAGAATCATTGGGCAAGGTGCATTCTGGCTACGGCCCCAGGCACTATGGCCTTTATCGAATGGGAGAAGGAGTGCTCCATGTTCTGAAATTGCATGTTTTTTGAACGCTGCCTCGTGCATATCTCTGAGGATGGGGGAGGAGGATGGAGAAGGGTGGCCCCTGCGAGTAGAGGGTTTGAGGATCCTCCCTCTCTCTATAAAAGGAATAGGACACATAGGGTATTCAACTTCATGAAACTAAGGAGAAGAAGGGCTAGGAACCCCCTCCTGAGCGGGCTCATGGGCTTCAATTTCACGAATCACATTCAAACATGCGGGGGGATATACCCCCTATCCTCATGGCCCCAAGTGCTTCCCCCTTGTATCACTCAGAATGATCTCTTACTCTATAGAGGGAAGATTCGGAGGCACATGGAAGCCGGGAGGAATCCTCATTATGAGCTCCCGAAGACAACCCTCTGATAACACTTGGGAAGGGATGATGAGACAATCCACAAGGCCAAGCATAAAGGGGGAGGAAACCTGAGGGACAAAAGGAACATGTGCTAGGTAGGAAGAGGTTGACCTAAACAGCAGTGAGGGGACCTTCCATGCCCTTTTGGACCTCCATCAACCAACGATTCAATCAGAAATGCTAGCGGCATAAGATCCAGGGATCCATGAACCATGCTTGCACAAAGTCCCCTTCTGAGGCTGGCACCAAGTAAAATGAGTTCCGGTGAACCATAGAAACGCAAGCCGAGACCTGAATCCCCCTAGAGTCCAGAAACCATTTGAAAATGGGGAGTGGAGGCTTCCCAGATCCAAACCGCTCTACAATGGTCCACCTCAAGTAGGAAAAAACATCTTCACAAGCCTCAACAGGGACCCCCGTCGACAATACTAAACCCTACGAATATGTCCGAAGTGCATCTGACCGCACATCTGGGAAGTAGGACTTCCGAAAGCCACTGGACACGCAATATAGCGCCTCCATAAAGGATATGGGACATCGGGTCCAGGGAGGGGGGGTGTGGGGAACCCCTAAGGTAGGGAGGTCCTAGCTGCCGTGGGGATGGGAGTGTGCACAGGGGCTGACTGGGATGGAATCGGTGCCATGGAGCCAAGTCCAGGAAGCCTAACGGTCAGCTCAATTTGAAAATCCCCAGGCTTGTGGAGCGCATTTTTTTTCTGAGTGGATACCATATAGGATACTACCTCTTTTACATGTTGCTACCATATATTCAATATTACATGGGTTTGATCCTTTTTTGCCATAACTAGTCCAATAATTTAGTGAAGATAGAATGCTAGTCTCTCAAAAATTGTATCTTGCTTTGCATTCACATGAGTTGTATTGACTTTTTTTGAAAAGGGGAGCTAAATATGCATCATGAAAAAAATTCTTGTATTTGATTCTAAATATATACCTTATTTTCTTTCCTTGAATAAATATCTATGGTAGAAACACTGATATGTCAATATGGGGCATCATTCCTTATGAAAGTGGAAGCATTTTTAGTGGTGTCCAGATCTGTTGCGGTCTTGAACCCATATTGACTGCATACCTCATTTCTTCTTACCAAAGTATCATTAAGTCGGGATAATAAATGTAAATTCTATCAAAAAATTATTTTTAATCCCATAAAATGGGTTATAGGTATGGAATATAGAATTATATTCTTATTAAAACAATTTCATTATTTCTTTTTCTTAAAATTAAATACATTGTTTCAAAATCTACATTAATGATATCTTATAAAAATAATTTATTATTAAATTACATAAAATAATAAAAATCAGAAAAAAATATTATTTGAATAATATATGGTCAAAATATTTATCCTATGGTCCTTTATGAATCATTTTTACCATATTAGTAAAAAAAAACCATTTAAGAGAAAAAACATCATTACCACAGTAAAGGAAAAATTGGAAAATAAAGCGATTCATAAAAAGATAGTGTTTGCAATGATGCAAAAACAAATATTTTTTTATTTATGAGACATAAACCCCATAAAACATTATCTTTAAATCCATAGACATTTGGAAAATTTTCTTGATGTTGAATTTATTATATTTTAATATTTCATGAAATCCCAAGAGTTCCCCTCTGCTCAATTATAAAAGGGAACCCCTCCTTTATATTCATAGAAACACATTGAGCCTTCTAAGTTAACGATAACCTACAAAAATCTATTACCAACTTATCTGGTCACATTATAGAGGCTTTTTTCCTTCCTTATATACAAACCCTATTATCATCAAGAGGTGATATAAAAGAGTTGTTTTAATGAAGTGGTATCCACGTTAATAGATTACTTTCATTCATTACTTTTTCTTTACCATATATGGTATTTGTGATAAAATAATATCTTAAATAAAATAAATATAATTAAAACTTTATATTATTATTAAATAACAAATATCCAATATCTTTCCGATCATATGGGTAGCTAAAGTATCACACATGCATACTTAAAACTTACCATCTCCACACCTTGATACACATCATTTTACACCACCATATTTCATGGATGGTTATTATAAATGGATTAATCATTATATATAATAAATAAGAAAAAATTATACAAGAAAATTAAAATATCACATCTACCTTCTTACCATATATTCCATGGGAAAATGATAATGTCACTCATGCATACCTGTCGACTACGTCCTATATGGAGTGATGGGATTAATTTTTCAAATCCAATATAAATGGATGGTAAAAAATAGATATAATGAATATATATATATATATACATATATGATATATTTTAAATAATAATATTTCTATAAAACTTATTTAATATTTTTTGTTTTTTATCCATCGAAATGTGAAAATAATTTTAATGCAAACATACAACATGTCATCTCCATAAATGGTGTAATTTTGGTTTCCCTTTCTATATTAATGGATAACTATAAATACTTTTAAATTAATGTATATTTTATCTATATCATGATTAAAATTATGGAAATTATGGAACTATGATCAAATTAAATGTTTTGAAACTATTGAAGAAAATATGTAATGACGTGACCCCAGTTACCCGGAGTTGGTGCATTATTTTTATACACTGGCATGATTACAATGAATCAAGTTCCGAAAGACCGATCAGTTTAGCAGTCTTGGAAAATAGATTACATACATTAAAGTAACATTACACATTAAAACATTCAAAACAACATAAATAATCCTTGACAAAAGCCATTATTCCCTAGGCTTAACCCTGCATATCAATCACAATACACTTCTAGGAATGTTGGAAAAAATGAAACATAGAAAGGGGTGAGCTCAGATGCTCAGTAAGGATAACAATACAATGGAAACATTCATAAATAAGCATAAACATTTAAGGCAATGTATAACTAAAACAAAAGCCTTTTAAACTTGAAATTCAACATAATATGGACAAAATAAAATGAAGTAATTGCATTTACTTATTCACATGGATATTCTACTAGTCGAATAATCACATGCAATATGATTAACCACTTTCATAATGATGGAATGCATAATGTCAGACTATCATAACCACATAGTCAAGGCCTTGTGCCAAGACTACAAATAAGATTTTTTAAAGGCCTTGTGCCAAGACACTAGTTTGTCTCATGAGACCTACCGATGCATCGAGGAGCTATAGCGAGCTCCATACGTCACTTACTTAGTCCAATACAGTCCTCATATGAACAGGTTCAATCATAATATAAACATTCGTATTCAAACTGGCATATGAAATGTCAATAATTTCTCTTTAAACCATGAATGGTATAAAAATAAGACATCCATAGTCAAACATATCACAAAACCTTCAACAAAATATGGATGATATGTATCATAATAAATCAACTTCAAACAAGATTAAAATCCATTAATGGATTTTGATATAGATAAAAATGATTTGTAAAACACTTTGAGAGAAATATCCCTTTTTTATGAAAACATTTAAAAGTAAAACATTGTAGAAAAGAAGATATTTAAATAAATTTTTGAATTTAAGTGTCCCATACCACTTTGAAACTTTTGAAATTAATTAACATTTTAAAACATTCATGTACATTTTCAAAACTCATTATAACCATTTTGAAAACATGGACATTAATGAGAATGGTTTAGAAGAATAAAGATTTAAAATATTTAAAATTATGTTTTATTAAAAATTCCATTGAAATAATCCCTTTGAAAACTATTTTATGAAACATGGACATGGATAGTAAATATGTCCCTGTAAATACTTACGTAAAAACAACTCATATAATAAAGAGATTGTGAAATTAACCCTTACCAATTTGGTAACGTACGAAACATAAACCTCATGAAAGAGGTATCATAAAATGAATATGTAAATACAAATAAATTAAATTTTATTATATAGAGAATACAATTATGGGAAGTAAATACACCACACAAAAGGTAATAGTGGCAATATGGCATGAATCTCACGGGAATAAAGAGTGAGATGAAAACTCCTTACCTTGCACTTTCCTTTAGTTGAGGGTATGTTTAACCTCCTATATAAAGACATTAGTATGTTATTTAATTATATCAGACCCATATTAATATACATTATATCATATATTATTCATTTATGACTTTATACTACCCATTTAATAATAATTTTCATGTTAAATTAAAATTTTGGATAATAATCGCTTTCTCTATCGTACGTGTATTAACTTGTTACTCTTGATTGTATCAATTAGAACATGATTTAAATACTTCTATAATATAAACCATGATTTTTATATCTTATATATTTAGAATATAAATATGTATAATAGACATATATATGAAATGAAAAACACCATTTATGGAGACGGTAGTCCGTCCGTATGCAAAAATGATGTTTCCGTTTTCATATCGTATTGAACAGAACTAAGTGAATAGGATATATATAAGTACATATATATATATAAATCTCTAGTAGAATTATTATGTCATATATTACATACTTATTAGTAAAATATTTTTCTTTTAATTGTCGATGAATGGTGAACATGGAAATGAATATCATCGTGTCGTGGAGATGGTAATCCGTACGTATGCACGAGCGACAATATTATTTCAATAAAGGTGTGGAATTGGATGGTATATTAATTTTACAGAGAAAGTTTCATGTTATTTTCATTATTTATATACATATTACTCATCATTATATCCATCCAAATAACATAGTGTTGAATAACAAACTACACCACAGCGTGGAGACGGTAAGTTGTACGTACGCACACATGGTGACATTATCATTAATAAGATGAATAGAATAATGAATATAGTTGTTACATATTTATAATAACATAACAGTATATATAATATAATTGAGTTATTATTTTAAAATGGAAATAACAAAAAAAGAAGAAGCTGAAGAAGAAAGGATCTTGAAAGAGGGTGGTGAAAACATTACCTATTCTTTGGGTTCTTCCTTTTGATTTGATCAAAGGGGATCCATAGGATGGATTTATGATCAAACTAAAGCCTATAGGTTTTAGTGAGGGATGTTGATAGAATATTTGGGTAGGTTTTGTGCGATCCAAAATACTTTGATTCTGTGAATTAGAGGGAAGGGTAAGTTCCCTTTTCTAAGAGGGCTGAGGGGTGCCTTTGTAAACGCTATAAATATTAATTTATAATAAATTAGTATTCTATTTCTAATAGCATAAAAGACTATTATTTAAATTATAAGGTGTGGATAGGTCTAAAAACGATCATTCAATAGGTTTTAGACAGGTTTGGATCACAATATTAACATTATATTTTTTTATTTAACTCTATGTTAAATAGTTTGACATTTACCATGTCTCCTTGTATTTTTTTATTATAGAGTCAATAAACTTTATATAAACTTCCAAGATACCCCATAGTGGTCCATTAATAATACACCTATCATTATATATGTCCTTGGGATAAACCATAGATTTTTATGAATAAAATATCAATTAATAATATAATATTTTTTTTAAAACCTCTTTTATGTCAATTTTGACACTATTTAATAAATGATTTTTGATAAAGTATTAACAACATTATTAATTCTAACAAAATTCATTCAATAAATACCAAAATGTCATATTAACCAATAAACGTTTTACATCAAAATTTTCAAATTAAATTTATTTTAACATTTATAATACTAATTATTTGATTCATTCATTAATAAGGAAAATACTGTATCATTATTGTGTCATAAATAAATTTTATTATTTAATGTCTAAAAATTATAAATAAAATACCATTATATAGGAAATTTTATATTTCTAATGAATATTTATAGTCTAAAATATAACATATATAACCTTATGTAAAAATTGTTTTTCTAAAAGATATATGCTTGTTTCATTTTTGTATTTACTTTAACTATATTAATTTAAAATGTCATTATCACTTACAAGTGGATCCATGGGGTCCCAAATTCGTCCCATAGATGACCATGCTTGGAAATACATCAACCAATAGGGTTAGTACACGATTTAGGGTAATTTATTATTATTATAATCTTTTTAACCTTATTTACCGGATTTACCCTTTAACCATGGTAAATAAAATATTTACCGAAGTAATTATTCAAAATGTCTAAAAATAAAATTTTCCTGTTTAAACAATTTGGAACTCCTGATTATAAATATTGAATCCATTTTTCTAAATTCAAAACACATAAGTGGCAGATATTAATTTAAAATTAATTCCCATTGTTAAAATAAAAAGAATGTTTTTATGAATTAATAACTATCAAAAGATTGACACTTGCTTATGTTTAGTTTTAATAAGAAATTATGCTCAATGACCAACATTTGATTAAATGGTAAAAATATAATATAATTATACTCTAAAATAAATCAAATTCATAATTTATCACTATTAATTATTTCAATTAAAAAGTTGTTTTTAATTAAATTTTATTAATTTTCACTATTCATCAAAATATGAAAGTTATCCGAAAAGTACAAAAATTTCACCCTAAGCTAATTTCCATATTACGAATCCAAAAATGAAGTCAATTTTGAAGGAAAAAATGTATAAAATTTTAAAAAGTGGGTATTGCTTTTCATAACTACAAGTTTGATTGGTTATGGTGTGTGTTAGAACTCGAAGTTGCGTACAACACGCACTACTGCATTATTCAAAGAGAAGAGTACCATGGAAGCTTGGTGTGTTACAATCTCCCCTCATTCAATAAATTTCTTCCTAGCAATTGAAAATTATTTTTAAAAAATAAAAGGTTGAAAATAGAAAATAACTTTTGGAAACCCACATCAGAAATTAGGTAAATAAAATTTAGTATTATTAAGAGGAAAAGGGAAATAAAAGGGACACCACCAAATTATGATCTAGACTAAGAGAACATTGGTGGAAATTATAGACATTTAATTGGAGAAAAATGTATATATTTATAGGTAGTGATTGAGTTCATCAATCACAAACAAGTGTAAAATTGAGGCCTTAAATTCATCAATCTATGATGATTTAAAATACCATTGGATAAACAAAACATATGGTATTAGGATAACACATTTTTGGGTTTAAGATCCCTTAACTAAAGTATAATAATTAATTTTTTCATAGAAGAATAGAAGAAGAAAAATGTATACTTGACATGTAGAGTCCCGTCTATTTAACTAATTTCTACCAAAAACTAATCTTTCACTCTAAAAGATAACAGAACGTAAAAATAATATTCTATTTATCCTATTCGTATAGGGTTCAAAAAAATGAATTTATAATTCATCTACCAGAATTTTTTTAAAAAGACTACATTATTCAATCTAGGACATCACAGGGGCCTGTGGTAGGTTATACACCCTTGTTTCCCTTCAGTTGCAGGTTCATGTCTCATGACCTTACCGGACGCGACGGGTTGCTGCCCGACCTCTAGGTTGTCCTTTTATGGCAGTCCAAAAATAATCTCAGACTAGAATTATCCAAAATACTTCTGTCCAAACTCAAAGTCCCAAATTTATAAGGAAGTTAAACACAATGAAGATCCTTTTTCCACTTAATAACATTTGAACACCTTCATCATGTATTCTTTTAAAACACTTCACAATCCGTAATTACCATAAAACCTTATTTATTACATTCATGATCCCTTATTCCTTATAGAATACTGGACATAATCATTCTATCAAAAAATATTTTTAACTCCATCAACGATGGAATATACAAATCATTAATCAGTTTCAAGGTAGTCAAGAATATCCAATATAATTTATCCAAATCAATCATGTATTATTCCAAAGTCGATACCTTGGTATCCGAACCATATTATGGTTTATCTTTCACTCAACTATATATTTTTCAAAAATTTAACCTACTATTGAGTCACTTTTCTTGGTTCCATACAATCTCAATTCCTCAATGAAATAGTACTGCAGTATAATCCTTATGTACTCCATAATTATTATAACTAGTAAATTTTTCGTACAACACTCAAATGATAAAATTCTATAATAACAACATAAAAACTCTAATCATTCATCCTCATCTGTGGTAGTATCATAACTTGACTATTATCCAATAGCATCATTTGGGGCATACTCTGATGATTTGGACATTAGTTCACATAGTTTCTTAACTCCATTTAGATGAAGCATTATACATTTGATACCATTTTCTTACCCTTATAGTCACGTACATGGTTTCATTTTTCTCCAAACTTATAAAAAACTATCATTCCCTTCAGGAAAGTTCCAGGGTGTTTCTTTCCACAGTTATCTCATATGGGAAAATTCTTTTTTTCTCTCTTCCCTGTATCCATCTTTCTCTCTTCAATCCTTTTCTTCTCTTGTTTCCCTTCAAAGCCACAGGACTCAGAGAATATTTTACTTATCTTATTAACACATGATACTATTTCTTTGTATGTTGAGAATACATGGGATACTATTTACCTTCTAAATGTTGGCTTAATACGGTGAAATATATGACCCTTATTACTCATTGGATCATATATATTGCTAGAGTTCACATTCCTTCTACTGGGTGCCATTTCTATACAATGGAATAAACTATGCCAGTTTATGAATTTCAATGAATAATTCAAAACTTTTAAAATACCTAAAGTAAATTGAACGGTTTATGGATATAATTTACAATCATAAAGATGTTTTCATTAATGAATTATATACTCTTAAACACTTTCATAATGATTTGTAATGAAAGTGAGAATTATCCTAAGCATATCCCCCAGGAGTGTCGTAACCAATAGTGCAACAAGCCCCGTTGTTGTGTACCAGTTCCCGTTCGAGTTTATCTCAAAGCAGTGTTTGTGGGTTTTAACCCTAGGTACATATGTGCCAGATCTGCCTCTACCTGCTAATATCCAGACATGGATGTATTTTCTTAGAAAACTCACAAATTCTCTACATTACCAAAATTCTAGGAATTTCTTCTATACTAATACCCATAGTCTATCTTAGGTCTATGTGCTCTAATAAAATTTTATCTAAATCTACCTTCCAAAGTTATTGATAAACTTTTTCTAATACCAACTGTGACGCCCCGACACCAGTTACCCAGAGTCGGTGCATTATTTTAATACATTGGAATGATTACAAGGAATCATGTCCTGAAAGACCGACTAGTTTAGTAATCTTGGAATATAGATTACATAAATGGAAGTTAAATTACAATTCATAACATACAAAACAGTATAAATAATCCTTCACGAACGCCATTATTCCCTTGTCTTAACCCTGCATATCAATCAAAATACACATCTTGGAATCCGGGAAAAAATAAAACATAGAAAGGGGTGAGCTCAGATGCTCAGTAAGGATAACAATACAGCGGAAACATTCATAAATAAGCATAAACATTTAAGGGAATGTATAACTAAAACAATAGCCTTTTAAACTTGAAATTCAGCATAATATGGAAAAAATAAAATGAAGTAATTCCATTTACTTATTCAAATGGATATTCTACTAGTCAAATAATCACATGCAATATCACTATCCAATTTCATAATGATGGAGTGCATAATGCCAGACTATCATACCCACATAGGCAAGGCCTTGTGCCAAGACTACAAATTAGATTTTGTTACGGCCTTGTGCCAAAACACTATTTTGTCTCATGAGACCTACCGATGCATCGAGGAGCTATAGCAGGCTCCACCCTTCACTTACTGTGTCCAATGCATTCCTTATATGAATAGGTTTAAAAATAACATAAAAATTCGTATTAAAACTAGTATATGAAATGTCAAAACATTCTCCATAAACCATGAATGATATAAAAATAACACATCCACAGTCAAACATATCACCAAACCGTCAACACAATATGAATGATTTGTATCATAATAAATCAACTTCGAACAAGTTTAAAATCCATTAAAGGAGTTTGACATAGATGAATATGATTTGTAAAAGTCATTGCGAGAAATATCCCTTTTGCATGAAGACATTAAAAATTCACACAATTTATAAAGGAGGACATTTAAATACATTTTTGAATCAAAGAGTCCCATACCACTTTGAACTTTTAAAAGTAATTAACAATTTAAAACATTCATTTCCATTTAAATAAATCTTTAAAATGATTTTGATAAAATGGACATTAATGAGAATGATTTTGATGAATAAATCTTTAAAACATTTAAAATTATGTTTTAGTAAAAATTCCCTTAAAATATTCCCTTTGAAAACTATTTTATGAATCATGAACATAGATAATAAATACGTCCCAATAGATACTTACATGAAAAAACCCTCATATAATAAATAGATTGTGAAATTAACCTTTACCAATTTGGTAACAATCGAAATATACACCCCATGAAAGATGTATCAATAAATGAATACGTAAATACACATAAATTAATGTTTATTACATAGAGAATTCAATTATGGGCAGTATATACACCACACAAAAGGTAATAGTGGCAATATGACACGAATCTCACGGGAATAAGGAGTGAGATGAAAACCCCTTACCTTGCACTTTCCTTTAGTTAGGGGTATGTTTAACCTCCTGTATGAAGACAATAGTATGTTATTTAATTATATCTAAACCATATTAATATTCATTATCTCATACATTATTAATTTATGACTTTATACTACCCATTTAATAAAAATTTTCATGTTAAATTAACATTTTGGGCAATAATTGCTTTCTTTATCGTACGTGTTTTGACTTGTTACTCTTGATTGTATCACTTAGAACTTGATTTAAATACTTCTAAAATATAAACCATGATTTTTATATCTTATATATTTATAATATAAATATATATAATGAACATATATATGAAATGAAAAACACCATTTATGGAGACGGTAATCCATCCGTACGCATAAACGCTGTTTCCGTTTTCATATCGTGTTAAACAGAACTAATTGAATAAGATATATATAAGTATATATATATATATATCTCCAGTAGAATTATTATGTCATATATTACATACTTATTAGTAATATATATTTTTTATAATTGTCGATGAATGGTGAACGTGGAAATGAATCTCATCATGTCGTGGAGATGGTAATCCATATGTACGCACGAGCAACAATATTATTTCAATAAAGGTGTGTAATTGGATGGTATATTATTTTATAGAGACATTTTAATGTTATTTTCATTTTTTATATACATATTACTCATCATTATATTCATCCAAATAACAAAGTGTTGAATAACAAATTACACAACGATGTGGAGACGGTAAGTTGTACGTACGCACACATGGTGACATTATCATTAATAAGATGAATAGAATAATAAATATAGTTGTTACATATTTATAATAACATCAAAGTATATAGAATATACTAGATTTATTATTTTATAATGGAAATAACAAAGAAAGAAGAAGCTGAAGGAGAAAGGAACTTGAAAGAAGGTGGTGAAAACATTACCTCTTCTTTGGGTTCTTCCTTTTGATTTGATCAAAAGGGCACCATAGGATGGATTTATGATCAAACTAAAGCCTCTAGGTTTAAGTGATGGAAGTTGATAGAATATTTGGGCAGGTTTTGGGCGATCCAAAAGGCTTTTATTATGTGAATTAGAGGGAAGGTTATGTTCCCTTTTCTAAGAGGGGTGAGGGGCACCTTTGTAAACGCTAGAAATATTAATTTATAATAAATTCATATTCGGTTTATAATCACTTAAAAGACTATTATTTAAATTTTAAGGTGGGGATAGGTCTAAAAAATCTCAACCAATATCTTTTAGACAGGTTTGGTTCACAATATAAACTTTATATTTTTTATTTAACTTTTAGTTAAATAGTTTGACATTTACCTTGTCTCTTTGTATTTTTTTATTATAGAGTCAATAAACGTTCTATAAACTTCCAAGAGACCCCCAAGTGGTCTATTAATAATACACCTATCATTATATATTTCCTTTGGACGATCCATAAATTTTTAGGAATATAATATCAATTAATAATATAATATTTGTTTTAAAAACTCCTTTATGTCAATTTTGACACTATATAATAATTGATATTTGATAAAGTCTTAACAACTTTTTTAATTATAAAAAAATTAATTTAAGAAATCATAACATGTCATATTAACCAATAAACGTTTTATATGTAATAAAAACTTTCAAATTAAATTTATTTTCACATTTATAATACTAATTATTTGATTCATTCATTAATAAGGAAAATAATGTATCATTATTGTGTTATAAATAAATTTTATTATTTAATGTCTAAAAATTATAATTAAAATACCATTATATAGGAAATCTTTTTATATTTCTAATGAATATTTATAGTCTAAAATATAACATATATAACTTTATGTAAAAATTGTTTTTCGAAAAGATATATGCTAATGTCATTTTTGTATTTACTTTAACTAGATTAATTTAAACTGTCATTATCACTTACAAGTGGATCCATGGTGTCCAAAAATCGACCCATGCATGAAAATGGTTAGAAAGGTATCAACCAATAGGGTTAGTACATGTTTTAGGGTAATTTATTATTATTATTATTTTAATTTTTTACCCTTATTTACCAGATTTACCCTTTAACCATGGTAAATAAAATATTTACTGAAGTAATTATTCAAAATTTCTAAATGTAAAAGATAACTATTTAAACAATTTTGACCTCCTAATTATAAGTATGGAATCCATTTTTCTAAATTCAAAACACATAAGTGGCAGAAATTAATTTAAAATTAATTCATGTTGTTAAAACAAAAAGCGTGTTTTTAAGAGATAATAACTATCAAAAGATTTACACTTACTTATATCCAGTTTAAATGAGAAATTATGTTAAATGACCAACATTGGATTAAATGGTAAAAATAAAATATAATTATACTCTAAAATCAATCAAATTCATAATTTATCACTATTAATTATTTTGTTTAAAAATGTTGTTTTTAATTAAAATTTTTTAATTTTAACTATTCATCAAAATATGAATGTTATCCAAAAGGTAAAGAAAATTCACCCTATACTAATTTTGATATTATGAATCCAAAAATGAAGTCAATTTTGAAAGATAAAATGTATAAAATTTCAAAAAGTGGGTATTTCTATTCATAACTGCTAGTTTGATTGGTTATGGTGTGTGTTAGAACTCGAAGTTTCATACAACACACACTACTGCATTATTCAAAGAGAAGTGTACCATGGAAGCTTGGGTTGTTACATTCTCCCCTCCTACAATAAATTTATTCCTGACAATTTGAAATTATTTTTAAAAAATAAAAGGTTGAAAATAGAAAATACCTTTGGGAAAACCCACTTCGGAAATTAGGTTAATAAAATTTAGTCTTATTAAGAGGAAAAGGGTAATGAAAGGCACAGCACCAAATTATGATCTAGAATAAGAGAACATTGGTGGAAATTATAGAAATATAATTGGAGGAAAATGTAAATATTTATAGGTAGTGATTGAGGTCATCAATCACAAACAAGTGTAAAATTGAGGGCCATAAATTCATCAATATATGATGATTTAAAATACCATTGGATAACAAAAATATATGGTATTAGGATAACACATTTTTGGGTCTAAGATCCCTTCAATAAAGTATAATAATCAATTTCTTCATAGAATAATAGAAGAAGAAAAATATATACTTGACAAGTAGAGTCCCATCCTTTAACTAATTTCTACCACAAACTTATCTTTCACTCTAAAAGATAACATAACTTAAAAATAATATTCTATTTATCCTATTCATATAGGGTTCAAAAAAAAGAATTTATAATTCATGTACCAGAAGTTTTTTTAAAAAGACTACATTATTCAATCTAGGACATCACATGGGCTTGTGGTAGGTGATGCACCCTTGTTTCCCTTCAGTTGTAGGTTCATGTCTCACGGCCTTACCGGACGCGACTGGTTGCCGCCCGACCTCTGGGATGTCCTTTTATGGCAGTCCAAAAATAATCTTAGACTAGAATTATCCAAAATAATTCTGTCGAAACTCACAGTCCCAAATTATTAAGGAAGGTAAACATAATGAAGATCCATTTTTCCGCTTAATAACATTTGAACACCTTCATCGTGTATTATTTTAAAACACATCACAATCTTGAATTACCATAAAACCTTATTGATTACATTCATGATCTCTTATTCCTTATAAAATACTGGATATACTCATTGTATCAAAAATTGTTGTAAACTCCAACAAAGATGGAATATACAAATCATTAATCAGTTTCAAGGTAGTCAATAATATCCAATATAATTTATCCAAATCAATCATGTGTTTTTTCAAAATCAATACCTTGGTATCAGAACCATGTTATGGTTTATCATTCTCTCAACTATATATTTTCCAAAAATTTATCCTGCTATTGAGTCACTTTTCATGGTTCCATACAATATCAATTTCTTAATGAAGTAGTGCTGCAGTACAATCCTTATATACTCCATAATTATTATAACTAGTACATTGTTGGTACAACACTCAAATGACATAATTCTCTAATAACAACTTAAGAACTCTAATCATTCATACTCATCTGTGGTAGTATCATAACTTGACTATTATCCAATATCATCATTTGGGGCATACTCTGATTATTTGGACATTAGTTCACGTAGTGTCTTAACTCCTTTTAGATGAAGCATTGTACATTTGATACCTTTTTCTTACCCTTGTAGTCACGTACATGGTGTAATTTTTCTCCAAACTTATAACAAACTCCCATTCCCTTCAGGAAAGTTCCAGGGTGTTTCTTCCCACACTTATCTCATATGGGAAAATTCTTCTTTTCCCTCTCCCCTTTATCCATCTTTCTCTCTTCCATCCTTTTCTTCCTTTATTTCCCTTCAAAGCCACATGACTCATAGAATATTTTACTTATCTTATCAACACATGATACTATTTATCTGTATGTTGAGAATACATGGGAGACTATTTCCCTTCTAAATTTTGGCTTAATAACGTGAAATATATGACCCTTCTTACTCTTTGGATCATATGTATTGCTGGAGTTCACATTCCATCTACTGGATGCCATTTCTATACAATGGAAACAAGTAGACCAGTTGATGTATTGCAATGAATAATTCAAAACTTTTAAAATACCTAACGCAAGTTGAACGGTTTATGGATATAGTCCATTATCATAAAGATGTTTTAATTGAGGAATTATATACTCACAATCCCTTTCATAATGATTTGTAATGAAAGTGAGAATTATCCTAAACATATCCCCTAGGAGTTTCATAACCAAGAGTGCAGCAAGGCCCGTTGTTGTGCACCAGTTTCTGTTCAAGTCTAGCTCAAAGCGGTGTTTTTGGGTTTTACCCCTAGGTACATTTGTGCCAGATCCGCCTCTACCTGCTAGTATCCAGACATGGATTTATTTTCTTAGAAAACACACATATTCTCTACATTACCAAAATTCTAGTAATTTCTATTATACTAATAATCAAATTCTAACTTAGGTCTATGTGCTCTAATCAAAGTTTATCTAAATCTAGCATCTAATGTTATTGATAAAATTCCTGTAATACCAACTGTGACGCCCTGAACCCAGCTACCCAGAGTCGGTGCATTATTTTAATACGTTGGTATGATTACAAGGAATCATGTCTTGAAATACCGATCAGTTTAGTAGTCTTGGAAAATAGATTACATAAATGGAATTTACATTACACTTCATAACATACCAAACAACATAAATAATCCTTCCCGAATTCCATTATTCCCTTGGCTTAACCCTGCATATCAATCACAATCCACTTCTTGGAATTTGGTAAAAAAAATAAAACATAGAAAGGGTTGTGCTCAGATTCTCAGTAAGGATAACAATACACAAGAAACATTCATAAATAAGCATAAACATTTAAGGTAATGTATAACTTAAACAAAAGCCTTTTAAACATGAAATTCAGCATAATATAGAAAAAATAAAATGAAGTAATTCCATTTACTTATTCACATGGATGTTCTACTAGTCAAATAATCACATGCAATATCACTAACCACTTTCATAATGATGGAATGCATAATGACAGACTATCATAACCACATATGAAAGGCCTTGTGCCAATACTACAAATAAGATTTTGTCAAGGCCTTGTGCCAAGACACTATTTTGTCTCATGAGACCTACCGATGCATCAACGAGCTATAGTGGGCTCCACCCTTTACTTACTATGTCCAATGCATTCCTTATATGAGTAGGTTTAAACATAATATAAAAATTAGTATTAAAACTAGCATATGAAATGTCAATAATTTCTCCATAAACCATGAATGATATAAAAATAACACATCCATAGTCAAACATATCACCAAACCGCAACACAATATTGATGATTTGCATCATAATAAATCAACTTCGAACAAGTTTAAAATCCATTAAAGGAGTTTGACACAGATGAATATGATTTTTAAAACTCATTGCAAGAAATATACCTTTTGCATGAAGACATTTAAAATTCACACAATTTAGAATGGAAGACATTTAAATACATTTTTGAATCAATGTATCCCATACCACTTTAAAACACTTGAATGTAATTAACATTTTAAAACATTCATTTCCATTTAAATAAATCTTTAAAACCATTTTGATAACATGGACATTAATAAGAATGATTTTGAAGAATAAATCTTTAAAACATTTAAAATTGTGTTTTAGTAAAAAGTCCCTTAAAATAAACCCTTTGAAAACTATTTTATGAAACATGGAAATAGATAATAAATACATCCCAATAGATACTTACGTGAAAACAAACTCAGATAATAAAGAGATTGTGAAATTAACCTTTACCAATTTGGTAACATACGAAACATACACCCCATTAAAGAGGTATCATTGAATGAATTTGTAAATACACATAAATTAAAGTGTATTACATAGAGAATACAATTATGGGCAGTATATACACCACACAAAAGGTAATAGTGGCAATATGGCACGAATGTCACCGGAGTAAGGAGTGAGATGAAATCCCCTTACCTTGTACTTTCCTTTAGTCGAGTATATGTTTATACTCCTGTATGAAGACCATAGTATGTTATTAAATTATATCAGAACCATATTAATATTTATGATATCATACATTATTCATTTATGACTTTATACTACCCATTAAATAATAATTTTCATGTTAAATTAACATTTTTCTTAAAATCGCTTTCTTTATCGTACGTGTTTTAACATGATACTCCTGATTGTATCACTTATACCAAGATTTAAATACATCCCTAATATAAAACACAATTTATATATCATATATATTTAGAATATAAATATGTATAATAGTAATATATATGAAATTAAAAACATTGTTTATGGAGATGGTAGTCCGTACGTATGCATAAACGTTGTTTCTGTTTTCATATCGTATTGAACGAAACTAAGTGAATAAGATATATGTAAGTACATATATATATATATATCTCTAGTATCATTATTATTTCATATATTACATACTTATTTGTAATATTTTTTTTATAATTGTCGATGAATGGTTAACGTGGAAATGAATCTCATCGCTTCGTGGAGACGGTAATCCGTACATACGCACTAGCGACAATATCATTTCCTTAAAGGTGTGAAATTAGATGGTATATTAATTTTATAGAGACATTATCATCTTATTTTCTTTATTTATATACATATTACTCATCATTATATCCATCCAAATATCATAGTGTTGAATAACAAATTACATGACGACGTGGAGACGGTAAGCCGTACGTACGCATGCATGGTGACATTATCATTCATAATATGGATATAATAATGAATATAGTTGTTCCATATTTATAATTAAATGAAAATATATAGAAGATATTGGGGTTATTATTTTATAATGGAAATAACAATGAAAGAAGAAGTTGAAGAAGAGAGGAACTTGAAATATAGTGGTGAAAACATTACCTCTTCTTCAGGTTCTTCCTTCTGATTTGATCAAAAGGGCTCCTTAGGTTGGCTTTAGGATCAAACTAATTCCTATAGGTTGAAGTGAGGGAATTTTAGGGAATATTTGTGCAGGGTTTTGACGATCCAAACGTCTTTTAAGGTGTGAATTGGAGGGAAGGGGAAGTGCCCTTTTATAAGAGGGGTGAGGTGTACCTTTGGAGAAGCTAGAAATATTATTTTATAATAAATTCATATTCAGTTTATAATGGCTCAAAAGTCAATTATTTAAATTTTAAGGTGGGGATAGGGCTAAAAACACTCAACTGATATGTTTTAGACAGGTTTGGGTCACTATATAAACTTTATGTTTTTTATTTATCTCTTAGTAAAATAGTTTGACATTTACCGTGTCTCTTTGTATATTTCTATTATATAGATAATAAACATACGATAAACTTCCACACGACCTCTAAGTGGTCCATTAAAAATACACCTATCATTATATATGTTTTTTTGTACAATCCTTAGATTTTTGGGAATAGAATATAAATTAATAATGTAATATTTGTTTTAAAAACTCCATTATGTCAATTTTGACACTATTTAATTTTTGTTTTTTTTTAAATTCATAAAACCATTATTAATGAGAACCAAATTAATTTAAGAAATCCTAACCTATCATATTAACCAATAATTATTTTTTAAGTCATCAAAACTTTCAAATTATATTTATTTTATCATTTATCATACTAATTATTTGATTCTTTCATTAATAATGAAAATACTACATCATTATTGTGTCATAAATAAATTTAATTATTCAATGTATAAAAATGATAAATAATATACCATTATGTAGCAAATATTTTTATCATTCTAAATAATATTTATAGTCAAAAATATAAAATATATAACCCTATCTAAAAATTGTTTTGCTAAAGGATATATGCTTATGTCATTTTTGTATTTACATTAACTTATTTAATATAAATTGTCGTTATCACATACAAGCGGATACATGGGGTCCCAAAATCAATTCAAAGATTCTCATGGTTGGAAATATATCAAAAAATAGTGTTAGTACACGTTTTTGGGTAATTTATTATTTTAATAATATTATTTTTTACCTTTATTTACCGGATTTACCTTTTAACCATGGTAAATAAAATATTTACCGAAGTAATTATTCAAAAAGTAAAAAATAAAAGTTACCTATTTAAACAATTAGGACCTCATGAATATAAATATAGAATCCATATTTATAAATTAGAAACACAGAAGTGGCAGAAATTAATTTAAAATTAATTTCCGTTGTTAAAATAAAAAGCATGTTTTTAAGAGATAATAACTATCAAAAGATTGACACTTGTTTATGTTCATTTTAAATGTAAAATTATATCCAATTACCAAAATTGGATTATATGGTAATTATATAATCTAATTATACTCTAAAATCAGTCAAATTCATAATTTATCACTATTAATTATTTCGATTTAAAGAGTTGTTATTAATTAAAATTTAGTAATTTTCACTTTTCATCAAAATATGAAAGTTGTCCGAAAAGTACCAAAAATTTCCCAATAAGCTAATTTCGATATTCCAAATCTAAAAATGAAGTCCATTTTGAAATATTAAATTTATAAAATTTCAATAAGTGGGTATTACTATTCATAACGGCTAGTTTGATTGGTTGTGGTGTGTGTTAGAACTCGAAGTCAGGTACAACACACTTTACTGCATTATTAAAAGAGAAGCATACCGTGGAAGCTTGGGGTGTTACAAAATATATTTAAAAAACAATGAAGATATTACAAAAAATAGTGATTTTAATAAATGATTTTTAAAAAATGGGTTATAAATGTATATAAATTAGTCATACGTGTTATTATATGTATTATTATAATTATAGAATATATTTATAATAAATATATATTTATTATAAATGAGGTTGAGACACAGGGATTTCAAACCTAGGGTTAGATAAATTAATATGACATTTATATATTTGATACACATGCCATATTTACCAATTTTTTATTTAATATATTGTATATACTTCCTATGAATTTCTTTTATGATTATTATTATGAATTATATAGTTATTTACATAATTATAAAATATTATTTATTTCCTGGGGATTATGATTTAAATGTTATCAATGTACTAATAGTTTTTTGTTACGATCTCATTATTTATCAGGATTGTTAATGATTAGGTTAATGATGATAAATTATTATAATCTACCTCTCTATAAACTAATCAATTTTATTCTCCTATGGTTATTTTAAAAAATTACATGTTTTCTAATAAATTTATTCTCTTCAAACTCACAATATTCTCAAATTATGTTTTATGTAATAATATATTCATTTCCCTCTTTAGACAAAAACCATTTCTCTTCAATGTAAATTTTTTCTAAAAATGTTTTCCATAATGATTCTACTATTCTTTAATAATTATATAAATTAATTTTTTCCCATGTTTTACTATTCGTTTTGTTTAAATGAATATTCATTTTATTTTCCAAATGAGTTAATTTTAAATTTTTTGAAAAATGTATGATAGAAATGTTTTATTTTCATATATATTGCATCATTAAAATTTCATGCCACCATAAACACTAAATTTTTGAAGATTCATTTATATGTTTCCATAGTTAATGTTATATAATTGTTTTCTTTGATATTTTAAAAAAAATTAAATTTATAATATGCGATTTCATTGTGAAAAGGGTATTATCTTCAATAAATGTTCCAAAAAATCAATTAATTGTATTTTTCATCAAATATGACATCCCATTATTTTAGAAACATCCCACTTTTGATATGATACAATGATTACATCCTTCATATTTCTCCAGTTTTTTAATCAGTATAATGGAATTTTTTAAAACCCTTCACATTTTGAGGTATGCTATGATGAAATAATAAAATTAATATGAATCATGTTTCCCTTCCCTGGGATATTCTATGATTAAATGTTTAGGAATCCTGTTTCTTTCTCACATGTTATGATATAATAAATGTTTTAAGATCTTTTGGAACACATTTGAATGATTTTATTTATGTGATGGGGAATAATTGAACAATATATCCCTATAATTAATAAGTTATTGATATAAATATCATTATATAATATATATTTTAAGGGTTAGTGAACCTTGTATAGAAAAGGACCCATTCCACTACAACAATTTTGAGAGTGAACCTTGACTATTATGATAGTTTGGGTAGTGATCTATATAAAGTTCTCCTATTTCAATACATATATATTTATATAATAAAACTAGATGAATATTCATTACATAACATAAAATACCATTCTATGATATTATGGGTTCCGTTTCTTTGAAAACATGCAAATAAATTCAACTGGTTTATAAAACATCTGCATTGTCCTTAACTTATTCCTCAATAACTATAACACTTATGGAAAAGACATACAAATAACTTCTGTAAAATCCTATGAAAATAAACATAAGAAAATATTATATTAGATGCTTTTAAGGATAAAAAGGGACATATCAATCATAAAATTAGGTAATAAGAACATGAACATGGAATATAAAAATTATAAACTACATATCATAGATCATAATTGTATGTCACATAATAAATCATTTGAGTTTATAAGACTTCAAACATAAAATAATTAAAGAAAATTATCCATGAAATTATAATAATGGAATAATTCATTGAATATTTCTCATACATAAGATTAAGAAATATTATTTCAAGGATATGTACCATGACAATAAGAACATGTTAGGCAAGGGCTAGTCACCTATGTACTTACTTTGGGATTGGGACGAACTCCCATGAAAACTCTAGTATAGTGATTATGTAAAAATTTAACCTTTAGTTTTTCCATTAGGATGACATCATATCTACTCTATAGTTTTAGTCTTAGGATGACCTCATGTACACCCTCTAGTTGTGGGATTTGTATTCCCTCCCATGTACCCTCATGTTTTGGGGATTGGATGGCCCCCTATGAGCCCTCTTGTTTGAGGCATAGGATGAAATTCCATGTACCCTCTTTTTTAGCCTTGGTATAAACTCCCATGTACCATATTTTTGTTTTCATTGACTAATTACTCATGTAACTTTCTTTTGGGGCCAGGGATGACCACCCATGTACCCATTTGTTTTGTGATTTGGTTGAACACCATTGTACTCTCAGTTTTTGATCTTTTGTTGAACATCAATGTACCCTTTGATCTCATAGAAATTTTATCTTTACATAGTTAATTGGTTTTAGATATAGGTCCCCCATTTAACACTATTAGAATCATATATCTGTGTTCCACATGAATGTAAATTATTAATCACATTATAACCCATGTAATAAAATAATTTTTATAATCATTTTTTACATAACTCATCAACAAGAAATGTGATTAATAAAAAACATGAATTACTAAACATAAACTAACAATATAAATAATGAGGATGGTATCCTTTAATAATATCCCCAGTAAATATTATGTAACATCATATAATGGTATCTAAGATGAAATGTAACAACGAATGGTAACTTGAAATAATTCTTCAGAAAAATATCATTTCTATCTTGGAAATATTTTCTTTTAAAATGGATCACCATTATAAAATAAAACAAATTAATTTAAAATAAACATGAAATATTTTAAATAAAATTTCGAGGCATTATTTTTTCATGACTATGGGAAAATATGCTCATATCGTATAAGTTAAAAACATTACATCCAAATGTTTTTCAAAAAAGACATAATTAAACCCTCTTTTGAAAGGACAATAATAATCCATTATAAACATTCCATAAAAATTAAAACATGAGTAAAAATAAATTTAAAAAATAAAAATTGTATATTAAATTCATTGTCTAAACAATTTAATAAAAAAATTAGAATGGAAGATTAAGTGAGTTTAAAGGGAAACATTAAAAGAAAAATGTTTTTAAAAGAATATACCTTATGTATATCAAATCATTTATGTTATTATTAATTAAGTAAATTAATTATATTAATTCACTTTAAATCCACTTAAACAAGTTGAAATAAAAATAAGATAATTTAAATTGATCCCACCCATAATAAGATCACTCCATAATAAATTACGTATAATGTTAACCCAAAGGATGTAAATTGGGTAAAGAAATCACTTACCATTTTGTAATTAAAAAAATAATATTCCCCATAAAAGAAAAAATTATCAAATGAACATTTAATAAAAAAAATTATTGATATTAGTTATATTATATATCAAAGGAAAGCATATACACCACACCTATGAAATAAGGGGTGAATAAGGCATATATCTCATAGGAGAAAAAGTGAGACGAGATACCCCCAAATCATGCTTCCTTTAGTTTTACATGATCCAAACTAGTATATAAATGTTAAAAAATGTTTTAAATTAATTACTAATATAAAATCATATTTATAATACCTCATTTGAAAAATTTATAATATATTACCACCTATTAATTAATAATATTTCATTATTTTCATTGTTTTTGGTGTGTTAGTTTCATTGTTTCATGACCGGTTCGTTTCTGTATCATTATGTATTTTATTATAAAATGGAAATGAAACACCATAAGATAAATGAAATGGTATTCATAAAAATCAATATGTTTAAATATTCCCATATTTGATTTTTATTTATTACACGAGGATGATTCATTTGATAAAATATTAATGATTAATGTAAACTTTAATTTGGTTGTTTTTTTGACCATCAGGAACCCGTTTGTTTTTTATTAATGTTATATCTATATATTAGTTCAAGAACATTATATAGGTTATAATATAATTATTATAATATTATTAAACCTTAATAATAGTATTTTATCTATCCATGATTGCTGTAACAGAAAAAGAAGAAAAATCATTATCCATAGAAGCGATTAACCGACATAATTAAGACAATAGATTCATCTATTTTTATAATATGAGAAGTGAAATGAAATGGATATGAAATATTACCTTATTAATATAATAATAATGTATATACATTTTTTTTAGTTATCATGACTCTATATATGATGGATGTGAAAATAAATTTGAAAAAGAAAACAAAATAAGTGAGGTTTTTTGAGAAAATTATCTATTGAATATCACCTCATGGAAGGATCCCTTGAGAACGATGAATTCAATCATTTTGTGAAACTATAAACACATTTAAGTGGTTATATTGAGTATTTTTGAGTTTGGATGTCAATTTAGGAGCTTAAATTCTTATAAGGGGAAATGGGGTGGTATTTATACTTGAGGAGGGGTGGTTTTAAGTGATTAAATAATAATTCCATTATAATTAAAATCAACCACATTGAGGTTGCAGTAATTTTCAGTAATTTTATGATATTTAATGTATTAATGTCTGGTTAGGGATAATAAATTTCTCAACCAAACATTTAATGTCATATTTTTTGTTATTTTTACCTTATACCTTTTAACTTTACCCCATTTCATTAATTTATACATACCATGGTAAATCGTTCAATTTTACCATGGTAAGGTTTTTTTTCAAAAAATGGAACTGAACATCCTAAATAATTTAAACTATGTAATTATAAATATTAAATCAATTTTAGTTAATTATTTTAAAATAATTGGCATGATTATATTCGAAATTAATCCCATATACCGAACGGGAGATCATGGTTGTAAAGTTCAAAAGTTAAAAATATTGAAAATGTTTTATATCAAATTTAAATTAGAAATTGATTAATATGAGATAAATTGTATTTATTGATGAATAATTGAACTAATAATAAGTAATAACTAATTTAATATATAATTTATCTATATTAATAATTTTGGTAAAAGTTGTTTTCAATTAAAATTTTGTATTTTTCACTATTAATCAAAAAGTTAAACTTATCAAAAAAATAACAAATATTCACTTTAAGATAAAATTTTATCAATATTTAAGAAATTAAAGATTGTTTTTTAATATAAAATATATAAAAGTTTCAAATTTTGGTTTTAAAATAGGTGCTCCATTAAAAGGTAGCAAAATTCCCTTTTAGAAAAAGAACATCTTATATGCTTAAAATTGGATTTATTCTTATCATAAGAATATAAAAAATATATCATATATTTAAAAGGAATTTAATTGACTATACTATATACTAATTTATTTTAAGTATTTCACTAATATTGATTAATTAAATTCATTATTATAAAAATACATTATGGGTAAAATCAATTTTCATAAAAACACAGAATTTATGAATAAAATATTTTTTTAATTTATAATTAGTTGGAAGCTAGTGAATTAATTTAAATAAATGTGAAAATATATTTTCATAATTTAGTAAATATCATTTATTTCTACCTTGATAATGTCTAGATAATAACTATTTATATTAAAAAAATATTTTCTACGTTCTTTTAGGTTCGATGTTTTGTTAAAAGTAAGATTTTGAAGAGATTTCTTTTTTTAAAAATAAATACTGTAAAATACTGTTGTGTTACATTATGCAGCCCATAAAATTAAGTTATTCCCCAAGATTCATTACTCAGATATAAAAATATAAGGATACCATAGCTTTATCACATCCTCAGGTTCCCACATAGCTTCCTCAAATTAGTGGTTTTGACACAAAACAAAAACCATGTGAGTTGTATTGTTTCATAGAACCTTATCGTTACGCTAAGTCATTTTTACTATTTTTTCTTTATATGAAATATCTTACTCTGGTAAGATTATATTTGAGTTTATTACACGTGAAGGATCAAGTATATAGTTACTCAGGAGAGATATTTGCAACACATCATGAACTTAATAGAGATTCGATGGAAGATCCAATAGATAATATAACATCATGATATGATAAATAATTTTAGAAGAATCATCATTGTGAATTTTAAATTTCACCAAAAAATAAAATATGGATGTTTAAAAAATTTATTTATGGGAAAAACTGATCATAAAAGGGCTCAATAAATCATATCCTTAATAATAGGGAATATAAATGTAAAATAACTCCACATAACTAGGTTTTAAATAAACATAACACTAGTTGTAAGTGAAAACATGGACATTGAAGAGAATTATAACAATCATGTTATTATATATAATTGTATAAAACATGGTCATTATAAGGTTAACAATCAAATAACCACAACCAGAATAGGTTGGAAAAATGTAACACCCCGACCCCAGTTACCCAGAGTTGGTTCATTATTACATAACATTGTCATGATCACAAAAGAACATGTATCAAAAGAGTGATTATTTTAGTAGCATTGAAAACACTAGATACATTCATAAGTCTTACGTTACATGATAATGTGAGAAACTACAACAATATAGTCTTCATAGTTCACACTCATATACCCTCATACTATCCCTACAGATCAGTCATAAAATACTTCTTCACATCCTAGGAAAAATAAAACATAGAGAGGGGTGAGCTCAGATGCTCAGTAAGGATAACAATATAGAGGAAACATTCATAAATACGCATAAAAATTTAAGGAAATGTATAACTAAAACAAAATCCTTTTAAACTTTAAGTTCAACATAATATGGAAAAAACAAAATGAAATAATGCAATTTACATAATCACATTGATATTCTACTAGTCGAATAATCACATGCAATATCAATAACCATTTTCATAATGATGGAATGCATAATTCTGGAATATCATAACCACATTGTCAAGGCCTTGTGCCAAGACTACAAATAAGATTTTGTCAAGGCCTTGTTCCAAGACACTAGTTTGTCTCATGAGACCTACAGATGATTCGAGGAGCTATAGCGGGCTCCACCAGTCACTTAATATGTCCAATGCATTCCTCATATGAACAGGTTTAAACATCAAAAAAAAATCATATTAAAACTATCATATTAAATGTCAATACTTTATCCATGAAACATCAATGGTATAAAAATAACACATCCACAGTCAAACATATCACAAAAGTGTCAATACTATATGTATGTTTTGTATCATAATAAATCAACATTGAATAAGCTTAAAATCCATCAATGTATGTTGATAAAGATGAAATCAACACTATTTGAGAGAAATGTCTCTTTTTTTTAAATCATTTAAAAGTCACATAATTATAAAATAAAAAATTTACATTGAAAATATTATTATAATCTTTTATGGGAAGCTTCGATGATTTTATAATGGTGGAAAATAACTGCACCCACCGTATAAGTTAAAAAAGACATTCTTACCTTAATTTTGTCGAAAAGGATAAAAATGACCTTATTTGGAACAAAAGGAAATATTACTTTATAAACATATTATAAAAATTAAAAAAATAGTATAAATTACATTAACCCATAGTCTACAAAATATTAAGAATGTTTTGAAATACATTTTTAGGAAACTTGGATGTGGATGATAAAGAGGTCCCAGTACATAATTACGTATAATCAACCCTGGATAATGAAGAGATTGTAGAATTAACCCTTAACGTGTACTTTTACTTCTTGGGGGAAAGTTAAACTACTGTACAATTCTTAAATAATTGTTATTAAATTGAATATGAATCATATACATTAATCTGATATCATATATGATCTTTTAACAATGCTTTGTTAATAATATCATAGTATTATCATATTTTCAGTTGTTAACAGATTCGTTTTCCTTTATATTATTTCTTATGTGAGTAATAATTGCTATGATATTAATATCCAGAAATATATCAAGTCTTTATACATTATTTTTATTCATAAAATGAAAAATAGTCTTGAATGGATCTGATGGGGAATGAATCTCATCGCTACGTGGAGACGGTAATCCGAACGTACGTACGAGCGAAAATATCATTATCTTGATATTAAAATAATATATAATTTTATGTTATATCATATATAAAAAATCATAATCATGTTATATTTATTATTTAAATCAATTTAAAATCACTATAATACCCATCCAAATAATAATGTACCAAATAACAATTGCACCACGACGTGGAGACGGTAAGTCGTACGTATGCACGTATGGTGACATGTCATTCAAAGGATGGATAGAATAATGAATATGGTTGTACAATATTTATAATAACATCATAGTATATATAATATACTTGGGTTATTATTTTATAATGGAAACAAAAAATAATGGGGAAGTGGAAGAAAAATGGAACTTGAAAGAGGTGATGAAATATTTACCTCTTCTTCGGGTTCTTCCTTTTGATTTGATAAAAAAGGCCCTTTAGGATGGATTTATGACTAAAGGAAGGCCTTTAGGATGAAGGTAGGATATTTGATATGGTATTTGGTTAGATATTGGCCGAGAAAAATGGATTTGAAGGTGTGATTTAGAAATAAGGGGGAGTACCATTTTATAAGAGGGGTGAGGGACACCTCATGAAAAGCTAGAAATATTATTTTATAATAAACTCATTTTATGTTTAAAATGGGTTTAAAATGGATTATTTAAAGGCTACGGTGGGGACGGGTCCAAAACCACTCAACCAATAGGTTTTAGATTGGTTTTGGTCACCATATTAACTTTATCTTTTAGATTTAACTCTTAGTTAAGTAGTTTAACATTTACCATGTCTCTTCGTATTTTCATATTATATAGTTAATAAACTTACTATATACTTCCAAGGGAACCCAAAGTGGTTCATTAATGATGCACCTATTATTATATATGTTATTTGGATGAAACTTAGATTTTTAGGAATATAATATCAATTAATAATATAATATTTGTTTTAAAAACTCTTTATGTCAATTTTGACACTATTGGTTATTTTGTTTTTTCTAAATTCATAAAATCATTATTACGTAAAATAAAATTCATCTAACAAATCCTAATATTTCATATTAACCTATAAATTTTTTGGAATTAATAAAAAGTCTCAAATTACATTTATTTGGATATTTATAATATCAATTATTTTAATATTTTATTAATGAAGTAATTACTACATCATCATTGTGTCAAAAATAAATTAAATTATTTAATGTATAAACAATATAAATAACATATCATTATGTATGAAATATTTTTATCTTTCTAATGAATATTTATAGTCGAATTTATCTTATGTATAACCCTATATTAAAAATGTTTTAGTTATGTAACATAGATTTTAACTCTTGTAACTCTTCTTTAAATTAAAGAATAATAAATGTCCTAATCTAATCCAAATGGACCAAATAGATCAATATATTATTACTAAGGTTGTTTTTGGTCTAAATATACTTTATCTAATAGAATTAGTACTTGTTTTGGGGTAATAATAATATCATTTTTACCATTAATTACCATATTCAGTTTTAGCAATGGTAAATAAAAGTAAAAAATTACTATTCACCAATAATTATTTTCAGCATATTGAACCACATTTTACATACTGATATCAACCTTGTCTCTTGGTTTTTTGAAATTCCACTCACAGAAGAGGTAAAATTATATTTTATGTGAATTTTCAAATTCTCCTAGGAGGTGGGTAAAAGTCTTTGAAAAGTTCAATAATTTTTTTATATCTCAAATTATTATAAACTAACACCAATGAATTACATTGAAATATATTGGTATTATGTATCTATTTTGACCTACAATAAATTTCAATAAAATAAATAATTATATAAATAAAAAATTGGTTTTAAACTATAACTCAATGCTTTCACTAATCATCAAAAATTGAAAGTTTTCAGAAAAATACCAAAAAATCACCCTAAGCTATTTCGATATTTTGAATCCAAAAATGAAGTCAGTTTTGAAAGATAAAATTTATAAAATTTCAAAAAGTGGGTATTAGTATTCATAACGACTACTTTGATTGGTCACAGTGTGTTAGAATCTCAATGATGCGTACAATGGAAGCTATTGTATTATTCAACGGGAAACATACCGTGGAAGCTTGGGGTGTTACATTATCCTGTCCTTCAAATAATTTCATCCTTGAAATTTCTAGAATACTAACTCATAAAAAGAATCGGGTGTTTCTTCATCATAAGTTCCTTGGGTTCCCACATTTCCTTTTCTATCTTATGGTTTCTCTATAGAACTTTTCCCAAACGAGTCTTCCAGTTTCTCAACACTTGTTCTCTTGTATCAATAATCTTGACATGCTCTTCGAAATAAGATAGATCAGGTTCTAGTTATGATTCCTCATAGGTGAGTACATGAATTGTGTCAGGAATGTTTTTTTCAACAGTGATACATCGAACACATCATGAACTTTGGAGATACTTGGCGGTATTTCCAAACGGTAATCTACAACCCCAATTCGTTCTAGATCATCGAAAGGTCTGATGTACCTGGGACTCAATTTACCCATCTTACCAAAATGTATAACACCCTTCCATGGATATACCTTCAATAAAACATGATTTCCTACCTGAAATTCCAAATACTTCCTTTGGTTATCAACATAGCTCTTCTTTCTACATTGAGATGCTTTGATGTGGGTTTGGATTACCTTCACCTTTTTCATCATTTCCACAACAAGTTATGGGCCAATAATACTTCATTCACCAACATCATCCTAACAAGTTATTGTCCGACATCTCTTTCAATATAACGCTTCATATGGTGCCATCTGAATATTTGAATGGAAGCTATTGTTATAGGAAAATTATACCAAATGTAAATATTGATCCCACATACCTTGAAAGTCATGTGAGCATGATATCAAAATGTATTCTAAGGTTTGAATAGTTTGTTCTGATTGTCCATCAGTTTGGGGGTGGTAGGCAGTGCTCAAATGAAGATCACTATCCAAGGATTTTTTAATACATTTATAGAATCTTGATTTAAAATGGGGATCATGATCAGAAACAATAAATTGAGGTACTCCATGAAGTCTCAAAACATCATTAACATATATTCCTGTTAGACGTTCAAGTGGTAGATCTTCTCTTATAACATGAAAATGCGCTGACTTGGTAAGACGATCAATAATGAACCATATTGCATCGTTCCTTCTAGGAGTCTCTGGTAGTCCCAAGACAAAGTCCATCGTAATATTATCCTATTTCCACTCCAGTATGGGAAGAGGTTTCATGAATCCTCCAGGATGTTTCCTTCGAGCTTTCATTTGTTGAAAATCTATACATCATTACACAAAATCAGAAATCTCCCTCTTCATGTTGTCCCACTGAAAAGGTTCCTCAAATCTCTATACATTTTGGTGCTCCTAGGGTGTATAGAGAAATTAGAACTATGAGAATCATCTAAGAATTTCCTTTTGAGATCTGGTATATCGTGAACACAAAGTCTCATCCCAAATTTCAAAATTCCATCTTCATACACAAAGTCACTCAATCTCATATCATTCACAACTTTAATCTTCTTTTTAAACTCTATATCATCGGTCTGAGAACTCTTTATCCATTCTAATAAATATGTGTTGGAAAACATTTGAAAAAGAATTGATATTTCACCTTCCATGGTGATTCTAATATCCATATTTTCTAGATCCATGAAAATAGGATCCCTTTCAAGTATCATCTTGTTCAAAACTCCATGATCATTTCTACTCAAAGCATCTTCCACCATATTTGCCTTCCCTCAGTGGTAGTGTATCGTGAAATCATAATCCTTGAGTAGTTCAAGCCATCTCCTTTGCCTCAAGTTGAGTTCTTTTTGTGAGAAAATATAATTCAAACTCTTGTGATAAGTATAAATCATACATTTTTCACCATAAAGATTGTGTCTCCAAATCATCAAAGTAATGATTACAGCTGATAACTCAAGATCATGAGTATGATGGTTTTTCTCATGAATTTTCAGCTATCGTGATGCATAGTAAATAACCCTATCATTCTGCATAAGGATACAACTGAGTCCTTTCTTCGATGCATCACTATAAATAACGAACCCATCATCCCTGATGGTAGAGTCAATATAATATCGTTGACTAATCTTCTCTTCATTTATTCAAAACATTATTCACATTGTTTTTTCCAAACAAATATAACCCCTTTTCGTGTGAGATTTGTTAATGGGTCAGCCAAAAGGGCAAAATTCTAGATGAAAGGTCGATAATAACCTGTGAAACAAATAAAATGGCATACCTCGGTTATACTTGTCGGTGCTGGCCATTCTTGGATTGCCTTGATATTTGAAGGATCAATGGAGATTTCATCATTAGAGAAAATATGGATAAGAAAAGAAATCTCCTGAATCCAGAAATCACACTTTCTAAACATCCCATATTGTTCATGTCTTCTAAGAGTCTTCAGGATAATGCGCAAGGGATTTTCATGATCTTCATAGATTTTTTATTATACCAAGATATCATCAATAAATAGCACTACAAAGTCATTGAGATATTACTTGAAAACTCTATTCATTAGATCAATGAAGACAAAGGGTGAATTAGTCAATCCAAAAGGCATTACTGTAAACTCGTAATGCCTGTACCTAGTTCGAAATGCAGCCTTTGGAATGTCTTTCTTCTTCACACACAACTGATGATATAGAGATCGAAGGTCAATCTTTGAAACTTATCGACCTCCATGAATTTGGTCAAATAAATCATCAATGTGAGGTAGGGGATACTTTTTCTTTATTATTATAGCATTGATCTCCCTATAGTCAATGCACAACCTCAAATATCCATTTTTATTCTCAACAAAAAAGATAGGGGCTCCCCATGGAAAAACACTTGGGAGAATAAATCCATTATAACTCAATTTATCTTGTGGTTTCTTCAGTTACTCTAATTCCACAGTGGCCATTCTATAAGGGATCTTCGATATTGGTCTTGAACTAGGAATTAATCAATGGAACACTCAATTTCACGTTTTGGTGTATGTCAAGGTAAATCTTATAGAAACACTTCAACATATTCTTTCACAATAGGTACAAAATCTATCTGAACATTACTTTCCACAACCACATTTATTTCATTCTCTTCCTCCCTGATAATTGAATTTATTTCTGCTATTGGGAGTGGATATAGATAAGAATTAGGTGTTGACGATTCTTCTCTATAGTAGTGTTTTTCTTTTTCATCTTTATCAAAAATAGTAACCTTCTTCTTCTTACAATAAATTTTTTCATCATGATCTGAAATCCATCCCATATCGAGGATTATATTAAATTCAATCATGGGAATGACAATGAGATCAGTAGATAATGAACATTTATATGCTCTAATGGGAACATATTTACAAAACAATGTGGCGATGATACTTCCCTTAGGGTTTTTAACTGACAACTCCCTTGTGAAATAAAATTTTAAATATCTAATTTTTTTAGAAAACTGGGAAGATATGAAATAATGAGATGATTCAGAAACAAATAAATCATTTACTAAACTGGAGGAAACCATTAAATTACATGCCACCACATCTTTCAAAGCTTCTACCTCAGCAGTAGTGATAGTATAAGCTTGGCCTTGATCCCTTTCCCTTTTCTGAGGTAAGTTCCCCTAATTCTTAAGACATTAATTTGCATAATGTTTTATCTCCTTGCAATTGTATCATTGGAAATTGGTATCTTTTTTCATCCCCTTGTAATCACGAGCTTGGTGGCCTTTATCACCACACTTGTATCAGACTCCCATTCCCTTCAAGAAAGTACCGTGGTTTTCTTCCCACATTTACTATAGGATGGGTATTAAACATTTCCCTTCTTCCCCTTATTTCCATTTCCAGAGTGATCAGAAGATCTATTCTTCTGTTGCTTTTCTTTAAAGTCGTAAGACTTAGAGAATTATTTTTCTATCTTGATAGTGAATAAGACAATATCTTCTTATGACGAGAAGGATTATAAGACTAATTCTAGATAGAGAAACTACTTTAACCCATAAAAGAAATGATAAATCATACTTCATGGGTTATGTATATAATCTGTAGCATGACTCTCTAACCATGTAATGTTATCCTTATACTTTGCGACATTCTCATCCTCCTTTTTCCTCAGACTCAGAAATTTTCTTTCCATATTTACTCGATGGTCACAAGGAAAGTATTTTTCGAAGAAAATATCTTTAAATTCACACCATTCCATATTTGATACATCATCATCTTCCATAGTTTTTTGAATAAATGACCACCATTGATCAACATCTTCAGTGAGGCGGGAAACTGCCATGATAACGTTTTCTCTTTCACTACTCCTTAAGGCATTGAATTTTTTCTCTAAGGAATTTATCCATTTCTCAACAACTAATGGATTTTTACTCCCATTGAATGATGGTGGTTGTTTCCTCATCAAGAGATCTAACATTTATCCTCCACGTTGTGGATCAGGGTGCTCCATACAGGTAAGGTTATTATTAAAAACCTAAGTGATTTTTCTTTGTATGGTGATAAGCTGATCATCAGCAGTTTTATCACCAGCTCGACTATAATTATCTTGAGTAGGAGGTAAATCCCTACATGGAGTGGTGCATTGATACGGTTTCCTGTCCTTCTACTAGGCTCCATTTCTAAACAATGGCATAAACTAGAATAGTTTATGAATCAAAATACATAATTCCAAACTTATAAAACACTTAACATAAATTGATCATTTTGTGGATATAATCCATATTCATAAAAAAATGTTTTATTTGAGGAAGTACATACTCATAAACCCTTCATAATTGTTTTTAAAGAAAATGAGAATTATCATAATAATATCCCCTAGGAGTTCCATAACCAAGAGTCCAGCAAGGCCTGTTGTCGAGCACCAGTTCCCGTTCAAGTCTAGCTCAAAGTGGTGATTTTGGGTTTAACACTTAGGTACATCTGGGCCAGAGCCACCCTTACGTGCTCGTATCCAGATAGGGATTTATTGTTTGGAAAACTCCCAAAATTACTATAATACCAAAATTATAGGATGTTCTTCTATAATAATCCTCAATGTTTATCTTAGGGCTATGTGCTCTAATCATATTTTATCTGAATCTAGATTCCATGGTTTATACTAAACTTATTATGATACCAACTGCAATGCCCGAACCCCAGTTACCCAGAGTCAGTGCATTATTACATAACATTAGCATGATCACAATAGATCAAGTCTCAAAAGACCGATTAATTTAATAGCCTTAGAAACACTAGATACATTCATAAGTCTTACATTACATGATAAAGTGAAAAACAACAATAACATAGTCTCCATAGTTCACACTCATTTCCCCTCATACTATTCCTATAGATCATTCATAAAATACTTATTCAAATCCTTGTAAAATTAAAACATATAAAGGGGTGAGCTTAGATTCTCAGTAAGGATAACAATATAGCATAAACTATCATAAATAAGCATAAACATTTAAGGAATTGTATAACAATAAAATCCATTGAAACCTGAAAAACAACATAATATTGAAAAAATAAAATGAAATAATTCCATTTAATTATTCACATGGATATTCTACTAGTCGAATAATCACGTGCAATTTCATTAACCGTTTTCATAATGATGGAATGCATAATGCCAGACTATCATAACCACAATGTCAAGGACTTGTGCCAAGACTACAAATAAGATTTTGTCAAGGCCTTCCGCCAAGACACTAGTTTGTCTCATGAGACCCACCTATCCATCGAGGAGCTATATTGGGATCCACCCGTCCCATACTAAGTCCAATGCATTCTTCATATGAACAGGTTTAAATATAATATAATCATTTGTATTAAAACTAGTATAAACAATGCCAATTTTTATCCATAAACCATGAATGATATAAAAATAACACATCCACAGTCAAACATATCACGAATAATACAATACTATATGTTAGTTTTGTATCATAATAAATCAATTTTAAATATGCTTAAAATCAATCAAAGGATGTTGACATAGATGAAATCAAAACAATTTGAGAGAAATTTATCTTTTTTTGAAATCATTTAAAAGTTACATAATTATAAAATAAAAAATTTACTTTAAAAATATTCTTATAATCTTCTAAGGTAAGATTCGACAATTTTATAACGGTGGAAAATAGCTGCACCCACTGTATAAGTTAAAAATGAAATTCTTACCTTAATTTTGTCGAAAAGGTTAAAAAGGACCTTATTTGGAAAACAATGGAAAGATTCCTTTATAAACATCTTATAAAAAGTAAATATGGGTATTAATGAATTTAACCCATAGTCTATAAAATAGTAATAATGTTTTGAAATTCATTTTTAAGAAACATGGATGTGGATGATAAAGGGGTCCTAGTAGATAATTAAGTATAAACAACCTCAGATAATGAAGAGATTGTAGAATTACCCCTTACCTTATAATTTTCCTTGGTCGAGAGTAGGTTAACCTCTTGTACAATGGTGAAATAATTTTTACTAAATTATAAAATAATCATATACAATAAAATGATATCGTATATGATCTTTTAACATTTCTCTATTAATAATATCTTAGTATTATCGTCCTTTCGAGTGTTAACAGATTCATTTTCCTTAATATTATTTGTTATGTCAGTCATAAGTTTTATGGATGGGATGTATCTTATTAATATCAAGAATGATATCAAGTATTTAAAAATTATTTTTAATCATCAAATATAAATTAGTCTTGAATGGATATGATGGGGAATGAAACTCATCGCTATGTGGAGACAGTAATCCATATGTACGTATGAGCGACAATATCATTCTTTTGATATTAAAATAATATATATTTGGATGGTATATCATATATAAAAAATAATTATAATGTTATATTTATTATTTACATCAATTACACATCATTATTATACCCATCCAAATAATAATGTATTGAATAACAATTGCACCACGACGTGGAGACGGTAAGCCTTACGTACGCGCATATGCTGAATTGTCATTCAAAGGATGGATAGAATAATGAATATGGTTATAACATATTTATAATAACATAAAAGTATATATAATATACTGTAGTTATTATTTTAGAATGGGAACAAAAAGGAAAGGGGATGTGGAAGAAGAAAGGAACTTGAAAGAGGTGATGAAATATTTACCTCTTCTTTGGGTTCTTCATTTTGATTTGATCAAAAGGTCTCCATAGATTGGATTTATGACTAAAGTAAGGCCTATATGATAAAGGGAGGACATTTGAGATAGTATTTAGGTAGAGTTTGGACGATCCAAATGGTGTTGAAGGTGTTATTTAGAAAGAAGTGAGAGTGCCCTTTTATAAGAGGTGTGGGAGGCACCTTAAGAAAAGCTAGAAATATTATATTATAATAAAATAATTTTCGGTTTCTAATGCCTCCCAATTGGATTATTTAATGTCTATGGTGGGGATGGGTCGAACAAAACTCAACAAATATGTTTTATAAAGGTTTGAATCACTATATTATCTTAATCTTTTAGATTTAACACTTAGTTAAGTATTTTGACATTTACCATGTCTCTTCATATTTTTATATTATATATTTAATAATATTACTATATACTTACGAGGGAACCCCAAGTGGTTCAGTAATAATGAATATATCATTATATTAGTCCTTTGGTTGAACCTAAGATTTTTAGGAATAGAATATCATTTAATAATATAATATTTGTTTTAAAACCCCTTTTATGTCAATTTTGACACTGTTGGTTATTTAGTTGTTTCTAAATTCATAAAAGAATTATTACTTCGAAGAAAATTAATCTAAAAAATACTAATATGTTATATTAACCTATAAAATTAGTTTAATTCATAAAAAGTCTCAAATTACATTTATTTGGATATTTATAATATCAACTATTTTAATATTTCATTAATTATGTACTTACTGCATCATCATTGTGTCAAAAATAAATTAAATTTTTTAAAATATAACAAATATAAATAAAATATCATTATGTAGAAACTCTTTTTTAACTTTATAATTAATATTTATAGTCGAATTTATGTAATTTATAACACTTTATTAAAAATTATTTAGTTATGTAACTTTGATTTTAACTCTTTCAACTCTTCTTTGAATTAAATAATAATAAATATCCTAATCTAATCCTTGTGGACCAAAAATATTCATATTTTATCCCTATGGTTGTTTTTGGTTGAACTATTCTTATCTAATAGAATTAGGATATATGTGAGGGTAATAATAATATCATTTTTACCCTTAATTACCCTATTTACTTTTAACCGTGGTAAAAAGAGTAAAAAGTTAATATCCAAAAAAATTATTTTCATCTTATTGAACCACATTTACATATTTATATCAACCATGTCTCTAGGATTTTTGAAATTCCATTTACAGAAGCGGTAAAATTAAATTTTATGTGAATTTGCAAATTCTCCTAGGAGGTGGGTAAAAGACGGTGAAAAGTTCAATAAAATTTTTATATATCTAAAATTATTATAATCTAACCCCAATGAATTGCATTGAAATTATATAGGTATTTCGTATCTATTTTGACCTAAAATAAATTTAAATAAAACAGAAAATTATTTAAATAAAAAATTTGTTTTAAACTATAACTTAGTGTTTTTCACTATTGATCAAAAATTGACTGTTTTCATAAAAATACCAAAAATTCACCATTAGATAATTTTATATTCCAAATCCAAAAATGAAGTCTGTTTTGAAAGATAAAATTTATAAAAATTAAAAAACTGGGTAATAGTATTCATAACGGCTACTTTTATTGGTTGCAGTGTTTTAGAATCTCGATGTTGCGTACAATGCAAGCCATTGCATTATTCAATGGGAAACATACCATGGAATCTTGGGGTGTTACAAAAAATGTTATATATATTTTTAGATATAAAAAAAATATGATAAAATTTAATTTCAAAATACTTTGAGAAGATCTAGTTAGTTGATTTCACATCATGAGTATAATATCACTCTTTGGTTGTGCCTTGATCATTCTCTGATTCAATTCTTACTCTATGATTTTAATTTGAAATTTTAATGCTTGTGAAACTAGTGGATCATAATATTTATAACAGAAAAAAAATTCATTCCTTATATATCTAAATATCATTGAAAACTATGGTTTTCAAGATTATTCATTACACATAAATATTTATATGGTCAAGTGATAAATTTTCTCTAAGACTTCATATAAAATTAAAATTTATCAAATTTATAAATTGTTACCATTATGAACCATATATAAGATTAAAATTAAAGACATTGGAGTGTAGGGAACATAATTTTTAAAATCAACTTATCATTAATCCCCCAATCAACATGATGTAGCTCTAAATTTTCACAAACTAAACATGTGAATAAATATTATCAATTATTCTATTGAAAAATGATAATAACCAGAATTTACATAAAAAAAATCTGAAAAAATGAATTCTTTTCAAAATTAAATCTATTAGCACAAAATAAAATAAAAATTTCTTTAAACTCAATCCCTAATATCATAAAACACCATTCAATCATATTATTAATTAGTTTAAAGGTCATTAATAATATCCCATTTCTCTTATATCAATCAAACATTTTGTAATATGATTATCCCAACACAATTCTCATAATAAGGGTTATCCTTTCCATAAAATGTGGTCTCTAAATATATCACCTCAATCATTTTCACTATTTCCAGTACAATATAAAAAATAATTTAAAATACTTATGGAAATCTACAGTGGAACCACCCTTATCGGTTTAATTATTCCATATCACCATAAAACATCTTCTATAACATATTCATGAATTTCAATAGAAATGGAATCAATAATTTCACCTCCTTCTTAATCCCTTATCCATGATTCTTCATTTTATTACTAAACACTTCTTCCATCAAATATATCATTTTTTCTATTTTCATCATCATCAATAAAACCATTAATAATGTAACCATTAAAATTATCATGTGATCTTTCCCCCTATGGCATCAATTTTCATAATTCCAATACATTCAATGTTCAAAATATTTAACTGTCTATGATTCCTTAGGAATACCATTATTCTCTTATAATATGTTTATTTAACCTTTCACTTTTACTTTTAAATCACTCTCTTTAGGACCTTATTTTCCATACCCAAAGAATCTTCTAGTTCGTTTGAATCATTCTCCATGACGCCTTGTCCCACATGCATTACATGTAAAAAATTGAACTCTATATCCTATGTGGTCACCACAAAACTCCATAATTCTCTTATTATATGGTTCTATAAAATCACCAATGTTGATATTATTGATCATATTATGATATTTTTTGTGTATATTAATATGGATTCACCTTCTAACCCCCATTTCGTTTGGTTTCTCAAAAGGATGATTATTCTATTGTCCCCCAAATTCGTTATTAAAACTAATCTTCCAAGCCCCATCCATTGATGAAAATCCAAAACGTATAGTGTTTGAAACACTAATCATAGTTCTAAAACCACATAATCAGGGTTAATTAAAAAATAAATTACAATCTATGACACTATAAATTTAAATTAGGTTATTATTTATGTTTATGAAAAATATAGGATTGTAATATAAACATATCCTTAAGGTTCGTACTAATGGATTCTCATCTTATTTTACAAATTTTAACTAATCCTTACTCTGATACCAACTATATCATTACTGAAATATATCTAGTGGACTATAGTTTATACCTATAAAATTACACCATGAGAGGATACACATACTTTGTGGGATACACCACCATCCCCAGTGGAATCCCTTTCCTCATCAAGCTCTCAGGTGCAGAGCTATTCTATGTCTAATTCTCACACATGAGATTTCCACGGTTCATATTCCTTCCTTTTCTCTGATACCAACTATAAAAAATAGTTATATATATATATATATTTCATCAAATTACAAGAATATTTATTAAATAACATAACAATATCACGGTAGGACCATATGTGTATAGTGTCTTTAGAAATGTGTTAGTAGAAACATTTGGTGCATAAAATATCTACATCATCTCTTGCATGTCCCCTAAAAACTAGAACACTTTTTAACATTTCATCTTCAATACATCCCTTCATATCATGGGAATATAAATATAAGAAAGGGGTGAGATCAGATTCTTATCAACCGTAAACAATGGAGATATCAATCAATGAATAAAGGAATAAGAACATGAACAAGAAACCTAAAAATATTACACTGCATATCTTGTCTATTAATCTTGAATCTTGCAAAAAATCATTCATGATCATAGGACATGAATCACAAAATCATAAAAGAACATGACCTAGGAGATTATAACAATAGAATAAGACATGGATTTTATGGCATACACAAACATATAACATATTATGTCAAGGATACATACCATGACATTAACAACATTTTAGGCTTGGTTTATTCATATTTTTACTAACATTGGTCTTGGGATGACCAGTAGTGTACCATCTATTTTTGATTTTTTGAGGACATCCCATATAGCCTCTAGTTTTGGTCTTAGGATGAGCTCCTATAAAGCCTCTATTTGGGGGCTTTGGATTACTTCCCACGTACCATATAGTATTGGGATTATTAATACCTCCCATGCACCTTCTTGTTTGTGAATGATGATGATACCTTGGGTAACCTCTAGTATCAGGCTTAGGATCACCTATGGTGTAACCTCTAATTTTGAGATTAGGATAACCACCAATGTACAATATTTTTAAGGAATTTTATGTCATTCCATGTATAATTTTGTTTTTATTGTTGGACTTATCACCTATGTAAATTTTTTATTTCAGGCTTGGGCTCATCACCTCAGTGCCCTTTTATTGTGGGGTCAGGTTGAACACCATTGTAACCTTTTATTGTGGTATTGGGATGACCACTATTATACCATTTAATGTCATATATCTTTTATATTAAAATATGAATTGGAGGGAGATAAAGCTCCTTACCATCAAAAAATTAAAATCATATATATGTGTTAAAAAAGAACATAAATGATTCATCACATTGGATCCCATGAAATGAAATGAGTTTCATAAATATTTTATCATAACTGATGGGAATGAAACTAGATTCCTAAAATTCATAATGTCATAAACAAAAACCAAACATAAAAATATTGAGGATAGTAAAATTGAAAAATATTCAATGTACATCATATGTATCATAAAATATTGTTTTCATATATGGGTTGTTATTTTAAAATATCCCTTGAAATAATTCATGAGGAAAATATCCTTTCTATCTTGACCATTTTTTACTTCTAAAAATCTTTCAAATTATAAAGAAAAACATTTTATTTAAAAATAAATCTATAATATTGTAAATTAAGAATAAATTCATTTATTCATCATAATAGATAAAAAATTATATCATGAGACATTATTTGGAAAAAAATCCATTCGTACTTTTTTTTGAAAAATTCAGAGAGAACCTTCCTTGAAAAACGACAAAAAAATAATTTCAAATTTTTTTTGTAAAAATTATAACATGAGTATAAATAAATTTAAGAAATCATAATATAATATTAAAAACATTTCTGGAATCAATTTTATATTGAAACACGGTGTAAAGTCCTGGATTCGGGTGCCACTCAACGGGTGCCCCGAACCCAGTTGGTCACATGACCTCAAGCGCATTTCCCAAAATGCCAGAGGCTGCCAACTAGCAGCGAGGGCCCTGATCTGATAGTGGTTAAATTATTCCCTCATTTGTCAATGTGTAGCGTAGTGGAAAAGAAAAATAATAGGCAATAATGGAAGTAGTAGAGAGTATAGAACTGAAATGGACAAGTGAAGTAAAAGAGATCCAGCAGTCACACACACGCACAGATATATATATATATATATCTATATATATATATATCAAGATGCAACATTTAATTATTCTATGAAAACATCCAGAAAATGATACACTATAATACAATAGAATTTAGCTCAAGTACAAGGTACAACAAAAAAAACAGTGAAACAAGATGTTAGTATCATCACAAGCCTAAGCTCGATCCCATGCTCTCTTACACCTCTGCAAAAATCATGTACCTGTATAGGGACAGTTGCCACTGTCGAAACCTATTTCAATATAGTTTGTTTGGTCCAAAGACATGACCCAAATTGGATGTGATAAATAAATCCCAGTAGGCAACCACCAAAGGCTCGTGCCCAACTGTCAGTGAAAATGTGCAACAACAGTGTGTAGTAGTAAATGAAATGAACTAAGCAGTACATAAAAGTAACAAAATCTACCAGTTATATTTCTATTTTAATATTCATTTATCAATTCCAATCTTGTTCTTTAACATGGAAGGTATAATATATGAAAATCACCATAGTGAACATTCATGATAACACTGTCCTCAGACATACAAACCTTACCCTCAGGTAATCAGAGTCACAAACCATAGGTAATTTCCCATAGGCATAACAGATATTTCCCTCAGGTGTACGAAGTGTTGCCCTGAGGATTGAAAGGAGTTTCCCTCAGGCTAAACAGAACATTTCCCTAAGGCTAAATAAAACACTGCCCTTAGGTTAAATAGAACACTTCCCTCAGGCTAAATAGAACACAACCCTCAAGAGAAAGTAACCAATCCGATCCCAACAGATAAGCAAGCCATTATATAAAATTACTCTCAAGGAAATTTAAATAATGCAAAATTTTTTGGTATACCCTCTTGTAACATGGCCAAATGGCTAAATGGAGGAATTCACCCCCGGGGTGGTCCTGGATCCAAGAAGTGATCCCAAAAAGTAGTTTATAATTACATTTAATTACCTATACAATTATAGGTATTTGAAATTGAAAATTCCTCAGCCAAATGACACCCAACATGGGTTCGTAGCACAACGGTACACAAAAACACACATCAGTTGGAATTTAAACTCCAGAAAACCTACCTCGATCGCCCTTGATCAGTATACGTGAATGACACCTCCTGAATCATCCAAGAACGATGTAGATCTTGGATAAAAGTATTCCCGTTCAAATGTAAATAACTTCCCTTGGAGGAATAATCTGTAAGAACAACACATGGAGAAGGAAGAGCTTACCCGTACAGTCCCAACGTGATTGACGGAAGCGGAAACGGATTCCCGGTGCGTGGTCGGGAGATCTCTAAATCTCCAGCTGTCCTCCCAAGATCCTCTGGCGTTCTAAGCTTCCTCTATGAACAAAAGAGGCTACTACCCGTTTTAAGTGAAAAAAAAACTACACGGAATGTAATCTCAGGTATATGGAATGTACCTTCCATCACTTAACTCTTTCTCTGGAGGATACTTTCCCGTGTGGCAATGTTCACTTGATGACATTAGTACATGACGTGTATTTCTGACTACAAGTCATGTGGTGTGACTCAGCTGGCGGCTACCTTCGTCCCCTTACTGTTCACCTGTCGACTAATTACACGTCATGTAAATACCCAGTACACGGCGTGTAGTAAGTTTTTACACCCTTCATTGCCGACAGGCCTACACACCCTGTGTACTCTTCCCACACGGCCAATGTACACAGTGTGTGGAAAAGTACACAGTGTGTGCCCACAAAATTTTAGATTTTCTCCCACTTTCCTTATTTTCTAAAAAAAATAAGGAAAAAGGAAAAGAAGCAACTCGTACCTCAAAAGAAAGAACCTAGTTCTTACAAACATCCACCCTTAAAACAATTTTTCCCCGAATTTCACTCCCATGGGTGGTAAAGATAAAGCTCAGAACATCTCTGGCCACTGAGCACGTACGTCGGTCTCCCACTTCCAGGCTTCGTTCTGCACTCGACCATGCTGCCATAGCACCCGTACAAGAGGGACTAACTGGCCTCAGAGAACCTTCATTCCCCTATGAACAATACGAATCAGATTCTCTTCAATGGAAACATCTATCCGATGCTCAACCTCCTCGGGCTGAAAGGCCTAACTTGGTCTGAATGATAACAACACACACGAGATACAAGGATAACATCGTGCATGGCCCGGTACCTCTGTGGTAACTTCCACTGATAGAAAACTGGACCGAATCTCTCCAGAATCTCAAACGTCCCCACATACCTCGGTGAAAGTTTACCTTATCTCATAATCTTCTTGAGTCCCAACCTCGGTGAAACACGCAAGAAATCCTGATCCCAGACCACGAACTCCAAGGGTCGTCTACAGCGATCAACATAATATTTCTTGATGAGACTGCCTAGTAGACATCTTCTTCTGTATCAACTGGACATGCTCTAATGTCTCCTACATGAGACGTGGTCCCAGTAACGCTCCCTCACCTGCCTCCAACCAGCATAAGGGTGATCGGAATGACCTAACATATAAATCCTCATATGGTTCCATCTCAATAGTTTCCTGAAAACTATTACTATAGGAAAACTCGACCAGGGGTATATGCTTCTCCCAAGAGCCACCAATGTCCAGGATTCATGCACGCAACATGTACTCTATCACCTGTATCGTATGCTCTGACTGGCCATCAGTCTGAGGGTGGTAAGATGTGCTTAGAAGCACCTGTGTACCCAGTGCCCTCTAAAAACTCTACCCGAAATGAGACGTAAAGCGGGCGTCTCTATCTGAAATGATAGAATGAGGAACCCCATGAAGACACACTATCTCTCAGATATACAACTTCCCGAGATCATTAACACTAAAGGTCTCCTTGATGGGAAAAAGTGATCTACCTTTGTGAGTCTATCCACAACAACCCACCCAACATCATTGCCTAAAGGTGACCTCAACAACCCTATCATGAAGTAAATTATGAAATCATCCCATTTCCACTCTGGGATGGGTAACTGCTGTAACAGTCCGGCTGGTCTCTGATGCTCTGCCTTCACCTGCTGACAGGTAGAAAATCTAGTAATAAAACCAGCCACCTCTCTTTTTATACCTGGCCACCAATACTTACGTCTCAAGTCACGATAAATTTTGGTAACTTCGGGATGCACTTCCCATGATGAAGCATGAAACTACCGAATCAGCACCTCGTATATCCCCAAGAACCCACACACGTCCATGGGAACACAGTACCTCATAATCTCCTATCGTCTATCTAGGAGGAGGGTCCTCACTTTCCAATGAATCTAATAGGATGAGGCCTTCTAAATCTGATATTTATCTCATCCTCCCTCTATCCAGGAGGGTAGAGGTCACAGCTAAGGAAGAAATATAGGTCTTCCCCTGACATTCGTGCACCTCCAAATGCATCTCAGGGAACAAAGCCATAAGCTGGCACTCATCACTGGCCTCCAGCACTGCCTGTATCTAAGTCCTCATGCTCAGTGCTTCAGCTACTGCATTACCTTTACATGGTGTATAGGAAAGATCAAAGTCAAAGGACTGAAGGTATTCAATCCATCTTCGTTATCTCAAGTTCAAGTCATGTTGGGTAAAGATATATTTGAGACTTTTGTGGTTGGTGAAAACCCCAAAATTATCTCCCAATAGATAATGTCTCCAACATCGCAACTGATGAACAACTGCATGCAACTCGAGATCATGCGTCGGGTAATTCCTCTAATGTCACCTCAAATGCTGAGACCCATACGCAACTACTTGATTGCCCTGCATCATCACTGCTCCCATCCCAATACCCGATGCATCACAGTAAACTGTATAGATCTTCTCTTTCTCTGGCAGTATCAGGATTGGAGTTGATATCAACCATCCCTTCAGCTCTTGAAAGGCTGTTTCACAAGCTTCTGACCAAATGAACTTCACACCCTTCTTAGTCAAACCCGTCAATGGCTCTGATAAGCGAGAGAAGTCCTCTATAAAGCTCATATAGTAACAAGCCAGCCCCATGAAACTCTGTATCTCAAACACATTCTTAGGTCACTCCATGGAAACTACTACTCTCACTCTCTCAAGGTCCATGGAAACTCCTTCCTCTGAGATAATATGACCCAGGAAGTGTATCTGGTCGATCCAAAAGTGGATGTTTGAGAGTTTATCATATATCTGATTCTCTCTCAGTGTACTCAATATGCTCTCAAGAATGGGTAGCATGGTCGTGTCGAGTGTGAGAGTACATCAAGACGTCGTCCACAAAGACTAGCACAAAAGAATCCAAATAAGTGTGGAACACACGATTCATCAGATCCATGAAAACTTCTAGTGCGTTCATGAGTCCAAACGGTATGACCAAGTACTTGTATTGTAATAGCCCACGATTTTATGAAAAATATTCTTTTTAATTTCATTAATGTCTTGTGTTGTACGCTACACCAAAAGAAGCTTTCAAAACACACATCCTTGACTTTCCTTCCATTATACGCAATCGCGACCTTCCTCGATAGCGTGTGTAGTATGCAATACCGAGTTTCACTAAATAACGATATTCTATTAAAATATTATTATAACTAGCAGTTACGAATAGTAATAACCACCTTTTAAAATTTTAGATATTTTAGCTCTCAAAATGGACTTCATTTTTGGATTCGGAGTATCGAATTTAGCCTAAGGTGAAATTTTGGTGATTTTTGGATAACTTTTATTTTCTGATGAATAGTGAAAATTACTAAATTTTAATTAAAAACAGCTTTTTTAATCGAAATAATTAATAGTAATAAATTATTAATTTGAGTGGTTTTAAAGTATATTTAGAATATATTTTTACAATTCAATACAATGTTGGTCATTGGATTTAATTTCACATTTACACCAGACATAAACAAGTGCCAATCTTTTGATAGTTATTATCTCTTAAAAACACGCTATTTGTTGTGACAGCGGAAATTAATTATAAAATTAATTAATGCAACTTATATTTTGGGAATTTTGTAAAATAGAAATAATTTCTTAATTCGGAATATCAATTATAGCTTAGGGTGAAATTTTGGAATTTTTCTGAAAAACTACAATTTTTGATGAATAGTGAAACCACTAAGTGGTAGGTTAAAAACTGAATTTTTCATTAAACATAATTTCACCACTTCTGTGAATGGAATTTCGAAAATCCGACAGAAAAGGTTGATATCAGTAAGTAAAATGTGGTTCAATGAGATAAAAATAATTTTTTGGTGAATATTAACTTTTTACTTTTTTTCCCGCGCTTAATAGTAAATAGGGTAACTAAGGGTAAATATGATATTACTATTACCCTAACACATGTCCTAATTCTATTGGATAAGTGTAATTCGACCAGAAACAACCTTATGAATATAATATGACTATTTAGGTCCACTTGGATTAGATTATGACATTTAATATTATTTTATTTAATGAATAGTAAAATAGTTAAAATCAAAGTTTAATAAGTAAATCATTTTTAATATGGGGTTATACATAAGATAAATTCGACTATAAATATTCATTAGAAATCTAAAACGATTTCCTATATAATGGTATTTTATTTGTAATTTTTAGACATTAAATAATTTAATTTATTTATGACTCAATGATGATGCAGTAATTATCTTATTAATGAAATATTGACATAATTGATGTTATAAACACCAAAATAAATGTAATTTGAGACTTTTTATGAATTACACTAATTTTCTAGGTTACTATGATATATTAGTGTTGATTTAAGCAACTTGGTTTGAATATATAATTCTGTTATGACTTTGAAAAAATCATATATCAAATAGTGTTAAAATTGACACAAAATAGTTTTTAAATAAATCATTATATTATTAATAGTTATTTTATTCATAAAAATCTAAGGGTCTGCAAAATGACTTAGATAAAGATATATAAATTAATAATTAACAATTTGGGGTTCGTTTAGCATGTTATAGTAAGTGTATTAACCAAATAGTGTAAGAAAACAAAAAGACACGGTAAAAGTTAAATTATTTAACATAGAGTTAAATCTAATTTAGAAGGTTAAAATAATAACCAAAACTTGTCTAAATCCTATTGGTTGATAGGATTTCGACCCATACCCACTTTAGCTTCGAAATAATACCCTTTGGAACCATTATAAACCGATTTTGACTTTAATATAAAATAATATTTTGAGATATTCCTAAGGTACCCCTCTCCTCCCTTATAGAAGGGCACCTCCTCCCTCTCTTCCTCACACAACTTTGAGCCTTCATGCTCGGCCAACCACTGCCAAAATCCCTTCTCAACTTCCCTAGTATCATCCTAGAGGTCCTGGTCTTCTTCAAACACCATCCTTAGTTCTTTAAGTGGAGGCTAAGAAAAGGCGCGTCAAAAAGAGGTAATATCCATTACCGATATTTTTCAATTTCTTTCTTCTTCAACTTCTTCTTCTTTAGTTGTTTCATGATAAAGTAATAAAATAAGTATTTCTTATATACTGATATGTTATTATAAATATGAAACAACTCTAATTAACCTTATATCCATCCTACGGAAAAAGGAAATCACCGCGCGTGCGTACGTACGGAATACCGTCTCCACGCCGTGGTGTAATCTATTTTCCGCCACAACCTTAATTGGATGGGTATAAAGGTGTAATGAGTAACTATATATGATTATTATAAAGTGATATTGATACTTAAATAGTATAAATACACTTCAACACAATTCCACGACCATGGGAACGATATCATCGCTTGTGCGTACATACGGACTACCGTCTCCACGACGCGATGGGATTCATTCTCAATGATTAACCATTCATGAATGATTATAAAGTATATATAATAATTACTAATGAAATATATTAACTAATAATGATACTGGAATTATTTATATTTATATTTATGTCATCTACTTAATTCCATTCAATTCAATAAGGAAACGAAAATCGCGTTCATGCGTACGTACGGACTACCGTCTCCATGAATGGTGTATTTCATTCCATTTACTGATTTATTATATATGTATAATCTGAATATATATATATATATATAAATCATGTTTTATATTCTGGAATTAATTAATCATGATCTAAGTAATCATATGAATAATTACAAGTTAAAAACACGAACGACAAATGAGACGATTTTACCCAAAACGCTACTTTAACATGAATTTACAAAAGAACGGGTAATATAAAGTCATAAGTGGACTATATATGATATAATGACAATGAATATGATTCTGGAATAAGTCAATAACATGATTTAAATCATTATACACGAGGTTCAGACACTTACAAACCAAGTCGGACCTAAGGTAAGGGAAATATACCAATCTCATTTTTATCCGAGATTGTTTATTCGTAAGTATTTATTGGGGTGTATTTTATCATCCACATCCATGTTCCCTCAATATTTAATATTGTTTCCATCCACTTACAATATTTTAAATCCAATTTTACCCTTCGGTGAGTTTTTAGTAAAGAATATGAAAGGAATCTTTTGTCGTTTTTTCGTATGAGGTACTTTTTGACTTTTCCGACAAAAGTACGAAGAATGTTTTTTTAACTTACATGGCATGAATGGATTCTTAAAACATTATTTCCAAGAAGATTCCTTTAAAAGTATTCAAGTTTAATTTTAATCAACTTCTTTTAGTTTAAAATTGTATGACATGTTAAGAAAGGAAAGGTGTTTTTGAAGTAGAAAGGATATTTTCCTCAAGAATGGAGTTCAAGTATTTTATCAAAATTATTTTCAATCTAAGATAATAAAAGGGTTCCTTTTTTATCCCTATTATTACATGGATTTGATTATGTTGTGATGGAAATATTTTTATGAATTCCTTTATCTTATATGAATTGATTTATGATGTCATGTTGTTTAAGAATCTCATTTTTATTACATGGGTTACGCTGTGATGTATGGTTTATGATTATGTGGCACACATAAGAAAGGATTCATTATAAGATGGGTGGGACCTATATCTCCCTCCAATGCATTGGGTAAAGATTTTATATCTCAAGAGATAGACATGGCTGGAATGGTAGGTTATACCGGTTCAGTGAAACAGGACTGAAACGAGGCTGACTCGGTTCAGAAAGGGACTTTGTCCACTAAGATAGTCTTGGAAATGAGTCTTGACTAACAAGAAATGATTATATATGATTATGTGTGAATGCCACAAAGTTTCATGTTTTAAATTATGATTATTGGGATTTCATTTCACTACTATGATTTATCCCATGTTATGAAATTATGCTCTCTTTTGCAGGTTAAGATTTCTAAAAGTTATGTTCTTATGAATATGATGTGATTGAATTTTTTTTGTTTACCCTTACTGAGCATTTGTGCTCACCCTTTTATGTTTTCTTTTCCCCAGGATATAAAGAAAGGTTTTAGGTAAAAAAAGGAAGATCTTTATGGGAGATATTGAAGATCTTTCTCCACGATTAGAAGATTACGTTCCGAGTTTCCAAAGACATTAAAATATTACGATCCTTGTGTGTGTGTTTTTTTATGTACTAAGTATTCCGCAAAAGTAATGTAATGTTCATGTACGTTAAGCTTCGGGTCTCTACAGTTGGTATCAGAGGAAATGTTTAGTCAACCTTTGGAAACTAGGATGTGAAAACGTTAGTGAGATCCCTAGAGGTATTTCTAAGGTATGTCTAGGGATGTCCCTAAGGATAAGTATACGTATAAGATACAGTCCTAGAACAATGGTAACGATCATAGAATTTAACCTAAGAAGTTAGATATTGAGGATACTCCCCCTTTATAATGTTTTTTCCCTAGCATGATTTTTTCCTCTCACACTATTCTTTTTGGGTTTTAGACGATGGCTGGAACCCGAAGGAACCGTGTTGATAAATGCAATGGACAATGTAATGATTGTCCTCCTGAGCAAACAAATGTTATGGGATATGGAGTGAAAAATCTTATTGCTATCCTTACACAAGCTATGAATCATTCTGGACTTCCAAATATGCAGAGAAGGGAACAATATTCTATTGAGTCCTTCATGAGGCAACACCCACCGTCTTTCAGTGGGACTTCCGATCCACTTGTTGCTGAACAATGGATCAGTACCACTGAAAAGATATTTTCAGTTCTTCAATGTTCTGAACATGATAAAGACATCTTAGTAGTGAATCGTTTGGAAGGTGATACTGATCAATGGTGGAATCTTTTCAAGAATATGAGGCCAAGAGATGCAATTGAGTCCATGGAATGGGATGAGTTCAAGAACTTGTTTTTCAGTAAGTGCTTCCCTCGTATTCTTCGAACAAAGATGGAGAAGGAGTTTCTTGAACTAAAGCAAAAGGATGATGAATCTGTTGGTATATACGAAGCGAATTTTACAAGACTTGCAAGGTATGCATCTGGAATTATCATCCAACCTAAAAGTAATGTTGATTGATTTTTCAGTGGCTTAAAACCATGTCTTCGAAGGGCATTAGCTATAAGAGACTTCAGTAGCTATGAATAAATTGTGCGTTATGCTATCAAGGTAGAAATGGAAGTTGGTGTTACATATCCATCTCATGGTTTTGACAAGAAACGAAAGATGGAGTTCAAGGAGAAATATCAGAATAATGGTGAAAAGAAGATGAATGTTTCCTTATGCTCAATGTGTGGAAAAATCATGGTGGAGATTGTCTTAAAGGGACTAGAAAATGTTTTAAGTTTGGAAAAGAAGGTCATCGAGCAGCTGAGTATCAAAGTAATGGAAAAATGGGTTTCTAATGATTTGAATAAAGAAAACACTGCAGAGAAAGCACCACCAACACTTCAATGCTTCAAGTGCAAGGAAATGGGGAATTATGCTAATAAATGCCCTAATCCAAGGGTTAGTGATGATCAACCTGAGCAACCACTGAAGGAAAAGGAAAAAGGGAAGTCACATGCGATCACTATTGGTGATGTTGAATATGACAATCATGTGGTGGAATGATTAAGTGTTTATGTAATGGGATTCCAAAATAATATTGTATCATGGAGTATTGGAATATTAATTTATTAGTCTAATGTGGTATTAAAAGTGATTGAGATATTTTTGGAAATAAGATGATATGCGCATAATGAAAGAAAAACGAGAAAACGAAATGTTTAACAGTATTCATGAGCTCATGATTGATATAATGACTAAGTGATATCATGGATTGAGTATATAGAATTATGAGGATTTTGGTATGTGGAAAGTTTTAACTTTTAACTACATTCATGTTTTCACTAAGGTTCGATGGGTATTCAAGAGAATATATGATTAAGGCCTTTGAATGTTTGGAATGTGACCAAAAAAACATATCTTATGATATATGGGGATCAACGATGGTATTAAATCTCTGGTAATCGTTTTCACTATATTATGAGAGTGGACAGCAGTATTATGGATAAGCCTAAATATTGGAATGGATTATGTTGGAAATAAGTTAGTATTGTTTAAGGATAGAAGTTTTTTTCGATATTATTGATGGGATGTTATAGTAATATAGCTTTAGAAAAAAAGGACAACCTGCAGGACGGGCGACAACCCATCGCGTCGGACAAGGCTGTGGGAATCAAACCCACAACCGAAGTGCGACTGGCCTTTATCGCCTACCACTGGCCTATAGGAAGTCCCTGTTTAGTAGAAACTAGTTTTATTATATTAAGAAGTATGATATATGAAGTATAAGTTCATTTTAGGAACCATATATTATTAATCTCACTATAGAATGACTTATGTATATTTAATAACTTTTGCTAACCTTTTGTTTGAGACAGATGGAATGACCCGTCATTCTATCACATGATCTGCTAACACTTCCCGAATAACAAATTCAACTTCATTTATTTAAGAGATGAAGTGGAAATTGTTCAAGGCATGAACAACAGTGAGATTGTACCAAAATAAAGTTAGTATTTATTCTAATTCAAATTCTTCAACTTTAGGGAAATGATATTGAAAACCAAAAATGTTTTCCTAATGGTCTTATATCTGATTAATCATATGGTACCTCAGATCATTACAAATTTATGGATTTGTGATTTTTGGCTTTTCCATAGCCATGTTCTCTACCACTCTCCATCAGAACATGATGGTTAGATTTTTCTTCCATATCCATATTTTCACCTATGTGGAAACCCAGTGATTAGTTTATTTGGGTAACCATTACGTTTCATACTTTCATTTTTAAAGATTGGTTTTGGTATTTATTTTTACGATGTGGGTTTCTATTAAAGAAACTTTCGAATAGTAAACCATTTATAACCCCGATGATTTTCGAGGGAGAAATTCATTTTAAGGGGGGTAGAATGTAACATCCCAAGATTTTATGAAAAATATTCTTTTTAATTTCATTAATTTCTTATGTTGTACCCTACACCAAAAGAAGCTTTCACAACACGCATCCTTGACTTGCCTTTCATTATACACAATCACGACCTTCCTCGATAGCGTGTGTATTATGCAATACCGAGTTTCACTAAACAACGATATGCTATTAAAATATTATTATAACTAGCCGTTATGAATAGTAATAACCACCTTTTAAAATTTTAGAAATTTTAGCTCTCAAAATGGAGTTAATTTTTGTATTCGGAGTATCGAATTTAGCCTAAGGTGAAATTTTGGTGATTTTCGGATAACTTTTATTTTCTGATGAATAGTGAAAATTACTAAATTTTAATTAAAAACAACTTTTTTAATCGAAATAATTAATAGTGATAAATTATTAATTTGAGTGGTTTTAAAGTATATTTAGAATATATTTTTACAATTCAATACAATGTTGGTCATTCGATGTAATTTCACATTTACACCAGACATAAACAAGTGTCAATCTTTTGATAGTTATTATCTCTTAAAAACAGGCTATTTGTTGTGACAACGGAAATTAATTTTAAAATTAATTATTGCAACTTATATGTTGGGAATTTTGTAAAATATAAATCATTTTTGAATTCGGAATATCAATTATAGCTTTGGGTGAAATTTTGGCATTTTTCTGAAAAACTTCAATTTTTGATGAATAGTGAAACCACTAAGTGGTAGGTTAAAAACTAAATTTTGCATAAAACATAATTTTTCCACTTCTGTGAATGGAATTTTGAAAATCCTACAGACAAGGTTGATATCAGTAATTAAAATGTGGTTCAATGAGATAAAAATAATTTTTTGGTGAATAGTAACTTTTTACTTTTTTTTACCGCGGTTAATATTAAATAGGGCAACTAAGGGTAAATATGATATTACTATTACCCTAACACATGTCATAATTCTATTGGATAAGTTTAATTCGACCAAAAACAACCTTATTAATATAATAAGACAATTTAGGTCCACTTGGATTAGATTATGACATTTAATATTATTTTATTTAATGAATAGTTAAAATAGTTAAAATCAAAGTTTAATAAGTAAATCATTTTTAATATGGGGTTATACATAAGATAAATTCGACTATAAATATTAATTAGAAAGCTAAAAATATTTCCTATATAATGGTATTTTATTTGTAATTTTTAGACATTAAATAATTTAATTTATTTATGACACAATGATGATGCAGTAATTATCTTATTAATGAAATATTGACATAATTGATGTTATAAACACAAATATAAATTTAATTTGAGACTTTTAATTAATTCCACAAATTTTCTAGGTTACTATGATATATTAGTGTTTATTTAATCAACTTGGTTCGAACATATAATTCTGTTATGACTTTCACAAAAATCATATATCAAATAGTGTCAAAATTGACACATAATAGTTTTTTAATCAAATATTATATTATTAATTGTTATTTTATTCCTAAAAATCTAAGGATCGGCCAAATGACTTAGATAAGGATATATATATTAATAATAAACAATTTGGGGTTCTTTTGGCATGTTATAGTAAGTGTATTAACCATATAGTGTAAGAAAACAAAAAGACACGGTAAAAGTTAAATTATTTAACTTAGAGTTAAAACTAATTGATAAGGTTAAAATAATAACCTAAACTTGTCTAAATCCTATTGGTTGATAGGATTTCGACCCATACCCACTTTAGATTCGAAATAAGTCCCTTTGGAACCATTTTAAACTGATTTTTACTTTAATATAAAATAATATTTTGAGATATTCCTAAGGTGCCCCTCTCCTCCCTTATAAAAGGGAACCTCCTCCCTCTCATCCTCACACAACTTTGAGCCTTAAATATCGGCCAAACCCTGCCCAAATCCCTTCTCCACTTCCCTAGTATCATCCTAGAGGTCCTGGTCTTCTTCAAAGACCATCCTTAGTTCTTCTAGTGGAGGCTAAGAAAAGGCACGTCAAAAAGAGGTAATATCCATTACCGATCTTTTTCAATTTTTTTCTTCTTCAACTTCTTCTTCTTTAGTTTTTTCATGATAAAGTAATAACATCAGTATTTATTATATACTGATATGTTATTATAAATATGAAACAACTCTAATTAACCTTCTAAACATCCTACGGAAAAAAGAAATCACCGCGCGTGCGTACGTACGGAATACCGTCTCCACGCCGTGGTGTAATCTATTTTCCGCCACCACCTTAATTGGATGGGTATAAAGGTGTAATGAGTAACTATATATGATTATTATAAAGTGATATTGATACTTAAATAGTATACATACACTTCAACACAATTCCACGACCATGGGAACGATATCATCGCTCGTGGGTACGTACGGACTACCGTCTCCACGACGCGATGAGATTCATTCTCAATGATTAACCATTCATGAATGATTATAAAGTATATATAATAAGTACTAATGAAATATATGACCTAATAATTATACTGGAATTATTTATATTTATATGTATATCATCTACTTAATTCCATTCAATTCAATAAGGAAACGAAAACAGCGTTCATGCGTACGTACGGACTACCGTCTCCATGAACGGTGTATTTATTTCGATTTACTGATTTATTATATATGTATATTATGAATATATATATATATATATAAATCATGTTTTATATTCTGGAATTAATTAATCATGATCTAAGTAATCATATGAATAATTACAAGTAAAAAACAAGAACGACAAATGAGACGATTTTACCCAAAACGCTACTTTAACATGAATTTACAAAAGAACGGGTAATATAAAGTCATAAGTGGACTATATATGATATAATGAAAATTAATATGATTCTGGAATAAGTAAATAACATGATTTAAATCATTATACAGGAGGTTCGGACACTTACAAAGCAAGTCGGACCTAAGGTAAGGGAAATATCACAATCTCATTTTTATCTGAGATTGTTTATTCGTAAGTATTTATTGGGGTGTATTTTATCATCCACATCCATGTTCCATCAATATGTAATATTGTTTCCATACACTTACAATAGTTTAAATCCAATTTTACCCTTCGGTGAGTTTTTAGTAAAGAATATGAAAGGAATCTTTTGTCGTTTTTTCGTACGAGGTACTTTTTGACTTTTCCGACAAAAGTACGAAGAATGTTTTTTTAACTTACACGGCATGAATGGATTCTTAAAAAATTATTTCCAAGAAGCTTCCTTTACAAGTATTCAAGTTTATTTTTAATCAACTTCTTTTAGTTTAAAATTGTATGACATGTTAAGAAAGGAAAAGTGTTTTTGAAGTAGAAAAGATATTTTCCTCAATAATGGAGTTCAAGTATTTTATCAAAATTATTTTCCATCTAAGATAATAAAAGGGTTCTGTTTTTATCCCTATTATTTCATGGATTTGATTATATTGTGATGGAAATATTTTTATGAATTCCTTTATCTTATATGAATTGTTTTATGATGTCATGTTGTTTAAGAATCCAATTTTTATTACATGGGTTACGCTGTGATGTATGGTTTATGATTATGTGGCACACATAAGAAAGGATTCATTATAATATGGGTGGGACCTATATCTCCCTCCAATGCATTGGGTAAAGATTTTATATCTCATAAGATAGACATGGATGGAACAGTAGGTTATACCGATTCAGTGAAACAGGACTGAAATGAGGGTGACTCGGTTCAGAAAGGGACTTTGTCCACTAAGATAGTCTTGGCAATGAGTCTTGACTAACAAGAAATGATTCTCTATGATTATGTGTGAATGCCAAAAAGATTCATGTTTTAAGTTATGATTATTGGGATTTCATTTCAATACTATGATTTATCCCATGTTATGAAATTATGCTCTCTTTTGCAGGTTAAGATTTCCAAAAGTTATTTTCTTATGAATATGATGTGATTGATTTTTTTTGTTTACCCTTACTGAGCATTCAAGCTCACCCTTTTATGTTTTCTTTTCCCCAGGATATAAAGAATGGTTTTAGGTAAAAAAAAGATCTTTATGGGAGATATTGAAGATCTTTCACCATGATTAGAATATTACGTTCCGAGTTTCCAAAGACACTAAACTATTACGATCCTTGTGTGTGTGTTTTTTTATGTACTAAGTATTCCGTAAAAGTAATGTAATGTTCATGTATGTTATGCTTCGGGTCTCTACATGTATAGACCATATCTGCTCCGAAAAGCTGTAAGAGGTATATCTGATGGTCTAACTCATAACTGATAATATCCAGATCTCAAATAAATCATCGAGAACACTCGTGCTCCTCGAAGATGATCAACAAGATAATCAATCCTCGGCAGGGGTTATCAGTTCATTTCCGTCAACCGGTTCAGCTTCCGATAATCCACACAAGGTCTAAGGGTATCATTCACCTTCGTCGCAAAAAGGAAAGGAGAACCCCAAGGAGAAGTACTGGGTCAGATGAAACCCGTTGCCTGTAACTCCTCTAACTATCTCTTGAGCACCTGCAACTCTGGTGTAGCCATCCTATATGAAGGAATGGACACTGGTGCTACTCCTGCCACAAGCTCAATAGATAAATCCACCTATCGCTTCTGAGATAGTCCTAAAAGGTCATCATGGAGGACATCCCTCAAAAAATCAACTACTATAGGGAAATCATTCTGACAAGTCCCCTGACCATCCAAATATAAACTCATAATCTGGGCTGTCACACCTCCTCGCCCATGATGCTCTGGTCCAGCTCGACTCTCCTGGTCATCCCATTCTCCTTTGTATAGAAACTCTCCACACTCTGGTGTTGTGAAACTCACCCTGCGATGATAGGAATCTACCAAGGCCCGAAAGGGTACAAACCAGTCCATCCCGAGAATCACATCATAATATGTCATCTCTAAGACATAGAGGTACCATAGAAAGTGACACCCACCAACCTCTAGGGGGATCTCCCTGCACGGATGCACACTAGCCGTTCTAGTTCCCAATGGAGTGTCTAGCGTCATGACATTGGAATAAGAAGAAAAACATATCCCAAGGCACTCCACAATAGTTACAGATAATATGCTATGTGTAGCACCCGTGTTGAAAAGAATAGAAAACAAAACTAAATCAACTAGAATAGTACGTCTGACAGTAGAAGGTCTGTGATCCTTATCTTGTTGGGTCTGTTGCATTGTGTATTCCTGCCTAGTGCTGCAGCCCTACTAAACATCCTGGATACCCTGAGTTGTCCTGCCCTGCTGCATCCAGGATCCTGGTTTCTGGCTACCACAGCCACGACCACCACCTCTGCATGTACGTCCTAGCATATCCTAGTTGCCCGACTGGTAAGAAGTTTCTGGTCCGGCTCCCGCACGCAGAGTCTGCATAAAACCCCTCTCAGTAGCCACTGGTGGGAAATCCCTGTGAAAGTGCTGCAGATGACCCATCTTGCCGCAAACTCGGCACTCCACTGGGTCATGGGTACACTGAGGTCACTTGTTCGCCTCTATTCCACACTGGTAGCAAATTACTGGGCCACATGAAGTAATCGCGTGGATAGTGCTTCCACTGTGAGAGAAATCCATCTATCGCTTCCTCTTCCCGGTCGAAATAGAACCATAAACTAGTGTCAAACCGTCCTAGTGCACAACACTAGCTTATCGCAGATTTTGTTCAGTAATCAGTGCCTGGTTCACAATATCATGCACTGTCAGCAACCTGAAAACATTCATCAGTGCTCGTATGTCATATCAAATACCATCCTCAAAGATTCTGGCCCTCAATGTCTCATCACCCAACAGAATGGGTGAAAAACACAGAAGCTCGGTAAAGAGAGTAGAATAATCCTTCACTGACATGGTGGCTTGCTACAGATTCATGAAATCTCGAGCTCGATCATCCTGTAGCGACTCCGAAAAGAAGAAGTCATAGAAGACTGCTGGAAAATCTTCCCATGCCATATATTTATGATGCTCTGACAAGGTGGTTACATCCCACCACCTCTTGGTAGAATCATCCACCATATATGTAGCAAGCTTGACCCTCCGCCTAGGAGGTGTCTCTAGATGCTCAAATATCATCTGCACTGAATACATCCATGACTCCGCAGCCTATGGTCCGCCATCCCTTGAAAAAATAGGTTGGTGCTGAAGCTGGAATATACACGTCATCTCTGCCATAGATGTGGTGGCTTGCGGTACTCCCTGGAAGGTCTGAATGAACTACATGAAACCTTCATGTAACTACGCCTCTATGCCTGAATCCAGTATAACAGCAGGTGCTGCACCTGACAATTCAAGATGTTCCATTAGTAGCCCATAGCCTACCTTCTCTAAAGTATATTCATCACCGCTCTCCGGGCAAACAACCGGTGGTCGTCTCGGTGGCATGACTCTACGAGGTCAAACACACGACTTATATCAAGATTTATCAAATACCAAAAATGAAGAAACCAAGAAGGTTATAGGAGAAAGAAAGAATTCAAGATTTACAAAACTTGACTACACTGTGTGTAAAAATACTACACAGTGTGTTCTCACAAGCCATCCAGATGGGCGTGTACCCTAGTTAAAACGGGTCTGGTAACACCCCAATCACACTGTGTGTACTTGAATCCTCCTTCCCTGGCCAAGTCCCTCCACACAGCTTAGCCACATGACTCTCCTTTAAACCAAACTACACGGCATGTCCCAGAGGTACACGACATTTATGGATTAATTTACAACTGCCCATGTTTTTAGTGAAACGGATGACCACTCAGCTTACACTACACGGCGTGTTAAACCTACACCATGCATGTACACCACTCCGTCTTCCCAGCCACATGGTTAGGTACACACGGTCCTTCCCCGTCCAAGACTACACGGCGTGTCCCACAGGTACACGACGTGTTCATGAAGAGGTAACACCAACCCGTGTTTGTTAGCTACATGGTTGGGTCCCCAGGTTAAACTACATGGCATGTGCATCATTGACATGACGTGTACAAGAAAAGATTTCTTCCGTCCTTGTTCTTAGTTACACGGGCGGACACAGGGTCCACACAACACTGCGTGTGAAATAACTACACGGTGTGTGCCCTCTAGAACTTCCCCATCCCTTGTCTCTGCCCACATGACCTATGACATGGTTAGATACTACACGACGTGTTTCTCTTCCTCCCAAATAGAAAAATACATGGTGTGTATTCAAAACTACACGGCATGTATTCTAGGTTTTTCCAAACAGCAAGCCTTAGAAACTACTCTGGAACCTAGAAACACTAAAAACAACACCTAAGTTCCAAATTCTTATCTGTGAGGGCCCATACTCCCCACGAATCAATGTTTGGCATCTTATGTGTGTTATAACAAGATAAACAGTTAATGATCCACCAAATTCCGGTCAATGAGGGCCCATAGTCCTCATGAACAAAAGTTTGGTGTTCATTTTATCATCCTCACACAACAATACCCTATCAAATATCATGTATTTATCAAAGTAGCTATCAAAAAAACACGCTTTTCTAGCACAAAAACTTTCACAACAACATGTAATTTCTAATGCATCTATATGGCATGGAAGAATGCATGACATGTGATTTCTAGCATGTTCCTAAATGATGCATGATATGGAATACCCTCATTGCATCGGGTTGCGACTAAATAGAACCCATTATAAAAATATAAACAGCACACCACATGTGCGTCACCCAAAAGTGAAAATCAAATCAACTGTAAAATTGAAAAACCAGTGATAATTGCAATACGTGGTAAATTGGATTTTCCCTATACCTGGGTTAGCTACTCCAGGACACAACTTATTAACAAATACCTATTCCTTCCTATCTCTAACTAAGTCTACAAATAGTATTTCAAATAAAAGAACTCATTTGATACCACTTTGTAATGTCCCGGATCCGGGTGCCACTCAACGGGTGCCCTGAACACAGTTGGTCACATGACCTCAAGCACATTTCCCCAAATGCCGGAGGCTGCCGAATAGCTGTGAGGACCCAGGTCTGATAGTGGGGATACTATGACCTAATTTTTCAAAGTGTAGCATAGCAGAAAAGATAAATAACAGGAAACAACGGAAGTAGTAGACATTATACAACTGAAATGGACAACTAAAGTAAAAGAGAACTATCAGTCAAACACACACACACATATAAATATATATATCAAGATGCATCATGTAATTATTCTTTGAAAATAGCCAGAACAAGATATGCTGCAATACAATACAATATAGATCAAGTAAAAGGTACAGTAAAAACAAAACAAAATAGTGAAATAGGAGCTCAGCAGCATCGCAAGTCTAAGCTCAATCCCATGCTCTCCTACTCCTCTGCAACAATCATGTACATGTATTGGGAATCTTTCCCTTATAGACACCTACAAAAATATAGTCTGTTTGGGCTGAAGACATGGCCCAAATGGGGTGTGATAAATAAATCTCAGTAGGTAACCACCAAAGGACCATGCCCAACTGTCTGTGAAAATGTGCAACAACAGTGTGCAGTAGTAAATGCAATAAACTAAGCAGTACTCAATAGTTACTAACTCTACTAGTTATATTTCCATTTTAATATTCATTTAACAATTCCTAGCCTTTGATTTTACTTAGCAGGTATAACATATGAAAATCACCACGGTGAACATTCATGATAACACTATCCTTCAACATACAAACCTTACCCAAAGGTAATCAGAGTCACAACCCGTAGATAATTGCCCATAAGAATAACATATATTTCCCTCAGGCATACGAAGTGTCACCCTCAGGCACAGAATCTACGGCCCTCAGTCATTAAAGGAGTTGACCTCAGGTGAAATAGAACACTTCCCTTTGGATAAATAGAACACTGCCCTCCTGCGCAAGTAACCGAGAAGAGACCAATAGATAAGAATGAAATTATTAAAAATTCCTCTCAAGGAAATTTAAAGCAATATAAATTTTACGGTATACCCTTAGGTAACTAGGACAAATGGCTAAATAGAAGAACGCACCCCTAGGGTTGTCCTTTATCAAAGCAGTGATCCCAAACAGCTGTTTAAAATTACATTTAATAATATATATAATTCTAGGTATTTAGAACATCCAAGGCCTCAACCAGATGACACCCCAACATGGGTTAGTAGCCCAACGGTACTAAAAAACACACATCAGTTGGAATTTAAACACCAGATAACCTACCTCGATCGCCCTTGATTGGTATAAGTGAACAATGCCTCCCGGATCGTCCAAGAACGATGTTGATCTTGGATGAAATAATTCCCATTAAAACGTAAATAAATTCCCTTAGAAGAAGAATTGGTATGAACAGAGCATGGAGATGGGAGAGATTACACATACGATCCCAAGGTGATCGGCTGAAGTGGTAACAGATTCCTGGTGCCCAGTCGAGTGATCTCTAAAGCTCTGGATGTCCTCTCGAGCTCCTCCGGCGTTCTAAGCTTCCTCTGTGAACAGAGGAGGCTACTTCCCATTTTAAGAGAAAATAACAAACTACAGAGTGTGTACTCTATAGTACACAACGTTTAATTTCCATCATTTAAATGTTCCTCTAGCGGCTACTCGCCAGCGCGGCACTATTCCCTTTCCGACATGACTACACGACCTGTATTTCGGACTACACGATGTGTGTTGTCGTTCAGCTGGTGGCTGCCTTCGCTGCCTTACTATTCCCCTACCAACTGATTGCACAACGTGTGGTCAGTTTTTACACCCTTCATTGCCAACATGCCTACACACCCTCTATACTCTTCCCACACTGCCAAAGTACTCGATGTATGGAAAAGTACATTTCATGTACCCACAAAATTTGTGATTTTTCCGCAATTTCGTTATTTTGTCAAAAAAACTTAAGGAAAAAGGAAAAGAAGAAACTCGTACCTCAAAAGCAAGAACATGGTTCTTACACACAGGATTGGAGGAACGTCTTGTTTTAAGGGTATCCCTTAATATATAATTTTTTTATAAGAAATTATCTTATAAATATCATATCATTGATATCATAAATAAATAAATTAATTTATTTTGCGTATCTTATATAAATAATCATAAATTATTTTTAAATTAAACCTATTATAAAGAAAATCCATCCCACACATAGTCATAACATGATATAGTCAATGTAGTAGAAGGTTAACCAGAAGAATGGAAATTTTGTTATGAATTCCCTTGCCACCTCGTAATCAGTCAAATCATATGCCCCAAAAAACAATTATAAAATTATGATTTAATAATAATAAGATTATAATATTAATGATATTATATATCAAATAAAATTATATACACCACAAAGAATAATTAAGTGGAGAATAAGGAATACATCTCACAAAAAAAATGTGAGATGAGAAACCCTTACCTTATAGTTCCCTTTAGTTTTTCATTTTATAAACTACAATATAATGTTTAGAAGATGGTTATTAATTAACTAAATGACTATACTCATATACACAATACCTTGTATTATAGTTTCATAATATAATAATACCCATTCATTAATAATATTTTATTATTTTCATTATTTTGGGAGTGTCAGTTTCATGGTTTCATGAACGGTTCATTTGTGTATAATTATGTCTTTTCTTGTAAATTGGAAATAATAATCAAGAACTGAAATTAAAAGGAATTGATGAAATTAAAATTTTTATAATAGTTCTATATATATATATATTCAATTTCTTATATAAGGATGATTTATTTGATAAAATGTTATTTGCAACTGTTTAGATTATTTTTGTGGTTTTTTTACAATCATGAACTGTGTCTGTTTTCATTATTATTATATCTATATATTAATAATATAATATGAAATATATTATTATATAATTATTAAAATACTATTTATCCAAACTAATGTTATAATGACCTTCCATAAATGTGGTAATGTAAAATCATCAAAATCATTATTCATAGTGGCGATTAATCAGAAAAATTTAGACAATAGTTTCATTTCATTGAATAAGAAAATATAATAAAAGAAGTGGTTATGAGATATCAAATTATTAACCTTAAAATAAAATATGTAAATAATTATGGATTTATCATTCATTTATGTATGGAGAATATGAGAATATATTATAATAATAAAATAAAACAAGATAAGTGTTTTTAGGAAATTACATATTGAATATCACATCCTTGAAGGGCCCCTTGATAACCATGGATTATTTATTTTGGTCATACCATAAGAACATGGATGTGGGGATATTGATTAAAATGGTTTTTGGTACACATTCTATGAGCTTCAAGTATTTTTTTATAAATGGGGTGGTTAGGGTGGGGTTAATATTGGATGGGGGTGGTTCAAGTTATTAAATAAGGATTATTTTATAATTAAAGCCAACCACAATGAGGTAGCACTGATTCTTATAAATTTCTATGATAATTAATATTTTAGTTTTTTTAAAATACTTCATCCCACCATTTAATGATGTATTTTTTATTTATTTTAATCTTTTACTTTTTCACATTAACCCATTACCTTATTTTACCTATACTATGGTAAATCATTATTTTTACCATGGTAAATTTTTTTATTCCTAGAAATGAAAATGATCTAATTACATAATTTTTAACATATTTCTAATAATATATAATCCACTTTAGAAAATTTAAAATATATAATTTTCATAATTAAATTTAAAATTAATCATATAGACACAGCAGAAAAGTGAGCTTTTAATGTGAAAAAGATTGAATATTTTTAAATTGTTTTTATATCCAATTTCAATGTGAAATTTAATAAAATGATATTTACAATATTTATTATAGTATCATTGAAATAATTATACTTTAAAAAAAATTAAAATGTACGTTATCTATATAAATAAATTATATGAAAACGTGGTTTTTAATTATAATTCATTTTTTCACTATTCATCAAAATATTAAACTTATTTGAAAAATAAAAAAACATCATCCTAAGATTATTTTGATAACCAATTTAAAATAATGAATTTTTTTTCATGAAATGTCTATATTATTTTCAAAATTATGTTTTAAAATATGTGTCCTAATTAAAGGCATCAAAATTGGTATTTCGGAAAAAATAGATTGTTATGATTACATATGAATTTATTCCCAAGATAAGACTATAAAATTTATTTGATTAATTTTAATATATCTATATATATATAATTTGAAATAAAATATGATTATTCAATAACAATTATTAATTAAATTAATTAAGATCAAATTCCATTTTTTGGAAAAGGAATTGTTTTTTTATAAAAACACATTCATTGTGTTTAATAAGTTTTTAGTTTAATTTCTAATGAATATGTAACCAATGAATTAATTTTATAAGTACCTTTCCACTATATTTTAAAAATGTTGATAATACCATTTATTCCTTCCATTTAAATGGATAAGTGAATACTATCACAATTAAATAATAGTATATTTAGAGTTCATTTAAGAATTGTGTTTTGTGGAATGTAAGCTATCAAGGAGGTTTATTTCCTATAAAAAAATTCACACCATAAAATCAAGGGGAGTTACAATTTCCATCAACAATGAATGATTGTTTTTGATCCTGGACTACTATAGAAAATATTTCTAGTTCTTATATGTATACTAGAAATTATGTCTTATCCAAGTGTAATGATCTCATGAATCATGTTATATGGTTATTATATGATTCATGCCATATGACGTACTATGATTTATGCCATGAATCAATATTTTATTCTATGATATGTAGGGTATGATTTCCAAATATTTTTTTCATGTTCTTTTATGCTCACGCTCTTTTTATTCTCATGTGATCATTGATATATCCCTTGCATACAATTACTAAGAATTTAAGCTCCCATTTCTTATATTTTTATTTAATTAGGCTGTAAATAATTGTAAAATTATTCTTGGAGGTTTACACATTCCCCAAAAAATAGAAAATCCTAGAGTTTGAAAGAAATATCGTATTCCATTAGATTTCTGAAATTTCCCATTAATCGATGTGTATTTTTTGGTTTCTTAAATGGATAAGGGATTTTATGAATATAATGTTCAAAAAATCGGAAAATAGGGTTAAAACAACAAAATGGAAAAATGCAATAATTTTTTTAAATAAGAAATGAAAAGAAATGGAAACTCGTATTTACAAGGGAATGAATGCGTGGATGATGAAAATAGAAAAGAATAATTGTAAGGGTATTCCAAGATAAAATATTTTTAAAAATATAACATCTGAAAAGATTTATTAAAACATAATCAAAGTGTTCTGTTTTTACTTTCTTATTTTTTGGAAGTTTCACAAGGAAAAAAATCACACACATCTTCCAAACCTTGTTTAATATCCTCATGACACTAATTGTAATAGTTATATTAATAAAAATGGTTAAGTGTGAGTTAATCTTGATTTTCCCAATATACAACACATTATTTTTTTCATATATATTTTTGAACAATTTTGAATTTCATTTTTACAAAATTACATAAACATTAACTCATTCTAAAATATATCTGAATGGGAGCCTCTCCCCACACATAAATTTTTCATTTTCCTCCAGAATTCTATAAAAAATTTAAAGTCAAAGATATTGGTATAGAAAATGAATTCCATTCCCATAATTACATTTCTATCACTTTTACAATCAAATTAGACATATTTGTTTTGTGGTACAATGTTTTGAAGATATAATGTCACTAAAAAAATGGTTTTTATATGTTCAAAGGTTCTTTCCAAAGGAGGATAAATGTAAGAGTAATGGGAGTTTATTTGGACATTTTTATTCCCATGTTTTTCATAAAATTCCTATATTATATTATTTTATTCTAGAGTTTTAAATTCATATCAAAGGTATATAATATCAAGACTCTCAATTTGGGGTAAAAAACAAACATTATGAAATGATATTAATATGTGACCATTAAATGAATGATAACTTTTTTACTTGTGGTTTGGAAAGAATATCTTTCCAAATGAAAAATTGAGTAATCCTAATTTATTGTCCTTGAAACAAAATTATTTATCCCAAATTATGATGAAAAAGTTATGAAGAAGAAAAAAATATTTTTATTAAGGAAAATGGTTAGATTTTTTTTTACATTTATTGGTTAGTACTTTTCACTCTTTTTTATTGTAAATTATCTTTTTTTTTTGTTTTCAGATTTTATTTTAAAATACATACCCACCCAATAGAGGACGAGAAAAAAGGGTTTTATGAAGTAATTTTTTTAAAAAAAAAGAGAAATGATGATTATGAGTGAAGAAGATAAGAAATTGAGAAATAGAGAGATAACGAGGAAGTTGAAGAATAGTGGGAGAGTGAGTTAAAGGGAAAGAGGTTCCCCTAGTTGGGATTTTGTGGCTTGTTGTCTCCACCTAATGGGGATTATATTGTAGTATTTTTGGATCCAGTGGATGTTGCTGCGGTTTTTTGTGGTGTGTTTCCTCTAAATGTGGTTCATTGACTAAATTTGATTAACGGTGAAAGTTCCTTTTCACGAAGGGTCTTGGACTTCCACCACAGTATAAGATTTAAAATTAGTTTCAATAAAATGATATCTCAATGATATATAAGAGTACCTTTCTGAATTCAAAACTAATAATTAATGATCATTATAATTCCACATAATAAAATACCTTAATCACGAAGTGTTTGTCAATGAGTTCCTTAGTATTTTCTTTATAGATAATAGAAGTCTTGTATAAATCAATTTAAATATACTCTTATTTATTCAACTATAACAATATCTTTTGTTTCTGATTTTTGTTCAATCCAAATTAGTTTTTTCACAGACCAAAATGAATTATATTGGATTTCCACTAGTAAATAACATTTTTCAGAATAAAAAAATCATATATGGACACTTCCCAATAGGTGTTTTATCGGCAGTTTGATATGCACAAAGTGCACCACCAAATCTTCCTGACAACTCTTTTCATGTTGAATTATAAATTCAATTAGTGACTCTTTTCACTTCTCTATGGGAATTTTCAGTCATTTAATTTATTTAGTGAATATATAAATTTGATCTATTGTGTAAACCCTATTTTTTTAGAAAATACTTTACACAGTTTGATTATAGAAAAGAGTTCTTAAGACACATACCAAAGCATATTGTCTTTCAAATCGATAGAAAATGCGTGTTTTGAGGAACTCAATGAATCTATGTGAATCTCCCTTCCTAATGATGTAGTCTTTGGTCCACCGAGAAACATATTCTATATAAATAGAAATTTAGTAGTATCCATTAGAAGGGGGAATGGCCAAATGAAAATGATGATAATGAATCGATGATCTCACTGAATACTAAAGGATTTAGGGGCATCTCATTTATTTTAGAAATTATGCAAATATTTTATAAAATGGGAAATTATTGAAAGAACTCATGTGGGTCCATGAAGAGTAAATGGCCTTATAATCAGGATTAATAGACCTTTTGGGAGATCATTTATGGTTCAAAGTTGCAACATCTAATAATTGAGTGGTATATTTCCATGATAGAGGAATTTCTATCATTATCAACATATATCCAAATAACCATGTCTTATATAGTCTTCCAAATATTATTATGTTCACAAAAATATCACATGGAATCACTTTTCAACCTCACCTTTTATTCATTTGATACAATTTCCAAAAAAAAAACCCCAAACAATATAATTTACAATTTAGGTGTATTGTGGTAACATTGGAGTGAGATAAGAGAGGAATTCAGGGGGATATTCAGGAAACATTATTTTAAAATTAGAAGGAATATAAATTATACTGATATGATTGACTAAATAGTTTTCTTTAATAGTTATATCATTGATCACAAGGTCACACTCTCGATGCTTAAGGATCAGTCTTATTTCCCTAATTTGGAATAAATATTATTTATTAATGTATTTAATAATAAATGGTATATAAATATGATGATTTTTTAACATTATAGATAAGGTCAAAATTTATTTATGGAATAATCACAATCTAAAAACCATTTTCAGTGACAGTGTAGTGATATTGAGTTTCATCTAGTGTTTTTGAGGCATAATTGATGATATGAGGAATTATTTAGTTTCTTTATCCATGAATATCCCTAGGGTAACTATCAAAATAATTACATAACAATTTATAAATAAAGGACCAATATATGGTTTGTATTATTGTGGAATATGAAATAACAACTACTAGGCAAATTAATTTTCTCTTTAAATTCTAAAAAAAATGGAATGTATCATCATTCTGGAGTAGATGGGTGAGTGGATGGAGATATTTTGGATGTACTGGATGAATCACTGATTAATTCTGGCATAACCAGAAAATAAATAGATTTCTCAAGCTTTTTTATTTAAATAATTTATTAGAACACCTAAATTTTAGCAGGATCATCTTGAATATCGTATTGTGAAATTATTTTCCCTAGAAAAATCAATTAAGTTTCCATGAAGTTAAATGTTTTGAAATTCATCAAAATTTTACCATTGAGAGACTTTATTGTTATGGAGAGTTAATAGAATAATAAGTCTAATGAATCATTATGAAGGGAAAATTCATCCAGGAGAACCTCCATGTAATGATCAATAAATTCATAAAAGATACTCATCATAAACAACATGACTGTTTTACAAGAATGAAAAAGTCTAAAGTAAATTATTCTATATTTTTATATTCTAAAAAGTAAATTGAATACAATATTTTATTGGTCATGAGGTGAGAATGGGGTTCAAAAGAAGCTTGTGTATCCTTCAAGAAAACAATAATGTTAATTTGAAGATAAAATTTCATGAATTTGATCAGTGAAAGGAAGTGGGTATATATCTTTTCATGTTTCTACATTGAATACCTGATAATCAATGCACACAGAAAATTTAGTTATTCAGTCGAGTTTTGACCACTTCTCCATGTTCATTTTTGGAAATAGTTATCCCAACCATCATAGGCTCAACTTAAATTGGACTAACCCATTCACTATAAAAAATTGGGTAGATAATACCATATTGAAGAAGAACAATTATTTCTTCCTTAAAAACCTCAATTATAAGTGGATTACGTAGTATTTTTGGTTCCCTTGTTTGTTTTTATGTTTCCTCTAGATGGAAGTGTTCTATATAAATGGAAGGGAGGATGCCTCGTATATTATCTAGCATCCAAACCTAGGCCTTTTTGTTTTCTATTAAAACATGAAAAATTAGAGTCTACTCAGTTTTAGTAAGTGTATTAAGGAAAATGAAATGATAACATTGATCATTGAGATGGAATAAATATTTCAGGTTTTCATGAAGTGGTTTCATATTAGTTTCATCTTTATTTTTTGGTCAAAACAACTTTGAAACAGAGGAAGGAATTCTATATGGGTTTGATTGATTTTCCTCAATACTAACCAATGTAGAACAATATATATCCATGTTGATATGGGATTATGGAGTTATTTTAATATCCTTTATATTTATAGACTATATAAATGAAAGGTGAACATAAAATTCAACATTTATTAATTTTATAATCATATTGAAAATTTCAAAAAATCATCTCTCCATATTATATGATGGACATGATGTTGTTTGGGTGAATCCACTCTCATAAGTGTCTTAAAAAGAATGGATAGAGAATTCATAGTGTTCATTTTATGTTTAGCATATGGATTGAAAAATATTGTACTTGACTAGTTAGATACCAAATTCCTTTGATAATATCCCCTCATGGAAATACATCTTAGTCCTGGCTTTCATGAGCAACAGAATTCCTAGAATTAGGAGAGATCGAGAATAATTTATATCATCTTCTAGGTAATGAACCTATTAATCAGTTGGGAAGATTTGATCTATGACCTATACAAGGAAATCCTAAATTTTTTCTTTTAGGAATTTTAGTGAATCTATTTGATAAATGGATGATAACACTTTTTGGGTCCAAGGAACCTATACCATTGGGAGATATGGTGGACATTGGAATGATATATATCATTTTCCCAAGGTATTTCAGTGTGTCATCACTGTTGGAACTATGAATTGGGTATAGAACTATAGAGTTCTCTAAATATTTTCACTTCATGGGAATTTGTTGTTCAGTTGAAACATTTTCAATGGCCTTAAATAGTTATTTATGTCGGAAAAATTATTTGAGAAAATTTTCATACATATGAGTTTTTAAAATGGTCTTAAATACGGTAATGTTCAGTTCATTATGTAAAAAAATGTCTTAAATTGTAGAATTTGGATAAAATTGCTTTGTAGGTTTTGATATGGCTCCATGAAGAGAAATTGGGTTACCTATAGGAATATAAGGATGTAAGGGAGGGGATTGAGGTTCATTTTTGTTTTTGATTTTTGATATTTTTTCCCATACCAATATTTATAGTTGATTTAGAGGCTTCACTATGAGGAATTGTAAATTTACTTCCATATCAATGTAAAATTACACTTATATACCAATTGGTTTATGTAATAGTTCAGATGGGAGTTGGAATCAATTGTATTTTTTTTCTAAATAATGTTGTATTAATTTTGATCAATTGTGTTTTCAATGTTTTTAATTCTAGAGTTGGTGAATGTGGATAGATATTAAACCATAATTTCCGTTGGATTCTTATAAGAAGTTGCATGTACCATATTGGGATTTCCTGGATTTGGGTTCTTGGGAAATTTATTATATTGGGTTGGGAATTTTGAAGGCTCACTATGATGGTGTAAACTGTGGGGAGTAGGAGGAGGATTTCCCCATTAATATTGAACAAACAAATGATAAGGTTTTGGAAGATTTCACCACATTGGTAATATTGGAATTGTTTTGGATTTTGAGGATGGAATTGAGGAGGATGGGAGACGAGATTACCATACCACATGACATGGTATATATAGAATATAATGGAAATTAGTGGGGTTTTTTGAGTTTTCTAATGTACTACTTGATTATTGTGGGTTTGTGTTCTAATGAGAATATTCTATATTGATCTCCATTCGACTTGAAGAATATGATGTATCATATTATAGATTAAGACATTTTCTTCATGGATGATCTAGTGAGTAGTATATTCCACAATTTTTTATAATTCCATGTAATTGAGGTTTTGGAGAATATGGGGTTTTGTATTTATCATCCAATTCATGTTTTTGCAAAATACATAATTTTAATCATACTCTAAGTAAATGTTTTTGGGAACTATGGTTTAATTCTCATAGACCGGTTTGACTTGGGCATGATCTCGTGTATGGAAGTATTTATTTTTGAATCCATTTTTTTAATGATTTCTTATAAATATATAGTAGTTTTGTTAACTAGATAATCACCACATTCACCTTCAATGGGATTTATCTTCTTAGAAAATAACTACTCATATATGTATTGTATCAAGATTAGATAAGATAATTTGTGTTATGGGAAGATTGAAACAATATTTCAGATCCTCTCCTAGTAATCCTGGAGTTTATCATTATGGAATTGGTGGGAAACCGCTTATTTATTTTCTCATATAAGAGGATTGAGAAATGAAAATTAATTTATCTATAAAGAGTCACTCTGATTCATTCCATGTGCCTATGGAACTAGGATAAAGGTTATAGAACCATTTACTAGTTGAATCAATTATAGAGAAAGAGAATTCATAAGGTTTGTTTTTTCTTCATCAGAAACACCTTGATGATTCCTGGTGGAGCACACCACATGGAACTTTTTGAGGCAAAGATGTGGATCCTCCCTAGCTATCTTGTGGAGATGAGGTTGAAGGTGAATCAAATTGGATTTGACTTGAATATTTCTATGATGTACGGTTAATGAATATTAAGGGGTTGTTAATTCTTATTAGAGTTATCAATGGGCCTTTTCCCTATTATTTTCTCTATCTAGTTCATTTGGATTTATAATTAATGGGTTGTGATTGATTTGATTATCCCTAATATTCCTCCTAAGTTAGTGAAGTGTTCACCAAATTTCTGTATCAAAAAAAGATAATAGATTTTTCAGGAGACTATAGTGAATTCAATGAATTTTTGGAAGGTTTTATAAGGTGGGGTTTTTTTACCTTCTATAATTTTTTTGGCGAAGGTGGGTCTTTGTTTGTGTTATTCTATTTTTTTTGGATTAGTTTTTAACCAAAATTTTATGATTTTTTTAAAAAAATAAAAGATTACTTATTGCACCAACCCTATAAGTTGAACCACTTGAAGCTTGTAAAATTTTCACCTATCAATCATTTAATATTTTGGTTCTATTCTAATATGTATAACGACACTTGGGTTGGATCATCGATGATGGTACCATATTTAGGAGTAAATTCTTTATGTTTTGGATTTGGACAGGGGGGTTTAGATTGCATATATGAAAATATTTATTGAAGAACCTAATTAAAAAATATAATAAATATTGGTTTTTTTTCATTATTATTGACATAATATTATGATACCCTTGATATTTCTGATATTTTTCAATAAATTAACACCAATTCACATGATTATTTTTATCAAAATTCAAAATTGTTTTTATATAATAAATGATTTTTCTAGGGTTAAACTATAAGAAAATAATTAATTATTGGTTTTTATTTATATTTAAAATAATATGTGTACTCATAATGTTAAACAAAACACATCATTAATCCATACATTTTATATTTAACAAAAAACTTATTTCACAACCAATATCTATTAATCAGTGGAAATTAAAAAATTATGACTCACTCCAATTTTTTATTTACTATTCCATTTATATAGTTATTAATATAGTTTATTATAATTATAGTGATTAGTCATATAGATAATCAAAATAAATCCGCAAGAAAAGACTGGTCTGTAGAGTGCAGACATAAAATTTAAAGATTGGTAAATACAAGGTTTTGATTGAATATGAATGTGAATAATGTGAAGGTTTTTAAAATAATATAAAATATTTTTTGACCATAAATATTGAATAAAATATGTTTATAAAGAGATATATATGATTATAGATAAATATTCATGAATATTTAGTTGAAATGAAAAAAATCTTATATGATTATAATTAAAAATAACCAAAATGACCGTGCAATGAAAAGTTGAGGAGAGGTTTATTGTAATGCTAAAAGTGTATGGATTATTCCTCTCATGCCCCTTGTATAGGATTTGATCATGATTATTCCCCTCCTTATGTTTTGAAATGTCAAAAACATGCATTTATAAGAGGTTAGCATATTTATATCCCAATATGGTAGAATGTTTATCTTTGAGGAAAACCCCTCTAGTGGGATTGGCCATTTGAAGATTTATGAATAATAATACCAAGAAAAATACTTCTTAAAATAAATATATAATTGTGTTGAAAATTTACCCTCTAAATTTAGTGTCTATTAGAATTTAGGGAAAAACATTATGGCTATTTTCCTAAACAATTTGTTGATATCTAGAAATATATATAATTTTCACATGGCCATAATGTCAATGAGATTTAAAGAAGGAAGATTACATCAAATCTAGGCCATTTATTCTACAAATTTCTGATCCTATATATTTACATTATTATCAAAATATTACAGATCAATTAAACATCTAGATCAGGATAAAGGTCTTGAATGGTTGGTTGTTTTTAAAAATAGTACAAAATTGTTGGTTAGACATTGTGAATCAATAAGGACCCATATTTTTTAATATGTGACATGAAATTATAATCCAAGTTGTAATGTAATATACCTATAATTATGGTGGATAATAAAAACATTGTACATTTGTATTGTGTTCATAAAATATGACATCCCTTATGGTCTAGTTTCATTAGCTGATTCAATGGGACTTATTGTGTGTACCACATGGACCTAGAAATGGATGAATTAGCCAAAGCTCTAGTTTTTTTATTTCATGGAATTTTGATAAGGGGAACTAAAAAAGAATCACATAATTTCCATCATTATATTATAATATATGATTAAAAAATTAATCTTTAGTGTAATTGAATTAATTTGATAAATTCTTCTTATATATGATTATGAACAAAAAATGATCATTGGATTTAACATATTAATTTTTAGTAAAGAATATGTGATGAGATTAATAAAAAATAATAAATGAATTTGAAATATCAAGAAGATATGGAATATATTAAAAAATTTATTCCCTGTGAGTCTGGTTTTCAATTGCATGTAGAGGGTATAAAATTACAAGGGTTTATCCTAGGCCAACCACAATATTTACATTAATATGTGATACATCAAAACAATTATCCCCAATAACAGATTATAAATGTTTAGATCACTATGATGTCTATATTTTTTAAATTATCACTCATAAATAACACCATTTAGTAAAAAATATAGTGGGATTATGTTGAGTGCTTGAGTGGGTTTTTGTTACATATTGTTATGTTATCAACATGTAATTATCATTCTGATAAAAAGTGTTTTTCAAAAGTAAATTTGTTTTTATTGTATTTAATTATTTGTTTATATTTTATTTAATTTTATTAAATCAATTTAATATAAATAATTATTATACTAATTTTTTTTATAAAAAATGAAATGACATTCATATAGTGATTAGTAATGGGTAAAAAATTAAATAATTAAACCATTTAATGTTTTAATGATATTTATCATAGTTTTTATAACTATGATGATTTTTTATTTCAAATAAATATATTAGCAATTAGGGAAATTAAATTTAAAAAAATTGTTTCGATATTTTCAATCCACACATAAAAATTAGTTAATTAGATAAATTTCAATTTTAATAATAGAATAAATTGTTGTGGGAAAAGGTCATTAATGAGAGTATAGCATAAAATGAAGAAAATTATAAAAATAATGAGTAAAAAGATAAGATATATATAATTAATAAAAATTAAATTTATGTGTAAGGGAATTAATTATATACCCTCACCCTTTTTCAATTTTTGATCCACATTCCTTGTAAAATTAAATTTCTAATTATTTAATGAAGTAGTGTATGAAAATATTCCCCTCAAACTCATATATAAAAGGATCCATCCTCCACCCATTATGAACCAATTTATTAATTTGGATAACAATCCAATATCTACACAAATTAACTCAATAAAAATTGTCCCTCATAATTACAATCCCCTAGTCTCATGAAGGATTAAAAAATTCTTCATTCCCAAAGTAGAATTCCAATGGAGGTAAAGTTTCTACATAGTATGTAATAAAATTGTCTATTAATTTTATATTTATCTTATTATACCAATTTTTAAAATATTTTTTAACATTCTTATATCGTATAAAAAATATCATTCTCATTATTTCCTAAAGATATTATAATAAATTATGTTCATACTCATCAACTAAATTAGATTTTGTTGTTGTTTTTATTGGTTTAACCCCTTACATTCTAAATTTTCAAATATATTCATTATGAATGATAACATTAAACTAAATTAAAAAATATGTTTTATTAATAATAATTTAAGGTCGTGCAATCTGATATGATGTGGTAATATGTATAATGATATCTATTAATGAAATGAAATCTTTTGATTGATTTAATACATTAATGATAAGGAAAATTTATAACCATTATTTATGAGTAAAAACTATAAATCACATGAAATAACTAGGGAACACTAAAAAATGCCAAAAATCTATACACATTCCCATTATTTTATGGTTGAAACAAATATTAAATCATGGAGTTATGATCGAAACTACAATATCAATGCATGTCTAGATCAAATGAAAAAAATAAACACCTGAAGATTATTATTGACTATGAATGATTTATATATTATAATAAAAAATATAATTTAGTTATATTTAATAAAAGGAATAAAAATAAAGTTATAATATTGAATAATAATAATCTTATATTTATTATATAGGGATAATGATCATATTCGAGTAATGATGAGTCTATGGTATGTGGATTTTTATTGAATAATACACTTACATTTTTTAAAAATGTTTTATAAGTTATGTAAATTAACTATATTTTATTATTTTATATTTTATTTTCCTTTGGTATTTAGTAAATCAATATTTTATTTTCATAATATCTTTTCCATTTTATTTTGTCCTCATTAAATATGACACCAAATAGATTATTTCAATTCTCATTTTTGGAATACCACTTAAATTTCCATTTTCATTCTTCCCAGACATATCTATTATCAATATTTGGAAATTTTAAAATATATTATGAATTTTATATTTCATATTTATACTTAATTATAAATAAAATCAAATTCTATTACCCTTTAATAAGGGTATATTTGTTCAATTCATTTAAATATTCTAAACATAAATTCTTTAAACGGATATAAAATGTTTTATCATTCCATCCATGTTTCTAGTATGTTATCTTTATTTATTTCCAATTTTCTATAATTTAAAATTTTTATTAATGAAATAATTATTTAAAATTATATATTTTACTTTTTAAAAAATATTTATACAGTTACTTATGTCTTTCATCTTAGGAAAATATTTTCCAAATGACTAGAAAAATGACTCTATTATTTCTCTCCTTATTTACTTATTCATCAATAAGATCCATAATATATGGGGTAACCCATGAAAAAAGACTATATTCTACAACATTTATATAGTTGAAACATTAAATTATATAATTTAATTGAAAACATGGGAATCGATAGGTATTGTATCTTTGGGGCCAGCTACATAAGTAACATATTTTGAAAATTATTTTAAAAATTATCATATAATTACATAAAACTATGTTTTCTCATAAAAATATCCCATGTTAAAATCAATATCATGCCCTAAGAAATGGAAATATAATTAAGGTGTGATAAAAAATCCCTTGAAAGTGAAAAGTAACCAAATCAAGCTGTCACCGAATGTGTGATAAGAATAATTCCAGAAAACATAATCTTGAGATAAATATCCATTGAGAATAACATTTAACCATAAATATGGGTTATATGGAATTATCGGTGCATAAGTAATACCATATGATCAAACATATAACACGAAACAAAGATAGGAAAACCACGAGACTTAAATCATGATCTAGGGAGCATAAAATAGTCATATATAATAAGATTTTGGTACCAATATCTTATTAGAAACCCAAAATTATAGATTTTATATCCCCTCTTATTCCCCATATTAGATATAAAATGACAAGTTTTTTCACACAGTGCATCATATATGAAAACAAATTTTACATTTTTTATTGAGAATCAATACTCAAATCACAATTATCTTATGATATATAAAGCTTCTTATATTGCATTGGATCATTTTATTGGGCCCCATCTCTACATAATTATGATTCATACACATGTGTCACACAAAAATATAGTCATTCATCACATCATTAACACCAATGATTATGAATGGGTTTCACATTAAATTTAAAAATGTACCACATAAATAAATATGTAAACATAAATAAAATTGACACCACATTGAACCACCAAAAAGTAGAACATAATTAAATAATTAATAGGATGTGTCATAAAACACAACATAAATGAAAATAGATCCCATTTATGATAAAGAGGAAACTAGAATACAAATTATAAAAGAGAGTAATAATGATTTTTCTTAAAAACAATGTATGTTGTTCAAATAAATATTTACATTATTTTTAAAAAAATAATAAATGAGAAATTTTTTATGAGAAAAGATGAAAAGGAATGAAATATCCAGTTAGGAGAAATCAAAAACTAATGGGATGAAAAATATTAAAACATATTATAATTGTATATATTAGAAACTCATTCATAGTTGGGGATTTGGATTCTGAACCCATTTTTTAATTGAGATAAATGTGGACATCATATATAAAAAATATACCATAGAATATAAGGAACATTACATGTAAAAGTTTAATGTTAACCTCATAACACAAAGAATGATATTTGGGTTACTATAGTCACTTAAGTTTACTTTTCATTCCCACAAAATATATTTATCTTATTGTGTATAAATAATAAATATCATAATTAAATATTTAGGAAACTTATTTATATACATACTCTTTTATATACATAATTTAAAATTATTATCAACACTTATATTGGTTAATTGTTATCTATTTTCATTTTTTGGATTGAGTAATCTTGAACATTTTGAACTTGTTTTATAATTTTGGTGTTTGGAATAAAACCTCATACAAATTTGATTAATATAAAATAAATAAAGTTACTATAATTGATGTGTTTATTTAATTTTATAAACCTATTATTTCTTTTTCTGTGTAACTTAGTTATGGTTTATGCAAATGAAATAGCGATGAACATGATCTTGTGATTTTTAAAAAATAAATAGTGGTAACTTAATTAACAACTTAAATGATTAAATTACTAAACCAAAAACAAATAAATATTTATTTACTTCATAATATCAATTATTAATCATCCAATCCCATACTTCTTATAAATTTGTTGAATTGTTCATGCAGGTTATTAAATAGGCCCAACAAGTGTATGCTACAAATTATATGTGAGTATTGATATGGATGGAACAATTTGGTTAAAATATATTTATCAAAATAACATAATTTAATTATTTTTATATTAATAAGTTGATAAATTATAATTAGGAAGAGTTATAAGAATAAGAAAAATGAAAATTATGGTTTCACTTATAAATTATTCATTTTCCCCCTTGGAATGTTCATTTTAGAAATCTTGTTTTATAATGAGAGCTTATATATAGTACTAATTATATAATGATAGATTTATGTTTTGTGAATATATATCATGAAATATATACATCATATATTCTCAAAATATATTTCAAGAACCTACTATCAATGGTGGTGATGAAAAATCAGACATGATGTTCAATGAATTGATACAATGCACACACACATGAGTAATTTTTCATATTCCAGATTGAAATGGAGAGGACTAAATAATTGTTATACCATAAGTATAAAAAATAATTTATTTATAATTAACTATTTATCTATATATGGTTATAATGGATTGTAGGATAATGGATGAGAAGGATAAATAAATCATGTAAAAATGTAAGTAAAATTTACATTGATAATTTATATCTTCTCTTAATGTATACTTTGGAAGTGAAGAAATTGAATAAATTTTTTGAGAGTAGAGTCTTCCCAACATGTATAGAATATATATATATATATATATATATATATATTCAATTTTTATGTGTTTCATAATAATTTAGATATTGCGGTGTGTCTTAGAAACTAGTGGAGGTGAGGTCCTTTTATAGGTGAAAAGGATGGACAAGTCATTGGGAAAGAGTGTTGGTTAGGGAAAAAATTAAATTGTATGATTGTTTGGTAAGTTAGTTGGGAAAATATTTTTAATAAATGTATTTATGACTATAAAAAATTAAAAATTTATTATAGATGGTCAATATTTTATTTTTTATAGTAAAATTCAACCCACATTAGATTAACTATTTTGACACTTATTAATCTTGATTTAATTTTAACCATGGTAATTATTTTATCTCTAAATTTTCATAAAACATTTATTAATAGATTTTGACAATCAAAATCTAAATTTTTATGCCATTTAACTAATTAAAAATTTTAATATGTGGAAAATAATTTGAAATATGAACAAAAAAAGTGTGGAAACACCATTTTTTTAAAATATCAACTTAATAATTAAATTTATTTCATGTGTTTTGAAAATGATTAGAAATAAATGACTGTCAATTATTTTTTAAATATGATTAGAAATAATATTAGTCTTCTACTTTATCATATACCAATATAAATAATAAATTAAAATTATAAAACATCAGTTCTTTGAAAAGTAATGTTTTTATCAGTGTAACTAATTTTTGACTTGGTAATATAATTTTACAGCTAAAAATAAAAATAATCCCATTATAAATTTTGAAATTTACAATTAAAATTATTAATTTTTATTTTATTTTTCTCAATTTAAAAATGGTTCTAAAAATTAAATTTATTATAATGATGCATAAAAACACTTTTATATACTAAGTATCTTCTAAGAATAAAACTACTATTGTTTTATTACACCTGTTAATATAGTTTTTGTAATGTGTTTGATTATATTGGTAACCAAAAATTTAATTGAGTTAATTTAATAATGATTTTTCATTATTTTTTATGGTATAATATTCTTTTTTAGTTTAGAGTTTCATTTAAGTAAATTTAATCAAACATTATTTACCAAAAGGAAATTAATCATTAAAAATCAAGGGTCATTACATTATACCACGCATAAAAAATTCTGAGCATTAATGGTTTATTACTCAGATGAAAAAATGAGGTTTATTTTTTCTTATTAAATCATAATGTTTTACCCATGATATACAAAACATATGATTCCTCCATATAATATTGACTTGATGGGTGCAATTTTTTTACAACAACTTATCTATTAAATTGGTAATTTTCAATAGCTAGTTCATTGAATAAGAGATCACGTTCCAATTTAATGGACAATGAGTTTAATATATCTAATTTATCTAGTATATACTTCCTAAAAATAAATACTTATAACAAATCAAAAATATTTGATAGTTTCAGATGGAGTGATAATTAACAAGATATTGTCCTCACATGATCAAGGATCTCAAAGAGAGCAATGTACCGAAGACTCAACACACCTGTCTTCCCAAACATCATAACCCTCTTCCATGGAAATATCCCTAGGAACACGTTTTCCCTAACGTAAAACTCGTGATCTAATAAATCATTATCTCCAAAACACTTTTCTTTACATTTTTTCACATTTTATAAAAAATTATTTCTCCAACTTCATCCTAGTATTTTGGAGTCCTGTATCTCATCCATTAAGATCCTATTATAGTTCCATATGAATTATGTAATGGAAATTGTTGTTATTTAACAACTCTTCCAAGGTATGGATCAAATCCAAAAAACAATTATTTCTATAAAATAATATCTAAAATTATCCAATAGAGTTTAAATATTCCTTTAAGATTGACCATTTTTTAAGGATGATACAGAGAGTAGAAACTGATCATTGTATCCAATGACTTCCAAGTAATTCCCTATATCATTTTGTAAAATGAAGATCATAATAACAAACTATATATAGTGGAAGTCGTTTCAAGATCACCACATCATTTATGTATATCATAAAATGTTGGTAAAGTAAAACACTTGATGGATGGTAATAAAATGTGCTTACATTATAAGGTGATCGACAACAACCCAAATAGTGATATTCCCTTTAAATGATTTTGGGCAGTCCAATGATGAAATATTGTGTGATTTATTCACATTTCCATACCTGAAAGTGTAATTGTTTTAGTACACCCTTAGGATATTGACATGTATCCTAATCGTTTTAGAATTCTAGATATCAAAATATTTTATCTAAATATTACCCCTATATGATACCCCCACAAGATGTTTTTTTGGTCTCTATAAATATTGTTACATAATAGATGTATAGAGAACGATGTATAGAGAACGATTTATTTTGTGAATTATAAAGTAAATACTTCTTCATTTTTGGCATTGATGGGGAACATATTTGGTTTCAAAACCTTGATACTCTATCTTTTTCAAATTTTAACTGCATAATATTAACTACCTTTTTTATATCTCAATATGATTTTTATTGGAATCATTGATCATTACATTAATATATGGATGATCATTAATATAGTGAAGATATTATTTCTCCCCAACCATTATGACTATAGGATTTTTCCATTTGAAATCTATGTGTGGTTGGTATTTTTCAGTCTTCATCCTGGATAAGTTCGCATAACCATTTCCACTGAAAGAATTATCCTTATTAATTTTCATCATGAGGGGGTAATGTATTGAGTAGTAATAAAATTTAATAAATTCCAACTATCTAATTTTCATCATATTCAATTGTTTCTAGGTGATCATAGGTTTCAAGCCGTTTTAGATAGAATATATGTAACAGTTTTCTATATAAATATAATTTCACAAATATTTCTAATAAAAAATTGACTATCACCATATCTGAATTGGGAATTATGAAATTTTTATCAGGATTCATTAATTAGAATAAATAATAAAAAATTAACTTATCATTCTACAAGAGGATGAAACCATACACCATTTTCAGAGAATCACTATATATGAAAACCCCTTACCCACTATAGGGTATTATATGTACATGAGCGGTAGACAACTAATTTCTTGTCTCCATGAAAAATTATTCATATATTAATAGTAAATAGAAATTTAACACCATCCATGTTAACATGGATTGAGGATTTGATATCTAATATAAATTTCACAAATAGTTTTGATAATAAAATTTTAACCAAAGAATACTATATATATATATATCAATTTTTTTTCAGTCTTAGTTATTTCTTAAAATCATACATATTTTATGAATCTATTGATTTTTCCTTTCTTGTGATTACATGACCCAAAAATGATACTTTATTTAGGTCGAATTTAAACTTTCTATATTTGAGATATAGTTTCTCATTTCCCATGTTCTTTAATTCAATATTCATATAATGTGCATTCTATTCCTTGAAATTTGAGTAAATAAGAATATCATATATACGAGAAGCCAGAAATTAACCAAGTTAGTCTTTAAAAAATCTAATCATTAGATCCAAGAAGGTGATAGGAGAACTGTTCAGTCCCAATTAAACCACTATAAATTCATAGTGTTTATATATATAATTACTTATTTTTTTAAAATATATTCTCTTTTAACATTACCTTATGATATCCAGATTGAAGGTGAATCTTTTAGAAGTAATTATCTTCAAAGAGTTGATCTAAAAAATCATCAATAAGAGTAAAGGATATTGTTTCTTAATTATGATCTTGTTAAGATCATGATGGTAAATTTAAAAACACATTGATCCATTTTTTCCTTAATAAAGTGGAATTATACTCCCCATGGTGATGCACTAGGGTAGATAAAACCATCATCTAAAATCTATGTCGACCACTTGTTCAATTAATCCACTTCAATGGAATCCATCCCACACATAATCACTAATACAGGAATATCTCCATGTATTCTATCAATCAAATAATAAACCTCACACTCTAAGGGAATGCATTGGAGTTCATCTAGGAATTCATCAATTTATTACCATCTGTTAATCAAATCATCATTGCTGACTTATCCTCTCATCATGTGGGCTAGAAATCACCCATTACTCGGTACCCAAACCCATATGACTAAATTTTATTCAATGTAGAGATAATATGTATTATTATTTTTTAGAATAAGATGATATAGGATATGAAATTATATAACATTATATTGAATTGATATGGGATCTTTATTGGTAATGGAAATATATACCAAATAAAATATCATATTAAACTAATACGAGAATAATAAGATCGTCATGAAGTATCTTTGAAAAAATTATTATCAGAGAGGATTTAGTTATCCTATTTCCAATCCTTATTCCATAATGTGTTTTCATATATATTTCAATATCCAATGTCTTAGTATAAGATTTAATGTTATTATAAATCTTATGTTGGATAAAAAAATATTATGAGCTATAAGAAAATAAGGAATTTATATATCTTGAATGGAGAATAAGTGTTCCATACATCTCTTAATTATCAGGATCCAAATCAATGGTAGTGATTTCATATGTTCTCCATTTTCCCTTGGGTTTGGGTGGTTTATAGCACCAAAGATTCAAATAGAGTAGTTTATTCTCTCTAGTGAAATAATGATATGATTTAAATACATTTATTGAAAAATATGATTACAAATAATTTATTAAATTTATTACATTTATTATATTTATTGTGAATGAAATAAATTTTCTTTTTCACTTTATCATGTAAAATTATCTTAGTCTATTTTTTTTTTTAAAAAAATTACTTATAGGTGAATAATCAAAACCTAGATATATAAAACCATCATCACTTTAATGAAATTATAATGATTTAAAAGTGACTTAATAATCACTACAAAAATCTCCTGAAAAAAATATTTCTATGAGTTGTTAAATTATATATTTTGAAGAATTGTTTTTTGAATTCAGGAAATCAAGCATTACTTCTGTTAACATAAGATATATTTAATTGTTATTTTAAAATATTTTTCTATCATTACCTTTAATTGTTGTATTAGAAGGCTACATTATAGTATTCATTGATATAAAAGATTAAAAATATTACTTACATTTTTAAATTACTAAGTAATTAAAATTAGTTCAACTGTTTTCTTTATTTTAACAGAAAATGCATTTCATGCTTAAATCAACTATTTTCATAAAAAAACCATGTATTATATGTTATTATTTTAATATTAATATATTATACCTATATTATATTAATATGTTAACATGTATTCTATATTTATAATTAAAATTTGTAAATAATATTATATGTTTAATTTTATATTTTTTCATAAAAATAAGTTATCATTATTAAAAGTCATGTTATAAAAGTTAAGGATAAATTGGGTTTAAAGACATTAATTAGTAGATGCGAATTAAATTTTCTCAAAAAATGTCTACATGAGGTGGGATGAGTGTTTTTAGACCATATAACATTATATATATATATATATATATGAATTTTTTGTTCCTTGGCTCTACTTTGAAATGAATAAACCTCTGAATATTTTAAAACATTCAATAATTAAAAGAGTTCAACTCCCCCCACTTATCTCCTCTATTCCTCAAAACTCCTAAGAATGATAGATTAACCAATATGTTAAATATATTTTATATAAACCATCTTACCCACTACTTTTTGGATCACTTCTCATTAAAATTCATTCTTAGAAGGCATATGGTGTCGACAAAAGGATTTATCTTAAATAATAGGTAATAGTTGTTAATGACTCTTTAAAAGAATATTTATTCTTGTACATCCTATAAATATATTATACCCATAATAAAATAATTTTTATAGTATAATGAAATTACAGATTTGTTATTATGAACATTTTAGAACTATTTTAAACTTATCATTCATCATATGTAAAATGAAAACATCACTCTTGCTTAAGTACAACCTATTGTCTTCACATAGCAGTTTAATTAGTTTGTAATCAAATAATTTTATGGATGGATATGCATATATAACTAATAAATATTTAATATATTTATGAATTTTTTTTAATTAAATATATTTTATAATTTATATTCTTTCATTTCCAGCCATAAAGACTTATAACATCACTCATGTGTATATGTGGACCACCAACTCCATAAATCGATGTTATTCATTTTTCAGTTTTTCTATTCATGTATGATTAAAAATATTTATATAATGAATACAATTGATACCTAAATCATGACTAATATTACAAATATTATTTATCCAGGATCTATATTTAAGGATTGTAACTTTTAAAAAGAAAAATATATACAAATGAAGCATTTAACACCTAAAAAGATGATGATAATGAAAGATTATTAATGAATGGTAATAACAGGATATAAAAATAACATGTATGGTATTATATATATTAATATGATTTTATAATATAAGTACAATAAATTCAAATATATTATTGAGTCGAAAATTACATATAAATAAATTTCTGCCTTCGGTAAAAGATTATTTCACAATCTCTTCGATATTTAGGATTGTTTATGTTTATGATTATATTTATGGAATTATTTAGACATTATATTTTAGAGAACATGTTTTTTATTACCATATGGTAATTTATATAAATGAAAATTTTCATATTAGTTAACTCTTTCTAGGTATTAAAAATTTCAAATGAATGATTTTATTGATAATCACCATTGTTTTTCTATTAAATATAGACTGATTTTTCCCATATAAACATGTAACTGAAAAAAGTTTTTAAGAATGTTTTTAAAATTTTCCAATAAAATATTATAGTTATTTTCTCTGATGGTAAAACTTCAATTAAAATTTTTATGGGGAATATTCTTTTCCTTTTCCTAACAAAACACTTGCTACCAAAGATTTGAAAAGAATCATTATTTATATTCTTAACACACAATAGTTTGTTATACCTTCATAAATTTTATTATACATAAAAATTAATTAATATTTTTTCTTGTAAATTGTAAAATATGTTTTTTTCCTGATATTGTAGATTTTTTAATATTTTAAATAAGTTATTTTAAAAGGAATTGGGTATTTTCCTCCAGAAATGTTATGAAGGTCTTTTAAAATAGTTTTTATCTGTGTCAACATCCTTTGATGAATAATAATATTTCTTGGGGATGTTATATAATAAAATCTTATTCCATACTTGAACGTTTCACTATGTCATGTTTCTATTTTTTATTTTTATTTTGTTATTTTATCCGCTTCTAATTATTATTATTCTTTTTATTTGAAATGTTGGTTGAGCCCGACTGGGGATTGTGCTTTTGCGCTGATAAATGAGTGTTTTGGCATTGAAATCATTAAGTGCACCACTGTAGAAGCCACACGGCCCAGCCGAGGTTGCTGTGCGGCCTCGCCCGGCTCCCCGGGTGCCTGCCCGATGTTTAGAAAATTAAATGAAATGAATTAATAATGAATAAGATTAAATGAGTGGTGAAATAAAAATAAAATACTATAACAAGATTTCACTTATAATTATAATATTATTATTTGAGGATGTTATTAATTATTATTAATTATTACTCTTATTTATATTAGTGATGGCAATTAGGTTGCTTTATTTATTATTATTACTCCCATTTTAGTTTATTATTATGATTATTATGATTATTATTGTTACTCCAATTAATTATTTACTTTGTTCTTTTTTTATATTATTAATTTTTGTTTTTTTAGGGTTTGTGCTACCCTTGGTCTCCCATTCAATGAACTTACGGGCTCCCCCCTGTCCCTACGCACTAAAGTATGCCGCCTTCTTCCCCTTTGAACCCCTTCCACCCTACCTCCCCTTCCGTCGGGTGAGCTCCATGCTGCTCGGCTTGAACCGCAACCACAATATCTCGGCCTGCCTGCGCATATCTCCCCTTCATCTCTACCGCCTAGTCTCTCCATTGGACACACCATGTTATGGCACACCTAGGGCCCGCCACCAGACCACCCTCCCCCTCCTCGAGCAGCCTCAGACTCTCCATCACCCTCACAGACACATGTTGTGCCGCCCCGATGGCCGACCTCCATCCACCTTCCACCCAACCAGCACCTTTCCACCATAGTTAGGCCTCCGACCCACCACTAGCTGATGGAGAAGCCTCCTAATCAACCTTTTTTGGCTACAGATGGTCCGGAGCACCCCCTTCCGACCGGTGAACTCCTTTCTCCCTTCGGCCGCAGTGACCGACCACCAACGAGTCGTGTTATCGTCCGCCTTCTATTGAACCGACTTCACTCCACTTCCTCGCACACATGGAACCATGCTACCATTCCCTTATTACTGATTTTGTCCATTATCACGCACCTTTGGTGTCCTTCTTTAATCACAAGCCAGCCTCCCGCTGCATCACCAACAGTGCGTACTTTCTTTTTTTGTTGTTTCTTCAATTTTGGGGGTGGGATTCCATGTTTTTTGGGTTTCTATTTTTATTTTATTGATTCAAATTCATGATTTTGAGTTTGTACTGTGTTCGTTAAAGTGAAAATGGTGTGAAATTTAGGTTTCGTGCTAGAATTTAAATATTTCACACCTTTCTTCAGAGGATTCATAGTTCTTGGTAGGGGGTTATGCATTTCAACATTTTTTAATGAATTCATTTTCTTGCTTAGTTAGTTTATAGTGTTCATTGATTAATTCTTTTGGGTTTGGGTTTTTTTCTTGAAATATTCGATGTGTTTGATTTTTATGGTAGTCTGTTCATATGGGTGGGTGTGTTCTTTGATTCGAAACATTCTTTTAGTCTATCGTTAGTGTTTAATAATATGTGCAGTTATTTTTTCAGTTTTGAAAGTGGTGTTAAGTGTGTTTTTGACATTTTGTTTCATGTGTTTGGTTATAATGGATGGTGTTGTGTGGGTTTAATGGGTCATTGTGGTAAAAACCCACATTGAACTGTCAACTAGGGTTTTATACATTTTTCATTTTTTTGTGAAAATACACGAAGTGTGTGGTTTGTGTTCTGGTGTAGTGTTCACATTAGTTTTTTCCAAATAGAGGTTTTTAGTGGACTTCTGGTGTCCAAAGTTGTGTGTCATATTCGGAAATTGCCTAATAAAATTTCTAGTGTCTTTTTTAACTAGGTGAGTGGTCTTTTAACCATGCTGTTGGGTTATTAGTTGATGTGAGTGGTGCAATTTAGGTTCTTGATGTGGCGTTGGGCATGCTTGGTGATGAAGGAGGGATGAGTTGGATTTGTGTGCTAAGGCATGTTATTTTTTTAAATAATTTGTTTACAAAGAATTTAATTTTTTTCTCTAAAAATTATTAATGATGAAAATCTAATATGTTTTTAATAAACAATTATAAGCAATGAAGAAATTGTTTTAATTGAGTTAGGTAATGTATTTTGGTGTGCGTACTATTTCAAATGGATTTTGTGTGTGTGTGAAAGTGTGGCATTGGGTTTAGGTAACATCCTATTTGTTTTTTTTCATTTGATATTGACGTGAAATGTGAAATTGGAAAATCTTGAGCACAAAATGGGGAGGCCTGGGTAATTGGTGTGAGGACTAGATCTAGTGTGCTAGTGATACGGAAGCAGCTCTAGCCTAGTTTTACTTAGATGGTTTTGAATATTAATAAACTAAAAAAACATTGAATGATGGTTGGATACCACTAGGTTAAGGATGTGTTTTCCTACTAGTGGCTCATGTATGAGAATGTATTTTTTTGGGAATCCTATACTACTATTCACAGAGATGCAATGTTATAGGGTCCCATTCTTTGTAATAGTACCGATAGAGCCTCTCCCACTTTTGGTGCTCCTGGACTACTATACACTCACATTCGACATATAGTTTATCTTTTGGGTTTCTCTTGAAGGTTTGGGTTTTATTAAATGCAAGGGTGTTTTTTTATTTAAGTTGTTTTCTTTGAAAGAGTTTCTTTTATAGAAACTATTTCATTAAAAAGGGTTCAAGACTCAGTGTCCTTTCATTTATTTAGGCTGCAAAAGTATTTTTCATTTAATTCATATATGTGTAACCTTTTTATTAGGTGATATCTTAATGGTCTCTTAGCCCACACCATATATACACCTTTTGGTGTATATAGACCTTGTTCTCTGTGTATTCGTAGTTGAGGCATCATGCTTAGTTGTAGTGGTTCTGGATGATGTTGGTCTTCACATGCAGGCTGGTGTTGGTATCTTGGGGATGCAGCTTCTCATGTCTATTAGAGGATGGTATTAGAGTTTTATTTCTCTTTATTTGTTTTTGTCCACTTTGGGTTTTTATTTGAATTTTAGATTTAAACTTGTTTTTAGATTAATGTTTTGTTTGGTTGTCTATTTTCAGTTTTATTTTATTTATCATTTCAGTTGTTTTGTGTATACTATTTTGGGTGAATCATTCCAATGTGTTAGTTTTGATACCTAAGCACTTGTACTAGCCCATGAGGATCGAGAACGCCCTTCCGGCTATGCCGCAGATCGGGTCGGGTGTTGGTTCAGATGGCGACCCGACTTGGTTCATGAAAAAATGGTTTCAAATATGGTTTTCTCTCTTTGGTTGTGTTCTTTTGGGATATAGTCACTATATACTAAACATAAGGTTGTCGTAAGATGACGTTCTAGGAATGAGGAAGGTGCCTGGCTAGTAGACCTCGTGGTGGGACTCGAGCTACCAAAATAAGTTGAGGTCTATCTAAATCATTGGTTCATGTGGTTATTCTTGTTTCAGGGAAATGAAAAAGTAGTAGGGTCAATGGTCCTAGTGAGCTCGCAGGGTTTCGAAAGTCATGTGGTTCCAGGGACGCTTTCTTAGAATACCCTCTGTGGTGTTGGTGTGATTGGAATATCGCCCCCAACCATATGTTCCAGTCACTCGCTGACACTAGTTTTCCCTTTCACCGTTCATCGCTTCTTTATTTTGGAATTGTGGAAATTTGGTTTTCCAGTAAAAATGATTTTGTCTTTAAAAAAGTTTTGAAATAAAACAGTTTAAAAAGAAATGATGTATGAGGTTTGAAAGGTTTGGATTGAATGTTTTAGTTTTGAAAAATGGAAACGTTTGGTTTTGATCCTTGGTGTTCTCATGGGCAACCATATGCAAGAGTGTATATGGAAAGAGAAATGGTAAATGGCATGTGCAGATTAATTCCTCGATGGATATGAGGTTGGTGACGGTGTGGCATGGGAACATGGATGTGTGTGGCCCATGGGAACTCGTGGTTATAGTGAAACCCACCACCTTTTCATATTTTAAAAAAAGTTTTGTTAAATGAGAATTCGGTGTGTTAATAACTGATGATTTTTTAGTTTGTCCTTATGTTTTGGGAATGTCAGATGTGAGGTGTTTTGAGCTGAGGATCCTTTCAGAATGATTTGCTTCCTGAGTTTGAATTCTTATTCTTATGTTGGTATACAAGTGTGTTGTTGGTGAATTCTTTTGAAAAGTGCTTCAGGAAGACCTCCCAGTGGTTCCCCCACACATTAAGTGTTCGCTCGTGTTATGTCATGATCATTGGACTAGTTTGGTTCGGTCCATGGTTTTATTTCATGACTAGTGTGTGACCCCCATAATGAGTTAACATGCGATTGAAGTGTGGCCATGGGAAATTCTCTATTGGTCGGCCCTCCATTTGATCAGAGGACTCTCTTCTTGAATTCTATAAATGAACTCACCTCTTCTTTTTACAACTAAATGGATCCTCTCATAGTGGGATGACATATGATAGGGGAGTTGAAGGGAGTTTTGGTCTCTTTGAGTTGTGCGAGTTTTTGGGTATGGAGTTTGACATTGTTGTGTTTGAAGGTTCCCCTGGAAATGGTGAACGGAATTCCAGCGGGGAAGGGTGAAGGTGGTTGAGAATTATCAGAGATGACTAATGTCATGAAAGGGTTGTAGTGTTTATATCGGCCATAAGGGTCATGTATGGTGAAATCTACATTATTAGTTCTCTTGAAGGGAAAAGGTGGATTTTTAGGAACCCTTTGATAATCCTTTTTTCATAGGAGTGTGTCCTCCCCTTGGGGAGTCTTTGATTTTTTTCTCAAAATAGGAGTGTTTTCCATCCATCGTTCTTTCTTAAGTTTCATTGTCAAGGTGAAGAGGTGATGCATGTGCATCATCTAAACCCATGTGTTGGTAAATGCTCTGTGTGGGAGTAGTTTGATGTCATGGTGTATTGTGTTTGTTGGTATTGTCTCAGTTGCGGTGTGGTTGCATGTGGCACCAAAAAGGAAAATATTCATTTAGGAGTCTTCAATACCTGTCTACGAGGCAGAAGATTCTTAAAATATCGTGGCTCCAGCCATAGGCCTCGGAGTGAAGCTGGCGTGTGGTCAGGAACCCCAAGAGTGAATGAGACATCGACTTTATTTCTTTCATTAGTGTTAAAATTAATGGTAGTTTAAATTGATTTATGTGGTTATTCCATTCCGAACAAACAATTTGGGTGCGTAAGGATTCTGTGACTATGTAGAGGCATTTTCGTCACATTTCCTTAAAGACTTGGGGGTCACGTCTAATGGGATGTAATCACTTTAGTAGTCCTTATGGGGTAGGTTGGGTAAATGGATCTCAAATTTGAATAGTCCTCATCCAATGGTGTGGAGATGTTGGTTTGTCTTCGGTTGTGGTTGTGATTCCCCGGTAGTTGGGGTCAGCCCTCCCTGCCCCTTATGGTGGGGTGTTTGGTCACTTTTGGGAAATTTTCAAGGTTTTGTATCTTCTATCGGCTCTAATTGTGTGGAGACCCGTGATAGGTCTCACTTAAATTTCTCTAGAGTGAATCATTTTCTGTCATATATATAATGGTGGGGAGTCCGCTTGGACCACCATGTGTCGGTTTTCTAGCCTCTTCTTGGGTGTTGGTAGGTTCTTAATAGCGGGGAGCCCCTAGGCTTCCCCATGTTGACTTTTTGGTTCTATTTCTATGTATTACTTGGTGATAGGTTATAAGAGTGTTCCTTGGAAGTGGTTTGTCCTAGTTTGTTCATTTTATCCAAATGGTGTTGTTTTCCTTTAATAGTGGTTGAGGTGTTTTGACTTGTGATGTTGGTTCTGTGGGTGTGAGAGTTCCTTTCAATGATCAATAAATAGGAGGCGTTCTAGCTCTTTGGGTGAGAGAGACACATATTAGAAAGTCTTTTTACTCATTTCTTGAAGTTGTCTTTGAGTCACTTTCTCTAAGCACAATGCTTTTCCCTATTTCCCTTACTAATTGAAGGATCCTCTTTGAACCTTAGTGGGGTATCAGTTTGTTCATTGAGTCTCAACCTTAGTGTTGGATTTCCAGGGATGGAAATATTTATGGTGTGGAGAATTGGCATACCCAGACTTTGTGTTGTGGTATGTTTCTAATTGTTTTTATATTATAATTTTATCTACTTCTAATTATTATTATTCTTTTTATATGCAATGTGGATTGAACCTGGCTGGGGTTTGCGCTTTTTCACTGATAAATGATAGTTTTTCCACTAACAACAATCTGCGCGACACTGTCAAAGCCGTGCAGCCTCACCTATGTCGTCGCACGGCCTCACCTGGCTCCCCGCGCTCCTACCCACTGTTCAGAAAATTAAATGAAATGAATTAATAGTTAATAAGATTAAATGAGTGGTAAAATAATAATAAAATAAAACAAGAAGATTTCAACGATAATGAAAATATTATTATTTTAGGATATTATTAAATATTATTGAGTATTAATTTTATTTATATTAGCAATGGAAATTATGTGATTTTATTTATTATTATTACTCTTGTTTCAGTTTATTATTATAATTATTATGAGTATTATTTTAATTATTATTAATTATTTACATTGTTCTTTTTTTATTTTATGTTATTTATTTTGTATGTTTTTATAGTGTTTCTGCTACCCTTGGTCTCCCTTGCGCAACACCTATGGGGCTTCCACCTTCCCTATGTGATAAAGGCCACTTTCTCCTTCCCCTTTGAACCCCTCATGCCCCGCCTCCCCTTCCATCCGGCAAGCCCTGTGCTGCCCTGCTTGCACCGCTAACCCAATCTCCCAGCTGGCCCGACACATAGTTCCCCTCCGGCTCCGCTACCTGGCCTCTCCCCCAGACACACCTCATCACGCCGCACCTAGGTCCAGCCACCAGACCACCCTCCCCCTCCTCGAGTAGCCTCGGACCTGTCGTCGCCCTCACGGACACCTATGGTGCCGCCCTGATGGCCAACCTTCGTCCACCTTCCACCCGACCAATGCCCTGCCTCAACCGTTCGGTCTCCGACCTGCCACCAGCCAATGAAAAAGCCTCTTCCACAAAACATTTTGGCCATAGCTGGTCAGGCGTACCTTCTTACTGTCATCACACACCTTTATACCTTCAGACATAGTGACCGGATACCACCGAGCCGCACTATCATCTACCTTCCATTAAACCGGCATTACTCCGCTGCCTCGCACGCTTGGACTCACTCTTCCATTCCTTTCCGGATGATTTTTCTATCAAGGCGCACCTCCAATGGAATTATTTAATCTCTGGATATCCTCGCACTATATCCCCAATGGTGCATACTCCCTCATCTAGAATTTTATTATTTCACACCTTTTTTCAGAGGATTCTTGGTTCATGGTTGGTGGTTATGCGTTTAATAATTATTTAATGAATTCATTTGCTTTTTTAGTTATTGTATAATGTTCATTGAATAATTATTTTGGGTATGTATTAGTTTTTCTAGAATTATACCATGTGTTAGATTTGTTTTGTAGTATGTTCATAAGGGTGGGTGCATTCTTTGATTGAAAACATGCTTTTAGTCTATCATTAGTGTTTAATAATATGTACAATTATTTTTCCAATTGTGAAAGTGGTGGTAAGTGTGTTTTCAACATGGTGTTGCATGTGTTTTGTCATAAGGGAAGGTTCTGTGTGGGTTTAATTGATTTTTGAGGTGAAAACCCACATTGAAGTGTCTACTAGTGTTATATAAAATTAGCTTATTTTTTGTAAAAATGGTAAAAGTTTACGGTTTGTGTTCTGGAGAAGTATTCACATGCGTTTTTTCCAAATATATGGAATGAGTGGTCTTCTGGTGCCCAAATACTCATTTCATATTAGTAAATTTCTTAATAAAATTTCTAGTGTCTTTTTTAACCAGGAGAGTGGTCTTTTAACCTCGTTTTTGGGTTATTAGTTGATGTGAGTGGTACAGTTTGTGTTCTTGATGTGGAGTTGGGTGTGTTTGGTCATGAAGGAGGGCTCAGTTAGTTTTGTGTACCAATCAATATTATTATTCATTTTAAAGAATTATTTACAAATAATTTAATATGTTTTAATAAAAATTATTAACAATTCAAATCTAATATGTTATTAATAAACAATTATTAGAAATTAAAAAATTGTTTTAATTGAGTTAGGTAATGTCTTTTGGGTTGGGTACTATTTCAAATGGATTTTGTGTGTGTGTGAAAGTGTGGAATTGGGATTAGGTAACACCCTATTTTTTTTGTTCATTTGATATTGACATGAAATGTGAAATTGGAACATCTTGAAAACAAAAAGGGGAATCCTGGGTACTTGGTGGGTGGACTAGATCTATTGTGCTAGTGATATAGAAGTGGCTCTATCCTGGTTTCACGTAAATGGATTGATGATTACAACACTAACTAAAACATTAATGATGGTTAGAGACTACTAGGTTATGGATTTGATGACCTACTAGTTTCTTGTCCACAAGAACATATTTTTTTGTGATTCCTTTACTAATGATCACTGAGACATGGTGTTATAGGGTCCATATTTTTTCTAGCACCGATAGAGACTCTCCAACTTTTGGTGCTCCTAGACTACTATAAACTCACCATCGACATATTGTGTAGATTTTGGGTTTTCTTGAAGGATTTTTTCTTCATAAATGAAAGGGTGTTATTTATTGATGTTGTTTTCGTTTAAGGTGTTTTCTTTATAGAAATAGTTTCTTTAAAATTTGTTCAAACATTGGAGTCCTTTCATTTATTATTCCTGCAAATGTATTTGTCATTTAATTTTTATATGTGGATATTTTTTGTTGGGTGACATCCTTCTAGGATCTAGGCTAAGACCCTACATACACCTTTGGGTGTATGTAGACCTTGTTCTTTGTATATTCCAGGTTGAGGCATCCAGCTTAGTAGTAGTGGTTCTTGATGATGTTTTTCTTAGCTTGTAGGTTGGTGTTGGTATCTTAGGGATGTGTCTTCTCATGTAAGTTGGAGGTTGGTATTAGAGTCTCATTTCTCTATCTTTGTTGTTGTTCACTTTGGGTTTTTAGTTGAATTGCAGACTTAAACCTGTTTTCGTTTATGGTCTTGTTTGTTTGTCTATTTTTAGTTTCAGTTTATTTATCATGTATGTTGTTTTCTGTATACTATTTCAGGTAAATCATTCCTATGTGTTAGTTTTGATACCCAGGCTCTAGTGCCAGCCCGTGGGGATCGAGAGCGCCATTCGGGCCATGTCGCGGGCCAGGTCGGGCACTGGGTCAGATGGTGACCTGGCTTGGTTTGTGACATCATACACTATATTAAACTATTTTTTCTTATTAAAATTTTTTTATATTTTTTTATTAGGGTAAGTATTATCATTTAATATTCTAGAATTTTAATTCTAAATGTTTTTACTGATTCTGTGTTGAATTTTTTATTAAGTCCATTCATATGATTAATGTAATGGATATAGCATATGATATGAGAAGTCCATTATAGCCCCTCAACGCATCAGTATGTCTGATGAGATAAACTATTTATTGTATTTGGCATATACCTGACCCATTTATATATGATTTAATTTCAAGATTCCTTGGTTATATGATTATGATTTCCACACTTTTTGATTCTATGATTATGAAAATAGTTTTTTTATTATGAAGGTGATTATTTATGTTTTTATGTTATCGATAAATTTAGTCCCATTTTGTTGTATTAGTAATATGTAATCTATGATTATTGTTTGTCTATTCTATATTATTCATTATTTATTTTTCCTATGATAAAATATATTGTAATATTTCCATTACTAAACATCTATGATCACAAATTTCTAGGTTTTACTTTCCCAATGTTAACAATATGGGATTTATGAATGATAATAGGGATATACTAAATGAAATGATTAAGTTATCACCATGATATTAAGTTGTATTTTAGGTTTCCAAAAGTAACGTGGGATCATGTTTTTATATATTCTCCTATGTATTCTAGTCAATTTTATCTTTCAGGAGGTGATCCCTTATATGATATAACATTGTATTAAAATAAACACTTCTTTAAGGTTACATTAGATTGGGAGTTATGGTTGGTATGAATGTAGTATTAGTATAATCATTGAGAATTCGATTTAGGAAAAATTGGATTATAAAAAATAACTATATGAGATAATCTGAGGATTAGACTATGTATAGGAAAATAACATAATATTTTATTTAAGAATCTTTTTTTGTTTATCTACCAAATATATCCCTCTATAGATACTTGAAAGTGGATACAACTATCTCACAGTCTCAGAAAGGGATAAAAACTCAAAAAATGGTTGGATTGGTTATTATCTTGATCATCATCGGTGCATGATGCCTGGGAAAATCTATTTACACCTATTTAGACATTATTGAGGGATTTCCCCTAGATGATATAAATTCTATTTAAAATACATTATGAATGAATTAAAATTAATTTTATGATTTTTAGATATTCTAAAAGACAACATGATTATGATTCTGAGATCACATAATAATAATTATTTAATTTATTTTATGTGTGATGAAAAACATTGAAAAATAATGAAAATTTGTATGAGTTAACTCTATATATTCCATTAAATATAAGTGGAACATAGAATAAAGAATTAGTTATTTATGAATAAACATAATCTATATGAGGATTTTCTTTATTGGATTGAAAAAAATGTCAATATTGGAGTTGGATTCGGTGATTAAAAAATTAAAACTATATTAGTACATCCTACTTTAGTTTTGACCAATAACATTACTCATATGGAGCAACCAACTAATTGTCATTCTAGTGAAATAATGTTAGACTACATCATTTGATAATATCTTGTATCATTCAATGATACTAATAAACCATTAGTAATTAAAAAATGGACTAAGCCCCTGGAGAAGATATTTTGTTCTTTTAGAAGTAGTGAAAGAGAGAATTTTGTCACAACAGTTTATCATCTGAATATAGATTTAGATCAATGATTGTTGTTGTTCTAGAAAACTATGCTGTTAATGGTTATCAATATTATTGTGTATAAGACTTTCAAAAAGATATTCAACAAAAAATACATTCCTCATAAAAAAACAGATCATATGTGGAGGTAATTCCATAATCTTAGGTAAAAGTATAGATCCTTGATCCATATGAGATCAAAAATATGTTGAGGGGTGTAATTAGATATCCCATTATTTTGCTCAAATTATATCTTTTTTATGCCTTAAATTCAATTAGATCCTTTTCCCATATTCTTTGTCTTATAACCTTTCCATGAATAATGTTGTAAATGTAAGGCAATAAACACATGGATTTACCTGGTTTAGACTAAATTTAAGACCCTACTACTTTTCATATTAATTATTTATCTCAATACATATTATCCTCTATATCAAAAGGTGATTAAAACTAGTGTACAATTACTCCCTCAAATTAAAATTTGGTTATACCCCTGATCAAATCCACCATCAATATTTGTGTATTCCCTCAATTTAAATCTCCTTATGTAGTTATGATTTATTCGACCCAACAAAAACATTTTTAAAAACTAATTTATATACACTGATAAAATTATATTCTTATATTCATCTCTCCATCACAGATGGATTTTTATCCTTCCTCAAAATGTTTTTTATCAAATGGAATTCCTTTGTACACTTTAAGAATGTCAACAACCACTAATCAGATCTATTAGTCATGATTAATAATTATAATTGACATTATATGATTATCATGGATAGTAATTCTATGCTAAAAAATTTCTACCTTCTATTCAAGAAGTACTTACCTCTCTAAGATGTTTTGAAGCGATACACCTAATTTCATGAAAATTATTTAATGTATGAAAAATATTTCACAATTAAATGAATATTTATTCATTAATTATCAATTAAAGTATCTCAATTTAAATTCTTCCATGTTTTTCATAATTTAATTCATGGTTCATGATATTTGAATATACAATTTTACTTAACAATTTTATCATTCTTATTATTTTTTGTGCCTCTCAATGTATTTATTATGATTTTTATTTTCTCACATTAATATTCATTTTCATAACTTAGGAAGACATGAATTATCTTTTCCTTTTTTATTCTCCTCTATTAAGAAAATTTATCATTATATCTCATATATTCATTACACTAGTGAACAGTACTACTTCTTTCCCATCAAAGAGGGAGAAAACTATTGTTTTCTTCATGACAATGATGAGTACGTAATATAATTTGGTGTGTGATATTGTCATCCCATCCCAAAAGATTTTAAAATCATTACATGGTTTCCACCCATTTATATATCCGTGATAGTATAACGAGAGCCCTTATTTCCTTATCTCAAATGGATGTTCCAAGGTTCTCTATTTTTAAATTAAATGAGTACTCTTAAAATCTCAATTGGAATCTCCATCACATAGACAAGGGTTATTTTTATTTATAAGAAAAAAGATCATTCCTAAGACTTTTATTTATAGGATGAGTTATAGATCATTTAAAATTCCATAAAAGATTTTATCATTGTTAATGTTTTAATAATCAATTATCTAAACATTTCTAAAATAATAGAAAACAAAATATCATGGAATTTATTCTTGTATATTATGAAGTTTCATATTTTTCATGATTCTTTAATGTTCATTTATTGATTATAACATGACTAAACTCTTTTGAATTATTGGAGGCATTTTACAATTTGAGAGACCCTATTAATTTGTTAATGTATGAATTCTATTACCATTATTATTTTTAAAACATTCTTACTAAAATGATGGAGATTACATATGTGGAGATTATGTTATTCGATCATGCATAATTTTTTCATATAAATCACTGGAAAAATCTAGATTGATATTCATTATACCCACATGAAATCATTAGACATTATAAAAAACAATATGAATATTCTCGTCACAATGTAGGTGATGATTATTTTATATATCGAGTGAATAAGGTTCCTGTGATTAAGTAATTATTGTTCTGTAGATATATTTTCAAATTGATGAATAGATCACCAATTCACTCCCATTCCAAATTGATCTTCTTCAAATATTCCCTTCACAATTGAATAAAACTAATTCTATAATCTTTTTGAACGAATACCATGGTCGGCACCTAGACACATCCTTTCACACACACCCTACACGGGCCATGCCACACCATTATGTGGTCACCTGAATACCCACATGTGCATACTATAAGTTCTCATGAACAATCAATGGGCTCTATGAATTCCCTCTCACACTTTTCTCCCATGGTTGGTCTGTCTGATCTTCCTCCAATGTGTTTAATCATGGACTTATATGTGGATGATGTTTATTCCTTGGTTATACAAGGAATTAAAATAGTTTTACTTCAGCCCAATCAAACATATAGTATAAACTAAGTGTTAAAAAAATATAAAATACTCCATTAATGTTAAATCCTTATCGAAATAATAAATTATTTTAATGACCTTTTTATTAATGTAATTAATTATTTTCACAGTCTTCAACTAAAAATTTATTTTCATGGTATTTTAACTATAATTCTCAACCAGTTAGCATGGAAAATATTGTTTCAAATGGAATTAATAATCCTTAAAACTTTTAATGGATATTTTAAATGATGTTTTATTTATCTAACACCGTTGATCAATGTCTCTGATATAAATAACAATTCATCCATTGTAATAATTAGATAAACATAATATTAACAGTCAAAACGACATATTGAATTCCATCTTCAATCACCAGAATGTCATAAATTATTGAAAAGGTAATGCTCTACTTCAATAGACTCAACAATATCCCCTTTTTAGTTTTTGATACCACCAAACAATTTATCAATTAAATATATGATTCTATCTCTCATCTTTCCTAACCTTATTAATAATAAATACCAATGTGTACTCAGGTTTAGTCACTTAAAAATCATTAAAAACCGTAATGACACTATTTTTTTTCCTTGTAAGATACTAGAATACATTAAGGAATATTATTGAAGAGAAAAGATGATTCAACATTATATTTTTTACCATGTAGAGACTCAATAATAAGATATTTAGAATTGTTAGTAATATTATATCACACCAGTTTGATGTTTTCTTTTTTCCATTTTTTTAGACATTATATGAATATTCTGATACTGTGGTGGTAATTGGTATTTGGGGTTGACTACGAGGTTGAACTAATATTTTTAGTGCTAAATGTCTTGTTGAGGTAGTTATTGGAAGGTGTGTATAATTAAAATATATAAATAATATATTTTATTATATTATATTTTCCCATGACCTAAAATTATCTATTTATTCCTCATTATACCAAAAATCTAGGGAGAAGTGAATAACTATGGTAGAATATGAGTGGATTTCATTTTCATTCTTCATTAAAGAATTGAGATCTATGGAAAATGGGAAAATGGATCATGGTACATATAGATCAAGTGAAAGGATAATATCATCTTCATCATTATAAAATGAATTCTTTAGAAAACATAAATCTTATATCATAGTAAGACATGTCTTTTGTTGGATTATTCCCTTATTATTATTAATCTACTGAAAGTCTATAAAATATATATTTAAATAATTTTCCAAACATCACATGATCCTTCAAAAACTTTTGACCTAATTTATCCAATTAAATCACTTTTTTCTTTTTTTTCCACACTTGTTATACCTGATTTGTGATCATTGTCTAGGAATGCTTGAATAATGGAAATTTTATATTATTTGTTTCATTCATCCCCCACATGTCTTTGGGATCTTTATTATTGTCCAATATGAGCATACTTTGACATTTATAGGCATCCTTGATCATGATAATACTACTGAATTCATGGAAGTTTCAATAATGATGAATAAATTGGTGAATCTAAGATTGATTGTGACCGATCCTGGTTTGGGTGTGGGGTTTTCTAGAAAAAGAATCAGTAGCATAAATAGAATCAATCATACAATAATAGGAGGCGTGATGGGAAGTGTTGTGGTCTTTGGTATGATTTTTTAATTCTAATATCTAGCCATTGGAGGCCGATAATAGATAGATAAAGGTGTTTTTCATTGATCATTATGGTCTAATGAACTAAATTGTTCTACTTGAAATAGATCTACATACATGTGAATGAATGGATATTCATCCTGTAGGAAACCTAACTACATAGTGTTTTATCCAAAATAACACACACTAAGTATTAGCCTAGAACTGAACCTAATGTTTTGGGTTGATTAAAGGTTCATACACCATGTCAGTCGAAACACAAGTCATATGACCCTCCCTTGGTGACCGAGCATTGTGCGTGATCAGGCATGCCTAGGACCTCATCTGATTGTACATTCAATAAACTCTGAGAGTAAAATGGAATTACTAAAAGTACGCATGCATTTCCATGTACTTGAACATGGATAGGTACATTGACATGGTCCAAATTACCCTAGTGTGACCAGGAACACACAGATAGGCCCTGAGTGCACGAGAAACATTGTGTACCACATTTACATGCTACCTAGTAAGACATGGATTCCATAAATTTTCCATATGAGCTCACATATTTGGTAATGAGGTGGGCGTAAATGTATTGTGGAACCCCATATACTCCCCTTACATGTCCCATAAACTTTTATATCTCATATCTCCGTCTTTTAGACTCGTAATTTGGACTCTGAGTAGCCTCTCTTGATTTTTTTCCATGTAGAAAAAGAATTTTTCCTTAATTGGGGAATATAAGATATGATGTGAGTTTTTCTAAGACCGATGCTTATTTAGGAGTGTCTTGAAGAAGGATGTGTTAGGGTAGGATCAATGGATAAATTACAGGTTTGGAACTCTGCTGTTGCACTAGGGAATAGGTCCCTCATATAATATAAATAGATAAATACAATTCTCTCATACACTGGGTGTAAGCCCTTATCTACATAGTGATTTCCCCCATCATCGATCTCTATCAACATGTGGGTCCTCCAAGTGATTTGGGTCTCCCATGACTATAAATCATAGAAAAGAGAAGACATTCCATTGACATAGATTTTGGTGATATCGTGTTTGATGATTTCCATCAATGATAGCCTTAGGGTGCTATAGGTAGAATCATTGACATTGGTTAGGATTTATATGGATATACTCTTTCTATTATTACTATGTTTTTTATGAAAATATATATATCACGGGTTTTATTTTCCTCTTTCTTTGGGTGGGACGAAAAATTTTTTGTATCTCTTTATCGTTCCCTTTACAGATTTAGGGGAATCCTACCAGATATAATATACTCACCCTTATATGGTATTTTCCCACATGTGTCATTCCTTATATGTATTATAGATATATTATACTGGAATATTATGGTTCTTTTGGATATTTCGTTGAATTGATTATGTGTGGTGGTTGATACATGGAGATTATGAGTGGGGATTTGTTAGTTTTCATCTATTCTAGTCATTGTACGAATAAGAATTCATTTCTAATTGGGTTTGTAATTTTCACCTTGTGTTGTGGTTTATACTATCATCCTCTTTTTTATTTCTCTATATTTTAGGGAATCATTTTTTACATTCAATATGTTACTACATTTTATATTCTATTTCACCTTTTCAGGAATATTCTTGGGTGCATGCATATATGTACATTAGGAAAAGGAATCAAATTTCATTTATTCCTTATCATAACATGTTATAGGACCCTAACCTAAGTGAGGTGTTCTTGGGGTTTTGAGGACTCAAACTTCCATCATCTAGGTGGGCCCTGATTGGTCGGCTCGTGAAAGAGATGTATCTGAGCTATTTATTCCATGGGATGATGCTCAACATTTTCCTCATATTAGGATTGTTTGGGACTTCCGGAAATGGTGTTAAAGTGGCATGTTTATGGCATTCAAGATATGGAAGATACTGTAAGTGTGGTTTTTGGTTTATCTATAGACCAATAAATTGAATACTAGATTACAGACTTGGTATAATGATAAACTGGTTACATGGAACAATGGTATATTCATCACATAGGAATGATTCATTCAATAAGACTTATTTAGTGAGTGCCCCAAATATATATTCTCATATAAATGTTGTATATCATGATCACTTGCAGGATTATTCAGAAAATACATATATCATGGATATCAATTCAAGATCATGAAAACCACCTAATGATTGAAGATTCCACACTTTGGGGAAAATCTGATGAGGTTTTTTCTCTTGTTGATTATGTATAAGAACCCCTACCAATCCAACGACAATTATAACCACTAGAGTAGGATGAGTATATGTGTAGGATTATCACACTCTTTGAGTTCAAGGGAAAGAGGATACTGAGGTTCTATGATGAGCGACACTCCTAGCATTGGTGGGTTGGATTTAGTTTTTTGCCTAGTTTGGACCTTGATTGATTAGGCAGTTGCCCCAAAATCAAGTCTTTTCCCTAGGAAAACAAGACACTGGTAGGGTATGGTGACATTGACCCATGATGAGGTGACACACCAGTGGTCTACCTTCTAGAATCTATTTCATGACTAGTATTACCCTTCATTCTTGCACTCATTACGAATCTAGGAACATCATGAACAATCACTACTGGAAATTCAAGATACAGCCACGGGTTAAATCCATGGCTCTAGGTCCTCAAACCATGGCTATAGGTAATCTCCACAAATTGAGAAACCATGGCTATATTTGGCATGGCTATAGGCCTAGACTTAAAGCCATAGTTTTGAACCGTAGCACTTGGTCTACATCCACGGTTCAAACCATAGCTATAGGTATACAACCATGGTTCAAATCATGGTAATAACTCTATAGCCATGGTTTAGAACCATTGCTATACTAGAGGATGGATAAAGTTTATTTCCATGGTTAGAAACCATTGCTATAGACCTTCACCTATGGTTTGTAACCGTAGAAATAGACCTATATCCACGGTTAAAAACCATGGCTATATGGACTGGAAAACCATAAAAAAATACCTCCCTCCCTGCAGCCCCCCCCCCCCACAGTATCCCACCCCTTGCAGACCCCTCCCTCCTGGACACTGGACACCCCCACCCTACATAAACCCCCATGGACAGCCCCCTGGAAATGCCCCCTTCTGGGCCGACCCTAGACACCCCCCCTCCCAGACAGACCCTAGTCACCTCCCCCCAGACACTAGAAACCCCCTCCCCCCAGGCACACCCTGGACACCCCCGGACAGACCACAAACACCACCCAAATAGACCCAAGACACCGCCCAGACCATGGACACCCCCCAGACAGACCCTGGACACCCCCGAGAGAGACCCTGGACACCCCCCAGATAGACCAAGGACACCCTTAGACCCTGGGCACCCCCCAGACCATTGACAGATCCCCCTGGACAGCCCAGACTTCCAATCCAATGGACAGGCACTCCCACCCTCCTGGACAGACCCTGGAACCCCCCACCCCCACCATAACCTGGACACCCCCAGACCCCCCACTCCCTTGGATAGACCCCCCACCCTCCTGGATAGACCCTGAACCCCCCCCCCAACATGGACACCCCCCCAGACCCTGGACAGATCCCCCTGGACACCCCCCAGAACCAGGACACCCCACCCCTTGCACCGACTGCAAGTTACCCCCCACCCCTACCAGTCCCCTACCCTGCTAATTCCCCCTCCCCCTGCCAGTTCCCATCTCCCCCTGCCAGTCCTGGCCCCCTACCAGTCCTGCCCCCTGCCAGTCCTGCCCCCCCCCCCCCCAAACCAGGACACCCCCAGACCCTGGACAGATCCCCTTGGACACCCCCCTCAGAACCTGAACACCCCACCCCTTGCACCCCCTGCCAGTTACCCCTTCCCTCTACCAGTCCCCCCTACCTGTCCCATCCCCCTGCTAATTCTCTTCTTCCCCCTGCCTGTTTCCCCCTTCCCCTGCCAGTCCTGACTCCTCGCCCCAATCCTGGACACCCCCCAGACCCCCTGGACAGACCCCCCTAGATAAACCCTAGACAGACCCCCCAGGACAGACCCCCCAGACCTTGGACACCCCCTCAGAACCTGGACACCCCCAAAACCTGGACACCCCTCCCCTTGCACCCCCTATCCAGTTACCCCCCCTCCCCTACCAGTCCCCCCCCTACTATTTTCCCCCTCCACCTGCTAGTTCCCCCTCCCCCTGCCATTCCTGACACCCCCCGAAACCTAGACACCCCCCAATTGAAAATGACTGGCAAGAAATAAGAAGAAACAAAAAAGACAAAACTCACACAGTGGACATACCTGAATCCTCCAAAAAAACCTAAAATCTTTGTGAAAAAATCACACAGCCTGACACACATAAGGGATGATTCGGGTAAAGCTTGGGCAGATGTAGTTGAAGAGGAAGAAAACTCCACGAAGGAAAAAACTCTTACAGAAGAGACCTAGAATCTGGTTCTAGAAAACTGTTAGACTCTCCAATAATGAGAATTATAAATAAAAAGTCAGTACTTGTCCATCCGAGCAGGTACCCAACTCTAACCTCACCAAAATTGCTGAACCCACACTAGGTTGGAGGGATACAATATCCATACCTTTTCACATAAAAGGAAATGATTATATCTTAAGCACTGCAACTAAGCACAATTTTTATCATTTTCTACAATCTATGGTTGAACCCAGCTGCTCAGATATGATTTCTGGACAAAACCAAAAACCATCCCTACAGACTTCTACTGCTACTCAAGAGAGAATAAATGGGACCAGCAATTAGAAAAATGGCTTAGGTTTCCTTCCCTTTGTTCAAACAATGACACAATCAAATATCGCCAGGTTTAATTCTAGTACTAAAGCCATAGAATCTTTTAAATCTATAAATCAGAACACACCTGCGGTGAATGTTCTTCTACAAATGCAGGATAATAGTGACTCCAGTGATCATAATAAGTGTCCCACAGATTCTTTGGACACTGTCCAGGCACCCTATGTAATAGTTACTTCTGCTGTGGAAGTGATTCCAGGTATGCTGATCCCACTTTTCCTCATTTAGCTACTCAATATGTTGGAAAATACTCTTCTAATCCGTTGATTCCATATAATTTGACCACTATGGAATCAACTCTAAATACTTCTCACCATAATCACATTAAATCTGTCAACAGTCCTAATGGGATAGAGACCACTGGTTGTCCTATAAATTCCCGGAGTCCTAATATTAGTCCAATGTCTGTTCAGGCTAAGAAACAAACCAAACATACTATCACTGATAAATAAGATGCCATAACACCAGAACCTATAAAACATACAAAATCACTCCCTCGGTATAGGACCTCTTGCTAATGCAGGCACCTCTTGAATCCATCGGGAAGAGGCACCTTACATCAGTTCTGGAGGATTTCAAATAGCAGGATATAGATTCTACAAAGGACCCAGGTACTCCTACTCCTCATTCAATTAATTTACCTTTTGATGGTGTTCAATATGTAGATAATAAGAACTGTTCTGAACAGCCTGGAATTCTGTTAAATAACCAAAACACCACTTCTTTGATGATATGTAATACAAACAGAACAGACTCAATTATGAATTCTTCAAGAAATGATACTACAAAGAAAAACCCTGTCACTACAAACAATGAACAAGAACAGACCACTAACAATAACAATTCTCAAAACATTATAAGGTATTCTAGAAATAAAGGCTCTGGAAAGAAGAAAAAAGGGAGTTATAACTCCAAAAACAGGTTTATATGAAGATTCATTTTTGGAATTGTTAGGGTATTTCCAACTCTAACACGTTCAATGTTCTAAAAAGAATTGTTAACACTCACCATCCCATGTTATTTGAAATTACTGAACCAAAAATTTCCTATTCTCCTAAATACTCTCACTTATTTCAACACATATATATCTTTACTGGCGCAATCTCAAATACCTACAATGCTTAATCTCTATGGATTTTTCTACACTCTTCCTTAAAAAATTTTAGCACCTTTAATGTCTCTTATCAAATATTTACTTTCAATTTTAATACTGATGGAATGCACCTCTTCTGCTCTTTTGTCTATGCAAAAAAAAATAGATACCAAGAAAGGATAACTCTTTGTAATGACCTTTCTTACCTAAGCACTAATATTAATGACCCTTGGTTTATTCATGGAGACTTCAATGCCATTCTAAACTCAAGTGAGAAAATTGGACCTTCTCATGCCTCTATTTCCATGAGGGAATTTAATGCCTTGATTGATAAAAACAATCTCATTGAAATTAATCTCACTGGTGTGAAATAAATTTGGTAAAGAAAACAGTACAATAGATAGGTCGCTTCCAAATTATATTGAGCCTTCATGATTGTACATGATTTACAAAGTGTTTAAGAGTGCCCTTTTTTCTCGAAATCATGAGAGTGTGGATGGTCCTGATGGGTTCACAAATTAATTATTTATGTTCTACTAGGACATAGTTTGTGATGACCTCCTTAACACTATGAAGGAGTTCTTTAACCTTGCCTCAATGCCCTAAGGAATCATCTCCAATTTTATTACCCCGATCCCAAAGAAGGAAAATGATTTGGATGTAAATTATTTAAGACCTATTGCTATTGGGAATAGCTTTCCAAAAATCGTTAGAAAAATTATTGCTGGTGGGGATATTTTATAGGTGGTAGAGGGATGGAACTGGTGGTTGGGGCTGTTTTGCAGGTGGTAGAGGGCAGGCATTATTGTTTTGCAGAAGGCTGGGGGGTGGTGGCTAGTGTGGTGGCTGGTGCGGGATGGATTGCAGGTGGCCGAGGGCTGGTACGGGCTCGAATGCAGGTGGAAGGGGGCTGGAATGCTGGTGGAAGAGGGTTGGTTATAGGTGATGGGGGGATGGTGTGGGCTTCTTTGAAGGTGGTAAGGGGCTGTTGCGGGCCGGAAGGCTGGTGGTAGTGGGATGAAATGAAGGTGGAAGGGGACTGGTGTGTGCTGGATGTGGCTAGAGCAGGGCCAAATCCTGACATTACCATGGCGTCACCACAGCGTGACCACAGCGTGACCATGTCATGCTGGCCCGGTCCAGTGACATCTGCGGGGCAGCATCATCCAGCCAGAAGCGAAGGGAGTGGGAGGAGGCGAGGAAACATTCTGGTCGTTGCCCCTCTAGTAGAAATTGTGATTATTCAGTCTCAACATTGATCAGAAGACTCATGGAATACTATCACTGCGAACTTCCACGGGGTGTCGTCATGGAGCAGGGCCAAATCACGGCATTACCGCGGCGTGACCGCGACCTGAAAGTGGCGTGACCGCGACATGACCGCAGCATGACCGCAGCGTGTTAGCGCGGTCTAGCGACATTAGCGGGGTGACATCTTTTGGCCAGGAGCGTAGGGAGTGGGAGGAGGCAGTGCAATATTCCGATCGTCGCCCCACCAGCAGAAATTGTGACAACTCAGTCTGAACATTGATTACAAGACTCATGGAATATTATCACTGCGAACTATCGTGCGTTTTCATCCTAGAGCAGGGCCAAATAACGGCGTGACCGCGACGTGACCACGGAGTGACCGCGGCGTGACCGCTGTGTGACAGCGTCGTGGCCGCGGCGTGACCGCGGTGTGACCGCGGCCTGATCGCAGCAGGACGGGGACGTGACCGCAACATGTTGTCCCGGTCCAGCGACATATGTAGGGCATCATCATCCGGACATGAGCTAAGGGAGCGAGAGGAGGACGGGAAACATTCTGGCCATCGCCCCACCGGCAGAAATTGTGATTAGTCGGTCTCAACATTAATCACAAGAATGATGGAATACTATCACTATGAACTGCCGCATGATGTCATCCGGAAGCAGGGCCAAATCATGGAATTACCGCGGTGTGACCGCGACATGACCGCAGCATGTTGACCTTATCCAGTGACATTCGTGGGGTTGCATCCTACGGCCAGGAGTGAAGGGAGCAGGAGGAGGCAGGGAAACATTCCGATCATCGCCCCGCCGACAGAAATTGTGATTTGTGTATCTCAACATTGATCACAAGAATCATGGAATACTATCACTATGAACTGCCGCGGGGTGTCATCCTGGAACATGGACAAATCACGGTGTGACTGCGGCGTGAACACGACATGTTGGCCCAGTACAACGACATCCACAAGGCAACATCTACTGGCCTGGAGCGAAGGGACCGGGAGGAGGCGACACAACATTCTGACTATCACCCTGCCAATAGATGATAGAACAGATCAACTATTTAATATTCTATAACAAGGGATATCCAGAGAAGTTTGTAGTGAGTGGCACAATGACACAACATCTAAAGGGAATCAAAACGATTGAAATGAATCATACATCATATAGAAACCATTTAAAAATTCTTTCACTTTGACTAAACAAGGAAATTTTATTTATAATATTCAAAGCGTGAAAAGGAAAGTGTCATGGTCAAGGAATATGCATACTCAAACAATTTCATTTGAGTTAAATGAGTATGATAAGCCAATTTATATTATTCAAAGAAAAAAAACTAACTTTCCACAAAACAAACACTGACAAGAGGCATATGAAAGACTCAAACCAAATCTAAACATGATACAAATAACTATCACTACTCTTTGGTTTAGAAGAAAACGCACCTCCGATGGAGGGGTTTTATTATAAAATCATGGAATTGCTTTATCCCACAATTAATTTATTTATATTTAATATTTACTCTAAAACTCATTCAGCACAAATCAAATGCAATAATTTAAGCAACTAGATCAACATAACTATCACTGTGAGTTTTTGCAAACAACATACCTCCATTGGAGGGGTTTTATTATAAAAACACGACTTTATTTATCAAGTGAAACAATTATATTAAAGAACATTTATTCAAGATATGCAATTCAATATAATTAAGATTAATTAAGAATGAAGCTAAATTCAATTTAAAGCATTATTGAATTAAAGAGACTGGAAGAGGCATCCTAAATTAAGGTGGAACCAAACCATTCACTTCACATCTGGGAGATTTCTAACTAAAAGTTTCAGCTCCCCCACAGGGTATACACACCTTCACAAACATTCAAGGACACCTATCCCCTATGAACAGACCCGCATGGCCATGAGCATGTGCAAGGGGATCCTTGCACAAATGCTTATATGCATATACCAATCTCCACTCACCTGCGTATGCATTTATATATATATACATTGGTACATATCATATTTAATACATGTAAATGAAACTATTAACTGAAAAAAATGACTCACTTCTTGAAAATATACCATTGCTCCAGGCATCCATGACGTTGTATTTCTCCAAAATCATCTGTCACTCCATCATGTCTCCTTGTAAACAGGATCAATACCCTGCACGAATATTGATTATACTGAATATATTGAAAACATAAATGTGTGGTACAAACTATTGCAATAAAGTGTTAAAAAAATTACAAATTAGTGCACAATGTGCATGTAGTCCAGCCAAATAAGTGCAGTTTATGGGTTAATTAGAGGGAATGTCTCTATGTAAACATGTTATAGTCTCAGTCACCAATGATCTTTGAATCATCACTATAGCTGTCATAGCATCTATCCCATATTGGGTGTCTACAGACCTGTGTTAAATATGGGTTGAGAAGGAATCTAATTAACAAATTCACCAATTAGCAATAGATTTATCTCAGCTCCTATGAAATTTGATGGACAATTTGATTTGGATAATTACAGTTATAATGAAATCAAATATGTGTAGAATCGAAGTGTCTTTGACTACATGAGTAGTTGCAACTACAATCTGCTTCAAAATTTCCAGATCCGTACATAGAGAGAAGTAGGAACACATTATTGTTGGTTAAACACATATAGAACCTCTATTTCCCTATAGTAAAATCAAACTAAAATAGAATGCAGGTGAGAAGATTGCCACCCCCAATATGATTCTTTATTATATGGAGACAAGAAAGTGAATCCACTAGTACCCATATGTCCAAATTGAAATATACAATAAGAAAAGGAAGGGACAAAACTATATTGATATGTACTAGTACCTTGCCTGTGCATACGCACGACGCTATAATTCAAATCTAATTTTCAAAAATGTATTATGAGTTTGAGTAGTTAATAATGAGTATTAGTTAAAAATATGTTAAATTTATAGATTTAGTTATGGATAATAATGAAAATAAATAATGAATAACAACATCTATCGTAAATTATAAATGAATATGAATGAAAATAAAAAAAACATGATGTAAAATGATACATAAAAGATAAAATTCTGTACATCATTTTTATCAGTATAAAGGATAATATTAGGGCTTATATGTGTTGTAAGAGGTTTTATGTTTACTATAACAATATTAGAGTTAAATGTGGAAGTATAAATTCAATATATAATATGAACTTAACAGAGTCAATAATGTTTTCCTATTACCGTGAAATTGAAGCATCACATTTCAATCAATATAGTCAGTTTTTTTTGTTTATTTTTTCCTTCAAAACGGGGATACACGTCATTAAAATGACTTGTTTTCCTAGTGTCTCTAGTGTTTTTAACATTTAGTTAGACCGCGTCATCAACATCAAACTCACTCAACATATTTTTCTACAGCAAAAAATAACTTCAACGAATAAGTAGAAAAATATGTTAACCAATGTAATCAGTAAAGCATAAATATGATATTTACCACTATGAATTGAGGAAAAATTCAGTTTTTCTATGATATAGTAAATGTAAATGAAAGTGAAAAAACAATCAGAAATGTCCACTCCAATGATGTAATGAATATAAAAGACACTGAAGATAAATATCTTAGTACCTTAGTAGAGATAAAGTTTGTAGTTGTTATAACAAATCCTATGCCATTGATGTAGTAGGCTCCTAAACATCTAGTGCAACTGAGATATTATAAAACGACCCTATGTTAGAGTTACAAAACTAATATTACCCAATAAATGAAAGATAATAAATATTAGCAGTTTTTTAGACCTATGAAGGAGAATTACAAACATGAAACCACATAATGTTGCATGGTTAAAAAATCTTGGTATATCTACGTATATTGAAAAGATACAAAAAAGGAGACATATTGAATGTTATAACAAAGACATACTGAAACTGCATATTAATGTTATGGAACCATAACATAAATATATGTATGACATTACATTTTGTACATTAATTACAATTAAACAATACCATTCAAGAGACAGTAAAAAATAAATAAAGAATGAAACCAATTAGATCTATAAGACAATCGTTGTTTTAACCGAATGAATGAAGATACTATAGTGAAAAGAAATAGAAAAACCCTAGACAGTGAAGGACCCAATGACGGTTGTATTCCTCTCAAAATATCCATTTTTATATGTATGAATGTTTTCATCTAACGCCAAATTTATAAACCCTTAGTAGACTTTTAGACAATATATTAATAAGTAGTGTGTTGTGACATGGTTGCGTACACACCCGTGAACTTCCACATAACTAGAGATACTGATATCATTGTCTATAATGTTGCAAAAAGGATGGTCCATAACTAACTTAACTACATGATTGTTATTCTATGTTAGCTCAAATATTGTTCCAAGTTGAAGGGGGTGTTAGTTGTGATGACATGCATATTGTTATACTCATTTTTACTACAAAAGAAGAAGAAATAATGCTTGTCACATGGTTGAAAACACGATCGGGAATATTAGAGGGACACCGAGAGTCGCCGGTTTCCACGTTTTTTGAGGGTGGATATCTTTTAATGGATGATGTGAAATCATAGGTGGGTGAAACATATAGATAAGTCCCCCAACATTAGTCTATATAGTTGAAGTTGATTTCATAGGGGTTTTGAACCCGTGCCTCTCATCAAACATCTAGTATGGACAACTAGTGGGATGGTCACCCATATGGTTCATCATCAAACCTCAATGGGGGTTTTATTCCATTCACTCCCCTAAAGAATTTCCATCTTTCCCTTTTATCTCCATTGGCCCCTTGGTCCTTTCGTAAATCAATGGGGTGTGTATTGTGATTTCCCTCCTAGAGTTCAATGAATCTTTGGATCTCATTAACCTCTTTCCAGTGGATCACATTGTCCATAATCAATATTTTTTGGTTTCCTTTGATAAAATGGTTAATATATTTTGGGGTTTCACTAATTGTGTGATTGTTGGGTTGCTGACCTCAAGGCACATGATGCTACACTTTGCAGATGCAGACAGTCTGGATTTCACAGTCGAAAGCCTATTGTCACATTGATGTAGGATACTTCCCCCTATTAAGATGGATATATAAGTTTTATATGAGGTGAGACCCCTCTATTTAAGCCATATAGGTTTACGTTCTAGGTTTTCCTCTCCCTTTTCAGAGTACAACTATTTTAAAATTTTTAGGAAAGCCCGTGGGTCTGTTTTTTTATAAATTGACAGTATATCTTTTTCAGCGTGCAAGGATGAATTTGTAGTAACTGGTTTTTGCATCGGTTCTAAAAATAAAAAAGGAATACTTGTGCTGGTATATAAGTTTTATATGAGGTGAGACCCCTCTATTTAACAGATCTAGGTTTCCATTATAGGTTTTCCTCTCCCTTTTCAGAGTCCAACTATTATAAAATTTATTGGAAATCTTGTGGGTTTGTTTTTTTATAAATTGACAGTATATCTTAATCATGGAATCATTCAGTTGCCCCAAAAATCTATGTCGAATAGGATATATCAAATCAACTTGTTGAAACAGTTTTCTTATGTTAGGAGTAGATCCACTGTGCATGTTTATAGGTAATTCAGATCCACCACATCAACCTCCAGTTGTTTGAGGGATGATAGAGTTTTTATATTTCAGGAGGAAACTATCAAAATGGGATTGTGAGTCTTGGTTGCATCGAGGTAGTTCATGAAGGATAATCTACCTATGGTATATATTCTAAGATTTAAGAGACTGATGAAAAAACCAGTTACTACAACATGTTTGTTGTGACATGGCTGCAAACAACTTCATTAAAAAAAGTACTACTAATCAAAATTTAAACTGATTTTTCACTTTTAAAATACAAAATCAAAACAAAATACATGTCAATATGTGGATAAATAGAGAAGAAAACTCCATGTTAAACTAAAAAATGATCATCATCATCCAGTGAATAGAACTAAGGTGGGTTCGATCAATCATTGGCAATTCTAATTGAGGATCTGTATCGAGAAGCGATAAAACAAACAAATCAAGAGGGAAAAATACATCCATGTATACAGTAAATAAATCCTAGAGAATTTTGATAATTTTAATCATTGTGATGAATAATATTATAATAAATAGTAAATCATAATTGAGAAATAGTCGAACTAAATACCTTTTATACAATTCTCCCCGCCCAACCATTTTGTAAGGCACATTTCAATAGTGTTGTCAACATTATTTCTAATGATGCTTGTCCTGAAAGCATAAATCACATTAATGAAATGATAACTACACCATGTGATCATTATTTACAAGAGTATAAATGTAAATTTTAATCTAGAAAATAAGATGATATAGAAATTTCACCTTTTTCAATGCCATTGATGTTGGAAGATGAAGAACAATCACCTAAACTGTATAATTAAACCAGAAAATTATAGATTTTATAAATGAAATAAATTAAAATCGAATTGGAAAATATAAAATATTAAATGAATATAAAATAATTTTAACAATTTTAATGATTGAAATGGATAAAATTACAATAAATAGTAATTGATAATTGATAAATAGTCTAACTACACACCTTTTATAAAATTCACCCCACCCAACACTTTTATAAGGCACATTGAAATGTCGTTGTCAATACTATTTGTAATGATGCTTGACCTGAAAGCATAAATCACATTAATGAAATGATAACAATATCATGTATTCATTAATTACAAGAGTAGACATATTAATTTTAATCTTGCAAATAATATGATATCGCAATTTTACCCTTTTCAATGACATTGATGGTGGAAGATGAATCAGCATCACCAAAACTGGTGATTTCACCCATACATTGAAAACATTAAACAACCAAACATGAAACTACATTATATTATGAAAATGTGAGTCTGGGGTTAAATTTCATATTTGAGGATGTAGTTGAGTAAAAAAGAAAACTTGTCATGATGTAAAAAATGTTGTGGTAAAACCATACCTTTGGAGACGGTGTATAAGTGGACACCGTTATAGAGGGCGTGGAGCGGCAGATCGAACGAAAGACGATTTACCATAAAAAGATGTATATTTCACATGTCAGAGGAGGGTGTGGAGCAGCAGTAAAAATCCAGTGGGTGTCGTAGCACGTCCTGACGAAAATTGTGAGTCGGAAATACTAAATTAGGGCATGGAGTATACGGAAGTTAAAAATTGCAGTTGGTACTGTAAAAAGACCCGATGGAAATTGTGATGGAAAAAATGGTATAAAATAACAATTACCTCCTGAATTTTATATTCATGTCAATCCCGATTGCAAGTCATGGGAGGAAATCAATTGCATCAGCTATGTTTTCTTGGTGGTTCACTGCTATGGCATGCATCCCAATCTTGCACACCAATACAAGTCATCAAACTCAATATATGATCAGTGAAACTAATAGAGGGGATGCCTCAAGCAGAAAATGGAAAATTGGAATACATACCATCAGAGGTGTGCCGAAGGAGATAGAGGGGCCGCCTCATAGTAGTGTCATCGAGTAGGTACGATGGTCGCATAAGAGGAGGATATAATTCAATATAATAAAAATAATACTTAACTACTATATAAACAATATATAAAAACAGCTAGAAACACCAAATTACAATTCAGTATTAAAATAATAAAACCTCATTTCAGAAATAAAATTACACATATTAACTTTCCAAAAATACAATTCACATCAGTAGTGAGTCTCAATATTAGTATCATCAGATTCATGATAACCATCATCCACAACTCCTACAGAAACACCATAAACACCTCTCACCCCACCAGCATCATCATCAACATCAGCATCGGTACCAGCACCGACACTGGGACCAGCTCCGGCTACATCTCCAACTCTGGCTCCGGCTCCTGCTATAGCTCCGGCTCTAGCTATAGCTTCGCCTCGACCAGCATAACTCATCGACATCAAACATGCATCAAATGCTATAGCAGCTTCTGCTATAAGTGTAGAAGAAATGGCAGACATAACTTTCATCGTATTTTCAAATATTTCCTTTTCTGCTTTTTGAGTTGCATCTTTGATTGTATAATTCATCTTTTTCACTATGACCAAACCAGAACCGGTACTCGAAGAAATTTTGTCAGTAGATTAGTATCAAGATGGTACAATCTTCTTCCCAGGTCGACAACGCACTCTACCCTGATGCTCATCTCTTAATACATGATGTAGATGATTGTTCATGCCCAAATTTTCAAGATCTTTTTCTGCTAATGTCTCCAAAGAATTCAATCGATTGATATATAACATAAATTAAAATGATAAAATAATATAAGGAATTAAATTCAGTCAAAATAAAAGAAATTAAAATATACTTACAATCTGCTTCTCAGTTTCAGTATTCGACATAGTACCATCTTTCATTTTTCTGTTTATACCAAACAAAGTAGATCGAGGAACACGACCCTCGATATTTCTTTTTTTTTCTACAAAAAAACAAATAAATAAATCAGAATTGGTAGTCAAAAAAATTACAATAAACGAAGATAAATATTTTTAATATTAAATTATCTGTGTTTGCTCAAGATCTGGGATTGAAGTGTGTCCATGAGTATAAACATGTTTCATTCCACTCTTATTTATTTTATTTCTATCTAATTTCTCCTATAAAAAATAATTATATAATTTCATTAACATAAGTAAAACTCATTTTCAAATAAATAAATGAATATATATATATATATAAATTTAAAATAAACCATAAACTCTTGACTCTTATAATACCCGATCATCTCATTGTATTGTGATATTGGGCAATCATGATTCACTGGTACTTCTTCAAGATCAATGCCAACTCTCTCTTTCCAACCAAGATATAAGTTATACTTGTACACTTTCCACATTTCACCTAAATCCATTAACCTTGCAGCCTTGGCATTTTGTCCATCAGGAAAATTATATCAGAGCTACAATGGACAAAATATTTGTTAATAAAATATTAAAAATTAATATATATAAAAGGTGATTAACATTACTTACCCAGATCTCTGCCCAGGCATTGTCCTTTATTTGTTCTCCAACTTCCCTCTAACTTATTGGTTGAACCGTAATGATATTTTTGTGTCTAGAAAGTGTTCCCATAATGCTTTTACATTATTTAACATTTTTTAATTATAGCTTTGTCCTCATTATAATCAACCATGATTTGCGTGAGTCGATTCCAAACCTCTCGAATTTTTGTGTGGCCTCGTCATCTGGTGGAGACTAGATCTAATCATGAAAAATGTAAAAAAGGATAATAATAATATGAATTTATCATTAATCACTAACAGTATTTTTTAAACATATACCGGTATATGGGGGATTTGTTGACCCCTGATGTGTAGCGTCTAGAGGGGGAGTAGCCTCTGTGGTAGGTGGGATATCTGTAATAGGAGTACTCTGTACAGTATATGGATTACCCTGTACAGATGAGGGTGGATATGGATATGGATATGGCGGTGGGATAAATGGTGGCGCAGTGCCCTGTACAGTTGATTGTGGGAATGGAAAATAAGGAGGGATGGGCGTCTGAGAACTACCATCTGATGTCGGTGCGGGTAAAAAGGGATATGGATAATGTGGGTATGGATAATATAGAGGTGGCATAATGGGAGGATGACCTTTTGGTGACTCAAGTGGCATGGTAATAGGCTGAACTGTATAATCAATACCCCCTTCCATACTATCATCTTTTGTAGTATAATTCAACCATATCTTCGACTAAGTAGCCTAAAATAACATAGATGATAAAATTAAATGAATGATAACAAGATAAATAATATGAAAAACACAATATTAAAACATAAATGGAACTTACTATGTTGGCCGGATGAGGTATATGTTGTTCATTTCTTCGTATTCTTCTATTTCTTCTAATATCATCATATTCAGACATTTTGACCTATAAATTTAAAATAATATTCTCAAATAAATATAAATAATGCAAAATGTCAAATAATACAATATTATCATAAAACAATGAGATACATTTTCAATGTGATATTTATATTGATAAAATATACTAGTTAATTTTATATCATGTGTGGAGGTTTAAAAAAACACATACAATATCATGATAAGGCATATTCCTTGGTCAATATCCTATGTGGTCAGGAAATGTCGAGCTCTCTTTTGGAACAACATCCAAGTGACTCACACATGGTGCGAGGGGAATAAGGTCATGGATTACATGGATTCCTTAGCTGACCATAGCTTCATCACCACTAGACTTATCTCCATTAACTATTTGGAACCTGAAGGTTTCTACTTGATCAGAGGTGATGCCCTTGGTGTGCACTATTTTAGACTTCCTTATTCCTGGGGTTGCTTTGTTGGCCCTTTCTTCTTTGAATAAAAATTTGACTTGGATGGATGGTGTGTTCTGTGACAATTTCTGGTTCAAAATCTGTTCTATCAATTGAGTAATGTGTGTCATCAAATGAAACATTCGAATAAATACTGACATGTTCATCCACAACATCATTATCATCCATGTCTTCGTTAAAAATATGTCTGGGAATGACATCAACAATAACACAAAATTGTTGTTATAACAGGTCAGTTACATAAAACACATGTCTAGCCTATGACACAAGAATATAAGGTTCATCTATGTGATCCCGGAGATTCATATCAATCAATCTAAATCCATAGTTATCAATATTCATTCCTTGTCGTGTCATTGAATCAAACCACTTACATTTCATCATTGAGACGTGACCATGTGCATAGTAATCTAATAAAATGATTCTTTCAACAACACCATAATATTATATATTTTTTGACCGAGGTTGCCTATCTGATACACTTTCATAACAATATGTTGTGGCGCTTATCGTCACACCATCATGTTGTGTTTCCATTTTTTTTCACAGCTATTTATAACAAATTTAAATCCATTTAACCCCATTGCTTTACAATCACGTACCACATCATTTGGACCAAAGGATAACACTCTTAATTCATCTAATACTTCATTCATTTGTAGAGTTAAAACCTAAAAGATACCAACATTTAATATTAAACAGAGACATGTGATTATGTTATAAGAAGAAAAAAATATATTACCTTTGACTTTAACCAAGTAGAAAATTCTTTGCTATGCGGCAGTTCCTTCCTCTTAATAGATAGAGAGAGATGTCTCTTTTTTATAATTTGTAAATGTTCTCTTCAAATATGAAATAATTAAAATTTCATAAGATATGAAGAAGTAACATAATGAAAAAAATGCATATTTATTAGTTTACTTACTTGGTATAATCATCAATCACACCACAGTTGAATAATACTCTACGATGAGCCATTTCCCACTCTTCCCTACTTAAAGTACACAACGATTATGATCCAGATATCCCCCTGTTTTTTGGGAAGTGAAGGAAATGCAGGCTCAATGGGATCATATTGCTCATTTTCAGTTCTCATTAGTAGATTAGACCTCGTGGTGATGTTAGCCAGGTACGATGAACAGAAATCCATGCATTATTGTGCTAAATAACATTTCACAATAGAGACTTCGGGGTGATATTTATTTCTCGCATAATATTTCAATGTAAACATCATTATTTCTATAGGATACATTCACTGACTCGAAATAGTACTAACAAAAAGTACTTCTATTTGAAGATGCACAATCCGATATAACATAAATGTGAAAAATTATTGTTGGGATATTTTCTCCAAGTTGCATAGAATAATCAGTGCATATCTATGCAATTTATGAACAACACTTCTACTCAGTATTTTGGCACAAAGGTCTCGATAAAAATGACATAACTTAATCACAACAACTCTAACATTATGTGAAAGTAAATTTCAAATGGGAATAGGAATAAAATCATGTAACATGACACGGTAATCATGGGTTTTAAGAGATTTTAGTTTCACATATTCTGTATTCACCATTTTTGAAATATTACTTGAATAACCATATGGAACCCTCAAACATTCCAAGACCTGAAGAAAATGTTTCCTCTCCACATTTGTAATCGAATAATAGGCTATAGGGACTTTACACTTATTTTAGGAAATTAACTCAGGATGAAGTTTTACACTTATACCCCAAACCATCAAATCAAGATGAAACCAGAAATCATATTTTGTTTTGACTTTAACATTTAAAATAATAGCAATTAACATCTCACAAATGTTTTTCTCGATATACATTACATCCAAAAAATGACGCAATAAATTCTATGACCAATATGGCAACTCAAAGAATATGAATTTCTTTCTCCAATTGTTATTGGAATTCGAATTAACATGTTTTCAATTTCTAATATATGATTGACATTTTCCAAGAAAATAATTCAAATCAACATGTTATTTAACAATATCATTACCTGACATTCATTGAGGTTTCTCATCTGTCTTGACGACATTATCGAACTGTCTTCAATTTTTTCGTGTATGGATGATCCATCAGTAGAAATCGTCGATGCCCTATGAAGCTGAATGTTTGTCAAAACATTAATATTTGGAAACGTGTAATTTTCATACAAATAGGGTAGGATAATTACCCTTTCTTACTCCAACCAAAAATAATTCCGTAGGGAGGTAAATCAATTATCATTCATAATAAAGATGCAGGAAACATGAAGTACTCCTTCCTGAATGCATCGTACGCCAGTGCACCAACAATACAAAGCTCCTTTAACTCCACTATTAATGGCTTCATGTATATATCAATATCATTTGCAGGATCCCTAGCTCCAGATATCAATATACTCATGATAGAAAATTTCTTCTTCATACACATCAATGAAGGAAAGTAATAAATGTGAATCAAAACAGGCCAAGTACTGTGTGTAGTATGCATTTGGTGAAATGGGTTGAAACCATCACAGGATAATCCCAATCTAACATTTCGTGGGTCAGCTGTAAAATTAGGATGTAACCTATCAAATTTCTTCAATGCAAACCCATTTTTAGGATGCACTATTTCATCATTATCTTTATTTCTTTAATCTTCAATACATCTTATATCCTTTGCCATTTTTTCTGACATAAAATGTCTTTGAAGCCTAGGAATTAAAGGGAAGTGACACATCACATTCTCTAGTATGCTGGATTGTGTTCCATCTTTATTAGTCTTCCTCCTTGATGTGCCACACTGTTTGCACTGACATAACTCTTCATTTTCCTTCCATAACAGACAACAATATTTGGGGAAATAATGACTATTAATAGATGAAAATCCAAATTTGTCAACCAACTTGGATTCCATGTAATTATTTTCTGGAATACATGAATCATCATGCAGTAAATCCTTAATACATTTAAGGAGATAGTCGACCGTCGTATTAATAAATCCATACATTACTTTTCCATGATATAATCACATTAAAAACTCATATTTGCTCATTTTTTTCACATGCTTGATATACTGTAGTATTTGCATCTTCCATCAGCTTTCTAACACTCTCAATGTCATCATCCTAATTAATAGATGAAAACTATGTTCCAGTATTCATTTCCCCTTGCACTGGTCTACATGATGAGGTAGCTTCAGAAAAAAGGAAATCGATCAGAAATACGATTTTTCATACCAATCCTTTCTATTGAATTGATTTCATTCACCACTTGCTCTTTTTCTCCATTGTGATACCACACGTGACAATTTTTTTGGTAACTTTGTTTAGTGATATGATAACTAACTTCCTTGTGAGTTAACCATGGTCTTCCAACACAATCAAAACACAGGCATCGAATCAATCTGCCATCTAAATCATTAGAGAATGCAAAGTCCAAGAAATGTCGTAACTCCTTCTAAAATTCATCAGTGATCTGATTAAAGTTGTACATCCAGTATTTATCCATTCTGAGGAATATAAACATAAATTAAATATATAATCAAGAAAATGTCTTAACATTATATATATTTTTTTCATTAGATAATAAGTAACTATCAATAACATGTCAATACAAAAATCATTACAAATATTATGGTTAAGAGAATTCATAAATGTTTCAAATTATAAAAATTCATGAATAGTCGCACCTTTCTATGACCACATAAAATTATTTTGGTGTACCTCCAACACCAAAAATTAAAACCTAGATGTTTGAATAATGGAATATTATGTTTTTTTATAGAATTATATGATGGGAACCCCCATCCCCCTCCCTCTTAGATGCCCCCACACCGGACACACCCCCTTCCCTCCAAGGCAGCCTCCCGACCCCCTTGGACTGCCCCCTACCCCTGCACCCCCACACCCATTTCCCCCCTCCCTGCCCCCTAAACACTGCTCCCCCAGACCCCTTCACCCACATTAAGACATCCCCCCTTCACCTTGCACCCCATTCCCCTCATTGTCAAGCAGGTTTTCCATATCCTTTAAAAAGGTTAATGGCCTACAAGCCTTCCTCATTCTTTGAGGAGAGTTATAGAATTTGGTATTTCCATCACCGTCAGTGAACCATTTAAATTTAAATGCTTGTTTTCTCATATTTTCGTTGAATGGAGCAATGAGTTCTGTTTGACTATAGTTTTTAGTTCTTAAGTAGGATTAGTGATGAGGTCGGAGCCGGTGTTTTTGTTTTGCAGATCATTAAGGACTTTCTCAAGAATCATGATGTCATTGTTAACTTGTTTGGCTTTAGAGCTGCACCATGTTGTTAGAGTCTATTTGAGATGTTTCAATTTGAGTTTTTAGGAAAATGCATCATTTTTATGAGACATTGAAGACCAATACTTCTATATGATATGGGTGAAATCATCATCAAATAACCACACATTTTTAAATATAAAAGGAAATCGTGATTTTATTACATTAAAGGAGACATTGACCAAGATGGTATGATGATCAAAACATAGCTTTTGAAGAGTGGTGCTGGAGATAGTGTCCCACAAATCTATAGTAGGGACATTCATGAAGTCTCTACTCAATTTGGAGGAAACCATTTTGTTGTAATGTCTTCTATACCAAGTGTATTTTACATCAGTGAGATTAGTTTTACTGATATTAGTGTCTCCAATCGAGGATTTAAATTATTTCATTGAAATTGAGGCATGAGAAGGTCCAATTTTATCACAAGAGTTAAGAATGGAATTAATGTCTCCAATTAGAAACCAGGGGTAGTTATGTTAGTGCATAGGTATGAGAGATCATTCCAAATAGTTCTTCTTTCTTGGAATCTATTTTTAGAATTGACAAAGGAGCATAAAGTATGTGTGACATAAATGTTAAAGTTGCAAGTAAATATCTGGATAGAGATATTGAAAACACTAACATTGTTTAAATAATAGTTTGAAAAAATATATAAAGAATCAGCATTGAGTGTATTATTGATTTCACCAGTAAAAACATAATTATGTTGGCATAAATGTGATTATACAGAGGAAAAAAAATTAGGATTAGCGATGGAAAATAACATAGGATGACGGTCTTTTTAAAATAATGAACATGTCATAGTTAGTGATACCCGGACAATTCCAAAAGGGGATCATCATTTAATCCTGAATTTGGAGTTAGAACACCCTTTTCTCTTTATTCTAGAGCCTCTTTTCTAGTAGTCCTTCTATCCTCTATGTTATTTTTAGTGGAATGTTCTTGTTCATTCATAGATGTGACTAGAATATTCATTGTATGTTTCCTAATTGGATCATTCATAGGTGAGTCAAAAAAATTCTTAGAACAGATCGACAAATAGTTGATATCATGATTAGAATTCAAGTTTCCATCTTTCATAGAGAAATCATCATTAATTATAGATGTAGAAATAGAAGTACCTGAAAACATTTAATTATAAATTGTCTGTTGTTAGGCAGTATCTAGATCTGTTGGATGCTACAGATTCAATGGAAAGGTAATATTACATGACTACATATGTTTAGGGTCCTCTAATGGGGAGGTGTAAGTAGGATTGAATGGGTATACATCATTTTCAATATTTATAGAATTCAATGTATGTGTCTCAGTTGAAACGACCTTAAAAATACTCATCTGACCCCCCAATTCAACATAACTGGTAATAGATTTAGAGTGCACAAGGAGAGAAGGAGATAAATCCTTCTCTAAATTTTTGGTTACCAACATCATTTCAAGAGTAGTATTGTTATTAGATATGACAGAGATGTGATTAATAGATTTCATAGTAGCATGTGTTAATGAAGTTTTAATGGTTGGGTCTGTAGGATTCAAATTACAAAGCATCAGAGAACTAATAACATCAACACATTTAGCAGGTTGTGAACCATAAAAAGAGTACAAAGTATAAGAAGAGGTTGTAACATGATCCAATTTTTTATCCACCCCAGTATCCTCCATGGGCTGAATCTATTTAATGGATCCAATGAGATCCTGCATTTTAGTCACCTGTCCTGAGGGTGTACTTACCTTCATTGATTTACCAGCTTACAAATCCATGGAAATAGTTGCAGTCATACTACTAGTATGTGTCATATCCAGAACAGATTTTGGGATAGACAATAGATTCCCAAAATCTATAGAATAGCTAGTTGAATCCATAGTTTTAGAGAAATTATTAGGTACATTTGTTTTACTGTTTGTCTGAATCTTTGTCCCTAATGAAATAGTGGCATTTAATAGGGAGACATCCTCAATTTTTTCAAGTACTTAGAGATGAGGAGTGATCATCCACATATTATACATGAAATGATCTAGTGTACACATAGTTATGAGTGGGTGTAGTGAATGGATTGCATCTATTGCACTTCATGTTTTTACCAGGGCTATGTTATGAATTTGGGTTAGATTCTGAAATTTGTTCGGCTGAGCATGCATTAGATTCATCCTGATTGGATATCCTAATAGTGCCTAACACAAAAATTTCAATTTCTTCTAAGAGGCCTTTATCTTTAATGGAGTTTTATTTTTATTTAGCCATATCATCTCAATTAGTACTTGAGTTATCCCCAATATGTATCACTTTTTTTGACTATTTCACCCATGTTTTAGATTTCTTTGATGGGGGTACAGGTATATCTATCATAGGGGATTTATTATTTTTATTTCTCATAATTTCCTTCCAATAATTTTCAACTGGTTGTGTTACTTGTTTTCTAAGTACTCTAATGTTGAAAATTATATGACCAATGATCTTACAATGTTCACAAAATGGAGGCTTCCTCTAATATTCAATTCTAATTTCAGTTTTGTAGTCATTTGAATTGAAATTAATTGTGGCGAGGAGATTTGAATCAGGTTCAATTTCAACCAAAACTCTAGCAGAGAGACCTAAGTTAGATTTTAATGATCTATGATCAATTTTCACAGGAGTTCCTATGGATGAGAATATCAATCATAATTTTTAGGTGCCAAAAGAACCAATTAAGACCATGTAGTTTGACCAAGACATTGATCAATGTATTCCTATGTGTGTGAGAATTTAAGTGTGAGTCCCAATAGAAATTATGAGTAAACCGAGTTTAATATTGAGGTTTTCAGTCCTCAAAAATATCTATAGATCCTCATGCCATTTCAACAAGATATGAAAATATCCTTTTCCTATAGGAATTAATTTCTAGTTTTAAGAATTCCAGTAGAGAGAAATATGTGTAATTAATTCAGATAAATTCGATCAATTTGAGGTACGAGAGGTGAGATGTTACCAAGAAGTAGACCGGGTTGCCTCGTTCGGTGGCAGTGATCAGAAACATCTTTAGGGGGTGAGGATGGGGAAGCGGCGCGAAGGCCGTCCGAGAACTGACGGGGATGAGGATCGGGGAGTGGACAGGGCGCCAAGGCCGTCGGGGAAGAAGGGTCTCCACCGAGAGGAGATGTCGCCACTGAGAGGATATGTCTCCACCGAGTGGATACTTCGCCGCTTAGAAGAGAGGTCTCCACCGAGTGATGATAAGTTGGGAGGGTGGAGGATGGAGGCTGAGAGAAGAAGTCGCACGGAGAAGATAAGCCACAGTCACGAGGATAATCTGGGTCGCGAGGGGTCTGGGGAGAGGAATCATGGAGGAGCCCGATAGAGGGTCAAAAAGATTTACTTAGATACATAATTTATTAAACGTGGCTATAAACAAGGATTTATCCATGATTTTAATAAAAGTGTGGCTATAAACTAAGTTATAGCCACGAAATTATAAAACCGTATCTATAGGTCAGTGGCTATAGCCTTGTTTTCTAGTAGTGAATAGATGGTCGATAATACAATGAATGATTATGTTGTGAGATTCACTAAACTCAAGGAATACTACCTTTTTACAGTGAGAGATGGACTATTTTGGGAGAGGATGTTTGAGAAGAGACTCTATAGAGAATTCCATGCTCTTGTAGTCTCATTGTTAAATTTAAACAATGATGAAGTTCTAGGGTACTTGCTGGTGATTTGGAGATTCCTAATTAAAGGACGTCATGTGGTTAGAGATGGTGGTGGACATATTGTGGCAATTTCATTTTCATTATCTTGTAAGTGTCTAACATAGAGTTATCAGTAGAGGAGGTATACTCATGCTCTGAGATACATATGTTCATCTACAGTTCATAGATCATAATAGGGATATTGATATCTTAGATAGGGATGATGTTATATATGCGATGAGTAAGGTAACATTAATCATGATTTGATAACCCATCTAGCTGATTAGAAATGAAAATTAGTGGTTAGAAAATCATAGAAGAGGCTTCTCCGTGATCATGGTTCTCCTAAACATGGCTAAGGAAACACTCAGGGAGGCTACACTGGAAGAGGAGTAGGATCTAGTTCTAAGGGAGGAGCAATTGGTGGAGGATAATGTTACAAGATACAATCAATTGGTGTCCACCTTTTGGTTCGTGGAGTTGGTAGGTTGGGCCATGTTTAGTTACCAGTCATGGAGGTTTATGACCAAGCTACACATGAGATGATTCATGTTCTATTTTTTAAATTTTCTACTATTTTCATACTAATAATTGATATATTTATGAGTCATTCCTTTATTTCCATATCCATTTCATGAGAGTTAGATATTATAGAAAAACATTTAGCCCAAAATATATGGATAGAGGTTCCTATAGGGTGGAATTATTCAATATCACCTATCTGATAGAATTTTACGGTGATGATATGTGGAGAGATATTTTCATGGTAACTCTTCATTATAATAATTAATCCATGTGAAATCATCTTGGGTGTGGAATGGTTTTCCAAAATTTTATATATGTTTGACATTAATCCTAGGTGGTTTATATGTCTTCAGACTGATGAAATAAGATCAAACTTTTAATATTTGATACCTCTCATGTATGAATCATTTGGACTTTCCTGTTGGAAGATGAAAACCCTCCCCAATCAGTTTGTATGTTTACACATTGTAGAAATGGGCTCTCCTGGCATCAATATTTATTTATTAGTGGGGGATAATATTGATATCTTCCTTGAGGATGATTCAAGACTACCCCTTAGACTATTTATGGACTTATACATTAAATTTTACCCATATACTTCATTGATATCTTCTATAGAATATCATATGGCTCTTACCTAGATCTAAAAGATTAGGGTGTAGTTGGAGGTTCTTTGAGATAGGTGTTTCATCAGACCTTGTATACCCCACCTGGGTGGATCTGGTGTTGTTCGTGAAAAAGGTAGATGATAACTTTAGTCTGTTTGTTGGTTATCATCACCTAAAATATGTCACAAGAAGGAATAGGTACTCTCTATCATGGATTTATGGCCTCTTTTACTAGTTGTGAGTAACACATCGGTTCTCAAAGATAGATATCAGGTCAGACAACAAATAGTTCAGGATACCTGAAGTAGATATTTTTAGGATGGAAATATGTTGCCACTATGAACACTATGATTTCATGTTTCTTCTTTACAATGTGAGGAATTCTCTAAATATGATTATATATTTTATTAACCAAATATTCCATCCATACTTGAAACAATTTTTGGTTATATTTATTATTGGTGTACCCATTTACTCTTCATCAAATAAAGAGTAATCCTGTGATTTGATCATGGTCCGATGAATAATGTTTTAGGACCTTCATTATGGTAATATTTTGAAGATGTATTTTTTGATGGAAAAGGATCACATTATAGGGAATGTCATTTTTTAGCATGATTTAGCTATAGAGACCCAAAATATTAATATAGTTATGTCTTCAGATCCACCCAAGAGTTAGTATTATGTAAACTTATTTCTTGTATTAGAAAAGTACTACATGATGTTTGTTATATAATTCCATAACATTGCAACACATTGGATCTCCCTAGTAATTAAGGGAAAATCATTTACCTTCAATGATTAGTGTTAGATAGCCTCTGATGAGTTGAGACATATAACAACTAGTACTACTATATTGAGACTATTCTAGGAGGGTAAAATGTACATGAATTATCATACATAGATATTAAACTTTTTTACGGTGAAAATCCATTACATTACACAAACACAAACTTAAGGACTCTAATAGTTTAGTGTCCTTCATAACATAGAGAACTGTCTTAAAATATATTTAAATATCATCTATGTTTCCCAAAAATATCATCCCATTTAGTAATATTCATACACATAAACTATATAAAACCTTTCTTCATAACCTTTGGAAATGAAACACAAGATAGGGTGAACTCAGATACCCATTAAAGATTTACATAAGACATATCAATCAACGATCATATAAAAGTGTAATATAATCGTAAGGGTATGTGATAATGAAAAACAATTATGAAGATCATTCGCCACCAGTCCTAGATCATTAACATGATTCATGGAAAAAGATTGTATTTTCATAATAAATGTATCATAATGGAATAAAAGAGCATTATTCATGACAGAATAACATTTTTATAAGATATATATTTTTTTCGTACACATAAGCATATAAAATATTTTCCATGTTACTTGAGGCTCATTCCAAAGGCTATCATAGTGGAATTAGTTCACTCCCCAAACCACCAATGTAATCATGGTTAACCCCAAAGACCATCAGTGAGGAAAAGTTCCTTTATGGTGTAAGGTTCACTACCCCTTATAGTTTTGTCTATCTCATGATATGTATGTATTTATCTTATTCATTAAATGGTTATATAGGTCTCACCCATATCATAATGAAAACAATATTTATGTGTTACAAGATATAATAAAAAATCATAATATCATAACCCATTAAATGGAATGGGTTTTATAAAAGTATTATCATATCGTATCCTATAAAAAATAGATAGGTTTAAAAATCATTTCATCACAACATATCACATGGAAAAAAGAAGATGGTTTAATAAGATTTTTATCATGTTATAACATGTGGAAGAGAGGGGAGATTTTTAAGGATCATGTCATGATAAAGCATTTAATGTTGGAATAAGAGTGCTATAATTAGTTCATATCTCATTCCAACTATATGTTATTTCAAAGGATATAATATCAGGGGGAATAATATTGAAATATAATTTGGATCAACTCTTATGGAAAATACTCTTTCTTAAAAATTAAATTTTAAAAAATAAAAATTATGAAAAATTATTGAATAGTTTTATTTTAAAATAAACATGAAAACATATAAAATAATATTTATAAACCATTTAAAACATTTCTTGAATAAATTATACTTTCCTCTTTGAAAAAAACTTTTTTAGACAAAAGACATTTTGGAATAATTTCCCCCAAAAATTCCCCTGAAATCATATAAAGGAGTATTTAAAATCCATTTTAGACATTTCTTAAGGAAATTAACCTTTTGGAATTGAAAAAAATTTCAATTATAAAAAATTAATCAAATACTTATATTTAAAAATAACCATGATAACTTATAAATAAATTTTTTAAAAATTAATTAAAACATTTCTTGAGGAAAACAATGTATCTTTTTTTAAATCACTTTTCAAAATATATATAAATTTGAAATAATAATATTTTAAAATAAAATAGAGTACATATAATGGAATATTAAAAGAAAATAATATAAATTAGAGAATAAAAATTCATTCAAGTCGTATAGATAGATTCCCTTAACATTTTCTACAAAATCCAAAGAGGAATTATTTTTGAAAATGACCAAATGTTTTTTAAAAATAATATAAAAATTAAATCATTATTTATAAATTTTTTAATAAATATATAAAAAATAAAATAACATAAAATTTTATGATAAATGGTTTTGGAATAAATAGGGTTTTTGATCGAATATATGATTTGAAAAACAGTATTTTTTAACTCTTAAGTACATAAAGAGTGTATAATGAATGGAAAAAAGTATTCTGAAGACATAATAGGAGGAGAATAAATTTTAGGAGATCCAATAGGGACGTATCATAAGATTCTATCATCAGAAACATGATCATAAACAACCTTTATAAATGATGATATTGTATCATAAAATCATTAATACTTTGGGAATAGTGAAATATAAGACCTATGAAGGAATATAATTTAATAAATCATAAAATATCATGAGATGCATAAATTCATGATATAACTTGTGAATGGGTCAATATATACACCGCGTATAAGAAAATAGTTGTATACCTTAAAAAATATCTCAAAGAAGGAAAATTGAGACAAAGATCCCTTACCACTTTAGTAATCATTGGAATCATAATGAAAAATATGTTGTAACATAAATTGAAACTTTATATATCATGAAATGAATATAATTTATTATATAACATGTCCAAGGGTGTTTATATCTACCAAAAAATGAAACTAGTTGTGATTTTTCATATGTGTATAATAAATATAAGAGTGACTAGAAATCCCATACTGTAAGTCTTAACTGCCTTAGAGCTCATTAAAATCTCTCTTATATTAAATATTTTTTTATTATAAACATATTATAGAACTATAATTATATATATCCTAACATATATTATATAATTATTTATTTTTATTACCCATTCATTAACAATTCCATGTTACACTTATGTTTCAGGTAATAATTGATTTTTTTTTCATATATGTATTGAATTTCTATTTTCGAACATATTATTTTGATAATGGTTCTATAAAAAACAATTTAACCATTATATAAAATAAAGTATATATTAAATATATATTAATTTATAGTAATATATAAATAAAATATATAGAAAATGAAGAACACCATTCAGGGAGATGAAAGGTCGTTCGTACACATGAATTATGTTTCCATTTTACCAATGTATAGAATATAAAAATTTTAAATGATATAAAATATTAAAATAATAATATTAATTATATATATATAAGATATTTTCTTTAAACCCATCCTTATTATCTTCCATGTAAATTGTGAACCAATCAAATCACTTCGTGAGGCTGTAGATTGTTGTACACATGAGCAATGTTATCATATTCGCAAAAAATAGAAAGTGTGAAGGTATGTGTTATATATTAATTTAAAAATACTAAAAATACTAAAAATATCATATATATAAATATAAAATCCATCAACATTTTCATCTATGATACATGTTAATGAAAAAAATGACATCGGTTCGCGAGGCGGTAGTCCTTTATACACATGATAAATTATTTGATAACCCATTTGATGGATGTGGATATCATTGTTGGTAATTAAATTTGAAATAAAAATATTATTATATTTAATAATATATATTAATTATATAATATTATTATAAACATAATTTTAGGAGGTGGCTAAATAAATTAAAAAAATGATTGTTCTTGAGTGTTTCCACTTCTCTAGGTATCTTCTTTAGGTTTGAACCAAAATGCATTCTATGATAGATTTATGTCCAAAAAATTATTATAAGATAATATTAGGTATTATAGGAAGTGACTTTGGTGGATATTGGATAATACAAATTGGTTTTTTCATGCGAAGAGGAGAGGAGAAGGGGTGGCCACTTATAGATTTGGTGAGTGGCGGACCTGTAATTTTTTTAAATAAATAATTAAGCACATTTTTTTCATTTCAATTGGGTAAAATAATTAAAAAATCATGATATTGGATGGGATAAGGTTTATATTTTAAATTAGAATTTGTCTTGGACATTATTTTTTATATTTATAATTCTTATCTTTTTAGAATCACCAAAGGTAAACATAATTTTTCCTTCTCCATGGTAAATAATTTTTACTATTAATTTTGGAAAACAATTGTCTAAATTATAAGATAATATTATTTTTTTAAAAAAAATATTTAATATATTTTTTCATGTTCACTTCATAATATTGGGAAAATAAAATTTAAATTTAATCTCGTGGATGCGATGAGAACACACATTCTAAAAAGAAAAATGATCAAAAGTTTATAATGTTTTATATAGAGATTAAATATTAAATTGATTATAAATAACTATATTTTATTAATTGATTTATATTACAACTAATTTTACATTAAATAAATTTAAAATATAATTTATTTTTATAAATAAATTAAACGAAGGGGCATTTTGCATTTAAAACTAATTATTTTTCTCTTATTCGTCAAAAAATCACTCTTTTCAGAAACCAGTAAAAAATTAAAACTCGCATACCATTTACTGATAATTTAAAATATTGAATTAATATTTTAAAGTAAATTTTCTAAAATTTTAAATAATTAAATTTAAAACAATACACACAAACACAATAAAAATATGTTTTTCTAGAAGTTTTTTTTCAAGAACCAGATGATTTATATTAAATATATGTCTAATAATAATAATATTATGAATATAAATTTAACATTACTAATATATAATATATAAATTTCATTTAAATCATTTTTCATTATATATTATTTTAATAAATTAGGTTGGAGAAACGTTATACACTTTCAAATAGTTTTCATTAAAAACCCCATATTGAACCAAAAAATTAAATTATACTAAAATAAAAAATAGTTAATATTAAAAACTAATTATGTTGATTAAATATTAGTAAAAAATACATATTTTACATTAAAACATAATTATTAAATTTAATCACGTAATTTACTTAAACGAAATCAATGTTTAAAAAATGATATTTTTAAATATTTATTAATAATCAAAATTTTCAAAAAATATCCCAGAATTTCTAAAAAATTTAATTTTAATATGATTATTTAAAAAATAATTTCCATTTAATAAAACTCTTTTTCTAAAACCTTTATACAATAATGAAAATATTTTTTAATAAAAATTGTTTTGTGGAAAACATTTTTTGATGAATATTATTACTCTACTTAAAATTGAATAATTATTCAGAAATAATATGTATATTTATTGAGTAGGATAATTATTTTTATATTTCATAATGTTGTTAATACGACACATAACCACCTATTTAATGACTTGGTTATAATTCCCATGTTTATGTAATATAATTTCAAGGCTCGCTAAAGTTTAGTGTTGCTTGTCATACATTCTTTCGAAGAAACTCATTGTTGCATGAAAAAAAATAAAAAAGTTATGTTTCCTATAACACAATATATAAACACTTTTTCGTGAAAAAAATTATCAATATTATTTAATTAATTTGGTGATGAAAATTTCACATAATCTCATAGTGTTATAGAGGGTATTGAGTACATGGTGATTTGAGGTACCTACTGAACTGGGGGAAAGTCTGTTGAAACCCCCTATGTATAACTACATTAATCATGAAATATATTTGGATATTGTATTGTTAGATATGGAGATTTGGAGTCACTTTCTTCTTTTTGTGCATTTCATGGTTTACTCTTACCATGATAGTCTCACGTACATATCCACTCAGAGTGATCATAACATGAGATATATGAAATATTCTGAGTTCTTGCACAACTATGAAAACATTATAGTAAATAGTCATGGGAATTGATACACAGTTGTTGAGTACCTTTACATAATTCATGTTTACTATTGGTGTAGGATGTTTCTGTGTAGTTAGCTTCTTTGTAGATGATCGTTGGGGATGAAAGGGGTGCAGTTTTTCTTCAGTCGTTGGTGTTAACTCTCCAACTCCTTTAACATGTGTTGGAAGCTCAATTGGGATAAAATGACTATGAATTTATATGATACTTCATATAATTATGTAATTCCCCAAATAGACTCATAGAAGGTGGGGATCATGTCATCCTTTCATGGGGAATGATAGAGGCTATGGTCGTGATATAAGTGGAGGTGATGAGGAACCATCATACATATCCTTTTGTTTTACATCTCACACTGGTGATGTTTTACAAGAAACATCTTTAAAAAATTTTGTGGGTTGACATGAGGTAGACGGTCACTGAGTTTTTCTCTCAATGTCATTAATTTCAATAGGTAAAATATGATCTCTAGGATCTGGAAGGTATGATGAAGCCTCCTGAGAACAAAGAGTGGAGATGGTCTGGTATATCCATTGACATTGTGATAGGGACTCAATGGATAAGAAGAGGTGATTATGTCAGGAGGGAGATTATCACCTGACTTACCTAGTCATCTTACTTACTTGATATATGTGATAATAATTTAGTAGTGTGTTTGGAGTAGTTATACAGGTATCATATCATATGATTCAATCCTGTAACCTTGATTATGTTACATGACTATGTTGTAAGGTTTACAAAATGGGTTTTCAGAGTCCTACGTGAGGCTTTCGCAACCACACTGATGATAAATAAAATGTTTCAACCACATATAGATGGGTAGAATAAGTGGACTATCTAGGTATTGAAGGAAAAGTTGAGAGTATGTTTGTTGGAATTCAGCCACATATTGTAGGATCACATAGTATTTATATTGTTTTAGTATAATAAAATATATCACTCAACTACCATAGTGGAACCTTTTGAGGCCCTATATGGGATTCCTTATGGTACTCACTTATGGTGGACTAAGATTTGGGATACCTATCTGGATGGGCCATAGATTGTGTAGGTGATGAACTATAAATTTTATGTGTTCCACCAGATTATCAGGATAACCCAGCGATGAAAAAAATGTATTCATACCTATTTTATAGGCCATTAGAGTTCGAGCAAGGAGACCATTTTTTCCTGAGTGTATCCCCCTTATATCAATTGAAGTGATTCAGAGTGGTAGGAATTCTATCTCTGAGGTTCATTGGAGTATTCTTGATCATGTAGTGATTTTGGTGAGGAATCTTATTATTTGGAATTTCTCCTATAGTTTGATTATGTGTATGATGTCTTCCACATGAAAAATGTAAGGACATACGTGAATGATACTGCACAAGTTACTGATTTGTTCATGATCGACATCACATATTGATCCAACTTTATGGAGTACCCTGTTTCAATAAAGGATTTAAATGAGAGGACTCTACAATGATGTACTATTCACTTTGTTCATGTGTTTTGGTAGTATGAAAGTGTTCTTGGGAGCTTGTGAGAGTAAGAGACTCAGGTGTGTGCTCATTATTCCCATAGCTTTTAACTTCTTCTTCTCAAGAATAAAATCCTGATGGAGGGGATAATTTAGGGAAACTTTTTTTCCCTGTAAGAAATTATAATATATTAATCAATATTTTCAGAGCTAGGTACTTAGTGAGAATCAGATTCATGGCTCTATTGAGACTCGAAATTTATATATTTAAATTATTAAAAATATGAATTAATTCATGTGATTTTTTTAGATTTTATTACTATTTTGGGCCTCGCATGGAAAATTTAAGACCATGGTCGAATATGAATGGTGTGATTTACCCTAGGTTTCACCTATGTTTGGTTAGTGATGAATTTTTGTTTGAGGCATCCATTTGAAGGTTTATTTAATTAATATAATAAATAAATAATGCTAATTTATTTTAAATTACTATGACCTAAATTCCTTAATTTATTCAAAATTATAAAAGTTATATAGGTTTAGATTCATATTCTTATGTGTATTTTTGATGAGTTATTCGATATTCTTCATTGGTAGGTAAATATAAAAAAATAATGGGAAATACAATCAAGTTTGATCTAGATGTAGTTAATATAGTAGATCATTATAATCATGGAGGAATGAAATGTTTCAACAATGAACACTCCTAAATTTAGTTTGGACATTAATTTTGATTGATTCCACCATTATTTTAATTACTCAATCATGAATCTCTAATATAGATATATTTATTATGTTTTCCAACATTCACATGAGCCCTTCCAAATTGATGATTTAATTTATCTGATCAAGTCACCATTGAACGTAATATATCCCATAATATCCCTGATTTATGATCATTGTCTAATAAATATTTGGAAATTATAGTTTCACATTTTTTATGTTCTTCATCCCCCTCTATTTTTCACATTATTCACCATTGGACAACAAGGTCCCCATTCAACATTGAGAATCGAGTTTGAACATGATTTAACCTTTGTATTCATGGTGGTTTTGTGAATTATTATTGGATTGTTGAATTAGGTATGTACTAGTATGGATATTTGTATATGGGTGATGCATCAAGGAAATGAGATCTGGAGTAGCAAGGATATCAATAAACAGGTGACAAGAGGCATGACAAGCGACATTAAATTCATCATGTAGATTTCTGAATTCAAATTTCAAGATATCTGATGTCGGTAATCAATAAAGACATGTATTTCCCATCAATATCAAGAAGATTATTGAAAAAACTTATGAATGGTTAAATTATATCTATAGATTCATGAGGCCCATGCTATTTGACCTACAGAAAATCTAACCATATGGTACAATGTTTAGATGAAAAATCTATATAGTCCACTATTATTGGTGGTGGGGTTTTAGGGATAGTTATGGATAACACAACGTGTGCTTAGGACAATATGTCATATAACCCTCCATAAATGTTAAATATGTGTTCCAAGAGGCACATGACCAGGACCTTATGTAGTTGGACACACCGTGTACTTTGGGAGTATAAAGGGATGCCCAGAAGAACCCATGCATAGCCCACTTTCCAAACATGGAAAGGTAAAGGGATAGGTACATGTTCACAACCAAAAGTACATAGGTAATTAATGAAGGGTACTAATAGAACCTAAGTGGATGAGAAAATCCATCATACCCTAGATATGTTTTATATTGTGACATGTATTCAAAATCCATGACTAGAGGAGAATATTGATAGGTGAAAAAGCACAGTCACATGTCTTATGGATCCCTATACACACTGTGCACTTCTACCAAAATCATCCCCCTATTGTATCTGAATCTATGAGGCTCATTTTTTTTATTTGAGTAACTAATCATGAACATTTTTTCACATATAATGTTATTGTGGACTTTATTTTGGAATCCAAGATACAATGGTATGTGTTTTGAAGTGATGCCTCTAAAGGTGATTCATGAAGATGGAATTGACTAGGGAAGTATCATTGGATATATTTCAATGCTGGAACTCCCCAATCAAACCATGGAGTTGTTCCCCATAATCTATATACATATAGGGACAGTAATATAATACACATGGCATGATCCCACTTTCTATGAAGTAGAAAACCCCCTTGTTTGGGCTCCTATGGTGGGTGGACCCTTGATAGGAGTTGTGGCTCCAATGATTGTAAAGCGCAGTGGAGAAGATTGTCTCCCTTAATACAGATTATATGGTGGTTGTGTTTGATATTGGGCATATTTGAAATACTTTTGGAGATTTAATAAGACTCATTGACTTTGTCTTGGTTGTGTGATGGAAATCCAAATTCACTCTACACTAGGATTCATTATGGAAATATATGTTTATCTTGAGTTTCAATTCCCTATTTATTTTTGTTATTAAATACTTTTATTGTATATCTTAATCACTCCCTTTTTGGTTTTTGAGGATTCTTATTGGGTATGTATATACTTAACCTTTTATGGGATTTTCCCGTATGAGTTGTGCCTTCTGTAGATGAGGGAAACATCTAAGGTGCCTTTGGGGGAGCGTAGTAATACATGGGTATATTGAATGCATATAGTATTTTGGACATGGAGATCTTGAGGCACACTCTCTAAGTTATATTTATTAAATTAGTTTTTTGGTTTGGGAATCATTTTTTTCCAGGAGTGTATTTGTCCACATAATTTGTATTTTATAAAATAATCCTTTATTGTTTTTCATTAATGTTTATTATAGATATTTTTACTCACTATATTATTCTGTCTTATATATTTCAATGAACTTTTTTATGTAGATGATTGGGTGCATGCATACAAGGTCATCATTATAAGAAATCCAGTTTCTGTTATGAGTTGGTGGATCTTGTCTCCATCCCCTAGACTATTAGAGCTTGGATAAGGGTTATGATAGTTCGGCCTTAGTCTTGCTAGTTGGTTCACAGTGGGTCATGTCATGAGATCCTCCAACATAAAAAACTCTATTTATGATTTATCTCAAATAATTAAATGAAATTAGACTTTCCAAAATGAAATGATCTTTTACTTAGTCCAGACGATGTTTAATTTCTCTAATCCAGTGCAAAAAACATGATATCTATCAAAAAAATAATAATAAAATATATCGATAAAATGTTTATTACTGTAATATTATTCTCCATCTCATTCAAACTTCTTCATTATGAGGGTTTGCTTAAAATGTTTTTCCAGAGATATATAAAAACACATATTTACTATCAAATCAAAATAATTCATGGGAATAAAATAATATTCACCATGTATCTCTTTATTCTCATGATCCACTACTCTCCCTTGAGATGTAGTTTTATATAGTTGGGAAATATTGTCAAGTGTGATAATAATACCTTTTCTTCAATGATTCCACCTTGATGTGAATTCACTAAATACATCATCATCTAAATTGATGTTATCCATATTGAAAATTTATTATTAATCACTTCACAAAAAATTACATAAGATAAATATTAGTAAATGGACAATGGGGAACTTCACATATCCTTTTATGATACATTCAGGCAAAGAGTCTCCACTAAAAATGTCCATTATTAATATATTTAGACTCATCTTTATATGTTGTTTTTACAAGTGATCATATTTATTTAATTTTCTAATACTCTTCATCTAATCTGTTAACTATTCCTTTCTATGTTCTTTTAACAATATCTTCATTCTATCCACTTATCATATCTATAATGTCAATCATGGTTTTTTTCATGCATAGTTTCTTATCTTCTTTTACACTTATAATTTTTATGGCCACATTTATTAATGAAATATCATCAAATTTAACATCATTAACTATTAAAATAATAATTAATTTTACCTTATAAATCCAATGATATTTTTTAAATTTTTTTACCATTGACAAGTTGGTTATTCAAAATAAGAAAATATATTTTCTTGATTTTCTCAGTATTCAATAGATCATTATATTATTCACATGAAACTATAGAATTGTTCACCTTCTGGTTCTTCTTTTCACTTGCATAATGGAAGTTTTACTCCATTGGTACATTAATATATTTCTCATCTTTGTGACCCTTTTGATTAGGAAATTTCTTTTTTATAGTCTGATTGCTGTGGTAATTGGATCTCATCTGATTATCATAGATCCCCATTCATTTATTCATCATTCTAGGTAGTGAATAATTTTTCCAACATGAGGGATATTTATGACTAAATAATCAAAACAGTAATAATGTCTTATAAATCATGATCTTTTGGACTTGTAAAACTTATTCAATGAATATTTTAAATTTTTTATTTTTAAAAACTTTTAGTTCCTTTTCTGAGGGTGAAATGTTTTTTTACATTTTCTATTCGTCTGTTTTTATAAAAAATGATTTCAAGATTTTCATTTTGGTTGAAACATATTTTTAATTTTCATTAGAGTTTAACTGATTGAAATAAAATATATATATTTAAATATATTTGGGAAAGAAATAACTTCTCTCTATATACCCTTCCTCTACCCAGATTGAGAAGACTAATATTTCACCCCAACATCTTCGGTAATGTTTTTTCCCATTCCATTTTACTAATTTTTAGATAAAATATAAAATCATTATTACTCTTTAAATTAATACTCTTTTAAAATAAATATTTTATCTATATCATGAATAAATTTTCAGTTTCATCTAGTCTTACCTTGTTATTCATATTTTCCACAACATGTACTACTTTATTCCAACTGAGCTCTTCTATTCTAATTTTTTATATATGTTCATAAAACTTATTATCTAGATAAAAAAATCAATTTATATACTATTATATCATTAAGATGTGTCATTTAATTCTTAACACACTCATTGTTCTCATAAGTAATCTAATTAGTTTCTTTATTCAATTGGATCTTCTACTAGTTGAGATATATAATATTCACAACATAAAATTCGAAATTCTCATTTATAATCCACTCAAACTCATTCCTCTCATCTTCATCATCATAGATTTATGAATAATGATCTTTATTTACATATTATAGAATATTAACATTATAAGTGGATTCGTTGTATGATGAATATGAGTATGAAATTTCCTTGTTTCACCATAAATTCTTTTTTGTTCATGTAAAAAATTTACTTTTATTTCACCCAGTTATGATTTTATGAATTATTGTCTTCCTTATCATAGTCAATATAGGAAATTTTATTCTGTTTTCAATTACTGATAATGCAACCACTATTATTGCACATCTAAAATTTGAGTGATTTTTTACATTTCCTCTTAACTTTTCCCTATTAAAAATTCATGTAATTAAATCCATAATTTGTTGAGGTACTATTCAACTTCTTTATCCGAAATGTTAATTTATTCTAGTCTTCTTTATTTCTATGATTACCTTTTTTATTTATCTCAAAGCCCATTTCATCACTTTATATATTATTGAATGTTGATTCCATTCAAATTAACTATTTATAGAAAAATTATGATGAAATTTAAAAGATAAATCTTCTTTTTCTAACATATATTAAACCATTGGATCATATATATCATGTAAGTCATTCAATATATTATTCACAATAGTTTGATCGTCTATATATTCTTTAAAACAACTGATTTTAGGGAAATTTTTTTTCCCTATTATAAAATATTCAAACATATATTCATCACCATCCGTCAAAATATCATTAAATTTACATCCCTAAACTTTTAACATAACCTACTTAACATTCAAACCACATTCATTGCTTTTATTAAAATTATACTATGATTTATTTTTAGTTGTACGTACCATTAATTTATAGTATACTTTTTAGTGAGTGAAATTAATATAAAATAATATACTTTTACTTCCATTTCTAGATTTCAATTATCATCAAAATACAAATGAGAATTCTCATCAAAGGGTTTAAATCCCATCATTCTCTCAGGATCATTATAGGTAGGTATAAACCTTATTTAATTGGTCTCTCTAAACCAATGAAAAATTCATCAAATTGGGCATCTCCTATTAACATTAGTGGATATAAAATTATTGGAACAACTCATACCTCATCTAGCTCTATAAATATATGGTTACTGATACATAATAATTTGGAAAGTAAAATAATTGAAAAATAAGAAGATCAAGCAATCATTGAAAGCTTCTCTAAATATGGCATGATTTTTTTCTCATTTGTAAATAGATCAAATAAATACATTGATAGGGGAGTCATATGAATGAAAATTACGGTTCTGTCCAGCAGTATCACTGACCCATGGGTTATTGTTGTGGAATTTAACTCAACAGTACATGAAGATTACAAAATAGGACTTTCTATCAGTAGTTCTTCCATCAACAATTTCATGTCATATGTCGAGGACGAAACCCTAACTAAAATTAATCATATTGGAGAAAAATTTACATGGTATAGAAGGAATTTAAATTTCATGATAGAAGGATTAATTGATATTGATTATATTGAATGATGTATCTCTTAGATGTTGGATATATATTTCATGTGTTAATATAAAAAAACAACTCTGATCATAACCCCATTATGGTGAATTTTCTTGACTATGATAAGAGGAATCTTATTCCTTTTAGTTTCAATAATTTTTGGACTTGCCTTCCAGAATGAAATACAATTGTCCATGAAACATGTGCCTCATATGACTGTAGTAACATTCCTATATCTCCCATCTCAAAACTCAAAATTCTCAATATTAAAATTTAAATAATGGATCAAGAGAAAGTTCAGATCCCTCAATGATTGTATTGATTCACTCAAATTCTCTCTAAACAATCATTAGAAATCTATTACTTGAAATAAATTTTCTAGAGACATTTGTCAAGAAGTCATGATGTCCTATAAGATACAAAATCTCATCAAGCTTAGTGATAATATAGAAAAGTACATATTAAAAATCAGGTGGCTCACTGATAGGGATACAAGCACGACATTCATCAAATATATTCAAAGGGTAAAAAGGGGAAATAGTCCTCTCCCTTTACCCAAATATGGAAACCAAATGATATATGAAAGGAAGGATCTTTCAAACAAAAATGTTTCTTTCTATATGAACCTTTTTAATGGAATACCATGGAATATGTATGTAATTGAAAATATCATTCAAAAATTTATTACTATGGATGATAAAAATTTTCTCACCTCATCCCCTATGGTTATGGAAATTAAAGAAGTAGTATTTGGTCTTAACAAAAGATACTCATTTGGACCGGATAGATCCACTAACCATTTTTTCAAATTCTATTAGGATGTCATCCTGTATAATGTTTTCAATCATAAAAAACAGTTCTCCATATATGGATCATTCGCTCAAGGCTTCAATGCTCAATTAATTACCTTAATTCCAAAAGTAGAGAATCAAGTGATATCATATAATTGAAATTAGTTTCTCTTGTCAATACAATCCACAAAGTCATTAAAAAAATTTATTACAATAAACTTATTTGAGTGTCAAATAGAATCATATATGGGAATGAATTTTTTTTCAAAAGGAAGAACACCTAGGAATATATTCTTACTCCTTTGGAATGTGTTAACATTTTCTAGAATCAAACTAATGGAGGAAAAATTTCTCTAAAACGTGATAGTGGGAATGATTTTGAGATAATGGATTGATGATTATTAGGTAATGTTGTTTATGAATTTAGAATAAAACATAGGATTACTTATTTGATTAAAACCCATATTGGGTCTTCCCATATATCCATACTTGTAAATGAGACCCTGAATGGTTACTTAAAATTCTCCATGGGGTGAGATAAGAAGAACCTTTTTTATTTATCATCTTTTATATTGTAAAATATTATCTTAGCTGGCTTTTTCTTCACATGGTGGATAAGGGTGAACTGAAAACAATTAGGGAGGATAGAGGTGTCTCTGTTTCTTCTCATAAATTATTTTTATATGATATTATTATATTTACTCAAGCATATATGGGTAATATCAAAAACCTCATGAATGAAAATCTACATTATGAAAGTCTGTCAGGTTTACAAATATGTTGGAGAAAGTCATTTTTTATAATGGGAATGAGTATTCTAGATTCCAGGAATACTTGTATGATGAATGATCTTAGAATACGAGAAGGAATAATTCTTTTTATCTACCTTGGAGCTCCCATGGTCAAGATAATACCTCATGAATCTCACTTTCACCAATACTTTTACCTAGATTAGAATAACTCTTTCCTCTTGGAAGGGTAAATACCTCTCAATAGAAGGAAGAATTTGGCTTTTCAACCATGGGGTTGTTTTAAAGTAGATATATTCATCCATGGTTTATTCTTGGTGTACCTATGTTATTAAAACTATCATTACACTGATGATAAATGTTTTTGGATTGGATGTATGATGTAGAGAAAAAAATTTACAATTCCTTAGAACCTATATTGCTTTCCTAAGGTTATGAGTGGCCATGGAATCAAGAATCATGAACTCTTAAATAATTCCCTTCAAGACCAATTTATATGGAGTCTCATTGATATAATATATGACTCCATGGGTTTCATCAATCAATTTTTTTTAGTAAAACATATTGTAAGAGATATGAGTTATATAGATTTCTCTATATGCCATGTGTTGAATAATATATCTCATAAGATTAACATCAACACTAATTAGATGGATAACGTGACTTACTATATATGTCGTTAGAAAGATAATTTGTCTTGATCCCAACTAATTGATGGGATAAGCTCTTATAACCAAGATATTGATTAAAAAATCTCAATAAAAGATCAACTGAACAATATGGATCTCTTTCTAGATGACCTCACTTTAGATGTATCTAACTATTAAATTCGAAACAATGAGTTATTTCTCATCTGGGAAACAAATCCAAATAGTATTCTTGACTCCAATAGATTTTATAAACACCTACTTCATGGAAACCTAAAATGGGTTAGCTAAATATATAAAAAGTGGTTATCACTATCTAGGTTTACACTTCATTAGAGAATCACTTTAAAAAAGGTGCCAATTTATGCTAATATTTAACGTGTTGGCATCTTAATCTGTTCCGGATGTCTTCAAGGCCATTAACACCAATAGGATGTTGATCACCTAGTTTTATTTTTCCAAACATCCACTTCACTATAGAAGTATGTTTTTTAACATTTTGAGAGACATCCTCTATAGGATGGCTATTTAACAAAATTTATTGATTTCACTTATCGAAATTATGATGTCAATAAAACTCACATACCTATTCAAGATGGCTTTTGTAGAGATGGTTCGCATCATCTTGAGAATAATAAATAAGTAAATTCACAAAAATATACCTTCAAGACTTGGATTTCCCTTGCAGATATTATGGTTTTAGCGAAAACATCCAACTCACTTCATGATGACTGGTGCAGTAATTAATAGAGATGCCTTGGAATTTTTAAGTAGCTGAACATATCTGGTAATTTTCCTCATCCCCTTAGAACAATTGAGGTCTTTTTGATCCCCCCTTTTTAATGGTTAAAATTAAACTCATACGGGTCTTCGAGTGGAAATCCTTTCCCAATAGGTTATGGTATAATTTTTAAATATCACAATGGTGACATTATGGAATATATTTATAGTCCATTTCTCCATGTTACTACCTTGGATGTAGAAAGGATTAGGCTTATAAAAGATATCTACATTGCATGTCAAAGAAATTGTAATAATATCTGGTTTGATTATGACTCCAGTAACATTTTTCAAGCTGTCAGGCAGGAATATATTCACCTTTCATAGAAGCTAATAGTCAAATGATCGAATTTTCTTTACAAACAATCTTCGATGAATTTAAAAATCATGAATTTCACTCTTAAATCCAATCATCTTGTCGATGTTAATGCACACAAAGGAGTTACAGATGAGGTCTGCACATGTTCTAACACTCTTCCTTGTGATATACTTCCTGTTATTTTGCAGTGGGACAAATGTAAACTGTCTTCCTTCTTACTATTTTAACCATTATTTTTTTTATAAATTATGATCTTATGAGATCACTTTTCTATAAACATAATTTATGTTCTCCATACTCAGTAGCTTTAGGATAGTTCATATGGGACCTTGGAACTAATAACAATTATAGATACAATATAAATGAATGTTCACAAAGTGTATTATGGGTTTAATCAATGATTATTCTTTCATTTCAAAATTATTTCATTTTAATTGAATCAATGTTTCTGATTAAAAACTTGATCAACTATTCTTATATCTCACAACCTTACCATAAATAATGTATTAAATAAAAACCACTAAACAAAATTATATAAAAGGGTTGCCAAAAATTGAGATCCTACACTTTTTTAGGTTGGCTTGTAACTCCAACATAGATTATCCAAAATACCGTATGGTGATTAAAAATAGTAATTCACTATATCCCAAAATTATAAGATCTTCATACACACATCTCTAATCAAACATCAATATTCGGGCATACCACCCAATTGCAATCCCATTATTCAATTATTGTTTATTCCACCCAATAACAAGATTATTTAGAAACATAACTTGCTTCTTTGATATAATGTTATTCTTCTCATTGTTTCCCTACACTAATGTATGTCTATTTATATCTACAATCTTGTTGGATCAACTTATTTTCATATTTACAACTCAAAAATTTCAAAAACCATTGATCACATTAGTTTTTCATGAAATATATTTATGATAAACTTTATATGATAAGCTTCCTTGGTGAATAAATTCTTAGAAAATTATCTCATCTATTGATGATGTCTTTTCCATAATTAAATTTATACAAATGACTCACAATATTTTTTCAATATTATTTTATGCAATAATAATATTTCACAACTAAATGTATTTTCTATTATTAATTTTCAATTAAATATCTCAATTTTACTTCATGAATGTGTTTAATGATATAATATATGGTTCATGATATTTGAAAAAACCCACTCATATAACAATTTCATCATTCATATTATTTTATGTTCTTCTCATGATATTTTTTTATTTTTTTTCATCACGTGATAATGCATTCATGTACTTCATGAATGAATTCATTATATTCCCAATTCATTTCTAACTATCATCCATCACTAAAATGTGTCAAGATATCTATTGTCTACTTCCTGATACTTGTGAGTACTATTTTTTTGTCACACATGTAGGATCATAATTCAATTTCCTTCAAGAAAATGACGATTTCACAATAATATCAAGTGTGTTGTATTCAAACAAATATATTAATTCCTCATAAATCCTAATAGTATTTCCTCTACATTGGGTATCCAAGTTAGACACATCGAATTACTTCATTCCTACATGAAAAATGATGCCCAAAAGTGTTTTTCCCTTTGGAAAAAATGAGAGATCTCAAAATATTGATTTGAAATAGTGTCTCTAGGACATTTTTGAATAACTATTTATAGTTAAAGAACCAATACCTTAAGCTCAAGTTTTTTGGGTGATTCAAATAATATTTCAAAACCCAATAAATTTTTTAAATTAATAATTATTTTAAAACACAAAATAGCCCATGTTTTTTCAAATATACTAACATAAGAAATCATGGATTCTATTCTGATGTGAGGTTAGGTTTTCTATTTGTATAGAAGATTTCATGTTCATGTGACAAAGATCACATGCATCAAGTCCATAAAATTAAACCATGAATTAATGTATGTCAGATATTCTATTATTCCATTAATGAAAACATGAAAACTACATTATTCATTAAACATATTCATATATATATATGATGAATACTTAACATATGGGGATTGTTCATTTTGGCCATGCCTTGTTTTTAGAATTCGATCACTAGAGATGAAAAAAATGGATGTTTATAAATATCTTATATGGAAATTAATATATGGACATAAAAAGAGATCAAAATACTATTTAAGAGGTAGGGGATGACACAATGATAGATTAGGAGGATCATATTAGCTGATCATCCAATAGATGTTTTATGAATAACTATTTAAATTAAGGAAAATTAAACTGAAAACTCTCCCATCCAACATCATCCTTCTTTGTGGACTCCATCATCTATTTAAGAAAACTCATTCTAATGATCGATTGATTCAGAACCAAATTAAGCACCTGAAAACTCAATTCATGAACATAATTCACATGACATTCCACACCTCTTATCTGACCTCCATTCACCCACATGTGTTCTTTGTGGTCACACTATAAATTCCGATGTACTCTTTGTGGGTGTCATATATTCCCTCTCACACCTGCCACTAGTAGTGGACTATATTGATCTTATGACAACAGGGTTTACCTTGGTCATATATTATAATTAGGTGGGTCAATGGTTATCCATGTTCTAGGCATTGTTTTTATAAGGTCTACTGAAATACTTAATAAAAACTATGTCCCACAAAACAAAATTTATTTCTTTCATAGGTCTCATTCATAATAATATTAAATTATTTTTCATAACCTTCTTCTAATTCATTAAAATAAATATTTTAATGGTATTTGGATATAAAATTAAATTCATTGTGTAATAAAATTAATTCCAAATGAATAATCTTGACAAATATTATTTTTCATGGTCCTCATAATCCCTCAAACTCTTCAGGTATGTTTTAAATAATGTTTTAGTTCATTAACACCATTAAATAATTCCCTTGAACTTAAGACGAGTTAGATAATCATTGTAATCATAGATTATTAATAGTTAATTGAAAAATACACATTGAATACGTTATTACATAAGAGGAATGTCATAACTTATTGAAAAAAATGAAACTAACACATATTGGGATCAACAAAAATGAAGGAGAATTTTTTTTTGAACAAGAATCTATTATTAATATACTGGAATCTTATAAGGATGATTATGTATGTAATATAAGGAGTGGGATTTATTGTTTATTTAATAGTATAAATATAAGCATTTGAATTGAATTAGTATCTTATGAAACATCATCATATGAGGATATGGAAGGGAGTTACACAAAAAAAGAGAAATAACGTTCTCAGTATTATGATTCCAAGGGAAAACAAGTAATGGAAAAGTCATATGAGCTCTCTAGAAAAGGAAATTCAAAAGGATTTAACATAATGGTATAATTTCAAACTTATAAAAATTAAAGTAAAATCACAATTAAACATTCTTAATGGTAATTTCAGTATATATTATGTGTTGAGATACATTCCATCAATCCTATGATTTCAATTGACGGAATGAAGCTTGTAATTTCCAATGATTCAACTATAAGTATATGGGGAAATATTTGAATGAATGGCCCGACTTTGATAGGAATTTTTATTATTAAATAAAAAGGAGAATTGAAAATATTACACAATCAGTAAACATGAGGTTGATGTTAATATATATACAGTTACTGGTATGTTGATTATGGCCAAAAATTTAGATAATGGTTTATTTCATTTAGGATCATCACACTATTTTATATCATTCTTGTTTACATGAAAATTAAATATTTCTCAATAACCATAAGAAAGAAGTTTCCAATGAAAAGTCCTAATAAAAATATTATGACAATGAGAATGTGTCATTCAATCCCTATTCTGACCTATATAATAAATCTGTTTACAAACATGACGATTCCAATGGTTGACATTGATATAATAATTCATATAGATTGGATTTCAGGTTATAATGTTAAACTTTTATTCCATGAAAATGGGATTATTATTTTTGATCAATATACTAAATTTTTTGTCTTCATAAAGGATGATAAATCATCTGTATCATATATAAATCCTCCTTTAGTTGATATACTTAATAAAATTATTAGAGTAAAATAGTTGAAAAACCTATGAATGTGGTTGGAATCCTTATAATATAGGATGTACTAATTTTGTAAGAATAAATTGATTCGTTTCTTGATGGAATACATATAAACCAACACAAGCATGTGGTTGATTGTTACATTGAACTCATCCATAACATAACACCCTTATCTAAGACTCCCTACATATATAAAATGTGTAATTTTTGGAGTTGATGAAACAAATACACATGATGTGTGATAAAAGATTTATACGGCCAGCTATTTCACCATTAGGATCCAGTTATTTTTAAAATTATAGATGTTATACAGAGGTTGTGCGTTGACTATAGGGAAAAAAATCCATTTCTACAAATAGTACATATTCATTACCCCTCATTGATGGATTTATTTATCAACATCATAGAGTTAAATATTTTTCAAATAATGATCCTCATTCTCAGAATCATTGAATTAAATTAAATAAGGATTCAATTACAAATATGAGGTCTCAAAAAAAATATGGAAATTATGAATTTATAATAATTCCATTTGGATTGACTCATACTCCCTATGTTTTTTTAGACCTAATGAATAAATTATTCAAGGATTATTTTGATAATTACATTGTGGTTTTTAATGTTGGTATCATGATCTTCTCTGAAATATATGTTGTGTATAATATCCATTTTTTTAAAATTATTTTCAATCTTAGAGAGATCGAGTTACGTGGAAAATTTATAAGTTTTGGATATTGGAATTTGAATTCCGCATTTCTGGGAAATTTTATCTATAAGGATTGAATATTTGTTGACCCTTAAAATAAAAATAAAATTATGAAATATCCAGTAAAAAAAATATAACTAAGTTACAACATTTTCATGGATTATCATGTTACTATTGATTATTTTATCAAAAAAAATTTCTATTAGAAAACCTATAAACCAATTTTACATGTAAATGGGTTATATTCTTATAGTCAAAATAAGGTAAAAACCATTTTTATGAATTAAATTCGATATTATTTAATGCATCAATATTGAATTTACAGTCATAAAAGGAATAATTAATTACATATAGTGATGCATAAAATAAAGGACATATATATTTCCATGTAAATAATGATACATTTTTTTTCGATACATTATATATGATAATGACCTATGAAAATATATATCCAACACATGATCCTAATTTTGAATCAATAATATTTAAATGTAACATATGGAAGAATCACCTTTATAGTGATCTATTTGAAAATTTTATGTGTAAAAAACATTGAATTACATATTTTTAAAAAAAGAACTGAGAAAGAGGAAAATGATATAGTTATAATATATCATAGATTAGAATTTATCAATAAAAATCCATTGTATGAAATAAAATGAGGTGTTTGATGAATTTAGAATGACAGGCCAGGGAGTTTTTTCTAAAGTGATAATTAAAATTGATCTAATTTTCGTGGATTGAGAAATGTGGTATATGGGAATCATTAAAGAAGTGGATATATCACATCTAATAAAAATGGTTTCCCAACAATCATTATTGTAGAAAATAAAAATATCCAATCTTAATGACTAGAATATTTAAAATAAAATCAATGAATTTAGTAAAGGGATATTGTTAGACATGATACATTCAAATGATATATTGTAATTTTGAATGTGGCTATATGTTCTCTCTATGTATGAGCTAAAAATAAAATTATTAGATAAATCTCATATATAAAATTTATCTATAGACCATGGTAGATCCAAAATGTATTGGTATTTGATGGAACATTTTTTGGTGGTAAAATTTGAAAATGGAAATTAAAAACTCTTATCATGATTCTTGGTTTTCAATAGGTAAGGGCTAAAATATAATGTCCCAAATAATCCATCAAACTAAAATATGTTAATATGCAGAAATAGGAAGATTTTACATTATAAATTGGGTATATATTGAAAAAGACTCAAAGAATGAATGATTACACAGGGGTTATTATTTAGATCCTTATCATGCCAGGACATTTTCTCATTATATGGGAATTTATACCTCTTGATCACCTCTCATGGCTCAATATTAATGATTTTGTGAGACATCATGGTGAACCTATTTTAATTTTTTTTATCTTGGTACTCAATTTTTATGTAAATTATGATATAAAAATTAGAAGGATAGTGAAACCATTTTACATTTTGGTACTGCATATCATCCTCAAACTAATTGTTAGTCCGAAAGGACCATTAATATAATAGAATATATTTTGAGGTCGTCCTCACCTCACATTATCATAACACAAGATAAATATTTAACTTTGGTGGAATTAAAATATAATAATATCTTCCATTAAATAATAAAAACGGCAACATATGAGGAGTTATATTTAAATATTATTTATACAATAACTTGTTGTGATGAATTTGGTTAAAGTCAGCCATTTCTTATTAAGGAGGAAATGATGAAAGGGAAATCTATTAAGAATCATATTAAAGAAACTCAATGCGGTCAGAAATTGTACACTCATTACTAAAGGATGGATTTAGTAATTCACGTGAGAAATTATATTTTCATAAATTTATCTCCATATAAAGGTGTTGATATGTTTTAAAAGTAAGGGAACTATGTCTTATATACATCAAGACTTTTGTAAATATAGAATAAATAATTGTTGTGGATTACCATTTGAAAATTCCACAAAACCTCAATATTTTTTATGGTCTGTTTCATATCTATTAGCTGGGTACATACATTTTATATCAAACACATGTGTTCACCAATGAAAAAATAAAATTTTAAAAGTATTTGTATTACTAAGAAGAGCCTACCTAGAATCTTGATACCCGAGAACTAGGGTTTCAAAATTAGAAAACTCAAATGTAAAGGTTCATTAGAGAAACCATAATATTGAATATGTGATATTGGATCTTAGAGAATTTATGATGATAAAATACAAAAATATTTTCATGAGGTGACATTAAATAAATTTTAAGGACAAATTTATTGATGGAATGTAGAATGTAAAACCGAAACATCAACAATAAAAATATTTTCTTTCTAAATAAATTATAATTAAATTGTATATATTTATTTAGTAAAAGAATTTTAATGAATGATGATAAATGTTATAAATTTATTTTTCAAAAATTATTTTCAATTTTCAATTAGTCATGTCAAAGATAGGCCAAGGTGAATTATAACTATTTTTCTAAAAAATGTGATTTTTCGATGAATAGTAAAAACACCTATTTGTTAAAATATTCTCATATTTTTTAAATTATTATTGTGTAAGAATGATGTAATAAATTTTAAATCCAATTTCTAGAAAACATATTTTTTATGTGTTTATTTAATCTATTTAGAAATATAATTTTTAATAGAGAATTTAATCTTAACATTGGTGAATATAAGTTACATATGTTTTAAAATTCAAAACTATATTTAGGTATTTGAATTTAATTTTATGGTTTTCTGGTTCAATTATTTTTTGGATTGATACCAAATTATAAAAAATCATTTTTTATAAAAAAACATATATATGAACTTTTTAATATCATTCAATGTAAAATTATGTTAATGTTTAAATTTGGTGTTTACCTAAATTTTTTTCTTAATGTACTTTTTAAACATGCATAAAAAGTAATTTATAATAAATATAGAATACTAATATAAAAAATATATTCTTTATTTTAAATCATAAGGTCCAAATTTTCTTACTACATTCTTTTTTTATAACATAAATAGTTTATCGTAAAGAATGAAGTTATCACAATTATGGGAAAACATGGTTTAATGGAGTTTATCATGGATATAATGATTAAAATCTCCCTAAAATGTTCATAAATGAGATTGAATTCGTTTTTTATATCATATAACATTTTATATAAAAATTTGGGCTACCTTTGAGAAATTTTACCATGAATTATAAATTCTAATATTTTAAATAATTGAATAATTAAAATAGTACCACTCCCCTCATTTGTTAAAGGGATCCATTTATCATGATATCTATACAGCTCCAGACCCACTTTTATTGACCAATACATAGAAAAATAAATTCCAAATAAACACCCCATGGCTTATATTCTTTTTTCTCATTAAATAATGACTTATATGTCTTTTGGTTTAAGCCATTGGGGATCTCTCAAATAAGCGGTAATCATCTTTTCGAAGTTTTTCTTAGTATATTTCTTATTATAATTCATATAAAAAATTTTACCCATGAAAACATAATTAACCAATTATCTGTAATATAATTATATCATATTATTATAATTAATAAACAAATATTTTCAACTTTTTATCCTATAGAGAATGAAAATATCCCTTGTTCATACATAGGGCATACAGATTCCATGTATCGGTGTAATTTATTTTTCATCACTAAATTACACGGTCGTTATGATGTCTAAAAAAAAATTATAAAACAGTTATTTTTTTAATTCTTTAAATATAATATTTCCATTAACATCTATATATCTATTCATTAAAAATGATAATGTCATTCATGTGTACATATAGACGAGCACATCCATAATATCGTGTGATTTATCTTTCGTATCCATCATTCATGGATGATTAAAAATATTAATACAGTTAATATATATGACAATTAAATAATGATAAAAATTTATAATATTATGGATATATGATGAAGATGAAAGGAATACAACCATAGAATAAAATAATGCATGAAAAAGAAAGATGTTAACACATAAAATGATGATGATATTAAATGATTTTTTAAAAATGAGTCAAAAGTTTTTACAATAACTTTTATATATTATAATTATGAATATTATTATAGTATATAATTATGATAAATTTAATTCTATTATACATTATGTTAAAATAACTTATGAAGCATGTTCTTAGATAAGGGTTTATTTCATAATCATATCCATATTTGGGATTATTTATATTAATGTATATATTGGATATATTATAAAATCATTGTATTATAAACTTTTATATTTTACTTTCCTCTATTTATTTCATGAAATTAGGTTTTTCTATTAAATTTTCCAATATCTGTTTACTCAAATGTTTGGATGAATATTTTGAAGGAAACACAACTTTGTTTTTCAATTTTTCAATGAATATGTTTCTTCCATATACATATTTTTATTAAAATGAATTCAATAATGTTTTTAGAAGTTTATATTAGTTTATTATATTATTTTTTACCATTTTTTAATTTCTATATAAATATAAAAATGTAATTTTATAATAATTTTTCAATGGTGTAATTTTTATCGATGGTGTGAATTGGATCATTATTTTAACACTTTCTACATGAACAACTCTTCCTGAAATAAAAAATATCTTAATCCTTCAAGATTCAATAGAATTATTATATGGTTATCATAAAAGAATTTTTTTTATATTATTCAGAAATTTTTTCGATTTTAAATATGTGATTTTGTAATTAAAAGAGTATATTCTTCAAGAGATGGTATGGTTATATTTTAATTTTATATAAATATTTATCAACATACTTTGATAAATCTTATAATTTATAAGGTAAATAATAAAATGATAGCATCCAATTCATTACAGTATATGGATAATGAAACTGTTGATTTATATATTTAATGTGGAAAATATTAGCACTTCTTATGTAGTTTTTGGAATACAAATTCTGTTGTTTGTTATATATTGAATTTTTATTAGTTTCATTCATATATAGAATGAATTTGGATTTTTATATGATGTGAGGGGACCCTTATATCACCTAGATGCAATTTTATTACTCATTATATTAACTATCGTGGGTATTTGGTGCATTCCTTACCTATTTAGGTATGATTTCATGCAACGAGGTCGTGATAGTATGATTATATTGTATTAAATTATTCATTAATCATTATAAAAATAGATTATATTAACCTTGTGATTATCTATGTATTTATTTTATCCATAGATTTAAAATTATTTTTATGATATTAGATATATAAAAATATTATTAATTCTTACAAATTAGATATCATTCCATCTTTATTTTTCTTATGACATATTATGTTATATGATTTCTCGTACATGGCATATGAGTTTGCCCATTTATTTTTTTTACTTTACTTAAGTTTCCTTGAAGGGATAAATGAATTATTTTGGGGATATAATAGAAGAATAATAAATTTATCAATATAATAGTATGTTCTATTTCATGATTGAAAAAGTAATTTGAGAATAATGTATGTATTTAGTCTCCCAATGCTACTAAAAAATTCAATCTATTTATGTTTTATCCGTTGTATCATATGTCAATAGAGAAAAATAACCCATAGAATTGGGATACTAAAGTCATGGTATTATAGGGGTTTTTCCTATTATCTTCATTAGCATTAGGGTTAGGGAATTTATTTACATAATACTCAAACTGCCAACATTTGAAACATTTAATAGTGGGTAAATAATTTGCAAGTACCTTATTCTCTTTTTTCGGCCCTTTTTCATCCAATTTTTATTTGTGATATTAATTTCTAGCTATTCCATATTTAAAACATCTCTCTAAACATATTAGTAAATTTCATTTGTTCATCATCCGACACATTTCACATTTGAGTGGTCAAATATTCCTTTATTAGTCATCATTAATACCAAAACATTCTTGAGTCTCCACCATTCCCTTATTTTTTTCACTCGAAACGTCATCTAGGGATACATTATTATTCATATTTTTTGATACATGGTATAAAATAATAACCTAAATTTTCTATCTATATATCACTCTAAAAGTTTGATTATTGAGATAATAGTTACATTTTCCCTAAAACCCATTGTTAACTTGGTTCTTTCTGGTTCAATCAATATTTTAAACTAAAATTGGTTAACATTAGTGATGAAAATTTAACATATTTTGGGGATTATAACTTTCAAAAAAATAAACTAGATTTTGCTGTAATTCTTTTCAATTTTTTTACATCATCATTTTTTACAATAATTCATATTTTTTTCAACCTTTATCAACTCATGTATATATTAAGATGGGTTATCTTATACTTCTCAATATAATCACTCAGAGTAACATGGAAATTTTTCCATAATAGAATTTTATAAACAAAATATAATCATCCATATTTTATATCCCAATGAGTGTCAAAACATGTGTGCGGTTTGGCCTCTTTAGAATACATGAGGTGATGTTTGAGTAATTTCCCAACACACCATTTTCATTTTTTCTAGTATGAGGATCCTCTATGAGAGAACATTCATCTGCATGTACTCTCCAAACATATACATATTAGTAGGGTAACACCATACTCTTGACTTAAGAAATATGTTTGGATAATATCTTATACATAGACTCATATCTAGGGTTATCATTATGGTTTTTATAATCAAAATATCCAAGGTAACTAAAAAAATATAAGAATTAACCAAATCCCAGTTTCATAAAAACTGAGGCGACCAATTATAAATTTTCCTTTATTCTACATAATTTATGAAATTATAACATTTAACATCATAATAAACTCATGATCCTAATTTTTGAGATCATTAGTGTCATTAGTCACTATATATATAAGAAAAATATTTTATAAATCTTGAGATCATTTACCCATAATTACATCATACATGTTAACCTTTCAAACATTTTGAAAGTTAATCAAATCAATATACCCTTGAAAATGAAAAATATGAAAAAATTGGTGATTCCAAACACTCAGAAATGAAAAAATAAAAAAATCAACATGTTACTTGGGGTTAGATTATAATTATATGAGAAAATATAATAAGGATATAAATCATTGATTAAATGAATAAGGAATACTATAATGGTTAATATGAAATGATATGGGTACATGTAATCCCATATGATAAAGAATATAACGTGGGGAAAAGACTGCAAGATCATGATATATAAATCATGATACATTTATAATATCATATTCACATATCAAAGGATAGTGGAACCAATATATGCATAGAAATAGAACATTATGAATAGGGATTCACCAACTACTTCCCATGGTAGATCCGACATCATATCTCACTTACCACCATGGTCTAGGTAAAAAAAATTTTCCCATTTTTTATTGAGAAAACATAGTCATTTCAAAATTATCTCATGAGTTATAAAACATTACAACATAGTATCGAAATAATGAATGTAGATGCTCAATATACATGTGGGGGGGGTGAATTGTACCATTTAAAAATCCTCTGGAACTTTTAAAGTTGATACAAAATTTTCTTTGTGTAACAATGTTATAAAAGGTAAATTCACAAGACATGTTAGTTCTACAAAATTTCTAGGTTCTGGAAATATGTTTCCAGAAATGAAATATAAGAAACATTTAAAAGGAAAAGGATGCCACCTTAAAACGTATAGAATCTTCCCGATCAGCGTACTAGCACAAGAATGTATATGACAGTTATAATTTCCTTGTTATTCAAAATGCAGTAGAAACTAAACATGAAACAATAAAAGTAACAAGAATGAAATATTTTTACCCAAAGAGTAGGGTATCCAACAACCTTGGATAAAGGACCCTTGAATTATTCTTTCAAGAAGGTCTGTTTTACCGACAACAGGGTAAGCCCTCGATAAGAATATTGGGATCTCTCTTGTTATCCTCGCATTCCCTCAAACTTCAAGGTAGTCGACACCTCAATCTTCTTTATCGAGGAAGTCCTTGAACAATAATGTATCTGGAACCTCTGTCTTCCTTATCAAGGAAGTCCTCGAACAATAAGGTAGTCGACACATCTATCTTCATATCCCCGTAAAACTTCGATTGTACATACAACAATCAGAGTCAAATGAAGAGAGCTCACCAAGATGTTTAGTATACACAAAGCATAAGGGTCTCTCTCTCTAGAAATCACTTCACCTGCATATAATCTCTAGAGTAATTGAGTCATTAATGATCTCGTTCAAATGAGCTCCTATTTATAGGCATTTTCCCAATGGTCAGCTCCCTCCTCCAACAGTCATATTTTTCCTTGAAACTTAGAGGGACCTATACTCGTGTCACTCAAACAATGGTTAATTAGAAACAGAATGTAAGACATCAATTCATAACTAAAAAATGGTAAGAAAAATATGGTTGCTTAAAAAAATACATATTTCATAGTCTAGGAAAACAATGTTCGAAGTATAAGAAAATAAACATTCAGAGTCTATATTACATGGATATAATGATTCTGTATTTCAAGGAATTCGAAATCATACTTCTATTGACTTCGGAGTCTGAATTCTAAAGAATTCGAAACCTAAATTTTAAGGAATTCAGAACTTGATTTCTAAGGAACTCAGAATATGAATTCTAAGGAATTCAGACTCTGAATATTAGATAATTCAGAATCTGAATTTCATATAATTCGAAATCTAAATTTCTGAAAATTTGGAATCTAAATTTCCCAAAATTCGGATTTTAAATTTCAGGGAATTTGGTATTTGAATTCAAAGAATTCCGAATTTATATTTATGAGAATTTGGAATCTGAATTTTAAAGAATTTGGAATCATATTTTTAGAGAATGTGGAATATAAATTCAGAACCCGAAAACAGAATACTCAATATATACGTATTTATAGGTTATCTATGTTTTAGATCTAAAACCAATTTTTACACTTTAGAAATAAAATAAGTTAGAATAAGAGAAATGAAATCGTGTATAATGAAAATAAAGATAAGGAAAAAAAATCCTTGGGAAGGAAAATTTCCTTATTAAGATAAATCTTCAGGGAAATAAAATTTTCCTTGAGATAGAGAGTTTTATATTTTCAAAACATAAAGGAATTTAAAAGTAATAAGGAAACCTTATTGACTATATAATCTCTCACTTTTTGGAGACCAAAAATTTCCTTATGAAAATGAATCTATGGACTTTGAAATTTTATGAACTTGGAAAAAAACATTTCTCCCTTTGATTATGGATCAATTTAAACACAAGTAACTCTCCCTTGGGCTTTGGAATCACTAATGATCATATTCATGATTTCTTGAAAGATATTTTACATTATCTTCTATATGGAAATATTCATTGATAAGAACATTCAATTAGATGAACCCCCCCACCTACTAAGGGAAATCTATTCTTTACATTGTATTCCTTTTAATATTCCTTTCTCCCTCTTTGTGATTCTCAAAAAGGAATAAAGAGAATGGAAGAAAAAATTTCTACCAGAAACATTAGTACTAAACCACCACAAACAAAATATATTAAGAACAACCTGAATTTCATTAATGTTGAAAGAATTTGTATAGGGAAGGTACAACAAAATATTTAAAGAGAAAGAAATTATCCTTCTTTCTCCTTTGGAATTAGATTCTTCACTATGGTGTTTATCTTCATGAGATCCTTGTGATCCTCTTCTGCACACTTAAGCAACTGATCATGTTCTTCACTTTTCTTCTCTAAGTATTTAATTTTTTCTTAATGACACTTAATACATTCTGCATGAGATTTTAACACTTCTTCTTGCTTAACAATATTATCTTAAATCTCAATTCTAATATCCCTTTCGCTCTTCTAATTCATAGCCACAAAATTATGCTTTCCATTCAGATCCTTAACAACCTGATTCCGAGTAGTCTGTTCGAGGGTTAACTTTTCTTCAAAACTATTTGAAAGATCATTAATATTCCCATCTTCAGTATGAAAAGAATCCTTGAAATTATCATGAAATTAATCAAATATTCTCATTTTATAAATTATCTTATTTGACCAGATTGTAATCTTCTTGAAATATCTTTTATGATCCACATAACCAATGAAGAAGGTTTTGAAATCTGCCTCTAGTCTGTGACATTTTTCCATAACCATGGAAACTGAATTTGATTTCTAATTTATCGTATGCTGAAGCATCTGGAATCTTGAGTCTATGCTTGGGAATAAGGGAATAGTACCAACCATATTTTTCAATGGCTGAGCAACAAAATCATGTCCAAGGGAAGATGATTCTGAACGTGAGTGTTTGGTTGGTGAGGATTCTTTTTTTAGGTCCTCATATTTTATCTTTAATGAAGCACCAAGAACCAACATCTTTCTTCTTCACCACATATTTACTAGTTGTATATACTACCACCTATTTTCCCTTATCATCTCTTGGATTGATCGCTTGTTCTTTGGGAAATTCTTGCTCACTATCAGATTACTGAACAATTTTATCTTCCCCATATTTCCCATTCTCTACATCGGCTATCTGATCTTCTGGATGAATGAAGTCATGATTACTGTTTTCATCATTTTTTGGCTTATTAACTTCTTCCTCACCCTTCTCTTTATTCCCTAGTGTAGGATGTTTTGAGGATTCAGCTTCAGAAGTCTGGATCAATAATTTTTTAGATGGGATTTCCATATTAAGGAAATATTCAACATTCTTTATGATATCAGTAGTTTCATTCCATTCTTCTTATTCCTATTTTTTCTTCTTTTTTATTTACTCTTCCTCTTCTTGAGAAATTTCTTCTTCTAGATTCGATTCCAGAATCACCAATTTCCTTACCAGAGTCTCAGGTAGTGATTCAATCAAAAATGATTCGGGTACTGGAATTTTTTCAGATGCTTTTTTAGCAGCCTTAAGAAAGGATTGGATGATTTCAGCTTCGGACAATTTCTTCCTCTATTTCTTTTCATTATAATCCTTTTCAAGATTCACAGTATCCTTTTCCTTAAAGGCTTTTTCCTCAGCAGGATCCAAGCCAAACATAGGATCCCCTTAATTTCTGTTTTTATTATCTTCTCTCCACTTATCCACTACTTCATCAGGATAGGCTTTTTTGCTTATTTGTCTTATGTGGTTCTGACAGGCTTTCCATAGCCACAAGAGTTTTTCTTTTCACTTCCAGTTCCTTAGCCTTTCTCTTCCATCCACCTTTCTTATATTTTTCAGCTAATTTCGGCTTCTTTGAAAAATCATATACTTATACTTCAGATAGATCATAAAATTATTTGGATTAAATTGAATAATCAATTTTCATTCTCATTAGAGTATCATCACTGAGAAATATCACATTGTAATTTCTCACCGTGGAACTGCAATGAATTTTGAATGACTGAAGGCAATGAACAATAATATTTTACAGAATTGTTGGATACATAATGATTTGAGATTTTAGATTTCCATTCTTGATGTTCTCAATCATAACCACGATGTACTTAACCTGGTTAATCTTCTTGAGGTTAACCAAGAAATATAATATGTAGATATCACTCATCGTCAGGGTATCCTTATCCCATTTCTTTGGAATTATAAAACCTTGAACCCAAAATTCAAGAATCTATATGTTCGTAGACAGATGAAAAATCTTTGGAATCTTCACTCCTTTCAGGACAAGACACTAATTAACCTTTTACTTATCAAAATATCCAGATACATTAGGTAATTTATAATTACAAAACTCTGCTTATCTTTCATTAAAAATTCTAATAAGGCTTGCAACATTGTTGTATGAAACAGAGTAGTTATTTCCAGTACACTTAAAAAAGAAAACATGTCTCTGCCTTCCCCCTTAAAGAAACTTGTTTTCTCCAAGAACTAAATAAATAAGTCTGGATAGACCGGATCATGTGCTCTTGGTTTTGATACACATACACTCTCCCAAACATTTATCCTGACATTCATAGATATAATAGAGTTATACTTATCATAAAAAATCAGATTGACCAACATTTCTCTATATATTTTCCACTCATAGATTTCTTTAATAGTCGATATTTATTTTTGAGTAGAGGGTTCAACAGACATTTGGAACTGAAGAAAATTTTAAAGATTCGAAACAACCTTAAGTACAGAGAAAAAAATTCACCTTGAAAAAGCTTGAAAAACCAATGTGGGACAACTATTGGGAAGGATTTATATAGTAAATTGGGATGGTGGTTCAACTTCCATGGATGGTCCAATAGTTGAAAAACATCTTATCAAATCGGACGATTGACATGATAATTGAAGAAGGATTTTGATAAGTTCTGATCTTTTGAGGTTTTTACGATATGCATTCAAATTTACGAAAAAATGAAATCGAAATGGTTTCTTAAACACAATAAAAAAACCAAATGCTAAAAACATGATTACGTATTCTTAGGAAAGAAAACATAACATCCGTATTTTTAAGAGAATTATTCAAAATAAGGAAAATTCATCTTGACTAACTATAGATTCCGAATTATTTTAAAAAAATAATTATAAAAACATTTAGTAGAAAAAAAAATTATTACTAAAAATTTTGAATAAAAAAATGTTTATTACAAAAAAAATTGATTGCAAAAAAAATTAATTGCAAAAAAAATTCAATTATGAAAAAATTGATTAATAAAAAAATGTACCCCTATGAAAAAGAGTTTCTTACTGTAAGGAGATTGGTTTCAATATAAAGTTAATATGGAGGATAAACTTACATTTATCATTCCTAACTTTTGTTTAATATATTCAAATCTATCAGGGGTATTGATTTTGTGAAAATATTGGCAATTTGATCATGCGTTCTGTTAAATTGAAGAATGAAATCTCATTTGTGTGTGTGATCCATAATAAAGTGATGCATAATATCTATGTGTTCTACACGAGAGTGATGTCCATGGTCTTTACTTAAGTCAATGGAACTAGTATTATCAAACATTATTTTTGTTTTGGTAAAACTCATACCATAGTCTGTGTGTGTGTGTATTGCATCCACAAAACTTGATCACAACAACTTCTAGCTACTATATATTCAACTTCAACAGTGGAAAGTGTTACTGACTATTGCTTTATTCATGACCAAGATACTAATGAATCTCTTAATAAATGAAATGTTCTTGATTTACTTTTCCTATCCATTCTACATTCATTCTAAATCATTTAGAAACAATTCTTGCTTCATTTCTTTTTATGATTCCATTTTCATCTAACATTATTCTGAACACCCATTTTACTCCAATAATAGATGTTTCATTAGGTCATTCTACCAAGATCCAATATTTTTTTCCTCTAAAATTCATTTAGTTCATATTTCATGGATTTTATCCAATTATCATCAACTAAAGCTTCATCAGTACTTTTTGGTTCTAAATGGTAAAGTAATTCTAGATGTTATAATTCATTTCTTAATGAACTATTAGTCTTTATTGGTTGACTTATATCACAAATGATACTATCACTAGGATGATTATTAAGAAAAAACTAATTTTTGTTTTCTAAAACCTATTCATGAACATATGATAGAAAATATTCTTGGGTAAATGCTTCAGTAATATTTTTTTGGAAATTTTCGTTATTATAAGGATCTTCTACCAAGGGTTGATAATCATTTTTTGAAAACAGATCTGAAGATTTAGGTTGAGGGTGTTTAAAAAAAATGGATTGGTTTCATTAAATTTAACATGTACTGTTTCTTCAATAGTACAAGTATTTTTATTAAAAACTCTACATGCCTTAGATGTTGTGGAGTAGCTTATGAAAATTCCATCATCAGATTTGGGTGTGAATTTATGTAAATTATATTTAGTATTCAGAATGAATAATTTGAAACCAATTACCTTGTAGTCGGATAGTCTAGGTTTTCTACGATTCCATAAATCATAATGGGTTTTGATAAGAAAAGGTATAATCAAAACTTGAATTATAGTACAAAAAGCAGTACATACAGCATCAGTCCAAAAATGTATGGCTATCGAATATTCACTCAACATGGTTTCTGTTATCTCTTGAAGAACTCTATTTCTTCTATCAACAACATCATTCTCTTGAAGAGTTCTTAGTTCTTAGAAGTTTTGTGTAATGCCTTTTCTAATACAAAATATTCAATATGATAATTTTTAAATTCTCTATCATGATCACGATGAATAGTTATCAAAGGAAGGCATTTTTCATTCTTAACTTGGGATCTAAAAATTTTGAAATAAGAAAAATATTTGTATTTATTTTCTAGAAAATTGTCCCATGTTAATCTTGTGTAATCATAAACATAGACAAATACATAATATTTTATCCAATTCTTCCAGTTTGTGTTGGTCCAAAAAGATTCATATGCACCAACTATAGTGCATCAGTAGTTGAAACTTCACCGACTGATTTAAAACATAAATTATTTCACCTACCATATTGACAAGGATAAAAACATTTAAAGAATCAAATATAGTCTCTGGTAGATCCTTAACTAGTATTTTCATAGAGAGTTTTCATAGGTTCATATGGTTACAATGTCCGAACCTTCAATACCATAACCAAGAACGATCTTCCATTGCAATAATACATGGTAGAACTTGGCTCCTAAGATCTTACCTTTTTAGTGTGTATACATTCTCTTGCCTATGGGTCGAAAGAATAAACTCTTCCTTGGAATTGTGTACTAAACATTTATCATTCCTAAATTTCACAAGGTAACCTTTATCACAAAAATAACTTATGATAATACGGTTGTGCTTAAGACCCTAAAAAAATAAAACATTCGAAGTCAATATTCTTCCAAGAAGAACAATGTTCCCTATACCAATAATTTCTCCATGAGCATTATCTCTGAAATTTATTTTCCTCTTTCATCTAGATAATATTTTCAAATAAGTTTTTGTTACCAGTCAAGTGCTCTGAACATCCACTATCGACATACCATGTATTGTTGTTGGTACTATCTTTATTTTCCTTGTCCATAAGACATTGATTTTCAATGGTAACCTGGAAATTAAACTAAGATTCTTCCAACCAGAAAATTCATACTCTAAGGATTCATCAGAAGAGTGTCCACCACTGGAACTCCAAGAGTCATTAGCTTTCCAAACATTCTTAGATTTATCATTTTACTACTTATTTCTATTATTCTTAAAATGGTTTTCCATTCTATCATATCTCTTAAGAAAAGGACAATCTGGCCTTATATGCCCGGATATTTTGCAATCATTACATGTGATTTCGGATTATTTATTTTCTTTTCTTTATTTCTTCTTAAATTTATACTATAACCCTTTATTCTTAACTATCTTGTCCATCATTCAAGAAATATTAGCTAGTTCATTCTCTGAATGTTCACTTTCGCATAATTCAGATAAAACAGTGACTTTCTTCGACTTAGATCTTGTAACTATTTCTGGAGTCTTTGGTTTAGTTTTAGTAAGGCTACACATACATTTCCATTCTTTTTTTTGTTGAGATCAGCATCTCTTTTAATTATTGTCTCATATTGATGAAGAGTTCCAAAAATCTCATCAAGAGTAATCTGAGATACCTTCCTATTCTCATCAATATTTGTTCTCCTAGATTCACACTCATTAGGAAAGATATCTATAATCTGGTCAACAAATTCCTCATTATCTAAACCTTTTTCACCCATGGATTTTAAATTTATAACAATTGGCATTAACCTTTGTTGTAACTTACACACTGTTTATCTATAAGGAAATAGAAATCTATGATATTCTGCTCTCAGCATGGCTCTTCTAGTTTCTATAACCTTGCATCTACCAAAATGAGTAACCTCTAATTTCATCCAAATACAATTTGCAGCTTCACAAGAAGAAATCTGACTATATATATTCCTGGTCATAGAATATAAAAGAGTATTGTGTACCTTGTAGTTTAGTTGATATTCTAACTTTTCTTGATTAATAAAACTTTTGACTTTTTTACCAAGAATCTTGTAATCTCCAGTATGCATAACAAAGATATCCACTCTAGTATTAATAAAAAAAGTCCTCATATAGTCTCTCCAATATTTATATTCATTCTCATCAAATATAGGTGGTTTAGTAAGATTAAGATTTCCAATCAAACCAAAATTCATTTTTTCCATCTAAAGATAAATATCATTCCAATAAAAGTTCTTAATAGTAAATGTTTGTATACAAGGATAAAAATCCTAAGAAAGGAAAATATTGAACAATTAAAACTTGAGAAAGAAAAAATATATGTGAATATAAGTATTTTAGATACCGCCTATGATACTAATTGTAGGATCAAAATAATAAATGTAGTTGCTCAATATACAAGAGGGGGTGATTTGTATCCTTTAAAAATACCTTTATAACTTTTAATGTTGATACAAAATATTTTATGTTTAAAAAAGTTAAACAAGGTAAATTCACAAGGCCTCTTAGTTCTAAAAACGTGCTAGGTTCCGGAAATATGGTTCTAAAAATGAAACATAAGAGAAGTTTACAAAGACAAAGATTCTACCTTAAAGCGTATAGAATCTTACTTATCAAAGTACATGTACAAGAAAGAATATGATAGTGATAATTTCCTTATTAATCAAATTGAAGCAGAAAATAAACTTGAAACAATACAAGTAACAAGGATGAATTATTTTAACCCAAAGAGTAGGGTAGCCAACACCATGGATAAAGGTCCCTTGATTTATTATTTCATGAATGTATATCTTAACCACACCAGGGTAGTCCCTCGATAAAAATATCGGAGTCTGTCTTGTTATCCTCGCAATCTCTTGAACTTCAAGGTAGTCAGCACCTCTGTTTTCCTTATCAAGGAAGTCATCAAACATTAATGTAGTCGACACCTATGTCTTTCTTATCAAAGAAGTACTCAAACATTAAGGTAGTCGGCTCCTGTATTTTCTTATCCTCAGAAGCCCTTGATTGTATACAACAATAATTGGATTCTCATGAAGCATGTTGAACAAGATTTTTAGTATGCACATAGAATTAGTGTTTATCTCCCTAGAAATCACATCAGCAGCATGTACTCTATAGATTGATCGATTTATCAAGGAGATCATCCAAATGATCTCCTATTTATAGGCATTTTTTCAACCATCACCTCCCTCCTCCATTGGTAATATTTTTCCCTGTATCTCAGAGGGACCTGTACACGTGTCACTCAATCAATGGTTAATTAGAAATAGAATGTATGACATCATTTCATAACTAAAACAAGGGTAATAAAAATATGGTTTCTTAAAAAAATCCATTTTTAGAGTCTAGGAATATAAAGTTCAAAGTCTATGAAAATGAACATTCGTAGTCTATATTACATGGATATAAGGATTCTATTTTTCAAATAATTCAGAATCAGAATTCGATAGACATCAGAGTCTGAATTCTAAGGAATTTAGAACTTAAATACTATGTAATTAGGAACCTGAATTCTAAGGAATTCTAAACCTGAATTATAAGGAATTCAGAACCTGAATTATAAGTAATTTAGAACCCGAATTATAAGGAATTCAGTGTCTAAATTTCCAAGTATTTGGAAATTTAATCTCATAGAATTAGGTATCTAAATTTCAGAGAATGCGGAATGTGAATTTCAAAGAATTCAGAATCCATTCAGAGAATTCAGAATCTGAATTCAGAACCTGAAAATAGAATACTCTATATCTATGTATTTATAGTATTCTGAGGTTTTAGATATGAAACTTATTTTTACACATTATAAATAAACATGTTTTTAATAAGATAAACTAAATCATTAACATTTTGAACAAATAAAAGAAAAAAAATTTCTGGGAAAGGAAAATTTCTTTATTGAGATAAATCGTTAGGGAAATAAAATTTTCATTGAGATATAGAGTTTGTGATTTTCAAAACATAAAGGAATGGAAAATTCCTAAGAAACCCATATTTAGTAAACATACTAAATAAAGTGGAGGGATATATAGGGATCATGTGTTACATAAAAATTAACTATACACATGTGTGCCGCAATAAAACACAACTCATCACGTTAATAAAAAAACATGAATAAGAAGGGGGTTCACAACACATTTGAGAAGGTACCAAATAAAAAACACATAAGCTAGATAAGCTTATTTGAAATTAAATTACAAAAATTTTGTACTTAATGAAATCATTTAGTGGGACAATTATAAAACAAAACATCATGGGAAAAATCTTTTTTAGATAAAGATGAAAAAAAGTAAAATCACCAAAGAAGGTAACATGTTATATCACTAAAAAATTTATGAGGAACACATTAATTAATACATCTTTTTTAAAAAATAACTGATAAATTTGGTAATGTAATACATTGAATTGATGAAATATTCATTTAAGATAAATCAATAGTTAATATAATTACAATTAATCAAAAATGTTTATAATTTTATAAGATAGAAAATTGATCAAGGACAGGGATTTGGAAAAGAAACCATTTTCCAAGATAGATAAATAAAAAACCTATGTAAAAAATATAATATTGAATATAGGGAACATTGTAGGCCGGAGATAGAAATAAACTATCTAACTCAAAGAAATATATTTAACATAGCCATGTCCCTTACATTTACTATCTAATTCCCTCGAAGTTCTTAAATTTCATGTGGATAAATAAATAAATACACTATTAAACTTATCATAACCATATTTATATCCATGAACATTTAAAATTTTAGATTATAATTACTCTCTACATTTATATTATTATGTTCTTATATTTTTCAAATTTTGGTTGTGAGTAGTCTTGTTAGTTTTGAACTAGTTTAATTATCCTGATGTTGTTCGTTAATCTTATCCAAAATATAATCATTATCATATCATAAAAGGCACTATAGTTTATGTTTTTAGGGTATTTTTGAATCTTTTAATTTTATTCTATGATAGTTTTAGTTATGGTTCTTGATGATGAAATCAGGGATGATCATGGTCTAGTGATTTTTAACTAATGAATGGTTTTAACATAATTATCATATTAAATGTTTACATTTACAAACCAAAAATCAAAATTATTAATTATTAATATCATGAATTAAACTTGAAATTCCATATTTTATTGAAATTTATATCATTTTTCACAAAGGTGGGTAATCTTGCCTAATCAGAGTATAATACAGTTTATATTTTAGTATGGATTTAGAAATGATAAATTTTTTTATAATATCATTATCAAAATGCTATAATTTTTTTTAAAGTTGATTTAAATTTTGGATGATTTATAAGAACAATTTAACTAAAAAATTTGTTATCACTTATTAATGAATCTCATTTACTACTTTTTTTATTTTATGTGATTTATGATAAAATGATAAAAATTTTGTAATATTAATTTTAGAATGACTAATTTATATTTCAATAATATAAATAATTAAAAAAATAATATAAATACTCAATATACCCAATTATATAACGATCATTGAATGGTGTTGATAAAAAAATCATTCATTCATAATGGTGGTTGTCTGCACATGCACATGATCAACATTTTCATTTTTCAACTAAATTATAGAGGAATAAATAATGGTCACAACATATATATAATAATATTTATGTGAATTATTTATAAATATGTAACTATATTTGTATGTTTTTAATGTTTTGTAGGATGGTGGGTTTGAATGACAAATAATGGAAATAAAAGGGTCAGTAATACTTATGTTGAAAAATTGGATCTTCTCTTGATGTATCTTATATAAATGATGAGCGTGAGGAAAATTTAAATGTTACATGACTCCAAAGGTTTATAGGGACTCTATAAGAAGTATATTTGGTAGTTTTCATATGAATTTTGATATATGGGTGTGTATTTGAAATGAGGGGATGTTATATTCTTTTATAGTTGAACATATTGAAAAAATAATTGGAAAATAATATTTGGTAAGAGGTAAGAACCGAAATTCATGATAGTTAGGTGAGTTTAAGGGGGAAATATTGGTTTGAAATTTATTTGTGAAATTAAAATACAACAACATTATTCTAGATTGAATAAGTGTCATGTTTTTTTGTTTAAATTCGAGCCACAATATACTACCCATTTTTTAACATGTTAATCTTTTGAAAAAAATAAACATGTTAATATTTTATCAATAAAATTATAATAATTCTCTTATTAAAATATGTTTAACATGTTGAATATGAATTTTTATTCCATTTTTTGTAATTCAATTTATAAATTTTGAGAAAATTATATTTTAAATTAAAATATATAATTTTTTGAAAATTTATCTTTGTAAACTGATGTATTTTTGGTCATTATTTGTGTTTTATTTTATTTAACATTGATTAAAAATTATATTAGTTTCAATTAATTTTATATATCATTATATATCATATTTAAGCCTAAAGTTAAAATAGCTCCATTTAATAGAAAACAATCTATTTTGAAAACAGATATTATTTTGAAAATAACTATTTTATCATAGTTACAAATATATAACATGGTCACACCATGTAAAGCCTAAAATTTATATAAAACATTTCAAAAAAATTAATTTTTTTATTAAAAATATTAAAATCAATTTATGTTGTTTAATATATTAATGTAACTCCTATTTTTTTAAGATACAAATTCCTTATAAGCATAAATTGAAATTTTTATTATAATTTTTTATATATTTATTATAAAGTGGTTACTTATATTAATACCCATCAATTTAATTTATAAAATATAATGTTATCATTTAAAAATTTTATTATGTTAATATAGTTTTCATTTTTGTTTTGTGTTTCATGGCGGAAAATTTATTTACATCTTATTTTATTAGGGAAGTGTGTTTATTAAAAATCAGGGGTCATTAAAATATGTAACTATTTCATCTCATTCACGATTATCGTTTATGTTTTCTTTTGATAGTATTATTTTGGGTGATTCAATTTTGTTAACTTGAGATCAATTTTTTTCTAAATCATATGTGATATGTTATAATAATTCATTTATCACATTTTATTTCCATGTGTTAATTAGGTTATGATTTTAATGGATATAATATGGAATTTATGCGCAACCTAAATTGTTTTTTTAATTACGAAATGGATTATGTAAGGCACTAATATGTTGGGTAAAGATTACATATCTTGAAATGACATGTAAGAAACATAAGATATCATGGTGTTCAATTATGTTATGCATGGACAAGACATAGTTTGTCCTGCCTATAATGATATTATTATATTGTTAGAGATCCATGACATACGTTATGAAATTTTATACATATAGGCGTGCTAAATTGCTATTTTTTCATCATAGTAAATGATTGCTGATTCAAAATTCTTTACATTGAATATGTTATTCTTATAAGTTATCCTTTTATGATTATACATTTCTATTTCATGATCTATAAGTATGTTATCATTATTTATGGTCTCTTCTCATAATTAAATTATTTTATTATATGGAACATGTTATTTCTCATTTTTTCATACTTTTATTATACGATGATATATTATATATGAAATGATATTTTATACCTGTTACTTCGGTATTAGATCACCCTATTCCATTTTCAATATATTTCATCAATATTTTCAATATATTAATGAGTCAAAGGGGGAATATAGATTAAATAACTCATTCAAGAAATATATACCATATTATGAAATAATATAGATGTGTACCCAATCTAAAAATATACAGAACGGTTTGGTTTTGAGATTGTGATTTAATTATGACATGAAATTTTTAATCATGTGAAGTGACTTAAAATATATGTATATAATGTTTTTTTCACATTTTTTTTCATAAGTGCTCTGTTTGGATAATTAGGTAGATTATATTAAGATTATTAATGATGAATCCTATGTTGAATTTATGTTTTTATAGGTTCAAACAATCGTGTTAATGGATAAGTTATCTAAGGTTATATTATTCCATATTTATATCAATTTATTCTTTGTATTTAGTATGATAAAATTTATTATTAATCATAGTAATTTTTTTGGTCTTAATCAATGGCAGGAAAATGATGGAACTGAGTGAACAATAGATTTAATTGATAATGTAATGATTTTACCCATGATAAAATTGATTGGATGAGGTCTACTTAGAACAATTCCATGTATATGATTACCCCTTTAATATCATAATATAAATAAAAAATTAAACCATATAAAACTCTTAAATTGTATAAATAAGAAAAAATTATTTATTCAGTCCTTATTAAATGTACTGTCACCATCCTTTAATAGATATTCCAAACAACAGATTATTGAAGAGTTAATGATCAAGACAAAAATATAATTTCATTTTTTATTATGTTCAAAGAATAAAATGGTTCTTTCTGTTGTTTATCATTTAAAATTTAATGTGGAATAAATTTGTAAATTAATTAAGAGGTAATGAAAAATATAAGAAATTGACTCTAAATAATAGGAGATATTTTTTAAAAGTAATTTTCAAATTTTTTGTTGAATTAATTTTATCTAAATAGCGCACAAATTTCTTGAAATTATTAAGATCAAGGGAAAATATATTGGTTATAATGAAGAAACAATTTGACAATTTAAATGTTAGTTTAAGCTTCTATTATTTATACTAAAAATTGATCATTTCATCAGTTTATTAAACCCAAATATTCAAATAAACATTAATGTTATGATACTACAGTATCTATTATGAAATAATTAGTATTTCACTTCAGGAGAAAATATAAATTATAGACCCCAATTTTATTAAATACTTTAGGGTTATTGAAATCAAAATATAGTTTCTTATATCATAATGTAACAATATCTTGGTGGAAGAAAGATTCACCTTCCTACATACTGAAAATTTTGAAAGAATCCCATGGGAAATCCTCATAAGAGAACCAAAAAATGTTTTTAGTGTGTAAATATAAAACATTTAGAACATTTTTATTTAGTAGTTATGAATTTTATGCATTAAAAAATAGGATGATAAATATCCACAAAATACACCACCCATACATTAATGATTCAATCATAATAATTTTGGTTATTACGTAATTCAATACATCAGTCGAAAAATTAATTATGGAAAATGATGTCAAAACCCTATAAAAAGGGGAGACATGGAAGATATTATGTAATAGTTACCACTTTTGTGCATCAAGAAAATGATGTATTAAATGGTACAGGTTTTATTTAAATATGAAACATAATCATTATACAGTGTTGTAGTTATACAAATACCATGATATCATTGTTGTTTTCTATGGTCATTGATTCACTACCTCAATGGATGGATACTGAATCATATGTGGAAGAAACTACTAGGGTGATGGTTCAATCCAATGTATATAAATTTCCTTAAATATTATTTTATTAGTAGACACATTTTAAAACATTTCTATTCTCTATTAAGTGGAATTTTATTCTATTTTGGGCATTATTGGGATCTCTCCATACAAATATCATATAAATTTCATTGATGGAGAAATATAATTTTGTATCTAAAATCATCCATTAATTATATATTAATTTAGTGATAATTACGATCTTCATTTCAAAAACAATTACTTAATATGGGTTTTATGACTAATAATCTGGGGTATTTGGATGAAATTTTCAAAAATACACTCAGTATAAAATATATATTCTAATTTTAATGTAATATAAAGACATGTTTTCTAGATAGAGTGACGAAAATAAATTCTCCTTGTCACCCTTTCTCCATGACATCATGGGTTCATTCATGGAATCTAAAATAATCATGTTCCCCTTCCATATAATGACGAGTGGCTATATCTATATTCATTTCCCAATTGAATCATTTTTCCTTATGATTCCCCCTATGAAATTTATGTTCCTCTCCCAACTTTTACTTCTTTGGTCATCCATCTATTTATTCTTAGTTGTGTTGGGTTGTCTATGGCTACTTTGAGGTCCTCTACTACATATAATGCTTCTCATAACACTAAAAATTTTATTCTAAAACCCCATTTTGGTAAGTAATGATTGAGATCCGGTGATTTGTGATTCTTAGAGTTGGTTTTGTTCAAAAGTAAATTTAATTTACTCTTACGAAACATTTATGATTATTATTCTTTTTTTTATATTCCATTATATTTGGTTCCATGTTCATTTATTATTTCATTTTCAAACTTAACATCCCCAAACCTTTTTACCAGATCCATGGTGGTAGAATACATTTTTAGTCTGAAATGATGGTTAGTGTGTTTATTTTTTAAAATTTTTCTTGGGGAATCTACATTTTATGGTGCATATCAAATTGTTTGTATACCCCTATTTGGTTTCAAGAAGGATAATTTAGGGTTTTCATCCTTATGTACACCATAGGGGTTTTATATTTCACATTTATTTCATGTTAATCAGATGGTCTTCTTATTGATGTTTTTATTGTGTTTCTAATCTGATATGATGGTGAATGTTTTTAATTTTTTATGGAGTTCAACATCATTGATGTTTTGCCTCTTAGAATTCTATTTTTGATTTTGATCATTCGTTTCTTCAACTTGTGGTGTTCGAAAATTAATTATTAAGGGTCCTATCAAATATTATTGTTCATTTTTACTTCAAATGATATATTTCATATGTTTTTTGTCTCACATTCCTAGTTAATGAAGGGAATTGTATTTCATGGGGGACTTATGAGGTGGATCTGGAGAAATTTATAATCTATAAGATGAGATTCCAATATAGGATTCGTTACTTTTTATAGGTTTCTAATGGTATTGGAGTTACTTTTTCCATGATTTATTCAAGTTTAAAAATGTGGGGCTAGATTTTGAACCACATATATGATTATTATATCATATTTCATTGTCAGTTTTTTATAGGTGGAGAATTTTTTTGATTTTTTTGTTCTTGGTAATGGAATGTTTGTCTGTTGATGATAATAAGTTATATTTTTCTAGTCTTTGGTTGTGGAAAACTTAAAATTATAAATTCTTCCTTTGATGTGCTATATTTTCATGGGTGATTAAATGTTTGTGTCGTTATTATTTGTAACACCCCAAGATTTCATATTACGTTATTTCTTTAAAGTAATTCAATAACTTTCACTACACACAACACCGAGTTTTATCGCACCTTGACTTACCAAACTAGCCGTTCAAAAGCATTTATGAATATTATCAACTAAATTTTGAACTTTCTATAATCCTTATAATTTTGGAATCCATATTAGGAATTTTATTAGAAATAATGTAAGCAAAAATACATTTTTTTCAGATAAAACAAGTATTTTTCAAAAATTGAAATTAACGCCTTTTAATGGTGAATCCTTTTTAAATACAATATTTGAAACTTAAATATATTCAATTTGACAAAATAAAATTCTTATTTATAATCAGGAAATACGAATTTAGTTTCAATAAAGTTTGGGTGTTTTTATGATAACTTTCATATTTGGGTGAAAAGTGAAAAATACTATATTTTAACTAAAAACATCTTTTTTAATCATAATGATTTTTAGTGTTAATTTATACATTTTAATGGTTTGGAAGTATAAATAGATTATATTTTTACCATTTAATTCAATGGTGGACATTTTAAGTAATTTCACTTTTAAATTGGACATAAACAATTGTCAAACTTTTTGATAGTTATTATTTCTTAAAAATACGCCTTTTGGTTTTAACAGCGGGAATTACTTTTAAATTAAAAAATGCAAATTATATGTTTTGAATTTTTTAAAACAGACTTCATTATTGAATCCGGAATATCAAAATTAGCTGAGAGTATATTTTTGGTATTTTTCTGAAAACATTTAATTTTTGATGAATAGTGAAAAATAATGAGTTATAGTTTAAAACCGATTTTTTATTTAAATAAATAAATATTTTATTTTAATTTATTTTAGGTCAAAATAGATACATAATACCTATATATGTTCAATGTAATTCATTGGAGTCAGTTTATAATAATTATAAATATATAAAAAGTTTATTGATCTTTTCACCGTCTTTTACCCACCTCCTAGGAGAATTTGTAAATTAACATAAAACCTAATTTTAACACTTCTTGTGAGTTTAATTTTGAAAATCCAAGACACACGGTTAATATCAAGGTGCAAAATGTGGTCCAATGAGATAAAAATAATTTTTGGTGAATAGTAACTTTTTACTTTTATTTACCACGGTTAAAAGTAAATATGGTAAATAATGGTAAAAATGATGTTATTATTACCCTAACACATGCCCTCATTCTAATGGATAAGTTTAATTCGACCAAAAACAATCTTAGGAATAAAATATGACCCTTTAGGTCCACTTGGATTAGATTAAGACATTTATTATTATTTTATTTAAAGAAGAGTTAAAAGAGTTAAAATAAAAGTTTAATAACTAAACCATTTTTAATATAGGGTTATACATAAGATAAATTCGACCATAAATATTCATTATAAAGATAAAGAATCATACTACATAATGGTAATTTATTTATAATTTTAGAGATTAAATAATTAAATTTATTAAAGACACAATGATGATGCATTAATTCCCTTATTAATGAAAGAATCAAATAAATGGTATAATAAATATTAAAATAAATATAATTTTAAAGGTTTTATGGGATCCATGAATTTTCTAGGTCACTATGAAATTTTGGGATTGATTCAATGTAGTTTTTTTGAAGTAATCATGCCATTATTTTATTAACAAAAAACAAATACCAAATACTGTCGAAATTTACATAAAATAGTTTTTAAAACAAATGTTATATTATTAATTTATATAATGGTCCAAAAAATCTAAGGTTCGGCCAAAAGTCTTATATAATAATATATATGACATTAATGAACCAATTGTGGTTTGATTGGTAGTATATAGTATATTTATTAACCATATAATATAAAAATTCAAAGAGACATGGTAAATGTCAAACTATTTAACTAAGAGTTAACTCTAAAAGGTAAGGTTAATATAGTTCCCCAAACCTGTCTAAAACCTATTGGTTGAGTATTTTTCGACCCAGTTTTAATATGAATGTTTATGTTATGTTTATACCTGTCCATGTGAGGAATACATTGGACATAATAAGTGACGGGTGGAGCCCGCTATAACTCCTCGATGCATCGGTAGGTATCATGAGACAAACTAGTGCTTTGGCACAAGGCCTTCACAAAATCTTATTTGTAGTCATGGCACAAGGCCTTGACTATGTTGTTATGATAGTCTGGAATTATGCATTCCATCAATATGAAAGTGCTTAGTGATATTGCATGTGATTATACGACTAGTAGAATATCAATGTTTATAATTAAATGGTATTAATTCATTTTATTTTTTTCCATATTATGTTCAACATCAAGTTTAAAAGTATTTTGTTTTAGTTATACAGTACCTAAAATTTTGATTCTTATTTATGAAAGTGTCTGCTGTATTGTTATCCTTACTGAGAATCTGAGCTCACCGTTTTCTATGGTTTATTTTTCCCAGGATTCCAAGAAGTGTGTTGTGATTGATATGCAGGGTCAAGCCAATGGTATAATGGGGTTCATAAAGGATTATTAATGTTGTTTATTATGTTATAAAGTTTAATGTAACATTCATGTATGTAATCTATTTTCCAAGACTTCTAAACTGTTCGGTCCTTCAGGAAATGATTCCCTGTAATCATGCCAATGTATAAAAATAATTCACCCTCTTTGGGTAACTAGGGTCGGGGAATTATAGTTGGTTTCCAAGGAAGTTATTAAATATCCTTGGAAGCTAGATTTAGATAAACTCTTATTAGAGCACATAGACATAAGATAGAAATTGAGGATTTTTATAGAAGAAATTCCTGGAATTTTGGTAATATAGAGATTTTGTGAGTTTTCCAAGAAAATACGTCCCTGTCTGGATACGAGCAGGTAGAAGCAGATCTAGCGCAGATGTACCTAGGGGTAAAACCTGAAAACACCACTTTGAGATAGACTTGAACGAGAACTGGTGCATGAAAACAGGCCTTACTGCACTCTTCGTTATGACACTCCTGGGGGATATGCTTAGGATAATTCTTATTTTCTTTAGAAATCACTATAAAGGGATTATGAGTATATACATCCTCAATGAAAAAATCTATATGATTGTGGATTATATCTATAAACCATTAAATTTACGTTAGTTATTTTACAAGTTCATAATTATTCATTTCAATTCATAAACTGACCAAGTTTATGCTATTTTATAGAAATGGCGCCCAATAGAAGGAATGTGAACTCCAACAATATGTATGATCCATAGAGTAAGAAGGATCATATCTTTCACATTATTAATCAAAAATTTATAAGGGAAATAGTATCCCATGTATTCTCAACATATGAAGAAATAGTATCATGTGTTAATAAGATAAGTAAATAATTATATAAGTCTTATGGCTTTCAAGGGAAGTAAGAGAAGAAAAGGATGGAAGATAGAAATATGGATAAAGGAAAGAGGGAAAAGAATAATTTTCACATATGTGATAACTGTGGGAAGAAACACCCTGGAACTTTCATGAAGGGAATGTGAGTTTGTTATAAGTGTGGAGAAATAAGGAGTCCATGTAAATGACTTCAAGGGTAAGAAAAAGGTTTCAAATGTTCAATGCTTCATCTGCAAGGAGTTGGGACACTACACGAACCAATTTCTAAATCATCAGAGTATGCCCCAAATGATGATATTGGATAATAATCAAGTTATGATACTACCATATATGTGGAGGAATGATTAGACTTTTTATTATGTTATTAGAGAATTATGTCATTTTAGTGTTGTGTCAACAATGTTCTGGTTATAATAATTATGTATTATATAAGGATTATACTATAGTACTATGTAATTAAGGACTTGAGATTGTGTGGAACCAAGAAAAGTGACCCAAAAGAAGGTTAAATATTTAGGAAATATATTTTTAAGAGAATGATAAACCATAACATGGTTCTGATACAGAGGTAGTGATTTTGGAATAATACATGATTGATTTGAATAATTTATATTGGATATTCTTGATTACCATGAAACTAATTAATGATTTGTATATTCCATCATTGTTGGAGTTTACAACATTTTTTGATAGAAGGAGTATATCGAGTATTATATCAGGAATAAGGGATCATGAATGTAATCAATATGTTTTTATGGTAATTCAGGATGTTGCAGTGTTTTAAAAGAATACATGATGATGGTGTTCACATGATATTACGCGGCAAAAAGGATCTTCATTGTGTTTACCATCCTTATAAATTTTGGACTGTGAGTTTGGAAAGAAGTGTTATTGATATTTCTAGTTTGAGATTATTTTTGGATTGTCATAAAAGGAAAATCCAGAGGTCGGGCTGCAATCCGTCGCGTCCGGCAAGCCCATGAGACTTGAACCCGCAACAGAAGGGCGAAAAGGCTGTATCATCTACCACTGGTCCACGTGTTTCCCTAGATGGAATAATGTAGTATTTTTTTAAAAAAAATTGGTAGATTAAATATAAATTCATTTTTTAACCATATTCGAATAGGTTAAATAGAATATTATTTTTATGTTCTATTATCTTTTAGAGTGAAAGATGAGTTTGTGGTAGAAATTTGCAAAAGGATGGGACTCTAATTGTCAAGTATATATTTTTATTCTTCTCTTATTCTATGAATAAATTAATTCTTATAATTTAGTGAAGGGATCTTAAAATCAAAAATGTGTTATCCAAATACCATATGTTTTGTTGGACCAATGGTATTTTAAATAATCATAGAATGATGAATTTAAGGCCCTTAATTTTACACTTGTTTATGATTGATGACCGCAATCACTACCTATAAATATTTACGTTTTCCCTCCAATTATATGTCTCTAATTGCCACCAATTTTCTCTTAATTGAGATTGTAATTTGGTGGTGACTCTTTCATTTCCATTTTCCACTTATTAATACTAAATTTTATTAACCTAATTTCCGATGTGGGTTTTACCAAAGGTATTTTATATTTTCAACATTTCATTTTAAAAAATAATTTCAAATTGTGAGGACACAATTTATTAAAGGAGGGAAGAATGTAACACCCCATGATTTCATAGTACATTCTTTCTTAAAAGTAATTTAATAACTTGCACTACACGCAACACCGAGTTTTAGCGCACAATGACTTACCAAACTAGTCGTTCAAAAGCGGTTATGAATAGTATTAACTGAATTTTGAGGTTTATATAATCCTTATAATTTTAGAATCTATATTATGTGTTTCTTAGGCATAATGTAACAACAAATACATTTTTTTCAGATAAAAGAAGTATTTTTCAAAAATAACATTTTTATTACCTTTTAATGGAGAATCCTTTTTAAATCCAATATTTGAAACCTTTATATATTCAATATAACAAAATAAACTTCTTATTTATAATCGGTATATAATAATGTAGTTTCAATAATGTTTTGGTGTTTTCATGAAAACTTTAATATTTGGGTAAATAATGAAAAATACAATATTTTAACTAAAAACAACTATTTTAATCAAAATAATTTATAGTGTTAATTTATAAATATTAATGGTTTGGAAGTATAAATAGATTTTATTTTTACCATTTAATCCAATGATGGTCATTGTAAGTAATTTCACATTGAAATTTGACATAAACAAGTGTCAAAATTTTGATTGTTATTATTTCTAAAAAATAGGCCTTTTGGTTTTGACAGTGGGAATTAATTTTAAATTAATAAATGCATCTTCTATGTTTTTAATTTGCTAAATTATACTTCAATATTGAATTCATAATATCAAAATTATCTTAGGGTAAATTTTTGGTATTTTTCTGAAAACTTTTAATTTTTGATGAATAGTGAAAAAACTATGTTATAGTTTAAAAGTGAATTAATATTTCTATAATTATTTATTTTATATAAATTTATATTATTTAAATATATATATATAATACCTATATAATTTCAATGTAATTAATTAGAGTCAGTTTATAATTATTTTAGATATATAAAAGTTTTATCGAACTTTTCACCGTCTTTTACCCACCTCCCAGGAGAATTAGTAAATTCACATAAAACCTAATTTTACCACTTCTGTGAGTTGAATTTATAGAATTCAAGAGACACGGTTAATATCAAGGAGTAAAATTTGGTTCAATAAGGCAAAAATAATTAATTTTGTATTGTAACTTCTTACTTTTATTTACCACGGTTAAAAGTAAATAGTGTAATTAAGGGTAACAATGATATTATTATTACCCTAACACAAGTCTTAATTCTATTTTATAAGTGTAATTCGACCAAATAAAACCTTAGGAATAAAATATGACCATTTAGGTCCATTTGAATTAGATTAAGAAATTTATTATTATTTTACTTAATGAAGAGTTAAAAGAGTTAAAATCAATGTTTAATAACTAAACCGTTTTTTATATAGGGTTATACATACGATAAATTCTACTATAAATATTAATTATAATTCTAAATGGATTTCCTATATAATGGTATTTTATTTATAATATTTAGGGATTAAATAATTAAATTTATTAATGACATAATGATGATGCAGTAATTACCTTATTAATGAAATAATAAAATAAATGGTATTATAAATATTAAAATAAATATAATTTAGAAGTTTTTATGACGTACATGAATTTTATATGTTAATATGACATGTTAGGATTGATTCAATGTATTTTTGTGAAGTAATAATGCTGTTATTAGTTTATCAAAAAACAAATACCAAATAGTGTAAAAATTTACATAAAATAGTTTTTAAAACAAATATTTTATTATTAATTGATATAATGGTCCTAAAAATCTAATGTTATGGAAGAAGACATATATAATAATCTATATGACATTAATGAACCAATGATTGTTCGATTTTCTTTTTATTGTATGTTTATTAACCATATAATATAAAAATAGAAAGATACATGGTAAATGTCAAACTATTTAACTCAGAGTTAAATATAAAATTTAAGGTTATTATAGTGAACCAAACCTGTCTAAAAACAATTGTTTGAGTGTTTTTAGACCCATCCTAAACTTATACTTTAAATAATATATTTTTTAGCATTAATAAATGGAAAATAATTTTATTACAAAATAATATTTCTATCTTTTCTTAAGGTTCCCCTCACCCCTCTTATAAAAGGGAACTTCCCCTTCTCTTACTTTAACACCTCCAAAGCCATTTTTCTCGACCAACCTCTGCCCAAATATCCTCCCAACTATCCTACCTTTATCATAGAGGCCTTCCTTTAGTCATAAAGCCAAATTAAGGAGCCCTTTTTATCAAATCAAAAGAAAGAACACGAAAAAGAAGTAATAATTTCACCACCCTCATTGAAGTTATTTTATTCTTCCACTTATTATTTCTTTGTTATTTAAATTATAAAATAATAACTCTAGTATCGTCTATATACTGGGATGTTATTATAAATATGGAACAACTATATTCATTATTCTATCCATCTTATGAATGATAATGTCACCATGAGTGCGTACGTATGACTTACCGTCTCCACATCGTGGTGTATTTTGTTATTCAACACTATGTTATTTGGATAGATATAATGATGAGTAACATGTATATAAATAATTAAAATCAAATGATAATGTCTCTGTAAAATTAATATACAATCCAATTCCACATCATTAAGGAAAGGATATTGTCGCTCGTACGTCCGTACGGATTACCGTCTCCATGACGCGATGAGATTCATTTCCACGTTCACCATTCATCGACAATTATAAAAATATATATTAATAATAAATATGAATATATGACATAATAATTCTACTGGAGATATATATATATGTATACAGACATATATCTTATTCACTTAGTTCCGTTCAATACGATATGAAAACAGAAACAGCTTTTAAGCTTACGTACGGACTACCGTCTCCATAAATGGTGTTTTTTCATTTCATATATATGTATATTATACATATTTATATTCTAAATATATATGATATAAAAATCATGTTTTATATTCTAGAATTATTTAAATATTTGTCTATGTGATACAATCAAGAGTAACAAGTTAAAACACATACGATAAAGAAAGCGATTATTACCCGAAATGTTAATTTAACATGGAATTATTCTTAAATGGGTAGTATAAAGTCATAAATGAATGATATATGATATAATAAATATTAATATGGATCTGGTATAATTTAATAACATACTATGTTCTTCATACAAGAGGTTAAACGTTCTCCCGACTAAAGTAAAGTGCAGGGTAAGGGATTTTCATCTCACTCCTTATTCCCGTGAGATTCATGCCATATATCCACTATTACCTTTTGTGTAGTGTATGTACTTCCCATAATGGTATTATTTGTGTAATACAATTTAATATATGTGTATTTACATATTCATTGTTTGAAACCTCTTTCATGGGGTGTATGTTTTTTATGTTACCAAATTGGTAATGGTTAATTCCTCAATCTCATTATTATACGAGATTGTTTATGTGAAAGTATTTACTGGGACATTATTATCATCCATGTCCATTTTTCATAAATATGATTTCAAAATGAATATTTTAAGGATTTTTGAATGGTACCCTTTATCAAGATCAGAATTTTAAATGTTTTAAAGATTTTAATTTCTAAATATTTTCAATTAATGTCCATGTTTTCAAAATGATTTTAATGATTTATTTATATGGACATGAATGTTTTGAAATGATAATTATTTTCAAAATTTTCAAATTGGTATGGGACCCTTTGATTCAAAAATATCTTTTAAATTACTTCCTTTATAAATGTGTGATTTTATATAATTTTTCAAAAAGGTTATTTCTCTCAAAAAGTTTTACTCGTCATTTTCAACTATGTCAGCATCCTTTACTGGATACTATCTTTGATTGAGGTTGATTTTTATGATACAAAACATCAAAAAAATGATGATGGTTTTGTGATATGTTTTACTGTTGATATGTTATTTTTATACCATTCATGGTTTATAGAGAAGTTATTGATATTTCATATGATAGTTTTAATACGAATTGTTATGTTATGGTTAAACCTGTTCCTTTGCGGAATGTATTGGACTTAATAAGTGACAGTTGGAGCCCTCTATAGCTCCTCGATGAATCAAAATGTCTCATGAGGAAATCTAGTGTCTTGGCACAAGTCCTTGACAAAATCTTATTTGTAGTCTTGGCACAAGGCCTTGAATATGTGGTTATGATAATCTGGCATTAGGCATTCCATCAATATGAATGTGGTTAGTGATATTGCATGTGATTGTTCGACTAATATTATATCCATGTGAATAAGTAAATGGAATTACTTAATTTTATTTTTTTCCATATTATTCAAAAGTTCATGTTTAAAAGGATTTTGTTTTAGTTATACATTACCTTAAATTTTTATGCTTATTTATGAATGTTTCCGCTGTATTGTTATCTTTACTGAGCATCTGAGATCACTGCTTTCTCTATTTTATTTTTCCAAGGATTTCAAAAAGTGTATTGTGATTGATATAAAGGGTTAAGCGAAGGGAATAATGGTGTTCATAATGGATTATTTATGTTGTTTTTTATGTTATAATGTGTAATATAACATTCTTGTATGTAATCTTTTTTCGAAGACTGCTAAACCGATCAGTACATCGAGACCTGATTCCTTGTAATCATGCCAATGTATTAAAACAATTCACCGACTCTGGGTAACCGGGGTCGGGGCGTTACATTATTGATATAATCAGTGATGAGATATGATAGTTAATTTCAATTCTCCTCATTATTTTTAACTCATCACATATTCTTTTGTTTTGAATATTGAATTTGGAAACCTATTTGAAATTTGAAAATTACATTTTTATTTCTCAATTTAAATTTAGAATGGTATTCTATGTTATATCATACTCATTATATTGTTACCATTTATTCTAAAAAATTTTCTCATAATAACAATAAATATATTTACTGGTTTTTCCATAAGATATTTCTAGTCTTGTCCAAAATCATGTTGTTGAGTATTACATTGAATTCATATCTAATATTATTCAAATATTAAGGAGTCCTTATATAATGAAATTATTAGAATTATTGAATTTTAAGGATAAAATAGAAGTTAATTTGGATAATGGATTTAAACACCCTTATTATTATCTAGTGAGTGATATATTAATATTTTCTTAGAAGAATAGGTTATTTCATATTTTCATTGATTTTCAGGATCATAAAAGGATTATAATCAAGAAATAGTACCCTTTATAATTTAGTTATTATTTTTTTAATAATATTCACAGTGATCATTACCTCAGAAAGGTGGATAAATAATTTGGATTTCATTAACAAAGAATGAAAATGGAGGGTATATCTATGATAATATTCTATATAAGGTATGAAAGCTATGAATAATTAGTTATTAATTTTAGATATAAAAATTACCAAGAAATATTTATTCATTTTAGAAATATATCCATTTTCGATTACAATGATATTTTACAATGGTATTTAACAATGATATTCCCATATATTATGCGAGCGAGGAAGAAAAACAAGATTATTTCATAATTTAATTGATTTGTAGAGGAATTTAATAATTTTGGACATTTATATTTTTGTTATGAGTATTTTTTAATGTATTTATAAGTAGATTGTAGGTAAAAAGTTTTAAATAAATTAAATTAAAATCAAGAATCACAATATAATACTCTATGATAACACCAAGGTTTTTTTATCATAGGAGTACGATAAAATGTTCTCTCATAACCTTTTTGATGTATTGTGGTCAATGTTTTATTTTTTAATAGTTATGTTATACTATAATACTTGTTATTTTAATTATTTTTTGTTTCTTTTTGAAATTACACCATGATGTTTTTTATTTCATTATTAGGTTGTTACTGTATCCTTAAAATTAATTAGGGGTTTCATCTATTAATATTTATCTTGGAAAATATATGTGGTATAATTTTAATGGTCTTGAAGGTTAAGAAATTATCGATCCTATTTTATAGTGAACTTCTTTTATATCATTGATTTTTAATGATTGTTAACTATTTATAATAGGGGAGATCATGCCATGGGTTTCAATGGATCGATTAACCCAACATCATTGGTCTAAGATTCTAGGTTTTAAACTATAATTTTTTTCACCATATTTTTAATTATAATATAATATTTTCCTTTAATTTTACATTCCGGTTTTTTTGATTCTCTATTGATATTGGGTGACCCTGAGTCTTTCTTATATGCCATGGAATTTCCACTCTTTCAATGTAATATCCTTTCCTTATATTGATGTTTTTTTAGAAAAAAAAATTAATTATTATTTTTTCCATTATTTAATCGCATTTTTATTTTCTTTAAATCTTATTTTATTATTATTAATCATTTCTTCTTTCAATGAGGTTGTTTTTATTAGGTCTGAGAAGTTGTTTTGGTGGAAATTGTTGTGTCCTTGGATTTGTGGAAACTCTTTGTGTATTTTTTGTTACATGATTAATAGTTCCTTTATTTCATGAAATGATTCCAAAAACATATATTTTGAAGTAGGATATTTTTAATATATTTAATTTTTGTTATTGTTTCAGTTTAGAGTAATCTTTCTAATTAATTATTTATATGAAGACAATGAATTTAAAACTGGACATGAATAAATTATTATGGGAAGCATGATGCAGATTATTTACTTTTCATTATTATTATTTTCAAGTTATTTTTTTGTGATTTTTCAAAATATAATATTTTTATTATATTAATTATTATTGATGTATTTCACCTTGTTAAAAATATATAGAACACATAATGGTAGTAATGGAAAAGTAATATAACTCTAAAATTTGTGTTGTTTTATTCGTTTTTATTTTTATTCCTCGTAATGAGTGGATACGAATTAGTATTATTTTTTAGATATTTAGTGATTATTCTTAAATTAATGTTTTGATACAAAATTATTTATTTTATAAATTTCAGTAGTCTTGTTTCAGACTATTTAATATAGTAGAGGAGGATACAATGGTTGTGGTGTTTCTATTATTTTAATATATAGAGGATAATGGGGTGATGTGTGGTTGTTTTTTTCGGAATATGAAATGAATATAAATTAAATAAAATTAATTATTTTAATGGGTTTTTATGAAAAAAATGGTGAGATGTTAGTAGACAATATAGTGGATGTAAAATTAAATATATTAAATGAGAATATAAGTGTTGATGCTCGATAATTAAAATATTTATCATCATGGAATTATAATTGTGTAAAATTAATATTGAAATGTGATATTTATTTTAATAAATAAATATAATTATAATAATGTGTATTATAAATGGATTTTTTGTAAATACTAATATATTATTAATTGGAATGTTTTTTAGTTCTTCTATGATTTTTGGGCTGTGATAGTGGGCTTATAATGTATTGTGGGCAGTTTCGATAGTAGATTTTTATTAATGTGATGAAATGATGCGGTTTTGAATGTTGTTGATATAAAATTATTATAGTATCTAGTGGAACATTATTATTGTATTTTGTGCACTATTAATTCATTATAACTTTTTTTATTTCTTATATAGAACCACCTGAGTTGGGTAACATGACTAATACTGAAATATGGTTTTAGGTTCTTGGTGTACCACAATATCTTGGATATGGGTGATATGGATCAATAATTACTCCACATTCTATTCTACCTTCTTGATAAGTAGTATAAGCTATGGTGTCCTGAGATTATGGTATTTTATTTTGATACAATGATGTTAATATGTGGAAGTGACAATCACGAAGAATATGGGAATAATGTGATGTTATTTAATATTAATATTTATTGTAGGATGGTATATAGATGTGTAATTTCTTATGTAGATATGGTGTGTGGTTGTAGAAAATCTTTTATGTGTACGTGATAGGTATGGTGACACCATGATGCATGTTTTTGGGAGGTGAAGGTGACAAATTCAATGGGGAACTAATTATTGGTTACCTTCTGATATCTATAAATATTCATGATATTATTTTAAAATAATTTATTTTAGACTTTATGAGTGTTTCTTGGTGTAGGTGGGAGGTAGTATTTGTGGTTTAGGTAGTAATTTGGTACATCAATTTAATCATAGATTATTTTGTATAATTCATCAACATTTTCATGTGAGGGTCTCTGGAGTAACCTACTATGTGTAATTTTATGATTAGACATACAAATATATACAATATTGAAGTATTTATTGATGTAATTTGGTATTAATTCTTGAAATTACTCCCTCATGATTTTCATTTTTTGGATTTAGATTCATTTTCATTATGAAGGCTTATTTTACCTCTTTTAGACACATTTTTTTACAAAACATTCGTGAATTTATTTCAAGAGTTTGTTTTATATTTATATGTTAGAGGTGATTTTTAGATTTTATGTTACCTTTCCAAGGAATAAATTTTTTTCTTTGACAACCCAAAATTTACTTTTAAAATAATAATAATCACGATATATTTTTAAACATGAAACACCAGCCTTTAAAAGAACTACAATATATAACAAAAATAATTTTATTCAAATATGACCAATATAACCAAGATATTATATTTTTAGGTAGGAATAATAAAATGCGAAATATGTATAATATTTATAAATGTTTCATATATTAAAATTTATTTATTAATTCATAATATATTTGTCGTCAATTTTTAGTATTTCCCATGAGTTCTTCAAAAATATATTTTCTTCAAAATTGAGATTTATTACATTTGGGGAGTGAACATTATTATTAATATCTACCATTTTTATAAATTTTATTTTATTAAATGAAAAATAAATTTAGTGAATAATTTAAATAATATCTTATGATGATTTTATTGATATTTTTTAATCGAGTTATTTTTATGTGAATAGTGAAAATATAGATTTTTGTGAAATTGTAAGTTATTTTCATTAATTCATGTAATATAAAAGTGTTAAAAATTATTTAATTTTATCTTAAAATAACATAAGTACATGTTAATTAAAAATAATATAATAAATTTCATATTAATCTATATTATATATTATATTGGTATTTGTAAAATTTTGGGTTAAAAAGTATGTTTTAAAAAAAATGTTTTTATACAAGGAATGTATTTTTATATTTATAAATTATATTATTCCATATTTATTAGTGTTTTTAATTAAATTTAAATATTTTATATTAAATAAAATATTATAAAATTCATTTTTCGATTCCTATATGGAATGTAATGTAAGAAATTTCAGTTTTATTCTAAAAAATGAATTAATCTAAAAAAGACTTTTCATTGCATTTTAGAAACTTATTGAATATTAAATTCAACCAAAAATATAGATTTTTTATTTATTAAAATGGATCCAATATTCTTATTACTCATAATTCATTTAATTTCATATGGTAAATTTATTTTTTTATAATTAATATCAAATAGACTAAAATTTTGTAATAGATATTTTGGTTAAAATCGGTTTACCAGGGAGATAGTTAAACTAATAGATAAGTGAAGGAATTGAATTTGAACATGTTTAATTGTTTTTTTATGAAAATGTTTTAACCTTATCTTATAACATAATTTATTTATTTTCCTCCTTTCCCAATTTCTCAGTAAATTTGATTTTTTAATAAAAGTTTGTTTAATAATTTTATGTGTGTCCCTTCCATCATTTATAAAAGGAAATATATTATCATCCATTATTCAGAAACTTTAAACCATATAACTCAAACAATAAAAACTCTATATCCTTCTTATATTCCTTACTATTTCCCTATATCATCTTTTCTTCACCTAAGACTAATCCTTCAAGTCTTAAGGGGTAATGCATATGGAGTCTCTCAAAGAAGTGGTATAAATCATAACATACCTACTTCAATTTTATATCTTCATACACCTTATATAAACATATTTTATCGATAATAAAATTATTATTATAATATCATAAATAAAATTAAACATTATAATTATGATTTTACAACTATTTTCCCACCTCTTCTTGATCAAATGAGAATTGAAAGTACCCCTCAAGTGAATGTTTGGACTACCATCTCCATGTGGCGATACAATTCATTTCAATCGCCCTATTTTAATGATTGTCACTATGATGTATTAAATTTTCATATATGATATTTATTAAAAAATACTAATAATCTTAATAGAATTTATTATCTACCTTCTTTATATCTAATATTTTTAAAAATGATACGTTTCTTGTGCATATGTTTGGACTACAAAATTAAAGAAGAGATGTGAATAATGTTTCATTTTTTCTTTACATAGATGGTAATAAAGGTATATTTAAATAATAAATGTGATATTAATCATAAAATTTTATTTTTAAAGCTTATTTATTATTTAACCTTCATTCATTCCTTTCATCAAAAAGTGGAAACATTATTAGCCTGTACGTATAGACTATCGTATCCACAAAGTGTGGTAATTAGTTTTTCATCCGGACCTTATATGAATTTGTGTAAAATTTTATATTGTTATTAAATATCATACTTATTAAGTGATTTATATTCTAGATATGATTGAACCATTATCAATGTGAAATGCCCATACCTTTTGAACTGAAACTTTTAGAAAAAATAAATAGATATAACCCATAAAAGTATTTTACTAAAGAATTGTTGAATAATGAGTTGTATATTATTATAAGTGGATTATATATGGTGTTAAAAATGATTAAATTGTTTTTCTATATATTTTTATTAAATATAAATTTTCTATATAAGATTTTGGAGAAAATTGGGTCTTCTAAGTCATATGGTAAGGGGTCTTCATCAAAATATTGATTCATTGAGAAATGTTTAATGTTAAAAACTTATTTATGAAAATGAGTTCTATATAATTCCACTTTTAAATGACATATCGTGTATAATTATTAGTTTTTTTTATTTAATAATATAATAAAAATATTTATTCCGTGGGTGTTGGATTCTGGGGTTTTCAATGACGTAATGGTTTATTTTATCAAAAAATCTTATTTGGGAAATTTGTTAAGTTATACAACTACATTATTTTATCATGTTTATATAAAACCATTTTGATATTTTTTATCATAAATTTAAATATGTTCAAGGTATTTAAAATTTCATTTCGTTTTATTTATTTCAATATGGTTATGAGTCTAAAGTTTCCAAAGTAGTAAGGGTTTTCTATTAAAACATCATTTTTACCATGATTGATTATGAATAAAATTATATTGATAAATTCATATGAACTATATATTTAAAATATAATATATATAATTATCATAGAATTAACTCTATATATTAATTTTTTGAATTATTTTTCATCACATTATGTACTCAACAGACTGAAATAAGGATTTTTAGGAAAACCTTCTTTATTTTTCTCCTTGGCATGAATCCTTTTTTTCCATACCATTTTTTGATTTATATGTTTTAGATATTTTTTTTACTATTATAAAATGACATTATAAATTAATTCTTACAAATATTTCACTTTCTATATAAAAATGAAAGAATATTTTTTTTATCATAATGAGGTAGTTCTAAATTTTATGAATATTATGAAAGGAATCAATGTTAATTTACATATAATGAACAACATTAATAGGTATCATGAATTATATTTACATAGATGATCCCTTTAAATTTTTCCAATGCTAATTTTTAAGAGAATATTTTCCTTGAAGTTTTCTTAATTAATAAATTTTAATTAATTTATTTCAAAATGAAAAAGTGTATTTTCTTAAATAAATATTTAACTAATTGTCCAAAGTTACCTTTATCTATAAAAGTAGCATTAGATGTTTTTATGATTTATTGGGGATATGATCTAATGGTACCATGTTTATTATTTATCTATACAATTTATTATTATTCTGATAAACTAAGGATTAAACAAATTTTATTTTTTATAGGTCATGTTGTGATATATTGATAATGGTTTTTTCAAGATCATGTTGAATACATATGAATGGAAAAAGAATTTTTGATGAGTGGTTCTATAATATCCCTCTAATTCTGGGGGTAAGGATTAATTTTTTATGAGCTCAAGGGTACAGATGAGGGTATCCCCTATCATAAAAGAATGTATACTAGTTGTCTACCAAATCCCAAAAATATAGAAATGACACCATCTAAATTGAAATAAAGCTTAACATGCATTTATACCAAGCCTGTCACACCCAAAGATTTTATGTTCTGTATCTTTGTAATTTCATTCACATCATAGGTTTCAAAAAACACAAATTTTGAACAAAAAATAATTAATAATTAAATATCATTATTATAATATCCCATACCTTTTATATAGTTATTACTTCAACATTGATCAATATTTATTATATAACCAAATAAAACTAAACAAGGACCGTATAGGTGTAGTGTATTTAGAAACATAGATACATAAACAACTAGTTCATAAAACATCAACATTGTCTCCTGCTTATTTCCTCATAGATAGAATCCTTTTGGACATATCTTACTTAATACCTTTTGTTGTGGACTAGGGAAGATAATTATATTAATGGGTGATCTAAAATGCCCAGTAACGGTAAATCAAGAGAAATATCAGTCATATCATAATCATAAGAACATAACATTTTTAAATCCTATACTGCATATAAAAGATCATAATATCATGTCATGGGATAAATCATAAAATTGAAATGTAATACCAATAGATTTTACATAAGACATGAAATTTCATTGCATAAACACATAATCATAGAAAATCATTCCATATTAGTCAATGCTCACTGTCGAGACCATCATAGTAGAAAAATTTTGTTACTGAACTAATTTCACTCCTCGTTCAATCCCTATATTACTGAACCCGATTTACATATCATTCCATTAATATCTATATCTTGGGATATAAATCATTAAAAAATTCATTGGAGTTTGATTTTGGTCCCAGAAAACTCATAATTAATACATTATTTCATTGCCACAAAAACATAAAAACATTTACCATTGCATAACCTATGAAATAAGAAGGATTTCTTAAACATCATTCCATAATAATTGATATAAAACAAATGTATTTTTTAAAAAATATTCCATCATAAACATAACAAAATAATATTTGTAACAGGGATTTAAATATAACATTATTTAAAAAGTTTTATCTTAGATGGAAAATAATATTGAGAATACACATTAAATTAATTCCTGAAGAAGATATCCTTTATTCTTTAAAAAATATTTTGCATCCAGAAAATTCCACCTAATTTTTTAAGTATAAAATTATGTGAAAATAAAATTTAATCATTAAGTTTAATCTTGAAGGAAATAAGGGATTATAAAAGCTTCAAAATCCATTTATTTCATACAAGTCAAATAAAAATTCTTCTTGTACATTGCCCAAAAACTCAAAAAATCACCTCGTACCTAAAGCAAAAACATATTTCATTCATAAAAAATTAGTAAAAATTTAGCATTGAGAAAATTTTAATTTTAACAAATATTTAAGAATATAAAGAAAATTTTAAAATAAATACTTAGGAAACTTGTATTTGGATAATAAATATACCCCAGTAAATACATACAAATAAATTATCTCGGAGAAAAATGAGATTTGTAATGTTATACCTTACCTTAGGTCCTATATTCTTTGTATGTTTTCAAACCTCCTATATAATGATTTAAATAATGTTACTAAATTTTTTATTATCATAATAATATTTATTATAACATTTATGATCATATTTTCATCCTTTTTTAGTAACATTTCATTCTTACTAGTTATTTGAGTATTAACTACTTTATGTTCTTATGCATGTTTTGTCAGATAAGTTTTTATTCCTATTTTTAGTTTTTAGTTATATAATTTATATAATAATAATATTATATATATCATATTTCTTCATTCAATTAATGTATATAATCATGTTTTGAAGTAGAACATGTAGAATGAATCCCATCACATCGGGGAGATGATAGGCCATACGTACGCAAGAGTGATGATATCATTCTAAAAATTATTGATTGGTATTGAAGTGGATGGTCTATAATATTTTATAGTAGGTATAACGTTATAATTATCATATATAGTCATTATTTCTATCATTATTCCCATACAAGTACAGTAGAGGTGAAAACAATTTACACCATGAGGTGGAGACTATGAGTCATACGTATGCACGCGTGTATATTTTATTTTCTATACGACGGGTAGAAGGTGGACAATGGTAGTTAAATAATTATAATAAAATATCATTATATGAGTGATAATAATTTAATTAATTTATAGTGATACAAATAATTGAGATTACGTAAAATAAGAAGGATGTTTGAAATAATCGGTACAAGAGATTACCTCTTCCTCGACGTGCTTTCTCTAAATATCTTCTAAGAGCACTAGAGTTGTTATTTGAAGATGAACCTAACCTCTATAATGAAAATATGGAATTTTATAAGGAAACAGTGTAGGGGATGTCTGAGTTTTAAGTCCAAAAATGAAGTGAAGATGTGAGAGAGGATGTGCCATTTTATAACTGAGGTGAGGGGTGCTTTTGGAAGCACCAAAAATAGTAATTTGCAATAAAATAAAACCTTAAAAAATATAAGGATCCAGACTTAAACATTACATAATCTTGAGTTAAGTTAACAATTCACATTAAAGATCTATTCAGGATTAGAGATTTAGAGAATTAGTTCATAACATAAACAAAACAGCTTGAATATTACATGTAGACACTTCTACTCAGTATCCATTTCTTTAATAAAACAAAAACTTTTGAAAAAAAGATTCATGTAATATTCCATGTTTTAGATAGCATGACATTTCTGTGATCACATACTTGACCCTATTACAATTTATTCCCTGTGAAAAAAATTTCAAAAACATGGGATGATTATATAATTATCTATAAGAGAAACACAAAGAAAAGAAAATTGTTAGTTTTTCAAAACAACAAGTAAACCATGAATACCTTATCATAAGTAATATGTTTCGACTTTATGAAGTAGTAAATACTATTTATAGAATAAAAGATCATTTATTACCATTTTTTAACCAAAGTATTACCATAAGAACCCAAATAAATAAAATATAAAATATAAAGGTATATTGGGACATAAACATAATTAAATGGAATAACCATACAGTCGACTTCAACACATATCACTAAATGGAATTGTCCTACGTCCAACATCCATACCCAATTCATTGTAGGTTATAATGTAACCACCCATCCTGGTTTATCATGGCACCACTCATCATTTGGTTTATCACGTATCCACCCGTCAAATGTCCATATACCATTATAAAATCATATCACATAAAATATTGCAAATATAAATATTTCACAAATAACATTTAATTTTAAATCAAAGTAAATTATTTCAAGATATTGAAATAATAAATAAATTTAAAAAACAATTTTCAATACCAAAACACCCAAAAATAAAATAAGGGGTTTCTTTTTAATTTTAAAAACATTAAGGCTTTTAGGGGAAGCCAACTAACGATTACGGCGACGAAGAGGACATTATCACTGAAAATGTTAGAAACATTCATTTTGAAATTTCATAAAAATTTTCGTAGAAAAAAAGATTCCATTTGAATGAAATGAAGATTCAAATGACTGTATATGCTGTATAAAACAAAGTCATGTATAAATCAAAATATACCTCAGTGAACTGAGATTGAGAAGAAGTCCCTTACCTCATGTTCGACTTGACATGTTCGTTATATAATTTATTGAATAATAAACATAAGTTATTTTATATTTTTTAAGAACGCATTACAGGTTAATTATTCTTTTTATTTCACTTATTACCTTGCTATAACAATTAGTTAATTATTTGAGTTCATATCAGACATTTTTTCGATGTTCGGAACTTGAGTTAAAAATGAACTTGTTATAATTATAAATTATCCATGTGACCGAAATTACATTATCTAAAGAACGATATTCAATATTTACATATCATATATATGATATATATTCAGTATATATGTGTATTTATAATAGTACAAAATATTTGAAGGTAAGAAATGAAATGTACCATTCATGGAGATGGTAAGTCGTACGTACGCATGAACACTACTTTCATTTCTATTTAATATTTAATCAAATGAAAAATTAATTATACATAGTAATATTATAATTCCGTTATAATATCATATATATAATTTCGTTAACCCCATCCTTTATATGTTCTAGGTATGGCATGAATGAGTCATATCACTTTGAGGGGGTGGTAGTTCACACTTCCTCAAATGAATTTATCGTGTTTACCCATTATGGAAACCATAAAGGTATGTTGTAAATAAAAAATACAGTAGCATAGAAACAATATAAATATAATATATATTTCATATAAATACATTTCCATCATAATGGAAACAATAAGAGGAGGTAGTAGATAATTGAACAATCATCATTTCGTGAGGCAGTAGTTCGTCGTCCATAGAAACGGTATGTTCTTCACCAATTATATGGAGGTGTGTGTTAATGTAGTTCAAATACTTCTAATAAACCAATTATATTAATTATACTAGTGTTTTTATAAAATAAATGAATAAAAATAGGCCAGGGGGGTGGAGAAGTAAAATAAATGAAATGCACATAAAATAATATTTTTCCTTTAAATTGGGTAACACCCTTTGGTTTAAACCAAATGGATTTTTTGAAGTGTCTTATGCATAAAGTAAGGATTCTAGGTTGAAAAAAGGGACTTATGAAGCTTAATTGGGCAGATTTTGGATGAGACAAGGGTATTGAGAGGTGTGAGTAATGAGTTAGAGGTGAGGGCTTTTTATAAGGGGGTGAGGGTCCTTTTAGGAATGTTTGAAAATATTATTTTATTATTTAATGATTTTTGGTTTTTAAATGTACAAACTCATTAAAGTCGAAGATAAGATTACTCTTGTTTGAAATAAAATAATCCAATAATAATTGGATAGTTTTTGGATATTGTTTTAATTTTTGTAATCTTATTTATTTAAATAATTCATGAATGAGGTAAACACTGCATCATTATTGTGTCATAAATAATTTAATTTATATGATGTATAAAATTTATAATAAAATACCATAATGTAGGAAATAGTTTTAGATTTATAATGAATATTTATAGTATAATAGATAATATATATAACCCTATGTGGAAATGTATTTACAAAAATATATATGTTTATGTCATTTTTGTCTTCCTTTAAATTAATTAACATAAAGTGTCATTATCACTCCCATCTGGCTCCATCGGGTCCCAAAATTGACCTAAAAATTCCCATGGTCGAAAATATATCATCCAATAGTATTATGACACATTTTATGGTTGTTTAATTTTATTATAATATTAATTTGACCTTGAATAGCCCTATTTTCCTTTAACCGTTGTAAATAAAAGTCAAGAGATACTATTCACCAAAAATTATTTTCATATTATTGAAAAAAAACGTTACATAATAATAACAATCATGTTTTTCATACTTTCGAAATTCAATTCATAGAAGCAGTAAAATTTAATTTAAACGAAGAAGTCGGTTTTTTAACTACTACTCAGTGTTTTCACTATTCATCAAAAATTGATGTTTTTTTTGAAAAATACAAAAAATTAAGCCTAAGATATATTTGATATTTTGAAATCAAAAATTATGTATATATTACCAAGTTTAAAAATGTAATCTAGGTTAATTAATTTAAAATTAATTCTCATCGTCAAAATAAAAAACTTGTTTTTAAGAAAACATAACAATCAAAAGATTGGCAATTATTTATATACAATTTCAAAGTGAAATTACTTTCAATGTGAAAAATTAGATTAAATGGTATAAATAAAATATAATTACACTTTAAAACGAATTAAAAAGATAATCTAACTATATAAAAAAATTATATTACAAGGCAATTTTGAATTACAATACAGTATTTTTCACTATTCATTAAAATATGAAATTTATCAAAAAAATACCAAATATTTATCAAAACTAAATTTTGATGTCCCAAATATAAAGAAGAATTTTATTTCATCAAATAGAACATATAAAAGTGAAAAAAACAATATTTTAAGAGGGTTATCCATCAAAAGGTGTTAAATCATGTTTTTAAATAATATTACACTATGTGTGCTTAAAATTAGATTCATTCACATTTTAAGACTCTAACTTTTATTAGATAAATGTAAAAACATATAAAAAACATGAATAATTATATTGTAGTTAGTTCTATTTATTCCCTCTAATACAACGGCTTGGCGTTAACTTCCATTTAAAATAATATTATATTATTATTATTTTGTATAACTGAGCATTGTGTGTAACATTATACTTCAAAGAAGCTCATTGTTGTGTTTTAGGTACTCCATCAAATATAGAATCCCCTTTAATGTAAAATTAATATTTAATTCAAAAATATTAATAAATATGAAAATGTATTATTCTTTATTTATATGGGATGTAACATCCTTCCCCCTTTTGGAAATTGTGTTCTCGTAATTTTATTCACTTATCAAATAAGTGGGGGTATTTAACCCTCATATAATTTTCAGATTCGAATGTTTCCTCTTATACCATATAGTTTTTCACAAAACCTTTACCTAATTATTTACCTTATTACACAACAATTTTTCTCTTCAGTCAAGAATCAATACTGGTTGTTCCTCTTAAGATATACTCTCTTTTAATTGAACTACCACTAGGATTGAAACATGAGATGAATCTGGTATATAATTCCTCAACATTGAATCATAAAAAGTATTGTGTACATGGGATAAACATGGAGGTAAATCCACACTATACACAACTGATCCAACTTTCTCTATGACTATATAAGGTCCAATGATCATCAGACTCAACATTCTATTCTTACCAAAACACATCACACTTTTCCATGGAGAAACTTTGAGAAAGATATGATCACCTACCTTAAAAGAATGACCCTTCCTTCAGTTATCTGCATACCTTTTCTTCATACTCTAAGTTGTTCTCATGTTCTTCTAAATCAACTGAAATTTTTCTTCCATCTCATCTACAAATTCAAATCCCATCAACTTCCTTTCACCAACATTAACCCAAAAAGCTGGAGTTTGACACTACTTCCTATATAATGCTCCAAATTGAGCCATCTATATACTGGAATGAAAAGTTTTATTATAAAAATACTTAAAAAAATAAATATGTTGGTCCCAACTTCCCTGGTAATCCATTGAGAAAGAACGTAACATATCTTCCATGGTCTGAATTGTTCATTCTGATTTCCCATCTAATTGATGATGAAAAGTTTTACTAAAATTTAATTCAGTACCGAATGACATCTGAAGTCCATTCCAAAAGTTAGAAGTGAACCTCTGATCACGATCAGATACAATGGAAATGGGAACTCCATGTAACTTGACTATCTCTATAACATATAATAGAGAAAGCTGATCAAGAGACAAAGTATCTCGAATAGGAAGGAAATGAGAAGATTTAGTCAATCAGCCAATAATAATCCATATTTCATTATTACCTAGAGATTTATTTAGTAATCCTACAATGAAGTCCATGGATATATTTTCCCATTTCCACTCTTGATTTGGTAAAGACTGAAGCATCCCATTCAGTAACTACCATTCTGGATTAACATGATGTCATGTCAAACAATTCACAGTAAAATCAGCAATATCTCTTTTCATTCCATCCCACCCGTAATACTCCTGATGATATTTTTACATCTTAGTACAACTAGGATGAACTGAAAATGAAGAACTATCAGCTTTATATAAAAACTCATTCTTCCACTGTGAATCACAGGGCACACATAATCCCATTCTAAACCTCAAAACACATTCATTGTCAATGTTAAATTTACGAAACTTACCCTTCTGAACCAACACTACCTTAATCTGTAAGTCGGGGTCTTCCTTGTACGCTTGCACAATATTGCCTCAAAAAGATAATTTCACTGGTACCTAAGAAAATATAGAGGAATTTCCTACACCAACAACTTCTATTCCAATGTTCCTCAAGTCTTTAATCAAAGGATCTTGTTCTAAATGTAACAAGGTTAATGGTGCATTACTTTTTTGACTCAAAGCATCGTCCATTTAACTTGCCTTTCCGAGATGGTAATGGATCGTGCAATCATAATCCTTGATGAATTCTAACCATCACTTTTTTCTCATGTTTAATTCCTTCTGAATGAATATATACTTCATACTTTTTTGGTCATTATATATTTCACATTTTACTCCATACAGATGACGCCACTAAATATTTAAAGAAAAAACAACAACAACTGATTTAAAATCATGTGTAGGGTAATTTGACTCATGATGTTTCAAATTTCATGAAGCATAAGCAATTACCTGATAATTCAACATAAGGACACAACCAAGTCCTTTCATCAAGGCATCACTATAGATAACAAAAATACAATCTCTGGATGACAGTGCCAAAACTGAAGAATTCACTAATCTTTTTTTCAATTCTTGAAAACAATAATCCCATTCTTTTGTCTAAATGAACATAACACATTTTTGAGTTAACAAAGTCAGTAGGCTAGATAACCATGCAAAATATTCAAAAAACCTACAATAATAACCTGATAAACCAATAACACTATGGATCTCAGTTATATTTTTGGGTCCTGGACATTCTTCAACAACTTTTTTTTAGCAAGATCAACAGTTATGAAAGTTTTTTAAACAATGTGACCAAGGAATGAAATTTGTTGCAACCAAAACTCAAACTTGCTGAATTTCCCAAATAGTATATTTTCTATTATGGTTTTCTAGACAACCATTAAATAAATTTTATGATCCTATTTAGTTTTTGAATAATACAAAATATCATCAATAAACACAACCACCATTTATAACCTGAATCAACTGATCCATCACTGTAACAAACTTTTCAATTCTGATTTTGACCATCTCTGGATGCTAATTTTGAAACTTCATTTTCCCTTGTATGCCTTCCCATCACAACTACCATGATTCCTCTTCGAAAAACCATTCTCAACACAAAAATATCTTCAGCGAATTACCATGGTAATCATTAAATGATGTATAATTTTAATCTTACCATAAATTAAAAATAATTTATGCATAAAAATTTAACAATGTCATAACTTCTAAAGTTGTCTAAACTGACCTTTGATACCAACTATAAGGCCCCCGGATTAAAAATTACAAAATATTGAATTAAGTTAATAATTAAAATTGAGGATCTTTTCATGTTTAGAGATTTAGAGAATTAGGTCATAACATTGACAAAACAACATGAATTTTACATGTAGACACTTCAACTCACTATCCATTTTTTTATAAAATAAAAAATCTTTCAAAATGATTCATTTATAGTTCCATTTTTTAGACAACATAACTTTTCCATGATCCCATATTTGACCCTATTCCACTTTCTTTCCTCTAAAAAAATTTTCAAGAACTATGGAGGAGCATAAAAAACACAGTAAGGATACGCAAGGAAGGAAAACTATTAGTTTTTCCCAACAAAAAGTAAACCATTAATACCTTATCTTAAGTAATACGTTTCACCTTTATAAAGTTTTAAACACTCTTCACTGAATAAAATATCATTTCTTACCATTTTCAAACAAAAATATTACCATAAATCTCATAGAAACAATACATAGCATATAAACGTAACATGGGACATAAACATACTTACATGGAATATCCATACGGTCGACTTCAACACATATCACTAAATGGAATCATCGTACGACCAACTTTCATTCCCAATTCATTGGAGATTATAATGTAACCACCAGTCCTAGTTTACAATAGAACCACTTGTCATTTGGTTTATCACGTAACCACCCATCAAATGTCCAAGTACAATTATAAAATCATAACACATAAAATATTGCAAATCTAAATATTTCACTAATAACATTTAATTTGAAATCAAAATAAATAATTTCAAGATATTAAAATAATAAATCAATTTCAAAAACCATTTTCAATATGAAAACACCCAAAAATAGATTAAGGGGTTTCATTTTCATTTTAAAAACATTAAGGATTATAGAGGAAGCCAACTAATGATTATGGCGGCGGAGAGCTCATTGTCGGTGAAAATGTTAAAACATTGCTTTTGTTGTTTAGTAAAACACATCATTGAAAAAGACTATTCCCTATAAATGAAATAAAAAATCAATGTATTTTATACACCATATAACAGAAAGTCATGTATAAATCAAAATATGCCTCAATGAATGGAGATTGAGACGAAGTCCAATACCTCGTGTCCAAATTGATCTCTTTTTTAAATAATTTCTAGAATAATAAACATAAGTTAATTTATAATTTCTTAAAAACACGATCCAAGTTTATTATTACTTTTATAACACTTATTACATAGCTATATCAATTAGTTAATTATTTGAGTTTATATCTGACATTTTGTCGATGTTTGGAACTTAAGTTAAAAATGAACTTGTTATAATTATAAATTGTCCATGTGGTATAAATTCCATTGTCTCCAGAATGATATTCATTATTTAGATATCATATATATAAATATATATCCACTATATATATGAATTTATAATAGTACATATCATTTAAAGGTACGAAATGAAATGCACCGTTCATGGAGACGGTAATCCGTATGTACGCATGAACGCTACTTTCATTTCTATTTCATATTTAATGAAATGAAAAATTAATGATATATAGGTATATTATAATTTCAATATAATATCATATATATATAATTTCAGTAACTCCGTCCTTTATACATTCCACGTATGGCATGAACGAGTCATATCACTTTGAGGGGGAGGTAGTCCGCACTTTCTCAAAAGAAATTATCATATTTACTCATTATAGAACCCGAAAAGGTATTATATATATGAAAAATAAATAATGATAGAAACAATATAAATATAATATATATTACATATAAATGTAGTTCCATCATAATGGCCTCCATAAGAGGCCGTAGGAGATAATCAAACAATCATCATTTCGTGGGGCAGTAGTTCATAGTCCACAAAAAAGGTATGTTCTTCAACCATTAGATGGAGGTGTGTGTAAGTGAAGTTAGAATATTTTTCATAAAAACAACCTAGTATATTTAATATACTATTTTTATTATAAATGAAAGGAATAAAAAGTGTTTAGGGGGTTGGAGAAGTAAAATAAATGTGAATAACTTGGAAGAAGATGTTACCTTTAAATAGGGTAACTCCCTTTGGTTTGAACCAAAAGAATTTATTGAAGTTCCTTCTGCCTAAGGTAAGGCTTCTAGTTGGAAGAGAGGGATTTATGGAGATTAATTAGGTATATTTTGGAAGAGCCAAATGGATTTTGAGGTGTGATTAATGAGTTAGAGGTGAGGGCTTTTTATAATGGGGAAGAGGGGCTCTTTAAGAATGTTTGAAAATAATTTTTTATTATATATTGGTTTTCGGTTTCTAAAGGTCCAAAACTCATTAAAGATGAAGATAATCTGACTAATGTCAGAAATAAAATAATACAATAAGAATTGGACAGGTTTTGGATATTGTTTTAATTTTTATAATCATATTTATTTAAATCATTCATTAATGAGGTAAACATTGCATCATTATTGTCTCATAAATAATTTTATTTACTTGATGTATAAAAATTATAAAATAAATACCATGATGTAGAAAATATTTTTATCTATAAAATAAATATTTATAGACGAAAATATAACATATATCACACCATTTAATAATCTATTTACTAAAAGATATATTTTTTGTCAATTTTGTCTTTACTTTAAATTAATTAACACAATGTGTCATTATCACTCACAAGGGGTTCCATGGGGTCCCAAAATTAACACAAGGATAACCATATTTGGAAATTTATCAACCAATAGGATTAGGAACCATGTTAGGGTTGTTTAATATTATTATAATATTAATTTTACTTTGAACTGCACTATTTTCCTTTAACCGTGGTAAATAATAGTCAAAAGTTACTATTCACCAAAAATTATTTTCATATTATTGAACCACATTTTACTTACTAATAACAACATTGTATTTCATATTTTCAAAATTCAATTCACAGAAGTAGTAAAATTTAATTTAAATGAAGAATTCGGGTTTTTAACTACTACTAAGTGTGTTCACAATTCATCAAAAAATGATGTTTTTTTCAGAAAAATACGAAAATTTATCCTAATATAAATTTGATATTCTGAATTCAAAAATGATATCTATTTTACAAAATTCAAAACATAGATGTTTCATTAATTAATTTAAAATTAATTAATATTGTCAAAATAAAAAGTGTGTTTCTAAGAAATAATAACTATCCAAAGATTGACAGTTGTTTATGTCCAATTTTAAAGAAAAATTACTCCCAATGACAAAAATTGTATTAAATGGTAAAAATATAATTTAATTACACTTTAAAACCAATTAATAAGATAATATAACCAAATAAATAAATTATATTAAAAGACAATTTTGAATTAAAATACAGTATTTCATTATTCATTTAAAAATTACTTTTATCAGAAAAATTCCAAAACATTACCCAAACAAAATTTTTATATCCCGAATCAAAAGTAGAATTTTATTTTTTTAAATAGAACACATAAATTTGACCAAAAAAAGATTTAAAGAGGGTTCGCCATCCGATGGTGGTAAATCGATCTTTTAAAGAAAATTATACTATTTGTGCTTAAAATTAGAGTCACTCACATTTTAAGCCACAAAATTTTATTGGATAAATGTAAAAACATTTAACAAACATGTATAATTATTTTTTAGTAAGTTCTATTTATTCTCTCTAATACAATGACTAGGCGTTAGCTACCATTTAAAATAATATTATATTATTATTTTTCAGTATGACTGAGCATTGTGTGTAACATTAGACTTCAATGAAACCCATTGTTTTGTATCAGGTATGACATCAAACATAGCACCCACATTAATGTAAAATTAATATTTAATTCACAAATATTAATAAATATTAAAATGTCTCATTCTTTATTTACCAGGTATGTTACACAAAAAACCTTCAAAATGTCCCAATTTCAAATATCAGATGTGATATGGTTGTAATATTATAAACCAATAAATTTTGGAAGAGTTATTTTGTTAATTTAAACAATATCATTTTAATTGGCTCTTAGTTATTCTATTTAATTTTAATTATGGTAATAAAATCTTAAATATTTAATTGTTATAAATATTTACTTATATGGTGTTATTTGACAATAAATAGGTATTTTATGAAATTTTATATCTTATAATTATCAATTTTTACTTTTAAAATATTTTTATCAATTTAAAATAATTTAATAAAATGTTATATTTATAAAATATCTAGTGTAAATTTTGATACTATTCATTTATTTGATTAATATAAAATCCTCAAAAAAGGTAAATTCAAACTAAAATATTTAATATAGTCACAACATTTCATAATCACATAGAAATATTTTGGATCACATTAGTTTGGTCATATGATATTTATTTTAATATTTTTAACACCATTTATTTGATATTTCAATTAATAGATTACTTTTTACATCACTATTATGTCATCATTAATAGTAATTATTTAATCCCTAAAAATTATACATAAAATTCAATGACTAAGTTAATTATTTTATCATTTCATAAACTATCAATAGTTGATATTATCTCCTATTTATCAATATATTAAAATTAATATGCTTTTATAAAATGTGATTATGTCATTTTGTCAGATTAATTAGTTTTTTTACACTCATGTCATATTCTTAAGTAAGGGGTCATTAATAATTAAATTTAAAAAAATTGATGATAAGGGTCTAATGTTTTCATCAAATAATATTTTTACATGTTTTAAGATAATTTTATAATATTATTTTTACTCTTAATTACCTAATTTACCTTTAACCATTGTAATTAAAATAATTATCAAAGTTACTATTCACAATGCCCAAATATAAAAGTATCCTATTAAAAAACAATGGACCTAATGATTAGACATTTGTAATATATTTTTTTAAATTCAAAACATAGAATTTTTAGAAATTATTTTAAAAATAATCTCGTTGTTGAAATGAGAAAACATGTTTTAAAAGTTAAAACATTGGTAAATATTGAAATTATTTTACATATGAATTCTATGTATAAATAATTATAAAGAAATAAATTATATTTAATGATAAAAATATATTCTATTTATACATTAAATCCATTAAATATTATAATTTAACCATATAAATTATCTCAATGAAAAAGTTCTTTTCAATTAAAATTTAGCTTATTTTTACTATTCATCAAAACATGAAAGTTATCAGAAATTTATCTGACGTAAAATTATATATACATCATTAGAATCAAATTTTTATGTTGATATATAGAAATTATTAATGTTTTAAAATATTAATTTAAAAGGTGTTCACCTTTCCAAGGTGTAAAATTATACATTAAAAAATTGGGTTTTATACATCAAATAAGGTTTTTTTATACACTATGACTAAAATATCCATGGGATAAATATAAAAACAATATTTTATTAAGTATGTAACACATATATATCAAATTAAATTTATTAAAAAAAGTAATTCACTCAAAAATAAAAAAATATGATTGATTTATATTTTTCATAAATAATTGATAGCCAATGAATTCACAATGCATTTTCTTAAGTAAGTTATAATTATTCCTTCTATCCTAACATCTATGATATAACAATAATTTTATAATAAGGGAATCTCATGGTTCATTTAAATCTCTATTTCATGCATAGAAATCTACTGAATAATAAAAATTATTTAAAGATCATATTTCATAAAAACATCCAGGTGTTACAATTATTTATAAATTACAATTATATCCTAGAAATTTAATTAGTGAGAATGAATACTATCAACCAAATTATTAAATTTGATTATAATATTCTTAATAATTTTTTTTTAAATTCATCCAAATGATTTTATAGGAATAATATAAGAATGATTCCAATTTTTTTCATTAAAAGGAAAAATGTTTTTAAAGGTAGTTTTATTTCTTTTTATTGGAAAACTTGTTATAAAAATAAATATTGACACATTTATCAATTATATTTGAAAAAATAAACATTATTTTTTAAATTTTAATATCAAAACTTACTTTGGTTAATTTTTTTTATTTATATGATAATTTTCTTTTTAATGAATAGTAATGTGACCATTGGAATAATAATGTAACTATTAGGAATAGTAATATGATCAATTGAATAGTTACTTCAACTATGAAAACTATAAAAAAATTATTACATTATAGATGAAAATTTGTTGTATTTGTATTGGGAAATAAGTATATAAATGATCCGTAATGATAAATTAAGTGTTAATATTTTTATAAGACACAAATGTTCATATATAATTTTATAATTAAAATAAAGATTTATAAGAATATTTTTTTTCTTAAAATATATTATTAAATTACTATTTTGTTTTATTTTGATTATATAATAATTTTATGAGACCTTAATTAGTTTTTCAAAGTTCCATAATATCAGTGACAAATCTAAAATCGATATTTTTCAACTGATTGATGATTTTAATTAAAAATAAATCTTTGGAAATGTATTAAATTATTTTCATAAAATGGACATAACATTTTAATTCTACACATCCAAAAACATTAAATGTGAATTTTTGGGATTTTTTTTGAAATAGTAGATTTATTTGTGAGTAGTAACATACAATAATTTATTGTATTAATACCTTATGTTTAAAATAAAATATTCCTTAAGTCGTGGATGATTTAAGAATAATTAGTTTGAACACACATGAATTATTTACTGTTGTTAGTGAGAAGAAAAAATATTCATATTCATGTTCCAAAATAATAAACAAATGAATAAAATATTTAAATATTGCCCCTCGCTTATATTATAAATACAACCCCTCACCACCTCTTCTTCTATCACCACCAAAGATTTAAAGCATGTCCAATTTCTTCCCAATTAGATTCCAAAACCTATCCCCCACGTTTTTGATGCATTGTTCCCAAGAAATGACCAAAATCAATTACCATAAAGAGGTTCTAAAGGAGAGTAATTCAAGAGGTAAATCCTTTTTTGTTTGCATTCATTATCTTTAAATTTATTTTCTTTTTATTCAATCCTAACCTATTCATTACAATGTATCATTATTAATATTATAACTTATATATATATATGAATTTTTTTATCTTAATGAAAATCCATCATCAAACCCCTTCTCCTCTCACTTTTATGCTAAAATAAATACACCGTCTGTGATGTGTCAATTTACCGCCATCATGGACAATACGACTTCATTTTTAATTACTACCCTCAAGGGTGGTTATCAAAAAATTATTATTGTTAACCCATAATTTGTTATAAATATTATATGTTATTTATTGTTTTGGAAGCATTATATATATATATATATATGATATTATCTAATAAGAGAAAATTATTTTGTGACGATCAAAAAACCATGAAAAATAATCTAAACGGCTATCAATAACGTCTTATGTGATGAATGATATTCACCCCAAATATCCAAATGAATTATATAACTATTTAATATTATGTATTTACATTGATTACATATGTCATGACCCGTCCCTCAGGGCCCATTCTGTGACTTACCCAAACCCACCTTCCAAAGGTTAGGGGCTGGCGACTAGCACCGAAAAGGGTATTCCCTTTAAATGGAAAGGCACTGCCTTTGTAACCTGCAACTCACACAACTAAGCACAATGCAAGATAAAAGCACCAAGTAAAACAATGTAGTAAATAGGGTGTGTACAGAATGAAAAAGGGGCTAGAATACAAGCCCAGCTGTAAAGTAGAAGAAAAACTAGAAAGTAAAAGTATAATTGAGTACAACTCCTTTGAACACCCCCTAAGGAATCCAACCTGAATGGTAGGTACAACTATCGAATGGTCATCTCTACGGTATGCCTTGTCTATGGTCCACCTTTGAGCTACCACCAATCTCGGTGCCCTCCTCCTTAGTCAGCAATGTCCATCGTCTGCACAAAACACAACAAGGTTCGGGCATAGCCCATGCAGGGGTTAGTATAATGATACTCAATAGGGACCTCAAGACCCTTGAAGGTCTCACAAAAACCATAGAGGTTAAACCTCAAAACATGAAAACAACTGACAACCCTACTTAGGTATTGGACCATACATATACCTAAGTCATTAGGAAAACCCATCTAAATCCTGAAAAAACACAAGGCCCAACTCAAAATCCCAAATACAAACTATTCTATGAAGGAAAGAATATCACAAAGATAAAGACTCAGCTCACATGAGGTATACAACTATGAAAAATAGAATTATGATGCTGACCCACATAGGATCGCTATGGAAGCTGATAGCAAGCCACACTATTCTCGAGGGATAGTAACAAGTATCATTCATAACACCTCGGCTGTTGGAGAGATCCTCCTCTATTGAGTACAATGGGCCTAAAACTTCACACATAGGTGGTTCCTAATAACCTTGGACTACATAGATACTCATCCTCTCAAGTATCGTGGGGATTCTTGTGTAACATATAGGCGCTCCCCACCGTGGGTCTACCGTGTCACACGGAGGCCCTCCACCTATTGGCATGTTGAGGTACTCATCCTATCATGTATCATGGGTCTGCCGCATCACATAAAGGTTCTCCCCACTGTGGGTCTGCCACATCACCAAAAGGTGCTCCCCACAAGGCCAGTCGAGTCACTCTGATTCGAAATGGTCAGCAGTCGTCAAGTCTCAACCAGTCGCAGGGTCCAATATGTATCGTGCTTGGGAGAACTTCTCCCCAGTCCATAGGTCATAATCGAACTTCCCCAATGTTCCATGAAAAAATCCAAAAGGTCTGTCACATCAAAAGGGAACCAACATAGTAGACGGCTTGTCAATCGGATGTCTGGTCTGTTTGTTATTTGTGTTTCCGCTCCGTGGGACTTGTTGGATTTGGGGTTTGATCCAACCTGGATGTACTCTAGCCTTATTCAATTTACAATCGGAGTATATGAAATGACCTTCTCGGTCCACATATTCCGGAGACATAGACAGTTCATCAAACTGACGCTCAGTTCTCATGTTATGGCCAAAAAGGTGAAACTGGGTACAGATGGGAATAGGTCTGGTCCGACTCGGCCCGAACTTGCCAGGACCTAGCCCAACTAGTTCAGGTCGGCTCATCCTAGTCTAATTCCAGCCCGGATGGCCTGGCCCTTGGTGGTCTCGGCCCGCTGGGCCGTAGTGAAGCCCGACCTTGGAATGGCGCAACCCATTGGTGCGGCCTGCGGTGTAGCCCTCTGGGTAGCCTACGGTGGGTAGGCGGTCCACCCTAGCAGCAACCTATGGGTGGGGTCACCCCCCCCCCCCAGTATTCCAAATGGCCCATTGGCTGTTCGGTCGGCCTATTGGAACACAGGATCGCTCAGTAGTCCCGCACGGTGCGCCTAGTCCGGCCGGCTGGTTCTCCTTCCAGCTGCGTGACAGCATAGCTGTCCACATATGGTCGGTTAGGTTTTGGCCACCCTCTAACCTCCGTCGCGGCCTCCTACTCCACCGGTGGCGCAAACATGCGTCGTCTCTCCACCATGCAGTTGGCCGGATTTCAGCTGCCTCCCTGCCCCACCATGGGCGACGGGGTGGCCTCTTTCTCAACCGGTGATGTGGACACAGTCCACCCATCTTCCCTTGTAGTTGGATGCCGCCTTCATCCGTGAGCCAATGCGGCTTCGTTCCAAGCCCGAAAAATTAAATTATTCTGTATTCACGATCTTTGCATCGAGGGATCCGTGTCCATAAATCGTGCTCAGTGAAACTATGTTTTTCTAGCATCAATAAATATTTGGCATTGAAGAACGCACGAAGAACACATGAAGATTAAAAATAAAGAGGAGAAGGATTTATGTGTGGGACGTTGACCATGTCCATTTGTCCATAGTCATCATGAATTTAGGATACTATGAATCAATAAAATAAATTCAAACATAAATAAAACAAAATAATACCCCTACATTAACATTCCAATATTTATTCCCAATCCCGGAAGAAGAAATCATATATGGATCAAGTATTTAATGAGTTGATCTGCATTCTTCTTTTAGAAGAGAAAAAAATGTGATACAATAATCACACATATTTAAACCCCTACGTCCAGATCGTTGGCGAGCATCCGTGTTTGAGGATGTGTCAGTGTTTTTTTCCTACAACAAGCATCCAACGAAGCTGCTCGAACATCATTCTTCGGTTCATGGTTCAGGGTCGCTCATCACTGCCTGATAGAATTGGCTCTGTCTTCCATGTGTATGGAATCGTGGCACTTTACCAGAGATTCGTCACTTGGTGAATCTGCTCCAATTCCTCCCCCCATGCTCCATGTAAATAGGAGAGCGGGAGGGTAACTAATGATCGTGGAATTTATGAAGGTTCATTTAATAAGAATCATTATATATTCCAACAACTTTTTTACTTTGTATTTGATGGGTCAAGCTATTTAATGGCTTGACTCAGTACGGGTCCCACACTACCACTTTTTCGTTGGTGGAAAATAAATAAAATAGTGAGATTATTTTATTTCATTTCCTTTTAAAAGTCACAAAGAATAACTCCTTCTCTGGACCAACATCTATTAAAGTGAATTATCCATTAAGAGAATCCTGGCCCTAAAGATTCACCCATTTCCTCATATTTTTAATTCGAGCACCGGTTCAAAAGTTAGAAAATGCCGCTCACGTGTTTACGGAACGTACCCTAAAAATGTTTGGAAAATTAATAACAGTCACCCTCGACCTGCGCCGGACGAGGTTAGGCTCTACCTAAGTAAAACACTCTCCAACGAACCCAATGGTACTCTTGAACTTATAATCTGAGATACCATTTAAAAGTTATGAATTTTACAATAAAATAATTTTCACTTAATTATTTTATTTACGACCAGAAACTAACTTTCACTGGGGTCCTGCACCAACCAATGATAGTATTTTACTAAAGAGAGCATACCCTAATGAGTTTATTTGTGGTCTTGGATTTTTAATCCGAGTTACTGTTTATGTGTTATAAGCATTTGAAAAATAAAATAACTTTATTTAATTATTTTATTTAAGGTTATGCCATTTGTGTGTTTTCCCACCGTAGGCTTGTGCTGACTAAACATATGTTTCACCTAGGGTAAACCCACCATCATGAGTACACCAGTGCCCTCGAATTTCGGATATGTATAATCATTTAAGAGTTATTCCACTTTTTCATGAAAACTGCTTACACGCACTAAATAAATCTCAACAAAACTTCGACGGATCATCCTGGGCACTTTGGACCTCAGAATCTGGCACCGTCAAATTTCTAGGTCTCGAAATAATTCAATATAATTAAAAAAATTATACAGAATTTTCCAGACTTTACATTCACCCCACATTAGGGATTTACATATTCAAAAGACACAATATAGACTAAGGAAACAAATGGGGATACTAAGCAAAGATCTGAGCCTCCTGCTCCCTTGTGCTCTCCTGGAGGTTCTCGTACTACCAGCAAATGCGCACCAAAGGTATCGACCACCCCTGAAGGACCCACTCATGTCGATCCTCAATCTAAACCGGAACATATGTAAATGTTGCCTCATTGTCTAATTCTAGCTTTCCATGGTTGATTACTTGAGAAGGGTTATGAATGTATCTTATTAGATGGGATATGTGGAATATATCATGAACCCACTCCAACCATGGTGGTAGTGCCAAGCGGTATGCCACATCATCAATCCTTCGAAGAATATCATAAATGGTCCGATAGACAACGGTGATCACTTTCCACCTCGGAAAAATCTCTATAGTCTTCATTGAGGGGAGACTCACAGGAAAACGTTTTTCCACCTCGTAGAACTCCAAGGGTCTCCATATCTTGTTGGCATAAGAGAACTCCCCCAATGCTTCCTCCTGTAGCACCACTGGTACAATAGTATGTTTTCTTAAGAGGATGACGTGCTCCCCATATTAAAATAAATATATTAGGTGCTTGTCTTGTGGATATTTGAGCATGTCGAGCCTCACAGTCAGTGTCACCAAACTGCACCTCCCTGACTCGCTGAAGGAGTGGGGGAGTGACTGTCATAGAATGGAGGTTTGCTGCTCCATCACTATCCATGAAGGATATCTGCAACGTGGCTAGCTACTCTGTCGCTTCACTCTGCAACTACATACCATAACTCCTACTGAGTGCATCTGCTACCACATTCCTCTTCCCAACCGTATAGACTATCTCAAAGTCATAGTCCTGGAGGAGCTCAATCCAATGCCATTATCTTAGGTTTATGTCCTTTGGAGAGAAGATATACCTGAGTCATTTGTGATCAGAGTAAATTGTAAAACGTTCATCCATCAAGTAACGTCTCCAAATCATTAGCGTAGAGACCACGGCTACTAACTCCAGGTCATTGGTAGCATTGTTCTACTCGTTAGTCTCTGCCTCAGCTCCTGAAAGCTCTTCTAAAACTTCTCCTTTAATAGGAAACGCTCCCCCTTTTTCTTCAAAACTAACAAGGGTGTATCTACCTTTTAGAAGACATGTACAAATCTCCACTAGTACCTTGACAAATCAAACATCCATCTCCCTTTATGGATGTAATAATGAAAACATATTTTGAAAAGATGTCCCCATGCTCTTCCACTCCTTTTTAGAACTGAAAAATCCTGATGGAAAGAGTATAGGGATGGCCGAATCAAGACTGATTAGTCGCACCATCCTATACATGAGTTTATCACGTGCTTCACGGGTTTCCTTTTTTGCCTACCAAGGAAACCCCCATTCCAACCTTGTAGATAAAAGACAACCTTTTTTCCTAACACAGTCAATCTATGTATGAAATGTGGATTCCTAGTCCATACCCAAAATAAAATTGTAAGGCCTCGGAACTGCCACCAAGAGGTTCAAACCGAAACTATCACCTCAACGGTCAGATCACACCATCTGTGTATGTGTGATTATCGAGTCTCCTCCCAATGGTATCTCGAGATGTGAGGGTCAAGTCAATTGATTAATCGGAAACTCATGGTCTTGGAAAAGATTCATGGGGGGATGGATGATTGGTATCTATGTATATTAATACGGTAGCTAGTAGTAGACACAAAACATACCTCGAATCATTCCTACAGCCCTTGGTTAACACTCCTTGATCGCATGCTACAACTCCCTTCCCCTATCCTCTAGCTCCCTGAGCCTGGTTGGGACCACAAACGAGGTGGTTGTAACTTGTCGAAAAGTACACCACCTCATGTTGCTCTCTTAGAGATGCTCCCACATCTGCAGCCCTGCATATTTGTCTGTCCCTATCACATCCTCTTCTCGAATTTTTTTACACTGCCAAGTCTCTAAGACTGGTACCAGTTTCCTGCTTTCCCCTACTATTATTCACTGGTTGTATCCGCTCAGCCAAAAAAATTCAATTTCAAAGGTTCTCTCTAGAACCCTATCATAGGTAGGAATTCATAGAATAATAGGCATGATCGAACATGCTTAAACACACTACGCTCAGATGTCTGAGCCCCAAAGCATTGATCGTATCATATTCATCGTGTAATATGAATGGCCGGTACGCCTCGATGAATACCCAGCTACTGACATGTCATCGTTCTGAATCTGTAGAAGCTCTAGGGAACTCTCATCCCTTATCTATTTATGGAATGAAACCCCCTTCTCTGAGAAAGGTTCTCAAGCTTGTCCATAGAGAAGTCATCTCTTCGCTAGATCAGGGTAACCTAAGCCCTATCATAGTCTTTCTGAGCCATGTAGAAGGCTCTCTACCTGGACCACCATCTGATCGAATGGTGCCCTAGTTAGATAGAAACTCGGATACCTACTCAAGCCATTCCTTAGCAGCCAATGAGTCGGGCTCGCCTTGGATCCTGAGGGGTATCTAATGCGGAAACATGTGTATGGCACTAAGCCAACATGTTTCCTCTACCGGTACCACCGGTTGTAACTACTTCCCAATAGGTAGTAATATAGAAAACACACTACTTGAAAGTACTATCTTAGTAAATGGTCCATGTACTAAAGCCTCATCACTATGCGGACCATCCACATTTCCACTCGTTGAATAATACTTGAAGCTAAGATCACCATCTACTCTATCAGTGTCTCCACTAGGAAAAAAACTCTAGCCACAGCCTCTAGCTAGTCTTCATCTTCCTAGGAATTTGTCTCACCTTGAAACCATGGAGGCCTCTATCGCTAGAACTCGGGCAACGCGTTCAGTCAGTGGGCACCCACTTCTAGTGGGGCTGGTGGCAGCGGCTATCCAATGGGTAGTGGTGCTATCGGTACACCACACAAAGGTGACAATGCCATAAGTGGGCCCTGCATCGAGGCCTCGTCGCTCAGTGGGCCATCATCGCGTAATCTTTTAGGAAAACTGAGTAGCTGTTTAAGAAGTAGAATATTGAAAAGGAATAGGTATGCCACGGTCTTAAAGTTATACCTGGTGGTCTCACTCCAAATAATTCAAAAGAAAGACTTTTAAAAAACACATGCAATCAGTGTTTTCATGCACTGAGTCGGAAATCAGAAGTCACTGTCCCGGTGCATGGATACATTGGCTACCACACCAATAATGGACTCCCCGAAATGAAAACCACACTCATAACACTTAACGATATTGAATAACAGAAAAGAGTAGAGTCCTAGTTCTTTGGTAGAACTGAAATCCTCTGATACTAATTTTTCACGAACCGTCCCTCGGGGCCTGTGTCTTGACTACCCCAAGCACACCTTACAATGTCCAGGGGCTCGTGAATAGAACCAAAAGGTGTATTCCCTAAAAATGGCAAGGTATTTCCTTTATAACCTATAAATCACACAACTTTTCACAAAGCAGGATAAAAGAACAATGTAAAACTATGTAGTAAACAGGGTGTGTATAGAAAGTAAAATGGGCTACAATACAATCCCAACTATAAAGTACAAGAAAAACTGGAATGTATAAGTAAAACTGTGTACAACTCCTGTAAAAACATTCCATGGACTCATACATGAAGGATATGTACCACTATTGAATAGTCATCTTTGCGGTATGCCTCGTCTATGTTCCACCTTTGAGCTACCTCCGATCCTGGTAACCTCCTCCTTAGTCAGCGTTGTCTGTTGTCTACACCAAACACAACATGGTGTGGGTGTAGCCCATGCATGGGTGAGTATAAAAATACACAGTCAGGACCCCGAGAATCATGAAGGTATCATAAAAACTACAAAGGGAAAACCTCAAAATATAAAAACCATTGACAACCCTACATAAGAATACTCCCATACATATACATAAGCTGTCTAGAAAACCCATCTCAATCAGGAGGAAACACGAGGCCCAAATCAAAAGTCAAAATCCCAAATGTTCCAAGAAGGAATGATTATCATAAAGATAAATACCTAGCACAAACCAGTTATACAACTCTGAGAAATAGAATAATGATGCTGACCCACATAGGATCACTATACAAGCTGATATCCAACCAAAGAATTCTCTAGGGATAGTAACAAGGATCACTCCGAACACCTAGACTACTAGAAACATCTCCTCTATCGAGTATATTGGGTAATCTGTGTCACACAGAGGTTATTCCCAATAACCTTGTACTGCTGAGGTACTCCTCTTGTCAATTACCATGGGTCTACTGCATCACAGAGAGGCGCTCCTCACCATGGGTATGCCACATCACACAGAGACCCTCCCACTCATGGAATGCTGAGGTACTCCTCCTGTCAAATACCATGGGTCTACCATGTCACAATAAGGTGGTCCCCATCGTGGGTCTTCCACGTCACACAAAGGTGCTTTCCACTGGCCAATTCGAGTCACACGGAGTCGAAACGGTCTGCAGTCGTCAAGTCTCAGCCAGTTGCAGGGTTCCACACGTATCGTTCTTTGGAGAACCGCTCCCCAATACATAGGTTATACCTCAACAACCCCGAAGTTCCATGAAAAAGTAACCCAAAGGTCTATCATGTCAAAAGGGTCCCAACGCAACAGACGACACGTCAATCGAACGCCCGGTCTGTAAGTTATTAGTGTTTCCGTTACGAGGATCTGGTTGGATTCGGGGTCAGATCCAACCTCACCGTACTCTAAATTCATTCATAAATCAAGTGGAGAATATCAAAATTACCATATTGTTCCATGTATTTTGGAACCATAGACGGTTCGTCAAACGAACACCCAGTTCTCATGTTATGGCCAAAATGGTGAAAATTTGTTCAGATGGGCCCGAGTCCGGTCCGACCCGGTCGGACCGACCCAGCCTAGACCGAACTGACCTAGTATGAGTCCAGCCCAAATGGCCTAGTCCTCGGTGGGCTCAGATCATCCCGCAAAGGATGCGGCCTGACACGAGAAGGGATCATCCCACTAGGCGGCCTGCGGTGCGCCTCACTGGGAAGCCTGCGGTGCAGCACACAGAGGGAAGGTGGTCCGCCCTAGCTGCAACCTGGGGGAGGCACCCCCCAGGTAATCCAAATAGCCAGTTGGCCACTCGGTCACCATTCTGGAACACGGGACCGCTAGGAGGTCTCGTACGGTGTTCCTTGGCCTGCTAAAATGGCCAGCCGGTTCTCCTTCCAACAGTGCTACAACGCCACTGTCCCCATGCGGTGGGCCAGGTATCGACTGCCCTCCGGCATCCACCACGACCCATAAGTCACGGCCTACTACTCCACTGGTAGTGTGGAGGCATGCCGTCACTCCGATATGCGGCCGACTATATGTCAGCTACCACCCTGCTCCACCGTAGCCGACGGGCCGCATACTCATTCTAAACTAGTGGCGCAGATGCGTGCCGCCCTTCCTCCCTTGCGGTCGGCCACCACCTTCTTCCATGAGCCACTGCAGCTTCATTCCAGGCCCGAAAAATTTAATGATCTCATATTCATGATCCTTGTATTGAGGGCTCTATGTCTATATATCACGCTTAGTGAAACTCTGTTTTTCCAAATTTAATTAATATAAGGAATTGAAGATTTCACAAAGAAAGTGCGATTAATAAAAATAAATAGGATCTAGGGTTATGTGAAGGATGATTACCATGTTCTTTTGGTCTTCTTCGTCATGAATTTAGGATATAAAGAATCAATAATGTAAATGTAAACAAAAATAAAACAATATAAAACCCGTACATCAACCTGAAAATATTTATTCCCAATCCTAAAAGAAGTAATCATTCGCGGATCCACTAGTTAGTGAGTTGATCCATAATCTTCATTTATATTAGAAGAATGTGGGAAACAATAATCTCACATATTAAAACCCCTACCTCAAGATAGTTGGAGAGCGTCTGCGTTTGACGAAGTATCAGCATTCGTTGTCCCTACAACAAGCCTCCAACGATGCCCCTCGATCGTCGTTCTTTGGTTTGTGGTTCGGGGTCGCTTGGCATAGCCTGCTAGAACCGGCTCCATCCTCCAAGTGTTTGGAATCATGACACTTTACTAGAGATTTGTCTCTTGGTGAGGTCGAACCAATTCCTCCCCCAATCTCTATATAAATACAAGAGGGGGAGGGTAAGTAACGATCATAGAATTTATGAAGGTTTATTTAATTGGAACCTTCCTAAATTCCAATGACATTGTTACATAGTGTTTGATGGGTCAAGACATTTAATGTCTTGACTCACTACGGGTCCCACACTACCACTTGTCCATTGTTGGAAAATAAATAAAATAGTGAGATTATTTTATTTCATTTCCTTTTAAAAGTCACAAAAAATAACTTCTGCTTTGGACCTAATGTGGTCAAAGTGAAGTCTCCCTTAAGAAAATCCCGACCCTTAAAATTCAACAGCATCCTAGAATTTTTAATCTGAGCACCAGTTAAAAAGTTAGAAAATTATGCTCACGTGTTTACTGAACGTACCAGAAAAAGGTTGAAAAATTAATAACAGTCACCCACGACCCACGCTGGTTGAGGATAGGCTCTACCTAAGTGAAACACGTCCCAAATAACACAATGGTACTCTTGGATTTCTAATGTGATTTATCATAGAAAAGTTATGGGTTTTACAATAAAATAATTGTCACTTAGTTATTTTATTTACGGCCTAAAGCTAACTTTCACTTGTGGCCCGCGCCACCAATGTTAGTATCTTACTAAAGAATGTATCCCCACATGATTTCAGCAGTGGTATCATATTTTTAATCTGAGTTACAATTTGTGAGTTATATGAATTTGAAAAATAAAATATCATTATTTAATTATTTTCATTACGGTTATGACATTTTCATGTTTTCTCACCGTAGGATTGCGCCGACTAAACATAAGTCGCGCCTAGGGTAAAACCGCCATCCTGAGCGCAATAGTACCCTCAGATTTCTAATATGACTAATAATTTAAGAGTTATTTTACTTTTTCAAGAAACCTTCTTACGTGCACTAAAAAAATCTTAACAAAACTTCAACCGATCATTTCGGACACTTTGTGCCTCAGAATCGCGCACCATCAGATTCCTTGGTATTCAAATAATTCCATAAAATTTAAAAAATTATTTGGAATTTCAAAGAAATTATAACATATAACTTCAATTATGGATATCTAATCCCATTTTACATAATCTTCTATACACATAGACAAGTAAATAGATCTTGAAAACCATTGAAATGAATACTCCTGAATGATAAAATCATATCTCATAACTCCTCAAAAAACCATAAATTGAATTTGTAAAATTATAAGAAAACACATGTATAAAAAATTATGAATTAATTAACTTATGGATTTTATTTGATTATCTACAACATCTAGGTCAAGTGAAGAGCACATTTAAATATAAGGTAGGGTTTTTTCATCTAACCTTTATTTCTGTGAGACATTATTTATTCACCACTATTCCTTATTTGTGGTGTATTTATACTAACATTTTTTGATTCATATCATGAATATATTTATTTTCATGACATTAAATTTTTCTTTTTATGTTTCTTAATTTTATGAGGCATACGGTTCTGTTACTTGCATAGTGGAAAGAGATTCTTTCTAACACCCCATTTTCTAAGTCAGGGTTAAAGTTTCTCTTCGTCAACCCCAATGTATTTCAAAATTATTATTATGTAGTCCACATATATTATATTCTTATTCTCCATACCTATTAACCTAGATCAATTCATATCAATTTGATGAGGAAATACAATCTTTTAAAGGTTATCTTTTCAATTCATCCTAATAATAAATCCCAATTTAATGGAACATTCAAATTTCATAACCATATTAAAGTACACTCTATAACATATTTTATTACCACAATATTTTTTCAAAATAACTCTTTTATCATAAAAAACTATCAAAATTCATTTGTGGTTTTATAAAAACAATTAATCCTTTGTCTATTTTCAAGACTATTTAATATTTTACCTTAAACCGCACTATAGAGGATCTTTCCTAATAATTATTAAAAACACTTTTTACATGTTTTCACATCTTTAGGACATAATTTGGACCTCATAAATTATTTCATTTTCCTTATATTGTATTTTTCGTGATATATATATTTACAATCCTATTTTATGATGAATACAAATGATTTTTTTCTAAAAGAACTCTGTTTTTAAAGAAAAATCTATTTCTCTGAAAACTTTATCATGGATTTTGTAAGAGTAATTTAAACCATGAATATGATTAAAATATTTATAAGTGGTATGGGAAATTTTCATTTAAATATATCAACTTATTTGACAAATGATGAATGCATTGGACATAGTATGTGATGGGGTGCCTTTATTGCCCCTCGATATACTGGTATGTCTTATGAGAATAAATCAGTTGGTGTCAAACCCTTCACATTTATTTCCAATATGATTTAAATTTTTTGGAGGATATATATTGGCATAAATCAGATGGTTTTATATCCACATACATAAACATTCTTGATGGTAGATCTTGGGAATAACTATCTTGAGGGTATGTCTTGTTGGTGCGGACACCCAACATTATGCATTCCCTTATTATGATATTAGTAATTGATTATCCCTATGAATATTCAACTAGAATAATATCCATAGATATGACCTATTCTCATTAGATTATTTATATGTTATTATTTATTAATCTCTCATTATGTTTATATTATTCTCAATATTATGTTCTAATGGAATGTGTTTTTTTTCATTCACCATGTATTATTGTTTATATTAGTTTATTCTATATTACATACACTTACTGAGCATATGATCTAACAATATTATTTTGTTTTATTTTTTCCTAGGATGTGGATATGAATATTAATAATGACATTCATGGATAATGTTGAATTTATGGATGATTCCAATGGATTTTCTATGTTGTTTTTCTTTTCATGTTGTAATGTAAAAATTATTTTTTGTATCTAGTTATCGAAAACTAATAAACTATTTAGTACATTGGGATGTGACATTATTTTTTATTATAACAATAAAACAAAGTAAGGAACTAGATCTGGGAACCTAGGGTCATGGTCTCAACAGTTTGTATGAGAGGAATATTAGAAGAAATAATGGAAATTAGATTTAGAAAAACTATTTTGGAAACATATCCCTAAGATAGACACTGACGATATGAATAGAATAACATCTTAGAATTTAGGTAATGTATATATTATGTGTGCCTTTATAGAAATAAATCTATATCTAGATACTAAATGTTGATGTAGTTCTGGTATAGACATACCCTTGGGTAACAATTTCAACATGGTCTTCTGAGCCTAACTCAGGGTAACTGGGTACGTGACAACGAGCCTTACTATGCACCTAGTTTTACACTCCGGGTGGATATGATTAGAATAATTCATATTTTCATTATAATCCATTATGAATGATTTAAAAGTAAATATGTTCCAGAAGAAACATGTTTATGATTATGAGTTTAGCTATTCTTAAATATCAAATTTATGTTATCTGTTTCACTAGTTAAAAATTTAACATTTTTATTTATAACCTATTATAATGTATTCCATTATTTAGAAATAGAACCTAGTTGAATGAATGAAAACCATATAAATACACGAAATCCATGTAGGGATTTAACTCCAATGAGATATAATTATATTTTAACTGGAGCTATAATAGATTTTGAGAAAAATATAAATATATTGGGATAGTGGAATCAGGTTATGAACAGTAAACATAACTATATAGATCATCCTGATCCACGATTTAAATGAATAATATAAGACTGCTTCATGAGACAACAACCTACGTAGTTAAATGTGAATAAAAATTTATTTTAGGCTGAACAATATATTAGTTCCTTAGAGACATTATTTATTTCTTTGAGAAGCAATAAAAGAGAAAAGTTTTTCATTACAGTTTGTCGCCACTCTAAAGATGTAGATCAATGTTGGTCATTGATTCAAAAGATGAATGAGGAGGAATAAATACAAAACATGGAAATAATGGAATTTTGGTAAATTTTAATTTAAAAATATTTTCCTAGAATATTAAGTGGATATGGAGAGGTAATTTATGAGTCTAAGGAAAAAAGGATGATGAGATTGTTGCTACGTATAAAGTAAACTTCGCAAGGTCAGTAAGTTATGTTTTAAACTATATATATAACTCAATGTGTATGATAGATTATTTCTATTATTGGTTAAATACATTCCTCTAAAGGGAACTAGTCACCCAAAATATTTTATCATATGTAGACATTGTCTTGTGTGCTATAATGAAAAATAATGAATTTGAAATTTCATATGAATTTAATGAAAAAAGGATAATAGGAGGACGTTAATGAAAATGATGGATAAATGGAATAATGGAAAGATGGATTTTTCTGCTTGTGGTAATTAAGTAATGAATCTCCTTCCGATGTTCTGTAAAGGATTGGGTGTTTGTAATAGGGGAGGAGAAAAGGGGCTCTAGGAAAAAGAAATAAAATGGATGAATGAAAATATTGATATTGAATTTTTCAACTATAGTGAAATGGGGAACTGCACAAATAATTATCTTTATAATTAGGAAAATATATCTTAGAAGAACCAATAAGATCAAGGTTAAGATTATTCTCTTACTATAATTAAAGTGGAATAATTAAAATATTTATGTTCTTATCTTCAATATTAATTTTGTAAAATAATTATATCAATGATACCATAGTTATAAGGATCATGAGTTAAATAAGGGTTGTACTACCATAATTATTCTTTATGGATTTGGATGAAAGCATGTTTTTACTATAGTTTACTTTTTGCATGTAATTTATATATTTAGTATGTTGGTTAAAGGGGTAAATTAATTTTTAAATCCTTAAATGAAGATGATTTTGTAATTTTTAGTGACCCTTCTTCAAATTTGTTTTGTCAATAAATATAGACAAAAATGTATTTTATGAGTCTCAATATTAACTAATTACGGTATGGATAAAGTTAATATTTGGAAATTATTTTTCTTTTATAATATATGCTAACCTAAATGGTTTTAGTAATCTTTTAATGGTTTAAACAACAAATTCAAGACCATATGATTCATTAAAATCATTTTAGGCATGAAAAATTTATCCTAAACATCCATTTCCAGGTGTAAGGGATGATGTTAAAATAGATAAAATCACAAGAAAATTATGATACTATGATTATGACATAGAATTTAATCTACTATGATTACTTTATAAATTGATTATTAAGATATTAAAATAATCCCTCAGCTCTAGGAACAATAATTTCAATCAAAAACCATATTATTTTACGTTTCTGAGAAAACAAATCTCTGTTAACTGATCGCAATATTTAATGTTTTGTGATTGTTAAATTTATAATGACCACATTATCTATGAATCTCAATAAAAACATCATAGTTGTATTTCCCTTCCGTTTCCATGTTATCAATTTTCACTAATAATTTACTACCTAAAATATTTATTTTGTGGGGAACTTTACATTTCTTTTTCCCTCTTATTAAGAGGATGTTTTATTAACCCTATTTAAGATTTGGGTATCCTACAAATAAATTTTAATGAATCAACCTCTTTTTTTCATGTGAAATTTTAAATTATGATGATTTAATTTATTGATGGAATGGATAATGTAACAACTAATGATTTTGTGGAATTTTATTTTTAATTTCTTCAATAGTGTAGGTTTCGAAAATTAACAAGTATAAATGAATGATGAAAATAATTATATATCATTAATTTAAAATGAACATAATAACCTTGTCATTAAATTAGATGGAATGAATAATATTAACAAAATTAGTAAATTCATATATTATATACTTAATCATATGTTTTCATATTCATTTAAATGATTTTATCGGAAAAATGATAAAATGAATCCAATTTTGAAAATTAAAAGGTTTTATTTTTCTAGAGGAATTTTTATTTTCTATTAATAGAACAATTGTTTTTAAAAAAACTTATACAAGGATAAATTATATGTGAAAAAATAAACTTTATTTTTTAAATTTTAATATAAAATACTACTTTGGTTAATTTGTTTTTATTTTTCTGAGAATAATTTTATTATGAATAGTAATTCGATGATTCAAATAGTAATGTGACTATTAAGAATATTAATATGACAAAAATAATAGTAAATTAACATATTAAAAGTATATATAAAATTTTGGTACCGTATAAATTAAAATATGGTGTATTTATATCATGTAATAGGTAAATAAATGTTTAAAAATTATAAATTTAGTGTTTGTATTTTTATGAATAAGAAATGTTCATTTACAGTTTTATAATTAAAATAATTATTTAAAATAATATTTATTTTCCTAAAAAATATTAATTAATTAATATTTTGTTTTTTATGATTATAATATAATTTTATGAGTCTTTAATTAATTTCTCAAAGTGTTAAAAATTAGTTCTAATTTTAAAATATATATTTTTCCCAAAAAGAGTGTTTTTAAATAAAAATAAAAATCCTCATATTTTGAAACTTATTTCCATAAAATTAACTTAATATTTCAATTATACATGTAAAAATATGTTTATGGTGAATTTTTTAGGATTTTTTCAAAATACATGAATATTTTGTGAATAGTAAAATAGGGTAATTTATTGTATAAATACATTATAAGTAAAATACACTATTACGTGGATCATGAATTATGTAATAACATTTGGTTATAACTAAAATGAATTATTTACTATAATTAGTCAAAATAATAAAAATTATTAATAGTATTAAGCCAAAATAATAAACAAATGAACAAAATATTCAAAAAACAACCATCTCCTCAACCAAAAAATTCAACCTTTCACGACAACTTCTCCTCTCACCAAAATAACCTTAAATATTTTTTAATTTCTTCCAAATACTCTTCCAAAACAACTATCCCACCTTTATTATTCCTTGGTCTTATAAAAATTCAAAAATAAATTTCAATGCAGAGGTTCTCAAGGAGAGGAATTCAAAATAAAAATCATTTTTCTTTTCCTTTTATTTTATTTTAATTTAATTTATTTTATTATTTTATTATATCTTTCATTTATAGTAAAATTATAACTAAATTATATTATATATGCATTAATGTTATTATTTTAAAGGATACTCCATCATCAAACTCCTTCTCATCTCCATTTTATTCTAAAAATTAAAACACCATCTGTGATGTGATGCTTTACAACCATCCTGAAAAATGAGACTTCATTTTTCATTAACACCTTAAATTTTTGTTATAAAACTATTATCATGGTTAAAAAATATTATATTATATATATAATAAGTTATTTATAGTTCTATAACTAGTATATAAACACGATATTAAATAGTAAGAGAAAACTAGTTCAAAAAGATCAAAAAACCGCAAAAAACAATCGAAACGATAGTAACTATCATCTTATAAAATGATTCATTCTCACCCCAAATTTACAAACGAATTATATAACCACATAATATTATTAATTTTCCATAATAATTTATAACTTCAGAATGGATTATCTATTTTCATCTTACATGGACATCCATAGTCATATAAATGTAAACAGATCATGAAAACCAAGGAAACGAATGTTACCAGACAATAAAATTTTATCGTATATCTCATAAATAAGTCCATAACTAAGATTAATAAGATTATAAAAAATCAAATAAAATTATAAATGGTTATTAATAAATTAATTAAAGTATTTATTTTTATTATTTCGTACACTAATGTCATGTTCTGAAAACTTTCGTAAAAAAGGAACAGGTTTTCTCCTCTCCCCATTATTTTCATTAGATATACCTTATTTACCAATATTTAATCTATGTGGTGTATGTAAACTGGAATTTTTTTTATAATATAATTAATATTCTTATTATTAGTGTGTTAAATTTTTCCTTTTCTATTCATTAATTTTATGGGTCATACGATTTGATTGTTTGCAACGTTGTAAGGGATTCTCTCTTAACCATAATTTTTTCCTCCTCATTAAATTTTCTCTGTCTATACCTATATTTAATTAAATATTATTCATATTTAAGTATCTTATGTTCTATTCGTATTCTCTATAAAAATTTTCATAGCCCAATTCTTATTTATTTGTATGGTGAAATACATTTTTAGGGTTTTCTTTTTAATTCCTCCCGATAAAAAATCATGTTTTAAGGGAATGTTCAAAAATAATACACATATTTATTTACACTTCATAATTTTTTATATTCCACCAATATAATTATAAAATAATTTCTTTTATCATGAAAAATATTATTAGTTAATTTTTTGGTTTTATGAAAAAAAAATTAATCTATTTTCTGTTTTAAAGTCTCTTTAATATTCTCCCTTAAAACGTACTAAAGAGGATATTTTCAAATGATTCTTAAAAACACATTTTAAATGATTTCACATAAGTTGTAAATAATTTATAACTAAAAATAATTTCATTTTCCTTATATTTTCTTTTTTGTGATACTCATGTTTACAATATGATTTTATGACAAATAAAAATATTTTTTTCCAAATGAAGTATTCTTTTCAAAGAAAAATGCATCTCTCTCAAAAACATTACAATGAATTTTTTTGAGTACGTTCATCTATAATTATGATTAAAATATTTCAAATTGTTATAAAGAATTATTATTTAATGATTTTTTTATTCAATATATGATGATTGAATCTGATTTAGTAAGTGACGGGTGGGGCTCACAATAGCCCCTCAATGCATCTGTAGGTCTCATGAGATGAAATCAGGTGGCAAAAAACCCTTCTAATTTGTTTCCAAGTAGTTTTAAATTTTATAGGAGTGTATATCTTGGTAAAAATTATATGGGTTTCTACCCAAAAAATTATACTTTCTTGAGGATAGATCTTTGTATTAACCATCTTGAGGATAAATCATCATAGTTCATAAGTCCAACATTATGCATTCCCTTTTTATGGTATTAGTAATTGAATATCCATGTGAAAGTTGAATAGTAGAATATACATGGTTATTGTTCATTCTCATGTGATTATTTATATGTAATTTCTTATTCATAATTCAATCATTCTATATCACTCCCTATATTTTGTTCTAATAGCATGTGTTTTTAATGATTCACCGTGCATTATTGTTTATATTAGCTACCGCTGTATTACATAACATTGTTGAGTATCTCAACTCAACCATTTCTTACTTTTTATTTTTCCCCTATATGTGAATAAGAATATTATTAATAACTTTTAGGAATAATATAATAGTATTGGATGATTCTAATGGAGTTTCTATGATTTTTTACATTCTAGTTGTAATGTGAAATTTTTGTCTGTATATTGATTACCAATATTACTAAAATATTTGGTCCTTTGTATGTGACATCCTTTTTTATTATACCAATGTAATAAATAATGGAACCATCTTCGGGAAAATAGGTTTAGGGTCTTTATAATTGGTATGAGAGTGTGTTTAGTAGAAACCATGAAAAATAGATTTAGCAAAAATCAGTTAGGAAACATAACCATTAGATAGAATATGAATATAAGAATAGAAGAACATCCTAGAATTTTGGTATGGTTGATTTCATGTGGTTATTCCTAGAAATACATCTATTTCTTGAACAAAAAGTGGACATGGTTCTACAATAAGTGTTCGTAGGGGTAACATGTTCAACAATATGTCCTAGGCCTAACCCATGGTAACTTGTTACCTGACAACTAGCCTTCTTGTTCGCCTAGTTTCACACTTTCAATGGATATTCATAGGATAATTCCCATTTCCATTATAAACTATAATTAAGGATTTAAAAGTAAATATATCTCCCAAGAAACCATTATTATGATTATAATATATTATCTATGAATACTTTTTAAATTATTATTTGTTTTTTACCAATTCATTATTATGAAATTTGATTCCAAACCTAATATTTCATGTTCCATTATAAAGAAATAGAACCCAGTGTAAATAATGAAAAACATATCAATACATGAAATCCATGTATCTATTTCCCTCATATGAAAGATAATTATGAGTTAGATAAAGCTGCAATATCTGTCAAGAACCTTATTACTATGTTGGGATGGTTGACTCAACTTATGAACTATAACCTTAAACAATGGAGTATCAATATTGTAAATGTGGAGGAAAAATTCTAGACCACTCCATGATACAACCACCTCTTTCATTAAATTGGACTAAAAATACTTTTGTAGCTGAAAATTGGATAAATTCCTTAGAAAAGATATTTATTTATTTAGAAAGCAATGAAAGGGATAATGTTGTCAGGGGTATTTATCAACTCTCGAAGATTCAGATCAATGGTGGTCATTGATTGAAAACAATAAAGATAAGGAATAAATTTAAATATTGAATGGAAGGAATTCAGGGAAATTTTAATAGATAAATATTTCTATCATCAAAAACGAGCACATATAGAAGGAAATTTTAGAATTAGAGGAAAATGAGGATAAGAATGTTGAAATGTACGAAGATATATATACAATTTTATCAAGTATTGTTGTGAACTATATACGTAATCTAAGGAGTAAGGTTGGTTGTTACATTGATTAATTAAATACACTCCTTGAAGGGCACTAGTCTCTAAAAATATATCACCATGTGAAGATATAGTCTCATGTTCAATTGATAAAGAAAATGAAAATTTTAAGCTTTATTAACATAACTGAAAGAAGGAGAAAAAGATGACAGCAAATAAATAGTTAGATAATGGAAACAAGGGAAAGAAGAATTTTCCCACATGTGGTAATTATGAAAAGAATCACCCTGGGATATACTTGAATGGAATTTTTTTTGTTATAATTGTGGTGAAAAGGGTCACCCAGAATAATAAGGAAAACAGAATAATAAATGTATATATATTTTGTGTTTCAAGTATAATGAAAAGGGGAACTACACAATTAAATTTTTATATCATCAAAAATATATACCACATAAAAAGAAAAGTGATCATGGTGAAGATTGTCATATTACTACAGTTGTAGTGGAATAATTAAAATAATTGTGTTCCTAGGTTTATTAATTATGTTGTAGAATTATTTTATCAATATTATCCTAGTTATAAGGATCCTGAGATATATAAGGATTGAACTATAGTACTTAATATTTATAGATTTGGATGCATCTTTTCACTAAGGTTTAATGTTTTCAATGAATTTATATATCTGTTAAGTGGGTTATAGTGCTAAAATATTTTCTATACCCTTAAATTAAATATATTTGGGAGTATTTAATGAACTTATTTCTAATTTTTTGTTTTTAATATGGATAGACATGTTATAAATGAATCCTATGATTAACTACTTGTGGGAATTTAGAAATTTTTGTTCATTGATTACATATGATAACCATTAAGGTCATAGTAAAAAATTTAATGGATGAAGGAATGACTTAAGGACCATATTATCCATTAACATCACTTCAGGTGTGAAAAATCAACTTGATCATCCATTTCTAGGTGTAAGGGATAATGTAAAAATTGACCAGAGAACAAGAATAGGATTAGACTATGCATATTACATGTAAAGTAATCATTTATGTTTAAATTATTATGTGATTAAATATATATATTAAAATAGTGACTAAACTCTAGCAATGATATTTTTGAACCAAAATGTTATCTGTTTTCTTTTTTGAGAAAATAATTTTCTTTTAACAAATTGAAATATTTATAGTTTTATGATTATTAACGTTCCAATGACCATGTTATCTATCACTATTCATTGTAACTTTATAGTTATATTTCCATTCCATGAACATGTTATCACTTTCCACAAATTATTTCCTGCTCAAAATCTTTGTTATGGGGTGACATTTACATTTCTCATTCCATCTTATTATGGGGATGTTTTATTATCCATATTTCCAATTTGGGATTCCCAAAAATTTCAAGAATAAACATCTTTTTTCAATGTGAAAAATCAAATTATGATGATTGAATTTACTTAAGGAGGAAATAATATAACACAACAAGATTTTTGGTTACATATCTTTTTATTGTCTTCGACTACATAGGTTTCACACAACACCAAGTTTAAATGAAAAATGATAAATAATTATATATCATTATTTAAAACTATTATTATAATATAGATGTTAAATTATCAAAAATTAATAGTATTTTTAAATTATTTAATTCATATATTGTGTACTAAATTAAATGTTTTTACATTCGTCAAATTGATATTATTGGCATAAGATATGATTTTATCCAATTTTGTACATTAAAAGGCCATATTTTTCAAAAGAAAATTTAATTTCATTTTAATTGAGAACTTGATTGAAAACAATTTTTTACACCTTTATAAATTATATTTTATAAAATAAACATTATTTTTGAATGGTTAATATAAATACTTAATTTTGTTAATTTTGTGTTATTCTTCTAATACATTTTTTCTGAATTGTAATGTGACCATTGGAATAGTAATATAACCATTTCAAATAGTAATATGATCAATAAAATACTAACTTCACATACTAAAAGTATTAATTGAATTTGGGAACCTTATAAATGAAAATATAGTGTATATATATCATGGACTAGGTAAATAAACGTTTAAAAATTGATAAATTAGGTGTTGGTATTTTTATGAAACATAAATTTTCGTTTAGAATTTTATAATTAATATAATGGCTTAAAAGAATATATATTTTCATAAAATATATTCCTAAATTAATACTTTGTTGTTTTATGATTATAAAAATAATTTTATTAGAAATTAATTAATTTTTCTTTTTCTTATAAAATAAGTTATAATTTTGAAATCAATATTTTTCCAATTATTGTTGATTTTAATTAAAAATTAAATTTGACATATTTAAAAAAATAATTTAAAAACATTTAATTCATTTTTTATTATACATTTCAAAAAATGGTTATGTTTAATTTTTGGGTTATTTCTAAAATACTTGATTTTTTTGTCAATACATAAATATGATAATTAACAGTATAAATACATTATAAGTAAAATACACTATTCCACAAGACTTGACTGATGTAATAACCATTAGTTATAAATATATTGAATTAGATTCTATAATTATTAACAATAATCAAAAATATTCATAGTCTTGATTCAAAATAATTGACAACTGAATAAAATATTCAAAAACACCTCTCTTATCTACTATAAATACCACCCCTCATAATCTCTTCTCCTGACACCACCAAATCCATTAATCCAGTAGAGTTTTTAACCAAGAATAATTCCAAATATATATCCATTGTTAAATATCCATTGGTCTTAACATAATACGGAAATAAATTTCTTTAAGGAGGTTCTTAAGTAAATGAATTCACGAGGTAAATTTGTATTCATTCTCTTTAATTTTCTTTTAATTAATTTTCATCTAAATCTATCTTTAACTATTCTGTAAAAACTAACATTAAAAATAAAATATATTATATATAATGTATCATTTTTCATTTAACGTAAAATCCATCATCAAACCCCTTCTCCCCTCCTTTTAATTCTAAAAATGAAAACAATGTCCGTGATGTGCGGATTTACAACCATCATGGACAATACGACTTCATTTTTCATTATATCATACTATTATGATTCTAAAACCATTATTATGGTGTAAAAATATTGTATTATTCATATTATTAGTTATTTAGTGTTCTATATCTAGTATATATACACGATATTAACTAATAAGAAAAATAAGGTCATAACGATCGAAGAACCACCAAAAATAATCTAAACGATTATCACAATTGTCTTATCAAACAATTCTACCACACCCCATATATTAAAATAATTTATATAATCATTTCATCATTTTTATTTTCATTAATAAATTTTAAATTCAATTCTAGATAGCTATTCTAATTTTACATGAACTTCCATATTCATATACATGTGAACTAATCATGAAAACCAAGGAAATGAACACTTTAGAATGGTATAATTGTATCTTATAGATCTTCAAAAGGCCCATAAATAAGATTAATAAAATTATAATAAATAAAATTAATAAAATGATAATAAATAAAACTCGTAAATAAAATTTTATAGATTAATTAATTATGTTAGATAATTTGATTATCCAGAACATTAATGTAATGTATAGAACACTTTCAGACAATAGGTAAGGATTTTCATTTCTCACATTTATTTCTGCGAGATATTACTTATTAAACAAAAATATTTAATTGGGGTGTATGAATACTGGAGTTTAGTTTATTATCCCATGAATAAATTAATTTTCATTTATTCAATGTTTCATATTTTTCATTAATTTTATGGGGTATACGGTTAGATTGTCTGTAACGTAGTACGAGATTCTCTCTGAACCCCCTTTGTTTTCCTACGAGATATAGTTTATCTCTCTCTATATAACCCAATTTAATTCATAATTATTCCTATTTAATCCACTTAAATTCAGTTTTTATACACCACATAAATTTACCCATCTAAATTATTATTTATTTTATGTGGAAATATATATTTTTTAATTTTTCCATTTCAATTCCTCCCAAAAAACAAACTCGATATAAGGGAACATTCCAATTTCATATCCATATTCAACGACACTAATAATATTTTTTAATTCAAAAACATTTTTAATGAATATATCTTAATTTCGTGAAAAACTATCTTAGTTCATTTTTGGTTTTATGAAAACAATTAATCATTTTTCCATTTTATGGACTATTTTATATTTCCATCAAACGGCACTAAAGAGGATTTTTTTCTAAAGATTCATAAAAAATATTTTTTCATGTTTTCACATAATCTAGACATATTTCTACCTCTAAAATATTTTCATTTTCCTTGTATTTTCTTTTCTATGATATTCATGTCTACAATATTATTTTATGACCAATTAAAATAATTATTCTCAATATAACTCTCCTTTTTAAAGAAAAAGGGTATTTATTTCAAGAATTTCCCAATGATTATTTTAGAGTACATTCATCTATGATTAATATTCAAGTATTTAAATATTTTGTGGTAAAATTTTATTTAAGGATATATTTTTATTCAACATATGGGGAATGCATTGTACATAGTAAGTGAGATGTGGGGCTTTCTACAGCCCATCGATGCATCGGTAAGTCTCCTAAGACAAAATCAGTTGGTGAAAAACCCTTCATGTTTATTTCCAAGAACTTTAAAATTTTCAGTATGATAGATCTTGACAAAAACCTGGAAGGTTTCTTCCCACATTCTTAAACATTCTTAAGGATATATCTTGGAAGTAACTAACTTGAGGATATATCTAGATAGTGGAGACATTCAACATTATGCATTCCTTTATAAAATATTAGTAATTTAATATCTTTTTGAATTTCTGACTAGTAGAATATTTAGGGTTAAGATTTATTATTATGTGATTTTTTATATGGAATTATTTATTCATCTTTTATTCCTTCCATATTATTTTTAATATTATTTTCTAATAAAAAGTTTTCGTCACTCACCACACCTTATTATTTAAAATAGATTCTATTGTATTACATAACCTTATTGAGAATCTGAGATCACTACTTTCATATTTTTTATTTCCCACCCAGATTCAAAGATTAATATTGTTAATTAAATTTTGGTAAAATCTATTAGGTATATATTTTTACAATGGATATTCTAAGATGTTTTTCTGTTTGAAGTTTTAATATAAAATATACGTTTGAATCTAGTTTCCAAAACAACTAAATGGTGCAGTCCATCAGGATGTTACTTATGTTTTTATTATACCAATGTAGTAAAGTGAGGAACCGAAACTAGGAAATTGGGGTCATGGTATATAAAAATTCTTAAATGTGATGAATTTCATGGTGGGAATAATTTATAGATTGTTTTTATGATTATTAATATGATAAACTTTATTAAACTATTTTATGACACAATCTTATTCCAAAAATAAAATTTCATGTCTCATGAACAATGATATTCTTAGGATTCAGGTCTTATAAACTACCAAACCCTTAATCCATGATTCATTTTTATGATCTATGAATTATAGGGTATGATTTTATAATGGTAATCTCATGATCTCACTCCCTTATTCTTATCTTATGATCACTAAATAACATTGATTTACATCTCATTTTTGAACCTTACTAATCATTTTACCAAACCCATTTTTATGTTTTTTCCATGAAATTTGGTGAATGTTATTAAACATGATACGTTAAATAAGGGTGAAAGTTATGAATAACATAATTGTATATGATATAAGTGTTTTCTATACTAGTTTTTTTGTATCAAAATTTAAAAAGACACTATATCATTATGGTTGAATTTTGGATCAAAATGATATATAGTCAATAATCATTTAAGAAGATGTAATATTTTTCATGAAATTTTTGGGTTACTATTTTAGGTATCATCAAAAGGATTATATATTTTTAGAAATTATTATAAGAGAAAATTATTGAGGACCCTTAAGAAAATCCAATGTGTATGAGAGAATCATATGTTTTGGTAAATTGTGTAATATGTTTTCCATTTCATATATACATTGCAGACCCAAACATGATGTACATGGAAATTGAATTTATTTTATGGAATAATAAATACATTACAAAAATACAATCCCAATTACCGTATTGGTTTAGTGTCTTTGGAAACTTAGAAAAATTCTTCTAGCTTGCTGAAAGATCATCAATATCTCCCATAAAGATCTTCCCCATTAGTTTTCTAAACTAAACACATTCATTATATCATGGGAAAATAAAACATAAAAATGGTGAGCTCAAATTCACAGTAATGGTAAACATTGAGAACATATAACACACCATAAACATTAGAAAGTAAAAAAACAAGAAATTAAAGTTTAAATATCAAAATCTTGAGTCATAGAATAAATCTTTGAAGTTAATAAGGTACTAATCCTAAATGAACCAAACCACGATAAAATTTCATTGACATAAAATATAACATTTTGTAGAAAAATAAGCACATAATATGATTTCTATAATAGCCAGGGCATTGCCGCCAAGACCATCATTGCCTAAAAAGTCCTTTACTGACCAGGGCTAACTTGTCATTCCATCCATGTATCACTAAACCAGATTTACTTGTCTTTCCATCTATGCTTATATCATGAGATATAAACATTTACCCAATTAATTGGAGGGAGATATAAGTCCCACCCAACTCATAATGAAATAATTATTACATGTTCCGCAAAAACATTAATCATTCATCATATTATAACCCAAGAAATAAAACCGGCTTCTTAAACATCATACCATCATAACATAATATATATAAAGTATAATTACATAAATAACACAATAAAATCATAGTAATAATACGGATAGAAACATAACCCTATTTAAATAACTTTTTCTTAGATTGTAAATAATTTTATTAAGACGCCTGAATTTAATTCTTGAGGAAAATGTCCATTCTTTTTCAAAAACATTTTCATTTCTCAAAATGGAATAAAATTTTAAAATTAAATAATTTATTTGGAAATAAAAATGAAATAATATATAGGAATATTCATGGAAATAATGCGTCATGAAACCTTAAAATCCAATCATGCCGTATAATCTATAAACATTCTCCTCTCACTTTGGAAAAAATCAAAAAGTAACTCATATGGTAAACAAAATAAAAATTCATTCCAAACCATGTAGTAAATTTCAACAATTGGTAAAAATGAAATTAAACATATATATATAAATATTTAACTTTTGTGAATTTTTTTAGAAAATATGGATATGGATGATACTAAATATACTCCCAGTAATTACTTACGTATAAACAATCTCAGAAAAAAATGAGATTGAAAATTGCCTTTTACCTTAGTTATGATATTCTTCATATGTATCAGAACCTACTATATTATGATTTAAATAATTTTAATGATTTATTCTTGAATCATAATCATTTTTATGATTAAATTTATGATCATATTGTCATCTATTTTTTAGTAACATTTCATTGTTACTCGTTTTTTCGGGTATTAACAACTTTATGTTCTCATGCATGTTTTGTCAGATTAGTTCTTATTACCATGTTTTAGGTTATAGTTATTTCATTTACATCATGGTATTAGTATAATATATATCATATTTATTCATTCAATTCATTTATATTATCATGATTTAATGATGATTATTGAGAATGAATCACATCACAACGTGGAGATGGTAACTTGTATATATGCCAGAGCGATGATACCATTCCCATAATTATTGAATTGTATTGAATTAGATGGTATATAGTATCTATGAATAAATATAATTTTATATTAATCATATATATATTTATTAATTCCATCATTATAAACATCCATGTAAGGTGGTGGGGAAAAATAGATAACACCATGGTATAGAGATGGTAAGTCATATGAACGCACGCATGGTGATTTCATTTTTCATAGGATGGGTAGAAGGTGGAATATGGTTGTTTTCTAATCCTAATAACCTATCAGTATATAATTACCACTGGATTTATTACTTTATAATGAATAAACTCATGAGGTGTAAGTATAAGAAAAAAGAAGTTTGAAAGAATTAGTAAATCATATTACCTCTTCTACGACATGCCTCCTCTAAATCTCCTCTTAGAGGAATAGAGTAGGTCTATGAAGATTACCAGGACCTCTAATATGATTCTAGTGAGGGTTATAAGGTAAATGTTTAGGGTATTGTAGATCCCAAAGTCTCTAAATTATGTGAAGAGTTGAAGGAGGAAGTGCCTTTTATAATCGAGGTGAGGGACACTTTTGGAAACCTCAAAAATATTATTTTATTAAAATAAGAAAAATAAAACCAAATACCTCAAAAATGATATATATTAGAATATAAGATATTATATAATTTAATTATCATCAACCAATATAATTTAGATAAGTTTTTATGTAAAATTAAAAATTATCATTCTAATTAACAATTATTATTCTATTCAATTTTAATTAAGATATCAAAAGTTTCAATATTAAAAGGGTGAAAGATTTAATTATTTGATTTAAATTATACAAAAAATGAATAATTTAGAACCTTTTATTCAATATCCTAATTATTTTACATTTTTAAAATTGGTTTATGATTTTCAAATAAATTTATGAAACATTATTTTAACAAAATATTAATTGTGTCAATTTTGACACTATTAATTTCATGAATTTTTATAAATATCAAAATAATGGTTTATCCATGAATAAATATTTTATTATATCCTTAATGGGTCAAGGTCATCTTTGAAATTTATTGAAAAATTGTTTTATCTAAAATTATATTTATTTTAATATTTTTAATAACATTTATTTGATATCTTCATTCTTAAAATAATCACTATATCAATATTGTGTAATTATTTAATATACATATCTTTAGAATAAAAATTGGAAATAAAATAATATTATGAACATAAATAAAATTAATTTCATTAGATAATTAGTTTTTATAATTTATCTTTTTTAATATCTAAAATTAAAAATTCTATAATTATTAATGTATAAATGAGACAACTTTCACATCACTTTAAATAAAATAAAATAAATGTAATAATCTCTTCTATAAATCTCAAAATTGTCACTTTCTTGGTATATTGATTATTATGGTCTATATATAATCGACCAATATTATTTGGTAATGTGTTAGGGCTTTTTAATGGTTATTACCATTGTAATGAAAACCATTTATGTATTTCTCGTTAATTAATTAATTTTCACATAATCAATGTATACGACCTTATGGTAATTATTATTTTCATAAAAATTAAAAATAAATTAACATGAATTAGATAATTATTTTATCTTACCATGTAATATTTATTTTCTATGATATCACATAGGTTTCCATATATGAATGTTATTATACTTAAAATAAATGCGAGTTTGACATTTTATCACATTCATTGGCTTTATTAATATCTATGTCATTTTCATTAACATGTTTCACTTAAATTAATTTTTATCAAAACTAATATTTCTATGGAAGAATTGTATTTATCATAAAGTATTTTGGTTGGTTTTAAGATCATCTTTTTCTTATTATAATATTAATTTTTACATTAATTTAACTGATTTACCTTTAACTATGTTAAATAAAAAATTATCGTAGTTACAATTCATAATAACCAAAACAAATATATAAAAGTATCCTATTAACTTTTTTTGTACCCACTGATTGGAAATATGGAATCAATTTTCATAATTTAAATCAAATAATTTTCATAAATAAATTTAAAATTAATTCTTGTTTCCAAAAACCAAAAAGCGGGTTTTTAAGAATTAAAAACATATCAAAAGATTATCATGTGTTTATGTTCAACTAAAATGTGAAATTTCAACCAATGAACACAATTGGATTGAATGATAAAAATATTATACTATTACACTTTAAAAAAAATTATGAAGATAATATAACTATATTATTAAATTAGATGAAAATACAGGTTTGAAATAAAATGCAATATTTATCACTATTCATCAAAATTTGAATTTTTTTAGAAAAATACCAAAAATTCAACAGTGGTAAATTTTTAACTTCCAAATATAATGAATATGTCTATTTTTTCAAATAGAATACATAAAAGTGTAAAAACTATATTTAAAATGGGTGCGCCATCAAAAGGTGGGAAACATCATTTTCTTTTTATAAAGTACTCCTTTTATCCCAAAAAAATTGATTTTGTTCTTATATAATGTTCTAGAAAATTATAAGATGAATTTTAATGTTGTATAAAATTAAAAAATTAGTTAATAATATTCATAACAGATAGTTAGTATCCCATTAATTAGTAATATTTTAATAATATATCATTGTTTTGTGAGACACAGTATTGCGTACAACGCATGCTATCAAGGAAGGTCTCTCTTGCATGTAATGAAAGCCAAGTCAGTGTTACATTTTGTGTAAGCTTACATTGGTGTTCTGTAATATATAATCCAAACATAGCTCTTTTATACATTGAAAAAAATATACTCCGTGTTGCATGAATGAAATTATATCAAAATAAAATGAAATTATGTGTAACAAAAGCCAAGAATAATGTTTTATAAACTGCAAGCTAATAAGGTGTTTCGTATAGTGAAAGATAATCTGGTTATATCATAAAACACATGACTTCAAAGAAATTAAAAAGAATCAATCTCATAAAATCTCATGGTGTTACATTCTACACCCCTTAAAATGAATTTCTCCATCGAAATCCGTCAGAGTTATAAATGGATTACTACACCAAGGTTTTGTTCATGGAAACACACTTCTTAAAAAGGGAAATTAAAAGTTCATTTTACAAAAGGAAATTTAGAAACATAACGGTTACACAAAGTAACTTGTCACTGGCTTTCCACATAGGACAACATAATTGGGAAGTGAAAACATGGATACAAAACAGAAATCTAACCAGGAGGTTTTGATGGATACAGATAGAGAATAATGTTTGGATATATGTAACTAACAGAAAGACACAAATATACAATGATTTAAGGGACCATCTGATTCATTAGATAAGAAGGTTCTAGGATAACATTTTTGGTTTCAAGATCCTTTTCTTAAAGTTGATGAATTCTTTTCATGAGGAGAAATAATTACTTGATTTCAGTAAAATCTCGCCATTGGATATTCCCTAAAAAATTTCCACATCATCTATTATTTTAAGAAATGAGGTTGCTTTTTTAATTCATGAAGTGTAAGTTGATCATGTGATCAAATGATATGTCATTCCATATGTCTCAAAAAAAATCTTAAAACTTGTTATAAAATTTGCATATGTCCACCTATAGTGAGATAATATATTAATATAACAAACTTCAATCAGAAAATAACTTATACTATCCATAAATGGTTAACATTACAATCCTTAAAAAAAATTAAAAATATAATACAATAGATATTGGTGAACTAAATTGACATAACATTTGTCTCCCATATCTCATTAGGTAGTTCATGGTTGTCACATTCCAAACATGTGAATAGCTTAATCTTGTATTTTCGTGAAACTTGATAGTGACATTAATTAAAATAGAACCTTAGTGAAAACATGAATTCTGTCAAAATTAACCCTTTCCAAAAACAAAAATACCAAAAAAATTATATACTCAAACCATGATATCACTTTTTATTTGTATTAACGATGAGGTCATTAATAAAATCAAATATCTCATTAATTACTTATCCCTTCATTATGTGCATATCATGTGCTTTCCAAAAATATTTCAATCACTTTTCAGGGGTAGTAGTACCATATACTTTTGGAAAAACACAATAGAACAATACATAGTTATTCCAATATTCTATAATATATAAAATATATTCAACAAAACTGTTTTGGAATCCCATTACATAAACACTTAATCAGTCCACGACATTGTTATCACTCTCAACATCGCCAATAGTGATCTCATGTGATTTTCCTTTGTATTTTCTTTTAGGAGGTTGTTGACATCAATCATCACCATTAAACATTTTATTTTGGAATTGGTTACCATAATTAAACATTTCCTTGCACATATATCATTGAAGTGTTTGTGGTACTTTCTTTGTTGTATTTTCTCTATTCTCGTCATTAGAAACCTTTTTCTCATTACATCTACACTAAACTGCTCAATGAACTTCTTTTCCACACATGAAACATTTTTTAGTCCCTTTAAAACAATCTCAACCATGATTCTTTCCACACTTTGAGCATAAGGAAACATTCATCTTATTTTCACCATTTTTTTGATTTTCCCTTGAAATCCATCTTTTGTTTCTTATCAAAACCATGAGATCGATATGTATGACCATGTTCCAATTCTACCATTATAGTAAAAAGCACAATATCTTCATAGCTAATAATTTCTCTTATAGTTAATTCCCATCTAAGAATTGGTTTGACGCCACATAAAAATAGATCAATTTTACTTTCAGGTGGGATGATAAAGCCAGAACTATAATATGAAAGTCTTGTAAAATTAGCCTTGTATGTACCAAAATATTCATCATCATTTTTCTTAAGCTCAAGGAACTCTTTTTACACCTTTTTTTTATGAATACAGGGAAGTAATTATTGAAAAACATGATATTGAACTCATTCCATTTGATGGATTCAATTTCATCTTACTGGAATTTATTTTTAATTAGATTCCAACACTGGTCTGTTTCACCATCTAAATGATAAATATCCTAAATTAATTTTCATGGTCCATATAGGAATGTATAAAAAATTTATTTTCAATGGAACTGATTCGTTTTACTACAACAAGTGGATCAGAATACCCACTAAAAAATGGTGGATGTTGCCTCCTGAAGGACTCAATAGAATGTTGTTACCTTGTGTGATCATTTGGAAGTCCAGAATTATTTATAGATTTTGTAAGTATAGAAATAATATCTTTCATTCCATATCCCATAACATTTGGCTGTTCATGATGATAGTCATTTCATTTCCCAGTGCTTTGATCATTAACACAGTTCCTTCGTGTTCCATCCATTCTCTAAAACCCAAAAAGAAGAGTATGAGAGGAAAAAATTAGAGTAGGAAAACAACATAATCATGGAGGAGTTATTTAAATATATTTCATTATATGAATAATCCTAGGTTATTCATGATGATTTCCATAATTTTAAGACTATAACCTATTATTAAACCCACCATTATGGAAATCCTGAGACTTACCTTAGAAATATCTCTACGTATCTCACTAATGTATTTCCATCCTAGTTTCCAAAGGTTAACTAAACCTTCACTCTAATACTAACTATAGAGACCAATGTATGAATTATATAAAAATTACATTATTTTTCATAATACGTAATACATTACAAAAATAGACACCAAAAGACTGTATTAGTTTTGTGTTTTTGGACACTCGGAATACATTCTTCTATCTTGGTGAATGATCTTCAACATCTATCATAAAGGTCTCCCCCATTATTTTTCTGTTCGAAAACCTTTCTTTATATTATAGTAAAATAAAAACATAAAAATGTGATCTCAAATGATCAATAATGGAAAAATTGAGATCATAAAAGATACCATAAATATAAAAATGTAAAAAATGAACATACAGTTTAAATAGCAAAATATTGAGTCCTGAAATAAATATTAGAAGACAGTGAGGCATAAATCATTAATGAAAATGACCATGATAACATAACATTGAAATAAAACATGGAATTATGTCAGAAAAATAAGAACATAATATGATTTTTATAGTTGCTAAGTCATTGCTTCCAAGACCATCAGAGTGGAAAAAGTCCTTTTCTGAACCAGGTTTACCATTTATTCCATCCATGTACTTGTGAACCGGGTATACTTTTCATTCCAACCATGTTTCTCTCAAGAGATATAAATATTTACTTAATGCCTATGGAGGGAGATATGGCTCCCAAAATTCTCATTATGAAATCTTTCTTACATGTTCCACAAAAACATAAATCATTTATCAAAGCATAACCCAAGATATAAAATGGGCATCTTAAACATCATTCATCATCAATATAATCCATATAAGATATCATTCCAAAAATCAAAAAAATAAAATCATATTAAAAAGTGGAATAGTAATATATCCCTATTTAAATAGTATGATCTTAGATGGAAAATAATTTTTATAAACCAGATTAACTTAATTCTTAAGGAAAATATCCTTTCTTCTTCAAAAACAATATATTTTACAAAATGTCTTGAAATTTTAAAATAAAATAATTTCGTTGAAAATAAACATGTAATAATGTAGAGAATGATTCATGAAAATAAGGCTTCATGAAACCATAAAAATTCATAATGTTTTATTAGCTAAAAAAAATTCTCCTCATACTTTTTTTTTCAGAAAAGTTAAAGAGTAACTCGAATGGTAAACGAAAGAAAGATTCCATCCAAACCATGTAGTAAAAGTCAAAATGGATAAAAATGAATTTTAAAATACATATAATAATAGTATAAATTTTATGACAATTTTTTTATAGAACATGTTAATGGATGATAAATATACACGAAATAATTACTTACATATAATCAATCTCACAAAAAAAAATAGATTCCAAAATTATCACATACCTTAGGTCTAATATGTTTCATATGTATTAGAACCTCCTTTATAATTGTTAAATAATATTACTGATTTATTCCAGAATCATAATCATTTTTATGAAATCATTTATGATCATATTTTCATCTGTTTGTTGGTAACATTTCATTGTTACTCGTTATTCGGGTATTAACATCTTTATGTTCTCATGCATGTTTTGTCAGATATGTTCTTATTTATCTTTTTAGGTTATAGTTATATCATTTAAAACATGGTATTTGTGTAATATATATAATATTAATTAATTCAATTCATTTATATAATCATTCGTTATTGATGATTATATAGAACGATTCACAACGCACCATGGAGATGGTATGTCGTACATACGCTCGAGCGATGATATCATTCCCATAATTATTGAATGGTGTTGAATTGGATGATGTATAGTATCTAAAAATAAAAATAATTTTATATTAATCAAATGTATATTTATTAATTCCATCGTTATACTCATCCATTTATGGTGGTGGTGAAAAAATGGTTTCCACCACAGTGTGGAGATGGTAATCCTTATGTACGTACGCCTCGTGATTTCATTATTCATAGGATGGTTAGAATGTGGAATGTGGTTGTTTCATAATAATAGTAACCTGTAATTATATAAGTAACACTATTGTAAATAATTTATAATGATACAACTCATGAGGTGGATGTGGAAGAAGAAAGATGTTTCAATGAATCTGTAAATGATATTACCTCTTCTTCAAAATGCCTCCTCTATATCTCTTCTTAGAGTAGTAGAGTAGGTCTTTTAAGAATACCGGGACCTATAAAATGTTTCTAGGTAAGATGGGAAGGTAAATTATTAGGTTATGGTCATGTCGGATGGCTCAAAATGTAGTGAATAGTTGATTAAGGAAGTGCATTTAATAATTTGGGTGAGGGGCACTTTTAAAAAACTCAAAAATAATAATTTATAAGAAATTGAAAAATCAATCAAGATACCTCCAAAATGAAATTTATTATAAGATAATATATTATAATATTGACATATTGTCAACAAATAAACTTCATAAATGTTGTTACGTCAGTATAAACATTATCATTTTAATTGACAATAAGTTATTCAATTAATTTTAATTTAGATAACAAATGTTTCAATTTTAAAAGGGTGAAATATTTAATTATTTGATTTCAATTATACCATAATTGAATAATTTTGAGCTTTTTATATCATATCCTAATTATTCTATATTTCTAAAAAATTAATATTTTTAAATATTTTTATAAAACATTATTTTCACAAAATATCGATTGTGTCAATTTTGACACTATTCATTGCATGGTTTTTTAGAAATATCAAGAAACGGTTTTATCCTCGAAAAATATATTTTATTATATCCCTAATGAGGAAAGGTACTTTTTTCAATACTTTGGAAAAATTAATTTTCCCAAGTTATATTTATTTTAATATTTTTTATAACATTTATTTGATATTTTTGTTTTTAAAATAATCTCTACATCAATATTGTGTAATTATTTAATATAATTTTAGTTAGAAAAGAAATTTTATATAAAACACTATTATTAACCTATATTTATATTACTTTATAAGAATATATGTTGTCAAATTTATCTTCTGGAAATCCAACACTAATAATGTTATATTTATTAAAGTATAAATGTGGCAACATTAACATCACTTTAAATAAAAAACAAAAATGTAATAATCCCTTCTATAAAGTACCAAATGGTAACTTTCTCGGAAAATGGATTCTTAGGGTCGAGATATAATTGACCAATATGATTTGGTCATGTGTTTAATCCTTTTTATGGTTATTAGTATTTTAACAAATATTATTTTATGGATTTCTTATTAGTTAATTTATTTTTACATCATCAAAGTATAATACAATAATGTAATTATTAATTTACAAAAAATCAAAAATAAATTACCATGATGTACATAGTTATTTTATCTTTAAACGGAATATTTATGTTCCAATATATCCCCTTGTTATCCCTCTATTTAAATTATTATTCTTATAAGAAATGCGAGTTTGGTATTTTTTTACTTTCATTGGTTTTATTGCTCAAATAGACAAAAGGCCTCATTTTTTATTTTAATCTAGATAATCCCTCTTTTTTAGTGTTGAAGGGAAACCCTTACTTGACTTGTAGGCCCACGGCATATGGTCAAACACGACCTAAAGGCTAATACATGACCCAAAGGCCCAGATTCATACTATACCCATTACATGACTTGTAGGCCCAACCCACTAGAAATAACCCTCCCTAGCTTCGACATCATTGATCGCCTAGCTCCCCACCTTGGGTTCCTGATTAGCCTGCATTGCCCCGTACAATGCAGCATGGTCCCTGGTCCATATTGTGGTTGCCATATCCTGTCATTCATCTAATCTGGTTAGCTCTACTTCTGGTTACTGTAACTCTTTGTTCTGATCCTCTTAGGGGGTCTCCTCTGTGTGAATGAGGCTACTCCATGGTCTATGTGGTCTGAAGTCCCTACGACCCATTTTAGAATAAAAATTCAGTATTCTCACTATTCATTAAAATATATATTTTATCATAAACATTCAAAAAATTATACAAAAGTAAATTTTTTTGTTCCACATCAAAATTAGATAATTATTTTGTCTAATAGAATACATAAAAGTTTTAAAAACTAGACTTATAATGGGTGTACCATTAAATGGAGATAAAACTACATTTTTTGAAAAGTAATTTTTTTATCTTAAAAATTGATTTTGTTTATATATCATGTTCTATTAAATATATAAGTTGAATTTTAATGTTATATAAATTTCAAAGTTTTATTAATACTTTTCATAATCGCTGGTTTATATCTCATTAAGTAATAATATTTTAATAAAATATCATTTTTTAGTGAAACTCGGTATTGCGTATAACATAAGTAATCAAGGAAGGTCGCTCTTTCATGTAATGCAATCCATGTCGGTTTTATGTTTTGTGTAATCTTTATTTGGTGTTTCATAAAACATAATCCAAACATAGTTCTTTTATATATTGAAAAAAATATACTGAGTGTTCTGTGAAACGAATTTTATCAAAAGAACATGAAATTGTGTGTAACAGAATCCAAAAATAGTGTTGTGTAAACTAAAATCAAATATGGTGTTGTGCATAGTGAAATTTAATCCTGGTGTAGCATACAAAACAAGACATCAACGAAATTAAAAATAATCTATCTCTTAAAATCACAGAGTGTTACATATAACCCCATCTAGATAATAGATAGTGGATACAACTATATAATGTATTCACTAAGGGGTAATAACTCAGAATGGAGAGGATTGGGAATTAACGTGGTTATTACTAAAGCATGATGAGTGTTTAACTTAGATGTAATTGAATATAGTAAAATTATATTATTTTATACCTACTTAATCTAGTATAGTACGGTGATGAGTAAGAAATCCACTGTTATAGTGAAATTAATTATGTGACAAAAGCAGAAAAAACAATTTTTCTAAAATAAGAATTTGTGAAATGACAGTGATTTAGAGATAAGAGAACAGTGATAGGTAGAGAGAGAAAGTATAAGTTAATGGTTCTAATTGTATTATATTTTCTATAATTAACTAAAAATGATTATCTCTATTTAAAAATAAAAAACATTATTGCAGTAAATCTGAATAAGGTGTGTTTAAAAAATAATTTCCCCAAGTTATATCATGGAAAATTATTTTCTTAGAATTATTTCATATCATATAAACACATAAGAGAACAAAATACAAGTTTTATAAATGACCAATGAATGCAATAAGAATTTTTTCGTGATTTTAAGGAACATATATCAATGAAATAGTAAGGTGACATTTGGAATTGTAATGTGACACTTATGAATAGTAAACCAACCAAATGAATAGTAATATCACCAATTATAGTATAAATAAAATGTTTCTATCCAATAAGTGAAAATATGATATAATTATATCATAATATAAGAGAATAAATATTTTAAAAATTATTAATTAAGTGTTGCTATTTTTGTATTTCATAAATATTTAACTAAACATGTATGACTCATTTAATAATTTATAAGAATATTAATCATCATAAAATTAATTCATAAATAAATATTTTTATTTATTTTTATGATTATGAGATATGTTTATGAGGTCTTATTTAATTTTTCAATTTGTTTGAAAAGTAGTTTTAATTTTAAAATAAATATATTTTCCATAAATTTATTCTTTTATTAAAAATTAATTTTCTTAAATATAGAATCTAATTTTCATAAATGTTAGTTCATTTTTGAATCTTGCACGTGAAAAAATGGTGAGGATGAGTTTTTTGTATTTTTTTATTTAAATACTAGAATTTTTTATTAATAGTAAAATACAATAATTTATGATAAATGGTAAATAATAGAATTATGGAGTCAATGGTTATGTAGTTATAGTGTATGCCCATTATCTCAAAATAAAATTCTCATGTTACTATATTTGGTCTCAGTAATCACCATTGTTTTTTGAGAAAAATAACAAAATAATGATTAAAATATTTAGAAACAACCTCATCATCCACTATAAAAACATCCCATCACCACCTCTTCTCCTCACACCACTCAAGCCTTCATAATGGTCCAAATTGTTCTAAAATATCCCATTATTCCCTTCCCCCCACCAAGACCATTTGGTTATAATAAAATACTAAAAACGAATCCTTTAAGGAGGTTCTCATGAAGAAGGAATCAAGAGGTAAAACCCTCTTCCATTTGTTTTCATTTTCCTTCCATGGTTGTTTCGTTTCCTTTTCTCTACTCACCTTCTCTCATCCACATGGAATTAAAAATATATTATATTACATATACTATAATTTTGTCATGTTTATTGAATAATTATTCATAAAATATCTTCTCCTCTATGTTTTATTTTAGGAATGAAAACATCATTCGTGCGGTGCCGATTTACCACCTTCGTGGACGATATAGTTTCACCTATCAATTACCACATAAAATATGGTAATGAAATGATTGTTATGGTTAAAAGAGATTATAATATATTTATTATATCTTATTTAATGTTCTATTACCATTTTTTACACATGATATTAATTTATAAAACAAAATGTTTTTGTTGTGGTAAAAAATGATAAATTAATCTGAACGATTATGATTAATGGTTTATCTAATGAATAATCCTAAATTATGGAAAAAATAATATTTTAACATTATATATTTTCATTAATAACATATATGTTTAGTTATGTACCATTATCCTCATTCTACAATATAACATCCTAGATTCAGGTTCCACTCAACGGGAGCCCCAAACCCAGTTGGTCACATGACCACAAGCGTATTTCCCCAAACTCTAGAGGCTTCTAACTAGAACCGAGGGCCCATGTCTGATAGTGGGGAATCTATGACCTCATTTTTCATTTTGTAGCACAGCGGAAATAATAAATATCATAAAACATCAGAAGCAGTAAACAATATATAACTGAATGGATAATCAAAGTAAAAGAGAACCAGAAATCATATATATATCAAGATGCAGCATGTCACTATTCTATGAAAAATGCTAGAACAAGATACACTACAACACAATACAATACAGCTCATTTATAATGTATATCAAAAACGAAACAAAACAATGCAACAAGAGTACAACAGCATCTTACGCCTAAACTCAGTTTCATGCTCTCCTACTCCTATTCGACACTCATGTACCTATATAGGGACCCTTCCCCTATCTACACCTGCAGAAACATAATATGTTTGGGCCAAAGACATAACCCAAACAGGATGTGAGAAATAAATCCCAGTAGGCATCCACCAAAGGCATGTGCCCAACTCTCAGTGAAAATGTGCAACAACAGTGTGTAGTAGTAAATGCAATAAACTAAACAGTACTCAAAATTATCTAACTCTACCAGTTATATTACCATTTTAATATTCATTTAACCATTCCAATCTTGTGCTTTAACTTGGAAGGTATAACATATGAAAATCCCAATGGGGAACATTAATGATAACACTGTCCTCAGACATACAAACCATAACCTCTGGTAATCAAAGTCACAACCCGCAGGTAATTTCCCAGAGGCATAACAGATATTTCCCTTAGGCATACAAAGTGTCACCCTCAAGAACAGAATATACTGCCCTCAAGCATGAAAGGAGTTTCCCTTAGGCTAAACAGAACACTACCCTTGGGCTAAATAGAACACTTCCCTCAGGCGCAAGTAATCGGGCTGATCCCAACAGATATGTAACCAATTATATAAAATTCCTCTCAACGAAATTTAAATCATGCTAATTTTTATAGTGTACCCTTGGGTAACCTGGACAAATGGATAAATAGAGGAACACACCCTGAGGGTGGTTCTATATCCAAGAAGTGATCCCAAATAGTAGTTCATAATTACATTCAATTACCTATACAATTCTAGATATTTAAAACAGCCAAGCCATCATCCATAGGACCCCCCAAACATGGGTTTGTAGCATAAGGGTACACAATTTGAACTCCACAGTTGAAAAAAAACATCAGACCACCTACCTTGATCATCTCTGATCGGTATATGTGAATGATGCTTCTAGAAATGCCCATAAACGATGTAGATCTAGGAATAACAGTAACATGTTCAAACCTAAATAACTTCCCCTCAAGAATGAATTTGTATGAACTACTCAAGGATAAGGAAGAACTCACTCGTGCGGTTCCAAGAAAATTGACGACATAGGAATCGGGTTCCCAGTGTGCGGTTGGAAGATCCACCATGCTCCGGCCATCTCTCTTGCTCTCCTCCGGCGTTCCAAGATTCTTCTGTGAACAGAGGAGGATACTGCTCATTTTAAGTGAAAAAACTACACGGCGTGTACTCTCAAGTACACGGCGTGTACTTTTCTCATTTAACTGTTCTTCTAGCAGCTACTTTTGCACCACCAAACTGTTCATCTGTCGACATTAGTACACAGTGTGTATTCCGGAACACACGGTGTTTACCGTAGCTCAGCTGGAATCCACCTTTACCGCCATACTATTCACCAGTCGACTGATTACACGGTGTGTAAATACCCAGTACATGGCATGTAGTCGGTTTTTACACCCTTCATTGCTGACAGGCCTACACGCCCTATGTACTCTTTCCACATGGCCAATTTACATGGCGTGTGGAAAAGTACACAGCGTGTACCCACAAAATTTGGGATTTTTCACCATTTTAGATATTTTTTCGAAAAAAATTAAGGAAAATGGAAAAGAAGCAACTCTTACATAAAAAACAAGAACTATGTTCTTACAAAATTCCCCCCTAAAAGAAATTTGTCCCCGAATTTACCTCCTAATAGTGGTGAAGATAAAGCTCATAACAACTCTGGCCACTGAGCACGTGTGTCAGTCTCCCGCTCCCAGGTTTCGTCTTACACATGGCCATGCTTCCATAGCACCCATACTAGAGGAACTGACCGGCCTCAAAGAACCTATATGACCCTATGATCCTATCAAAAATACAAATAGGATGCTCCTAAAATAACTCATCGACCTGAAACTTAACCTCCTTGGGCGGAAAGACGTGATACGGGTCCGAGTGATAATGTCACAACTGAGATACATGGAAGACGTCATGCATAGCCTGGTACCTATATGGTAAATAAACTCGATAGGAACCGGGCCTGACTATCTCCAAAATCTCAAATGTCCCCATATACCTCGTTAAAAGTTTACCCTGTATCCGGATCCACCTATGTCCCATCCTCGGGGAATACCACATGAAAACCTATTCCTTGACCACGAACTCTAAGGTTCGTCTACAATGATCAGCATATGATTTCTGACGAGACTATGTAGTAGTCATCTGCTTCTGAATCCACTAGACCTGCTTAGATGTCTCCTACACGAGACGTGGTCCCGGTAATTTTTCCTCACCTGCCTCCAACCAGCATAAAGGTTATTGGCATGGCCTACCATATAATGCCACATAAGGTTCCATTTCAATAGTTTCTTAAAAACTATTATTTTAGGTAAACTCGACCAGGGTTATGTGATTCTCCTAGGAGTCCCCAAAGTCTAGGACTCATGCACGCAGCATGTCCTCAAGCACAAATATCATATGCTCTGACTGGTCATCGATCTGAGGGTGGTAAGATGTGCTTAGAAGCACCTGTATACCCAGTTCCCTCTGAAAATTCTACTAGAAACGAGACATAAAATGGCCGCCCTTATCAGAAAATATAGAACGGGGGACCCCATGAAGGCATACTGTATCTTAGATATATAACTTTCTACGATCAACAACAACAAAAGGCTCCTTGATAGTCTAAAATTGGGCTACCGTGGTAAGTCTGCCTACAACAACCCACACGACATCACTAACTCGAGGTGACCTCGGCAACCCGGTCACGAAATCCATCATGACATCATCCCATTTCCATTCCGTAATGGGTAACTACTGTAACAGTCCAGATGGTTTCTGATGCTCCACTTTCACCTACTGACCGGTGGAACATCTCGTAACAAAACCAACTACCTCCCTCCTCATAACATGCCACCAGTACTGACGTCTCAATTCACGGTACATCTTAGTGACTCCAGGATGAACTTCCCAAGTTGAAGCATGAAACTCCCGCATTAGCACCTCATGTATATCCTCTAGAACCCACACTCTTCCATGGAAATGCATTACCTCAACATCGCTTATCTTCTATCCAGGAGGAGGGTCCCCACTTTCCCCTGACTCTCGTAGAACTAGTCCTCCTAAATCCTATAGCTGTCACACCCTCACTCTATCCAGGATGGTAGAAGTCATAGGTAAAGAAGAAAGATAGGTTTTCCCATGAATATTGTGCACCTCCAAATTCTTCTCAGAGAACAAAGCTATAATCTTCCACTCACCACTAGCCTCATGAACTGCCTGTGTCTAAGTCTTCCTACTCAGTGCATCAACAACTGCATTACCCTTATGAGGTGTATATGCAAGCTCAAAATTGAAGGACTAAAGGTATTAAACCCACCTCCGCTGTCTCAAGTTCAAGTCATGCTAGTTAAAGATGTATTTAAGACATTTGTGGTCCGTAAACACCACAAAATGTTCTCCCATGAGATAATTTCTCCAATAATTTAACACATGAACAACTGCAGCCAACTCGAGGTCATGTGTCGGGTAATTCCTCTCATGTGGCCTCAACTGTTGAGACCCGTAGGCAACTACTCGATCACCCTGCATTGACCCTTCTCCCAACCCAATACATGATGCATCACAGTATATTGTATAACCCTTCCCATGTTCTGTAATTATCAAGATTGGTGCTGACGTTTATCGTCCCTTCAGCTCCTAAAAGGATTTCTCACAAGGTTTTGACCAATCTAACATCACACCCTTCTTAGTCAATCCTATCAATGGTGCTGATATAAGGGATAAGTCTTGTATAAAGCACCTGTAGTAACTACTCAGCCCCAAGAAACTTCATATCTCAAAAATGTTCTTAGGATCCTCTCAGGAAACTTCTTCTCTCACTTTCTTTGGGTCTACTACAACTCCTACCTCTGAGATAATATGACCCAAGAAGTGTATCTGGTCTATCCAGAAGTGTCACTTGAAGAGCTTAGCATATAGCCGGTGCTCCCTCAGTGTACTCAATACAATCTCAATATGGGTAGCATGGTCGTGTCGAGTGTGAGAGTACACCAAGATATCATCCACGAAAACTACCACAAAAGTGTCCAGATAAGGGATGAAGACATGATTCATCAGAGCCATGAAAACTGCTGGTGCGTTCGTGAGTTTGAACGGCATCACCATGTACTCATATAGACCATACCTGATCCTGAAGTCTATAAGCGGTATGTCCGATGGTCTAACGTGTAACTAATGATATCCGGATCTCAAGTAAATCTTAGAGAACACTCGTGCTTCCCATAGTTGATCAAAAATATCCTCAATCCTTAGTAATGGATATCGTTTCTTAACCTTCGGTTGGTTCAGCTAATGATAATCCACACAAACTCTGAGGGTACCATCTGCCTTCTTCGCAAAAAACTCTGGCAAACCCCATGGAGACCTACTGGGTCGGATGAAACCCTTTGACTGCAACTCCTCTAACATCCTCTGGAGCTCTTTTAACACATGTGTAGCCATCCTATAAGGAGGAGTGGACACCGGTTCCACTCCTACAAGAAGCACAAAAGGCAAATCCACCTCTCGCTCCATAGGTAGACCCGAGAAGTCATCCGGGAAGACATCCCTGAAATGTTCAACTACTATAGGAAATTCCTTATGACATGTCCCCTGATCATCCAGATATACAATCGCAATATGGGCTATCACACCACCTCACCCATGATGCCCAGGTCCAGCACGGCTCGCCTGGACATCTCATTCGCCCTTGTATAGAAACTCTCCGCCCTCTGGTGACGTGAAACTCACCCTGCGATGATAGAAATTTAAAAATTCTATTAGGGTACCAAACAGTCCATTCTGAGAATGATATCATATCTCATCATCTCTAGGACATAGAGGTCCCTTAGAAAATGACACCCACCAACCACAAGGGGTAACTCCTTGCACTGACGCACACCAGCTGTTCTAGTCCCCAACAGAGTGTCAAGCATCATGACATCATAAGAAGAAGGAACAGAGAGCCCAATGCTCTCCACAGAAGGAACTGAAATAGAGCTATGTGTAGCACCTGTATCGAAAAGTACTTAATATAAAAAAGAAGCTACTAGAATAGTACCTCTAACAGTAAAAAGTCCAGGATCCTACTCTTGTTGGGTCTGTTGCACTGTATATACCAGCTCAGTGTCACGACCCTGCAACACAGCTTGCCTACCCTAAGCTGTCCGACCCTCCTGCATCTGAGATCCTAGTTTCTGGCTACCAAGGCCATGACCACCATCACTGAATGCATGCCCTGACGTATTCTAGTTTCCCGACTGGTAAGAAGCTGCTAGTTCTTCTTCTGCATGCGGAGTCTACACAGAGCCCCTCTCACTAGACACTGGAAGAAACAACCTACAAAAGCACTGCAGATGACCCATCTTGCCGCAATCTCGACCCAATACTAGGTCATGTGGACACTGAGTCCTCTTGTTCCCCTCTTTACCACACTGGTAGCACACGACCTGGCCACTTAAAGTATTTCTCTGGATAGTACATCCACCATGAAATAAATCCATCTACCTCTTCCTCTTACAGGTAGAAATAGTACCATAAACTGGTGCTGAACCACCCTGGCCCGCACCACTAGCTTCCCGCAGGTTGCGTTCAGTAATCAGTGCCTAGTTCAAAATAGTATGCACTGTAGGTGACCTGAAACCATTCACAAGTGCTCAGATGTCACATGAAAAACCATCCTAAAATCATATGGCCCTCAATGTCTCATCACCCACTAGAATAGGTGAAAAACGCTGAATCTCGGTGAAGCAAGTATAATAATCCATCACTGAAATGGCGCCCTCTTGTAGATTCATGAAATCTCGAGCTCTATCTGCCCTCAATGTCTCCGAGAAGAAGAATTAATAGAAGGATGCCTGAAAATCTTTCCATGCCTTGTCTTGGTGATGCTCAGATTGATTGGTAACATCCCACCATCTCTTGGCATAATCATGCAGCATATAAGATACAAGATTAACCCTCCGCCCAGGAGGCGTCTCAAGATTCTCAAAAATAGTCTGCACTGAATCCAGCCATTACTCCGCAGCTTGTGGTCTGTCATCCACTGAAAATGTAGGTGGATCCTACTGTTGGAATATACGCATCAACTCTGCCATAGATTTTTCAGCCTGTAGTGCTCGCTGGAAGGTCTGCATGAACCGCATGAAACTCTAATGAAACTGTGCCTCCACGCCTATGTCTATTATAACGGTTGGTGACGCATCTGGCACTACTGGTGGATCAACTTGTATCCCATGTCCCACCTTCTCAGGAGTATAATCGTCGCTGCACTCTTGGCGAACATCTCTAGGTCGTCTCGGCGGCATGAATCTACAAAGTCAAACACATGCCTTATATCAAGTTTATCAAAGACTGAAAACAAGGACACCAGGAAGGGAACAGGATAAAGAAAGCATTCAAGATTTACAAAACATTATTTAATGGAGTGTATAAATACTAAACGGTGTGTTCTCACAATCCATTCATATGGGTGTGTACTCCAGCTAATGCTGGTCGTGTAACACCCCAAACACATGGTGTATCCTCGGACTACACAGTGTTTTCTAGAATCCTCCTTCCCTGCCCGGATCCTTTTATATGGCTAAAGCACACATCTCTCTTAAAACCAGACAACACGAAGTGTCCCTTGTAAACACGACATGTACTCTAAAAGATTTCACCGTCTCATGTTGTTAATGAAATGACCTGTGTACCCAGGTCACATTACACTGCATGTTCCAAAAAGACACGGTGTGTTTAAAAGAGCCCAGACTGACCCGTGTTGCTCGCTACACGGCCGGCTACACAGCTGACACAACATGGGGTGTTCCAGGTAGACACGACATGTACTAGGAATGATAAAACTCACCCATGTTGTTTGTGACATGCCTGGGTACCAGGGTCAGACTACACAACGTGTTCAAGGTAGACACGACATGTATGTCTTAAGGATTCCAACATTTGTGTTTTTAGTTACACAGTGGTCACCGGGTCACCACTAAATTGTGTGTAAAATTGGTACATGGCGTGTTTCCCCAAGCCATTCCCTACCCCGTGTCCCCGCCCACACGGTCTATGATATGGGAAGAGAATACACTGTGTGTACTGAGGGCACATGGCGTGTACTTAAAAAGTTTTTCTTTTCTTCCCAAACAGATGGACACACGACATGTGTCCATAGAACTACACAATGTGTATACTAGGTTTTCTGGAATGTATGCCTCAAAAACTACTCCAGAACCTAGAAAACACATATCAAACACCTAAGTCCCAAAATCCAATATGTGAGGTCCCATACACCATGCGAATCAGATATTTCCATCGTATACATGTTATAAACATGGTAAACAGTCAATGATCAACGAAATTCCAGTCAATGAGGGCCTATACTCCTCAAGAACAAAAGATTGGCATTTATTTTACAAATCCTTACATAACAATACATATCAAATAACATGTATTTATCCAAGAATATATCACAACATCATGTTTTTCAAGCACCACATCTATCACAACAACATGCAACTTATAATGCACCTACACGGCATGGAAACTATGCATGGCATGTGTTTCTGACATGTGCCTAAATGATGCATGAGATGGCATAACCTCATCTCATCAGGTTGCAACTAAATAGATCCCATTATAAAAATATAAACAACACACCACAAGTGCATTACCCAACGTGGAATATCAAATAAACTGTAAAATTGAAAATCTAGGATTAATTAAAATAATGAGGAAAATTGGATTTTACCTGTACACAGGTTAGCTACTCCCATGCAAAGTTTATTACCAACTACCATGTCCATCCTATCACTGACTATAGGCTCCAAATAGTAAGTCAAAGCAAATAACCTCCTCTGATACCACCTTATAACATCCCAGATCAGGGTGCCACTCAACGGGTGCCCTGAACCAGGTTGGTCACATGAACTCAAGGACATTTCCCCAAACGCCAGAGGCTGCCCACTAGAAACGAGGGACTAGGTCTAATAGTGCGGAAAATATTCCCTCATATGTCAAAGTGTAGCACATCAGAAAAGCTAAATATCATACAACATCAGAAGTAGTAAACAATATATAACTAAATGGATCACCGAAGTAAAAGAGAACCAGCAGTAATATATATATCAAGATGCAGCATGTCACTATTATATGAATACACCTTGAATAGGATACACTGCAATACAATACAATACAGCTAAAGTAAAAGGTACACCAAAAACAAAACAAAACAATGCAACTAGAGCTCAACAACATCGCAATTCTAAGTTCAGTCCCATGCTCTCCTACTCCTCTGCAACAATCATGTACCGGTATAGGGACCCTTTCCCCTATCGACACCTGCATCAACATTATCAGTTTGGACTAAATAAATGACCCAAACATGGTGTGAAAAATAAATCCCAGTAGGCAACCACCAAAGACCCATGCCCAACTGTCAGTGAAAATGTGAAACAATAGTGTGTAGTAGTAAATGCAATAAAATAAACAGTACTCAAAAGTAACTAACTCTACCAGTTATATTACCATTTTAAAATTAATTTATCAATGAAAAGCATGTGCATTAACTTGGCAAGCATAACATATGAAAATCACTATGGTGAACATTAATGATAACACAGTCCTCAGATATATAAACCTTACCATCAGGTAATCAGAGTCACAACCGACAGGTAATTTCCCACAGGCATAGCAGATATTTCCCTCAGGCGTACAAATTGTCGCCCTCAGGCATAGAATCTACTTCCCTTAGGCATGAAAGGAGTTTCCCTCATGCTAAACAGAACACAACCCTAAGGATAAATAGAACACTACCCTCAGGTGTAAGTAACTGGGCCAATCCCAATGGATAAGAAAGCAATAATATAAAATTCTTCTCAAGGAAATTTAAAGCATTCTAAATATTTTGGTAAACCCTCGGGTAAACAGGACAAATGGATAAACAGAGGAATGCACCTCGGGGGTGGTCAAAGATCTAAGCAGTGATCCCAAACAGTAGTTCATAATTACATTCAATTACCTATACAATTCTAGGTATTTAAAACACTCAATCCCTTAGCAATATTACACCCTAATCATGGGATCATAGCACAATGGTACACAATTTCATCTCTACAGTTTGAAATAATACAACAGACCACCTACCTCAATCGTCTTTAATCGGTATATGCAAATGATGCATCCAAAAATTCTAAAAAACTATGTAGATCTGGGAATAAAAAAACATGTTCAAACCTAAATAACTCCCCCTTGGATAATAATTGGTAAAAACTTCTCCAGAAGAAGGAAGAAATCACCCGTGTGGTTCCAATGAGATCGACAGCGTATGAATCGGATTCCCAGTGTGCTGTCGGAAGATCCTTCAAGCTCCAGCAATCTCTACCGCTCTCCTTCGACGTTCCAAGCTTCCTATTTGAACAGAGGAGGCTACTGCCCGTTTAATGAGAAAAAAACAAACTACACGACGTGTACTCTCAAGTACACGGCATGTACATTTCTCATTTAACTTTACCTCTAGTGGATACGTTTTCACCGCCGAACTGTTCATCCGTCGACATGAGTAGACGGCGTGTATTCCTAAATACACGGCGTGTACCGTCACTCATCTTGCAGCCACCTTTTCCACCTTACTGTTCACCTTCCAACTGATTACATGGTGTTTAAATACCCAGTACACAGTGTGTAGTCGGTTTTTACACCCTTCTTTGCCAATAAGCCTACACACCCTGTGTACTCTTCCACACGGCCAAAGTACACGGCATGTGGAAAAGGACACGGCGTGTACCCAAAAAATTTGGGATTTTCCCCCATTTTCCTTATTTTATCAAAAAAACGTAAGGAAAAAGGAAAAGAAGCAACCCATACCTCAAAACCAAGAACCAGGTTCTTACATACATGATTTGGAAACATATATATTGGTAAAATGATCCTAAAAACCAAGGAAATCAACCCTCTCAAATGGGGAAATTGATTCTATTAACCCATCAAAAAGGGCATAAATAAACACAAAAAATTTATAAGAAATATAATACATATGTAAATTGATATTTAATTATTAATTAATTAATGTAATTTTTTTATTTAATACATTAAGATCAAGTGGAAAACAGTTTTGGATATATGGTAAAGGATTCTACCTAAACCACCGTTATTCTTTCATGTTACTCTTTATATCATATTACAAAATAAAATTCCATTTTATTTTTATATACCTATTATAAATTTGGGTTATATTTTCCAAACTCAGGTCACAAGATCCATTCATTCTTATTTTTCAAAGCTATGCATTTTTTTAAAAGGTTCCATACTCAATTATTCATCATTAGAAAGCCCAATTTAAGGAAACTTCCTAAATTATTACTCAATTTAAAATGCACTATATAATATATTTTAAGCAGCCATTATTTTGTTAAAATCACTCATTTTATCATTAAAAACTATATTGTTTCACGTATGGTTTAATATAATTAATTATTCCTTGTTCAATTAAATGAATCTTGAATGTTTTCCTTTAAACCGAATTAAAGTGTTTTATTTCTAAACATTATTAAATAATACTTTCATTTTAGTTTGAAAAAAAATATCATGATATTTGAATATATTACTTTATAAATGTCTTTGTATGATATAATTAATTTCTTTCATGGAAAATTTTATAATACATCAATTTATTATCTTTTCACATTATTATGATTCCCAATTCTTTATATAGGTAACCCTTATGATTATGTTTTATTACATATGTATGATTCTTTATGTGGAAATTATATTCATGAAAATGTTATTATGGGTGTTCCCTAATAGTTCTCCATTGAATTGGATAATTTTTAGTTCATGAGATGTTATTTGTAACAATCTATATAACAACCCTACTCTTTATTTCACACATAAACATATTTTATTACATAAAACATCAACCTGATACAACATAGATGATCGAGAGGCCTAGTTTCTTTGGTTCTTAGAAACATTGCATAACAACTTAAAACCTGAAATAAAAATCATTATTGAAAAATTATTTTACATAACAACACACATTCCTTCGTAATTAGAATTGCATGGGATAACCTGGGGAAATTCATAAGAAAAGGGTGAGATATAAATCTCAGTAAGGGAGTAAATAAGTCATAACATGAAGAATATTGGACATGTTAGGCAATATGAATATCAATGGAGCATAAGGGAAACCTGAACATAATGGCATGATATAGCATGATTATCAAAACATGGAAATGTGGCATTAACATTTAACAATATATAAGAAGAAGCCAAGGCTATTTGCACATAGAGCATGAGTCAACCCTCATTTCACTTTAATTAAAATTGGTAAACCTCCATTTCACTTGAGGTATTACGATACTGATCATAACCAATTAATTGGAGTGCAATAAGGGAACACCCTTCTTATTCATTTCATTTCATGCATAAGTGTGCCACATGGATCATATAACATGGATTCATTAAACATAATCATTTATTCCGTGATAAATGAATGTGTAATTTATATATGAAACTCTATAATCAATAACTAAATTTTGTTAAAGGTGAATACCCTTGATAGAGAATTGGCCATGGTATGCACTACACAATAACTTTGTCTCGGAAAATCACCGTGCAATTTCGGCATCATAACAGCGTGACATAAGAAGTCATAAAAATGGTTGATAAGAGATAAAGGTGATTCTAATAATATGTACATGAAATGTGAAATAATGGGGTCATATAGATACAAGTCCCAACATATTTAATGGATTTTAAATTCAGAATAAAAAATAATTTCTTGATTGTAAATGTGAAGAGAGAAATTTCATACAGAATTTCAGCATTGTAACAGGTGTACATGGGAGGAATTAATGAGAGAGACATAGGTCTATCATCATTAAAAAATAAGGAGTAATGTATGTGGGATGTTCAAAATCATACCCCAAAATTTGCAATTGAAAACAAAAGGGTATAATAATATAATAAAATTTAAACATAAATGAGGAAGGATGAAATCCCTTTCAAAAATTACGCTTGGTAACGGGTGTACATAGGAAGAATTAATGAGAGATAAAAGGGTATATCATCACTAAAACATTAGTATATCATTATAGGTGAGGTTATAAATCATACCACAAGATATTTAATTGAAAATAAAATGTCATAACTATATAGGAAAACTTGGATTTATATAAGATAGGAAGGAAAGCAAGGATCCCTTAATTATAAACGATGGACATCCAAAATGAATTTATCATGTTCCAAATATGAAAGGATAGAAATTATCTTTTCAATGGTACTGATTCATTTTTCAGCAACATGTGGATCAAAAGGCCCACTGTAAAATGGTGGATGTTGCCTCATGAAGGACTCAATAGAATGCAGTTCCCTTGTCTGATCATTTTGATGTCCCGAATGATTTATAGATTGTAGTATAGAAATAATAACTTTCATTCCATATCCCATAACATTTGGTTGTTCAGGAGGACAACCATTTCATTTCCCAGTACGTTGATCATTAACATGGTTCCTTCGGGTTCCATCCAATGTCTAAAACCCCGAAAAATATTATGAGAGGAAAAATCAGACTACAAAACCAATATAATAATGGGAGAGTTATTTAAATATCTAACATCTTATGATTAATATTAGGTTATTGAGGATCATTTCCATAATTTTAAGACTATAACCTATTTTTAGACTCACCCTTTGGGATATCTCGAGACATACCTTATAAATATCATTATGTATCTCACTAAAGTTTTCCCATCCTAGTTTCTAATGGTTAACTAAACTTTCAATATAATACCAAATACAGAGACCCATGCCTGAATTATATGGAAATTACATTATTTTTCATAATACTTAATACATTACACAAATAGACACCCAATGACTATTTTAGTTTAGTGTCTTTTGACACTCGGAACACATTCTTCTATCTTGGTGAAAGATCTTCAACATATCCCTTAAAGATATTCCCCATTTGTTTTTTGACCTGAAACCTTTTTTTATATCCTAGTGAAATAAAAACATAAAATGGTGATCTCAAATGATCATTAAGTGAAAACATTAAGAATCATAAACATTAGAATGTAAAAAATGAACATAATGTTTAAATATCAAAATCATGAGTCATGAAATAAATATTGGTAGTTCGTAAGGAATAAATCATTAATGAAAATGACCATGATAACATAGAATTTTCATAAAACATGGAATTATTTATGATAAATAAGCACATAATATGATTTCTATAGTAGGCAAGTCATTGCTGCCAAGACCTTCAGAGTGGAAAAAGTCATTTTCTGAACCAGGTTTACATGTCATTCCATCCATGTATTAGTGAACCGAGTTTACTTCTCATTCTATCCATGTTTCTCTCAAGCGATATAAATATTTACTTAATGAATTTGGAGGGAGATATGGGTCCCACCATTCTCATTATGAAATCATTCTTACATTTTCCACAAAAAAATGAATCATTTATCATAGGATAACCCAAGATATAAAATTTTCTTCTTATACATCATTCTACAATAACATAATCCATATAAAATATCATCCCATCTTTAAAAAAAATAAAATAATAGTAATAATTGGAATAGTAATATAGCCCTATTTAAATAGTATCATCTTTGATGGAAAATAATTTTTATAAATCGCATTAACTTAATTCTTGAGGAAAATATCCTTTCTTCTTCAAAAATGTTTTCTTTTCACAAAATGTCATGAAATTTTAAAATAAAAGAATTTAGCTGGATTTTTTTTAATAATGTAGAGAATGCTTCATGGAAATAAGGATTCATGAAACTATAAAAATTCATTCATGTTGTATTAGCTAAAAAACATTCTCCTCATATATATTTTTCATAAAAGTCAAAAAGTAACTCATATGGTAAAAGAAAGAATGATTCCATCCAAACCATATATTAAAAGACAAAATGGATAAAAAGGAATTTAAAAATACATATAATAATAATATAAATATTATGAAAATGTATTTATAGCACTTGTTAATGGATGAAAAATATAACCCAAATAATAACATACATATAAACAATCTCGCATAAAAATAAGATTGCAAAATTATCACTTACCTTAGGTCTGATATGGTTTATATGTATTATAACCTCCTTTATAATGATTAAATAAAGTTACTGATTTATTCCAGAATCATAATAATTTCTATGATAACATTTATGATCATATTTTCATCTGTTTGTTAGTAACATTTTATTGTTACTCTTTATTCGGGTATTATCTACTTTATGTTCTCATGCATGTTTTGACAGATATGTTCTTATTCATCTTTTTAGGTTATAGTTATATCATTTAAAACATGGTATTTGTGTAATATATATCATCTTTATTCATTCAATTAATTTATATAATCATTTTTTATTAGTGATTCTGTAGAATGAATCACATCGCACCATGGAGATGGTAAGACGTACGTACGCACAAGCGACAATATCATTCCCATAATTATTGAATGGGGTTGAATTTGATGGTGTATCATATCTCAAAATAAATATAATTTTATATTAATCATATATATATTTATTACTTCCATCATTATACTCACCCATGTATGTTGGTGGTGAAAAAATGGATTCCACCATAGTGTGGAGATGGTAATCCATATGTATGTATTTCTGGTGATTTCATTTTTCATAGGATAGGTAGAAGGTGGATTTTGGTTGTTTCATAATAATAGTAAAATATAATTATATAAGTAACACTGGAGTAATTAATTTATAATGAAACAACTCATGAGGTGGAAGTAAAAGAAGAATGATGTTTCAAAAAATCAGTAAATGATATTACCCCTTCTTCAAAGTGCCTCCACTAAATATCCTCTTAGAGTAGTTGAGTTGGTCTTTGAATAGTATCAGGACCCCTGGAAAGTTTCTAAGAAAGCTGAGAAGGGAAATTTTCTGGTTATGGTCAAGCCATATGGCTAAATATTAAGTTAATATTTGAGGGAGGAAGTGCATTTAATAATTGAGGCGAGGGGCACTTTTAGAAAACCCAAAAATAATAATTTATAAAAAATTGAAAAATCATACCAAATACCTCCAAAATGAAATTTATAATAATATAAGATTTGATAATATTGATGTATTGTCAACCAATAAAATTTAGAAATGTTTTTATGTCAAAATAAAAATTATCATTTTAATTGAAAATTTGTTATTAAATTTAATTTTAATTAATATAACAAATGATTCAATATTAAAAGGGTGAAATATTTAATTATTTGATTTAAATAATACCATAAATTTATAAATTTGAAAATTTTAGACCATATCCTAATTATTATATATTTCTAAAAAATTTAATATTTTTAAATACTTTTTTAAAACATTAATTTCACAAAATATCAATTGTGTCAATTTTGACAATATTCATTGCATGGATTTTTAGAAATATTCAGAAAAGGTTTTATCCCCGAAAAAAATATTTTATTATACCCCTAATGAGTATAGGTAATATTTTAAATTCATAAAAAAATTAATTATCCCAAGTTATATATATTTGAATACTTTTTATAACATTTAATTGATATCTTAATTATTAAAATAATCACCACATCAATATTGTGTAATTATTTAATATAATTATATTTAGAATAGAAATTTTAAATAAAATACTATCATCAACATAAATTTACATTAATTTATAAGAATATATGTTGTCAAATTTATCATCTGGAAATCCAACATAAAAATGGTATATTTATTAATGTATGAATGTGACAACTTTAACAACACTTTAAATAAACTAAAATAAATGCATTAATCACTTCTATAAAGCACGAAATGGTAACTTGCTTAGAACATGGATTATTAGGGTCGAGATATACTTGAGAAATATGATTTGGTCATGTGTTTATGTCTTTTTATGGTTATTAGTATTTTAATAAAAAATCTTTTATGGATTTCTCATTATTTAAATAATTTACATCAGAAAAGTATAATACAATAAGATAATTGTTAATTTCAAATAAATTAAAAATAAATTGCCAAAATGTAGGTAGTTCATTTATATTTCAATGGAATATTTATGTTTTAAAATATCACCTTGTTATCCCCCTATTAAAATTTTTATATTTATAAGAAATATGAGTTTGGGATTTTTTCACTTTCATTGGTTTATTGCTCAAATGGACCCAAGGCCTTATTTTTTATTTTTTTATAGATAATCCCTATTTTTTAGGGTTTAAGGGAAACCCTTACATTAACTGTAGGACCAAGGAACAATAACCAACACGACCTAAATGCCCATACATGACCCAAAGGCCAAGATGCATACTATACCCATTACATGACGTGTAGGCCCAACCCACTAGAACTGCCCCTCCCCAACTTCTGCATCATTGAACACCTAGCTACCCACCGTGGGTTGCTGATTATCTAGCATTGCCTTGTACAATGTTGCATGGTGCCAGGCCGCGATGGTTGTTTCCATATCCTATCAATCTACCAATCCAATTAGCTATACTTCTGGTGAATGTAACTCATTGCTCTGATCCTCTTAGGGGGTCTCCTCTGTGTGAATGGGGCTTCTCTATGGTCTCTGTGGTCTGATGGCCTAGAAACCCATTTTGAATTAAAATTCAGTATTTTCCACTGTTCATTAAAATATAATTTTTTTTATAAAAATACAAAATATTCCACATAATTAAATTTTTAAGTTCCGTATCAAAATAATAAGTTTATTTTATCAAATAGAATACATAAATGTTTTAAAAACTAGGATTATATAGGGTGCACCATCAAAAGGAGATAAAAATAACATTTTTTTTGAAAAGTACTTCTTTTATCTTAAAAAATGATTTTGTTCTTATATCATGTTCTATAAAATATATAAGTTGAATTTAAATTTTATATAAAATTCAAATTTTTCTTAATTCTATTCATAATGGATGGTTTAAATCACATTATGTAATAATATTTTAATAATATATAATTTTTTAGTGAAACTCGGTATTGCGTACAACAAAAGCAATCAAGTAAGGTCACTCTTGCATGTAATGCAAGCGAAGTCAGTGTTATGTTTAGTTTAAGCTTCCTTTGGTTTTTCATAAAACAAAATCAAAACATAGTTCTTTTATATATTGAAAAATATATACACTCAGTGTTCAGTGAAATGAATTATATTAAAAGAACATTAAATTGTGTGTAACGGAAGACAAAAATAGTGTTGTGTAAACTGCAAGCTAATATGGTGTTGTATATAGTGAAGGTTAACCCTAGTGTAGCGTACAAAACAAGACATCAACGAAATTACAATTAATTTATCTTCTAAAATATCATAGTGTTACATATAACCCAATCTAGATAATAGATAGTGGATACAATTATATTACGTATTGACTAAGGGGTTATAACTAGGAATGGGGTGGATAGGGCGTTAACGTGGTTATTAATACAGCACGATGAGTGTTGAACAAAGATGTAATTGAATATATTAAAATTATATTATTTTAAACCTACTTAATCCAGTATAGTGTGGTGATGATTAGAAAAACCACTGGTAAGGTGAAATTAATTGTGGGACAAAAGATGAAAAAATAATTTTTTAAATAAGAATTGATGAAATGATAGTGATTTAGAGATAAGAGAACTGTGATAGGTAGATAGAGAAACTATAATTTAATGATTGTAATGGTGTTATATTGTCTATAATTAATTAAAAATGATTATATCTATTTAAAAATAAAAAACATTATTCTAGTGAATCTCAATAAGGTGTGTTGAAACAATAATGACACAAAGTTTTATCAAGGAACATTCTCTTCATATAATTATTTGATATCATATAAACACATAAGAGAACACAATACAAGGTTTATAAATGAAAAATGAAAGAAAAAATAAGTTTCTCTTGAGGTTAAGGAACATATATCGATGAAATAGTCACGTGTCATTTGGAATAGTAACGTGACACTTTTGAATAGTAAACCAGCCAAATGAATAGTAATCTCACCAATTAGAGTAAAAATATATTTTTTCTATTATATAAGTGAAAATATGATATAATTATATCATAGTATAATAAAATAAATATTTTAAAAATTATTAATTAAATGTTGGTATTTTTGTAATTCATAAATATTTAACTTAAATTTATTGACTCCTTTAATAATATAAAAGAATATTAATTTTCATAAAATTAAATCATAAATTAATATTTTTATTCCTTATGATTATGAGATATGTTTATAATGACTTATTTAATTTTTCAATTTGGTTGAAAAGTAGTTTTAATTTTAAAATATATATTATTCCATTAATTTATTCTTTTGTTAAAAATTAATTTTCTTATATATAGAATCATATTTTCCTAAAATTTAGTTCATTTTGAATCCTACACGTCAAAAAATAGTTAGGATAATTTTTTTTTTATTTTGTACTGAAATACTAAATTTTTTGATGAATAGTAAAATAAAATATTTTACGATAAATGCTAACTACTAGAATTATAGAGTCATAGGTTATGTAGTTATAATGTATGCCCATTATCTCGAAATAGAATTCTCATGTTACTATTTTTGGTATCAATAAACATCATTGTTTTTTTGAGAAAAATAATAAAATAATGATTAAAATATTTGAGAAACACCCTCATCATCCACTATAAAAACGTCCCATCACCACCTCTTCTCCTCACACCAATCAAGCCTTCAGAATGGTCCAAATTGTTCTCAAATATCCTTCTAATACCCTTCCCACCACCAAGATCTTTTGGTGATAATAAAATACTTATAACCAATCCCCTAAATAGGTTCTCACGAAAGGAATCAAGAGGTAAAACCCTCTTCCATTTGCTTTCAATTTCCTTCCATGGTATTTTAGTTTCCTTTTCTCTACTCACCTTCTCTCATCCACATGGATTTAAAAATATATTATATTACATATAATATAAATTTATCATTTTTATTGAATGATTATTCATCAAATATTTTCTCCTCTGCATATTATTTTAAGAATGAAAACATTATTCATGCGGTGTTGATTTACCACCTTCATGGATGACGTACTTTCACCTTTAATTTCCCTCATCATGTCTAGTCATGAAATGATTTTTATGGTTAAACCAGATTATAATATATTTATTACCTCTTATTTAATGTTCTATTACCATTTTTACACATGATTTTAATTTATAAAACAAAATGAGTTTGTTGTGGTAAAAAATGCTAAATTAATCTAAACGATTTTCAATAATGAATTATCTAATGAATCATCCTAAATTATAGAAAAAATAATATTTTAATATAATATAATTTTATTAATAACAAATATGTTCAGTTATGTACAACTATCCTAATTCTACATGATTTTCCAAACACATATATTGGTAAAATGACCCTGACAACCAAGGAAATCAACCCTCTCAAAAGAAGAAATTGAATCTCTTAACCCATCAAAAAGGGTATAAATTAACATAATAAATTTATAATAAATCAAATAAAAATATAAATAGTTCTTTAATTATTAATTAACTAATTCATTTTTATTATTTAAGACATTATGATAAAGTGGAGAATTGTTTGGGATATATGATGAAGGACTCTACCTGAAACTCCATTATTCTTTTATTTTACTCTTTATCACGTTTTAAAAAATAAAATTCCCATATAGTTTTATATACATATTTTAAATTTTGTTTATATTTTCCAAAATCAGGTCACAAGATCCATTCATCCTTATTTTTCAACGATATACATTTTTTTAAATGGTTCCATACACAATTATTCCTGATAAGAATGTCCAATTTAAAGAAACTACCTAAATTCTTACTCCATATAAAATGAAAGCTATAATATTTTTTAAGCCACCATTATTTTTTAAAATTACTCATTTTATCATTAAAAACTACATTCATTCAAGTTTGTTTTTATACAAAAAATTATTCCTTTTTCAATTAAATGAATCATGAACGTTTTCCCTTAAACCGAACTAAAGTGTTTTATTTATAAAAATTATTAAATAATATTTTCATTTCAGTCTGAAAAAACATATCATGATATATACATATATTACTTTATAAATGTCTATGTTTGATATAATTCCTTCCTTTTAGGGACACATTTATGATACATCCAATTATTATATTTTGACATGATTATGATACCCAATTATTTCCACAACTAACCCTTATTATTATGTTTGATTACATATGACTGATTCATTATGTGGAAATTATATTCATGAAAATGTTATTATGGTTGTACCCAAATAGTGCTCCAATTAATTGGATAATGTTTAGTCTCATGAGATGTTATGTGCAACCGTCTTTATAACAAACCTACTCTTTATTTCACACTTAATCATATTATATTACATAAAACCTTAACATGATACAACAAATATGATCGAGAGGCCTAGTGTCTTTTGAGCTTAGAAACATTTCCTAACAACTTAAAACATTAAATACAATTATTTTTTGAAAAATTCTTTTACATAACTACAAACATTCCTTCGTAATTAGTATTGCATTAGATAACCTATGAAAATTCATAAGAAAAGGGTGAGATATAAATCTTATAAAGGGAGTAAATAAGTTTTAACATGAAAAATAATGGACATGTTAGGAAATAGGAATATCAACATAGAATTAGAGAAACCCGAACAAAAAGGGATGATATAGCATAATTATCATAACATGGAAATGTGGCATTAACATTTAACATTATATAAGTAGGATTCAAGGCTCTTTGAGCATAGATCATGAGTAAACCCTCATTTAAATTTAATTATAATGAGTAAACACTCATTGAACTTGAGGTATCATGATACTGATCTTTACCCAATGCATTAGAGAACTATCAGGGCACACCATTCTTATTCATTTCATTTCATGGATAAGTGTGCCACATGGATCATATAACATGGATTCATTAAAAATAATCATTAATTACATGATAAATGAATTTGTAATTAATACCGGAAACTATATTTACAATAAGTAAATTTGATTAAAGGTGAATACCCATGATAGAGAAATGGGCATGGTATTCACCACACAATAACATTGTCTTTGAAAATCACCATGCAACTTCGGCAGCATAACAGCATGACATAAGAAATTATAGAAATTGTTGACGAGAGAGAAAGGGGTGTCTCATAATATGTACATGGAATGGGAAATAATGGGGTAATATAGATACATGTCCCAACATATTTAATAGAATTTATATTCATAATAAAAAATAATTTCTTGATTGTAAATGTGAAGAGTGAAATTTCATATGGAATTTATACATGGTAACAGGTGTATATGGGAGGAATTAATGGGATAGAAATAGGACACTCAACATTCCAAAATATGTAGGAATTTATGTGGGTGGTGAAAAATCATACCCAAAAATTTTCAATTGAAATCTAAGGGGTATAATAATATAATGAAATTTGCACATAAATGAGAAAGGATGAAATCCCTTACAAAAATTTTGCATGGTAACGGTTGTACATAGGAGGAATTAATGAGAGAGAAAGGGGTATATCATCATTCAAAAATTAGTATGGATGTGTAGGGTCGGTTATAAATCAAAACCCATCCTTTTTAATTGAAAATAAAATGTCATAACAATACAGGGAAAAGTGGACATATATAAGGTAAGAAGGAAAGTGGGGATCCCTTACTTACAAATGTGATCCCAAAGGCTTGGGATAGGCTTGAGAGAGGATTCTTCAGAGCTTTTAGAACCTTTTGAGGATTATAGAGAGATAATTTCAGAGTTTTTTCATGCTCCAAAGGCTTTGAGTGAATAGGAATTGGGATATTGGGTGGGATTATAGAGGAAAAGTGAGGGAATTCTTTATTATTTAGGTTTCTGACACTATGCATTAAGCTAATAAAAACCAAACCATCCTCTAGATTTTTCCCATAGATATTTATAATGGGGAGTGGAAGGATTTTTTATAAGTCAAATTGACAAACATATTAAAATATGAATCCTGCGTCTGTAGAGGTGAGTCACACTCTCAACGAAATTATTATAAAAGTTAAAATGATTTATACGTTTTGGAGGGTCCACTAAGGCACCCTAAAATTAATCAAACAAATCTAAAATCACATTATATTAAATTTAAAACATATATTGGATGAAAAACCCATTTATAGTATATTATTACATCACTATTTAGTCATTATGACGTCATAAAACACATTATATAATAAACGATATTGAATTTTTAACCAAAAATTTGATTATCTCAAAAAATGGTGAAAATTTTTCTGTTAGATAATTTTGACATCCTAAATCCAAAAAAATCATTTTATCTAAATAATTTTATAAATATTTGAATTTTTTTAAATTTAAAATAAAAACTAACATTGATAAAAAAATTCATGGGTTTTGACAGAAATAGCTTTCAAACCTTAATAAAAATTACAATTGTATTATTAAAATATTATATGATCATTTATATTTAATAAAAAGTTATTTTGTAATAATATTTTGTTAAAATATTATTTAATTAACAAATATATTAATTTATCAAAATTATATTTCTAAATTTAATATTAATTAAAATTCCTTTTTTTCATTAAAAACTATTTACAAAGTTATAATAAAAAAATGAATGAATATTATTTATTCTATACAAAAAAAAATTATTCACACAATCATAGAGCTAGGGTCCTATTAAATAACCCCATAAAACACCCTCATAATACCTAAGGGTATGGTGAGTGATGGTGATAGAATCCTGGGGTGGGTTGAATAGTATTTCTTCGGTAGTAATCTATATTAACATCCACATCTCTGAAAGGAGATTCTGTTCAAGTTTAACGTGTTGAAGCTCATCCTCTTCTTGGTCAAGATCAAATCCTAGTGAGACCACCACCTTTCGATGCTCCGAAAAATGGCCTTTGTAAAGAGAAATTCTACTGGATGGGGCCATCACTTCCTTTTTCTGAGTAAATTGGATTTGTTAAAGCCTTAGATTTATACTAATCATGTCATCACTGTACAATGTCTTGATTAGAAATATTCATAATTACTAACGTTGTTTTAAAATACAAAAACAAAAAACCAAGGAAGTACATATGTTATATAACCATTTCACGTACTAATACATTTAATTTTTTTGAGTGTCATTTTTATTAATAAAATTTTGGGTCATTACAATCTTTCCCCCTTAAAAAAATATTCCATCAAGATTTAATTTTCCCACACAAAAACAGATGTGTGTAACTCTGCTTCATTACTAACTATGATTCCCACATATCCTCTTCATCTAGTGGTTTCTCCAAAACCCCTTAACGAGGGGCATTGTCTTAATTTGTAGAACTTTTTCCTTATGATATAATATATGCACCAGCTTCTATTCATAGTATAGGTCATTTTCCAATGGTACCACAACTTGATTGAGTATATATGAGGGTTCAGTATTTACTTCCTCGGGAGTGATACATGGAATACATCATCTACTTGAGATAGTTTCGGTGGGTGTGCTATTTGATAGGTCATTTCTCTAATGTGATCAAGGGTCTCAAAAGGGATGATGTACCGTGAACTAATATTTCCCATCTTCTTAAATCTCATAACACTCTTCAACAGTGATATATGGGGTAATACCATGTCTCCATAATCAAACTCTATGTCTCACCAACAATTATCAGTATAGTTGTTCTGTCGACTCTGAGCAGCTTTAATGTGATGCTAGATGGTCTTAACCATCTCCAGCATTTCTTCGACCTTTTTTCAAACTATGAATTTTCATTCCACTACTTCATCCCAACATTCCAGTGTTCTGCACCTCTTCCAATAAAGGTCATCATAAGGATCCATTTGGATTCTTGAGTGGAAACTGTTATTATAAGACAACTCTAATAGAGGTAGATTCTGATCTGATCCTTCTTTGAATTCCATTGAGAATGATCTCAACATTTCCACAAGTATTTGGATAGTCCACTCAAATTTGATATCATTTTGAAGATGATAAGCCATACTGAAGTTCATCTCAGTATTCAGAGAATGCTGAAGACTCTTCCATAACATAGAGGTGAATATAAGATCTAGATTGGATACAATATATTGTGGTATTCCATGCAGCCTTTCTACTTCTGTGATATAAATTTGTGCTATTTGATCAAATGAGAAATCCTCTCAAATTGAAATGAAGTGTGTCATTGTTGTAAGGATATCCACAAAAACCCAGATAACATTGTTTCCTTTGGATGTCTTTGTAATTATGGTGACAAAGTCCATGGTTAGGATCTCCCATTTCCATATAGGTATGGGTAATAGTTGCATCATCGCCTTATACATTTACCTATCTATCCTTCACCTACAGACATACCGTGAACTTTGGTGTATACTCATTCATTTCCTTCTTCTTGTTATCCCACCAGTAATTCTCTCGAATATCTTGATACATCATCATGTTTCCTCAGTGAATGGAGAAATTCTAACTATTTACATCATCCAAAAAGTTCATTATTTAACTCTATATTAGATGGAACACATAGTCTTGTCCCAAATCTCACAATTATTTCATCATTAACATTGAACTCTGAGGAATTCTATTTTCTGATAGTTTCCACTTTCTTCTAAATTCCCACATCATCCTTTTGATCATCCTTTAAAATTTCAAAAGATATGGTTGAGAAATAATTTGGGAAGGGGTTGATGATGTTAACTTCTTTATTATTCCCATTTCTAATGTCATCAAATTTTAGAACATTGGATTTTCTTCAATTATCATCAATGTTAGAATCACTGGTTCTTTTATACTTAAGGCATCTTCCTCCTTGTTCACTTTCCCATGGTGGTAATGGATTGAGTAGACATAGTATTTGATCAGATCTAACCATCTTCATTGGTGCATGTTCAACTCTTTCTGTGTGAATATTTATTGGAGGATTTTTTGGTCTATATATATTTAACACTTATCCCAAAAGAGGTAATGTAGCCAAATTTTGAATTACAAGATTACTGCAGCAAAATCTAGATCATGTGTTGGATATTTTTTCTCATGAACATGTATATTCCTTGAAGTATAAGTAATGAATTTGTAATTTTTCATCAACACAAAACCTATTCCCTTATTTGAATCATCACTAAATACCACAAAAAGTTCTCCACTTGGATATAGTTTGAGCATGTGCACTGTGATAAGACTTTCTTTCAACTCCTTGAAGCTCCCTTCACATTCATCACTCTATGAAAAATTTAATCTATTTTGAGTAATCTTGGTAAGAAAGCTGAAAAATCATGATAAATTTCTCACAAATCGGAGATAATTTGCAGCTAACCCCAGGAACCTATAGATATCCACTACCAATGTATCCTCAGTCATCCCTTAATTTCAGCTCCCTTGGAGGGATTCATAGATGTCCCATTACTTATAATGATATGACCTAAGAATGAGAATGCCTTCAACCTCAAAATTGTTGTACTTTGTATACAGATTCTCCATTCACATGGTCTCTAGTACAGTGCTAAGATTCTCTGCATTCCCCTACTTTGTTTTAGAGTATATTATAATATCTTCAATAAATACTACCACAACTTTTTTGAGGTAATCATTAATGAAACTATTCATCTATTACATGGGGATTTGTGGAGCATTAGTGAGTCTGAAAGGCATTACTATTAATTCATAGTGCCGGAACCATGTACAAAAAGTAGTCTTGTGGATATCATCTTTCATCACCCTTACAAGGTAATATCCTAACCGAAAATCCACCTTGGAGAAGTATTGTTCTCCAAATAGGTGATCAAAAAAGTCATCAATTCATGGAAGATGATACTTTTTCTTTGCCATAATTTTTTGGAGATCAGAATAATCAATGAAAAGGCTTATTTAACAATCCTTCTTCTTGATAAAGAGGACTAGTGAAACCCATGGTGAATCACAAGGTCTTATAAATCCTTTATCTAGATTCTCCTGTAATTATTTCTTAAGCACCTCAAGCTCCACAAAAACCATTATATACCAATTAATGGATATTATCAATGGCCGAGGTATAAGATCAATTGAGAAATCAATTTATCTTCTAAGAGGAATACCAAGAAATTCCCCAGGAAACACTTTAGTGAATTCCATCACAATGGTCATGTATTCAAGGATGGATACTTCCATAGACTCAATCATCTGATAATGATACATGTGCTCATCAGGTAGTAATATCCATTATTGAGATGATGGTGCTAAGAAAGATTTATCCTCCAACTTGCACTTATATAGAATCAAGGGTCAATTCTCCATATGGGGAGTAATTTTCCCCTCACGAGATTTTCTATTGGATCTATAAAGGGAAATCACATACATGTAATGAATGGAATAAAATTCCAATAGAGTAAGTATGGAAAGGTTATCCATGAAGTTTAATCCAAAAATTCTGATAGGGGATCCATTATATTATTGGAATGAAATGCTTGAACCATGTTTCATTCTCACTAACATCATTACTTCCATGTTTTTTGGTGGTGTTGGGATTGTTCTACGAAACATTTAGTATATAAAAGAATTTTTAGATGAAGAATAAAAAATTATTTTCTCTATTATTGAATGAATAACTAGTGTACCTGTCACCATGTTGTTTTTAGTGTTCACTTTGTTGGTAGTGATTGATAATTCTCACACTTGATTCCTTGGATTTTTTTGGTTTCCTTCTAAATCCTTGGCTTAGAAAAATATTTTTTAAAGTGCCCTGGTTCTTTGTAGTTGAAGTAATGAATAATGTGCTGAGGTTAGAATTGAGCATTCCTCCTCTTAGTAGTAGCCAAAAGTTTTTCATGTTGGTAGATAATGGTAAGGTTCCCTTTTCTTCTAGAGGTAATGAATTTCCTTTTACCCATCATGAAATTTCTGGGGTGCTTATCTCCACACCCTTGGAAGTGGGGGGCTATATTTTTCTAGCAATATTGGATTTATCCATTGGACCTCTAGAATTAATTTCCACCTTATGCATAATATCCCCATGATACCCCTGAGATTCAACAATCTCTATTTCGACCTTGATGGCACATCAAAAAAATTTCCCAAAGCTCTCAAAGTCATGGATTGTTATGGATTTCTATTGTCTAGGTTTTATCCCACCAAATAAGTGGTCAACCTTGCATTTAAGGGTAATGAAAAATCTAGAGGCATATCCTAAAAGCCTTGAGAACTTTTCCTCCAAGACCCTAATGGATTCTTCATCTTTTTTAATGAGGGAAATTAAGTACCTTTCCATATTAAGTTTGAGGGTGTGTGGTAAAAATTTATGGAATTTTTTTCCATAAATCCTTCCATTCCAACTAAAAAATCTTCTCCTCATGATATATATTTTTTATCAATGTCCACTATTAATAATATTAAACCTCAATAGAATAATCATATAGAAGATCCTTCACCTGTTTAGAAAATCGAAGGATTGTGAAGAACATTTCAATGGAGTCGATCAATTGTTCTAAAAACGAGGGATCAGATGATCCATTAAAAGTAGGAGGCCTTTGTCTCATAAGGCTCTCGATTGTGACTTTTTCTTTCTTAAGGGGCGTTGAAAGTTCCTATTTACCCACGTTTATATTCAAAACATGAGTTAACTAATATAGTATCATGAAAAAGTTCTCGATTACTCCTCCCATCAGATTGGGCATCTCATTTGAGTAGTCATCACATTGATCTTCGCTTCGGTTTTTAGCTCTAGTCCTCATATTACCAGCCATTGGCAGGAATAAATGGAATGATAGCGATATCACATAAAGGGTAATACAAATAAAAAAATGGATGACTTATAAATTACTATTATTTCCTTAACTTAGGAATTTATAGGATTCAATCTATGTTATCTATGAACTACTACCACACATATAATCTTAGGGGAATTTTTTATTTCTTTAACAATGGTTTATACTAAGCTTGTAAATTTACTTAATCATATACCTCAGGAGTGTCATAACCAAGAGTGCAGCAATGCCCATTGTAGTGCACCAATTTCTATTTAGTGCAGTAAAAAGTGGTGTTTTCAGGTTTTACCCCAAGATACATCTATTCCAGAGCCACCTCCACCTGCTCGTATCCATAAAGGTATATATTTTCTTGATAAACCACTAACTAAATACTGACCAAAATCATGGACTGGTTTTGTTATTCTTATTCGTATCCCTAAGGATTTTTTTAGGGTTTAATAATCCTAATCCCAAAAATAAAAAAACTTATCCTTTTATACCAGCTATAATAATCAAGATCTTTATTTAACACTAAAAAAAATCTATTACATAAAACCTTAACTTGATACAAGATAGATGATCAAGTGGTCTAGTGTATTTGGGGCTTAGGAACATTACATAAAAACTTAAAACATAAAATACACATCGTTAATGAAAATTTTTTTTAAATGACCACAAACATTCCATTGTACTTTGCATTGCATCGGATAACCTGAGGACAAGCATAACAAAAGGCTGATAAATAAAGCCCAGTAAGGGAGTAAACAAGGTATAACATAAAGAATATAGTACATGTTAGGAAATATGCATATTAATGGAGAAAAATGGAAACATGAACATAAAGTCATGATATATCATGATTATCATAACATGGAAACTTGGCATCCACATTTTATATGATATTAGCATGAGCCAAGGCTCATTGCACATGGAGCATCAGTAAACCCTAATTCAACATAAATTACCATGATTAATCCCTCATTTCACTTGATATATCATGATATTAATCTTTAACCAATTCATTGGAGCGCTATCCAGGCACACCCATCTTATTCATTTAATTTCATGCATAAGTGTGCCACATGGATCATATAACATGGATTCATTAAACAACACAATTTATTCCGTGATAAAGGAATGTGGAATTCATACATGAAACTCTATAATCAATAAGTAAATTTGCATAAATTTTAATACCCTTGATATAGAAATGGGCATGGTATTCACTACACAATGACATTGTCTTTGAAAATCACCGTGCAATTTCAGCAGCATAACAGCGTGACATAATATTTCAGAAAAATGGATGATGAGAGAGAAAGGTTTGTTACATCATATGTACATAAAATGGAAAGTATGTTCATCATATATATATACATGTCCCAATATATATAATAGAATTTTGATTCATAATAAAAAATAATTTCTTGAATGAAAATGTGAAGAGAGAAATTCCTTACGGAATTTTATCATCTTAACAGCTGTACATGGAAGGAATTAATGAGTGAGAAGTAGGTATCTCATCATTAAAAAATAAGGAGAGAAGTATGGGGGAGTTGATAAGTCATAACCCAATATTTTTAATATAAATAAATTGTATAACAATATTATATAATGTAGAAAAAAAAGAGAAAGGAAGAAATCACTTACAAAAATTAGGCAGGGGAAAGGGTGAACATGAGAGGTATTAATGATAGAAACAGGGGTCTATCATCATTAAATAATAAATAGGGCAGTATATGGGAGGTTTTAAATCATACCCCAACATTTTTAATTGAAATTAAATGGTCATAACAATATAGGGAAACATGGACAAAAATAAGGAAGAAAGGAATGTGAGGATCTCTTATATGGTAGTGTGATCCCAAAGGCTTGGGAGTGGATTTAGAGAGGATTATATAGAGAATGGGGGACCTTGGGAGGATTATAGAAAGAGGATAGAATATTTTGGTTGAGCTCCAAAGGTTTTGAGGGAATAGAAAGTCGGATATGGGGTGGGTTTATATAGGAAAAGAGGGGGAATTCTTTATTATTTAGGTTTTGGACACTACACATTAAACTAATAAAAACCAAAAACCATCCCATGTTTTTTACCATGTTTTTTCCCAAGGGGAGTGGGAAAATATTTATAACACTAATGGCCAAACATCATAAAATATGAATCTTGCTTATGTGGAGGTGAGTCACACTCTCAAAAAAATTATTTTAAAAGTCAAAATGTTTTGTAAGTCTTGGAGGGTCCACTAAGGCACCATAAAATTAATAAAAAAATTTAAAATAACATCTATTTAAAGGTAAAAAATATATTGGAAGAACATCACATTTATAGTATTTTATTACATCACTATTCTATTATTATGATGTCATAAAACTAATTATATAATTAAATGATATTTATTTTTCACCAAAAAATTCGACTGTATCAGAAAATTATGAAAATTAACCATTTGATAATGTTGACATATTGAATCCAAAAATAATATTGATTTTATTTAAATAATATTATAAATATGTTTATTTTATAACTTTTAACATAAAAACTAATATTTATCAAAAATTTATGGGTTTTGACCAAACGACTTGCAAACCTTAATAAAAAGTATAATTGTATTCATAAAAAATTATACAGCCATTTATATTTAATAAAAATTTAATTTATTAATAATATATTTTAAAAATATTATTTAATTCAAAAATACATTAATTAATCAAAATATATTTTTTAATTGAATATTAACTAAAAATCCAATTGCTTCTTTAAAACCTCTTTACAAAGTAACAGTAATAAAATGATTGTATATTATTTATTATAAACAATAAAATAATGCACACAATAATATTTCTAGGCCCTTGTTATAAAACCCCTTAAAACACCCTCGTAAGACCTAAGGGTAAGGTGCACGATGGTGATAAACTCATGGGGTGACCCAGATAACATTGCTCGGGTGGTAATCTCTATACAATTCCACTTCTCCAGTAGGCAATTTTGATCAAGCTTAACCTGTTGATGCTCGGTATGGGATTGGTCAAGCATGAATCCTAGTGATTCCACATCCATTCCGAGCATCGAAAAATGGGATTCATAAGGAGAAATGATATTGGATGAGTCCATCACTTTTTTTGTCTGAGTAAATTGGATTTGTTAAAGCCCTATATTTATACTAATCATTTAATTGTTGTTCAACATCTATGTTAGAATGATTCAAAATCATAACGGTATTTTAAAACCCAAATACATAAAACCAAGGAAGTGTATAAGTTATATATACATTTTACATTCTAAAACATTTAATTATATCAAGGGTAATTTTCATTAATAAATGTTTGGGACGTCACATTCTTGGTGGTTATCATTGACATGTGCTCTATGTGAAACAGTCTTAGTGGTTAGCCTTGACTCATACCCCTCTATGTCCAACGAGTATCAACTCATTCTCCTCTATGTGAAACAATGCTTGACTTGTGCAAAATTCATGTTTTATATTGATTCCCCATAAAAATGATTCTATTATTATAATATCCCATGATATATATGTTATGATTCATATATTTAATTATGTTCCATGCCTTTATATATATTTTTTATTCACTCTATCCCACATTCTAAGATTTATTTTAATGTTTATTTTCATATTAGTTTTTTATCTCATCCCTTTTTTCATGATATCCATAGTTTCTCCAAGGTATATGTAAGGGCTCAAATGAAGTTAAGAGCTTTTAATGGATGATAAATAAAAAATGTTTTACTAATTCAAATGTTTTTAGTTTTATATATCTAGTCTTCTATGACACTATACATTATGATCCTTTGTTGGTAATTTGAGGTTAAATTATGCATAAAATTATGTAATGATTTGTGTAAAATTCTAGGGTAAATTTATTTGGTATATAAGATTGTCTAGATATTTTTTGAGACTAAGAATAGATCAATTTAGTAAGTACCCTAAGGATAATTCTATGTATGAAACAATATACCTAAATTTTGGATAGTATAGAGTAATTGGTTTATCAAAAAAATACCCTCTTGTCTCGATACTAGAAGTGGACGTGGTTTTTGGCACATATGTACCTAGGAGTAACAACTCTAAAAATGACCTTAATGCCTAACTCAGGGTAACCTAGTACATGAAAGTGTGCCTTATTATGCACATGGTTGGACATTCTCATGGGATATAATTTTATAAATTTATAATCTCATAATAACCAATTATTAAGGGAATAAATAAAATTCTTATAATAACATATGTAATAAAATATATCATGGATAAACTTGATTGAAACTTAGGAAATCACTAGTTAGGATATGCTTTTCCTTTTATATATTATCCTTCTATATTTAAGGATCAAATTTTATTATTATTAGGTATGTTTTGAACCACAAAAAATCAATTTCTTTTTCTAAGTTAATGGTGACAAATAGAAGAATATTTTCCAATAATCAATGTGATTGGAAATGTGATGATTTCCCTAATGATATGCCAAATATGAACGAAATGGGTTCTCAAAACGTTATGATTGTACTTTATTTGCTGGATCGTGTTATGAATAATAACATATATCATGTTGAACACCATCCTTCTCCAAGTAAAGATATTGTTATTGTCTAATCCTTTATGTAGAAAATTCCTCCCATGATTAGTGGATCTTCTTAATCCCGTCATTGAAGAATAAGTAATTAGCTCTATTGAAAAGATATTTGTTATACTCCAATGCTTAGGAGAAAAGAATGTTGTGCTAGCGGTCTATCATTTTGATGGGGAAGATCAATAGTAGTGGACACTGATTAAAAATATGAAGTCCAAGGGGGAAATAAATTCCACGGGTTGGGAGGAATTCATGAAAATATTTTTCAACAAAAAAATTCCCCAAACCCTCCATCACAATATGGAATGAGTGTTCCTCTTACATAAGAATAAGGAAGATGAGTTTATCCAAGCATATAAAGAAAATTTTACAAGTCTTACAAGATACACCACCGAATTTTTCATGAATAAAAAAACCAAGGTGGATTGATTATTTATCAGAATAAAGATGTGTCTATTGAAATCATTGGTGATTTGAGAATTTGATAGTTATGAGAATATGGTCTGTTACTCCATTAAGGATGAAATGGAGGTGAGATACATTCAATGGTATTTTGGGGCCAAAGATAAAAAGAGGATAATGGTTCTAATATGGGTGGATTATAAAATATATCCCATGATAGAAAAAACACTGAATATTTCATGTGTCACAGTTACAAGAAGAACCATCCTATTCAATATCTAAATAGAACCATGAAATGCTTTAAATTTGGAAGAATGGGGTATCTTGAAAAGAACTGTCGAATGGTTATGAAGAATCCCACTAACATGGAATAAGAAGGGATGGTTCATATCAATGGTTATCCCCTAGTGTTGTGTTTCAACTACAAGGTACATTATAATATTGTGAATCAATTCCCTAAGATGAGGGTTTTCAAAGGCAATCAGTAGCAACCTCTAAGGAAACACGGATGGGATTATTCTATCACTCTTGCGGATATGGAGCCAAACAACGATGTCGATATAGGTATTTTAGTTATTCTTTCATGAATAGAGATTATACTATTTGATTTTAGTTATACACATTATATAATATATTTCATTTTTGTTATAACTATTCAAACAACACCTCAAAATTTGGAGGATCAGTTATCTAATAGAACAACAAAAGGGAATATTATAGTTTCTAAAGTATATAACTCCTCCCTAGTTAGTGTTTATAGACTGAACCTCCTGACAACACTTTTCATAATCCCTTTGGTATATTTTTATGCTATTTTTGGGAGGGAATGGATATAATTATATAAATTCAATAACATCTATCATTAATGGGAGATCACTCATCACATCCCAAATCATCCACCGATTATATACAAATGTAAGGATGTAGATGAATCTCTTTGAGAATCATATCCTCAGGTATGTATATTAACACCCTATGAGCAAGCATATATCACTCAAATGATTTAGATAAATGAGATGATCATGCTCGAAGATATTATTATCGTGAGAGACTACACTGATGTATTAACCGAATAGTTGTTTGGCCTTCCCCATGACTGAGAAGTTAGGTTCCTAATTGACCCTATTACTGGTTTTTTGTGTGTATCAAGTAAATATTATTTAATGGCCACTATTGAGCTAGAAAAGTTGAATAAGTAGTTAAAGGTGAATCTAGATAAATGGGTTTATACACCCAGATGCTTCACCATGGTGTGCGCTAGTCCTCTTCATCAGGAAGAATGAAGGATCAATGCGCCTCTTCATCAATTATCATCAAAACAATAAAATAATGGTAAATAAAAAGTAACTCCTACCAGGGATAGATTGCTTATTCGATCAGCTATGTTTGGATAGTTATTTCTCTAAGGTGGACCTTCGAACGAGATATCACAAATTATGGGTGAGGAAGGAACATATTCCCATTACTACCTTTCAAATGAGGAATGGACACTATGAGGTCATAGTGATTCCCTTTGTACTAAATAATTCTCTATAAATGTTTAGGTATTTAATGAATTCAGTCTTTATAGATTACCTCAACAAATTTTTGGACGTCTTTATCGATTTTTATTCTATTATACTCCAAGAGTAAGGAAAAACACACGGAGAATTTGAATACTATGTTGGAGACTTTAAGAAGGGAGAAAATATATGAAAAGTATAATAAATATGAGTGATATATGGAGGATGTATCATTATTAGGGCATGATATCACTAGAAAAAGAATATATGTTGACATATAAAAGACAAAAAAAATCAATGAGTGGGCCATGACAATATTTTTAATAGAGATCTGTAACTATCTTGGTCAGGCCAAGTATTATTGATGATTTTTGATGAACTTCTAATAATTTTAAAAACCAATAACCAAGATGTCATGGAAGGGAGTGATGTTTTTATAGACTTAATAATTTGTGGAAAGAATTATGGCGCTCAAAAATATGATTATCACTGCACTGATACTCACAATCCTGAAAAAAGGATAACTCTTTATGGTATTGAGTGATTATTAAAATAAATTATTCGGCATTTTCTGATGAAAAATTACAAATTGATAGCCTATCCTCCTGAGAGTTGAAAATTCCTGAGAAAAAATATCAGACGCATGATCTAGTGTTGGAAGCTTTATTCATTGCATTGAAAATATGGAAACATTATCTCTATAAGGAGAAGGGTGAGATATATACTCATCACAGGTGTCTCAAATATATATTCACATATAAGGATCTTAATATGTGGTAGTGAATATTTTTAGAACTCGTCAAGTACTACAACTTTTCAATCCACTACCATTCTAGTAAAAAAAATAAGGTGGTAGATTCTCTAAGTAGAATGGATCTAGCATCATTATCAGTAACAAGAATTGATAAGGATAAAATATTCTTATACTTAAAAAGGATGGAATGAAAATCCTTAAGGGTGGAACATCATGAATAATATCTAAAATTATTTCTAAACTATCCCTTATGGATAGAATAAAGGATACTCAAAGAAATGATGTGGAAATTTAGAAATGTCTGGACGTTATCTGAAAGGATAAATCCCCCAAGTTCAAGATCTATGAGGATAGATTCAAAATATTTTGGGTCACGACTATGTGAACCATTAAATCTGGATATAAATAATGAGATATTAAATTATGCAAATATCTCAACAATCTCTATTCACCCAGGGGTCACAAATATGTTTTGAGATCTCTGAGAAGAACTATTTGTAGGACAATATGAAAAAGGAGATTGCTGAATATATATCTCAATGTGCCTAGTATGCCAGAAAGTCAATGATGAAAGGAAACGTCTAAAGGGATGATGCAACCATTACCCATAATAGCATAAAAATGTTAAATAATCAGAATGGACTTTGTCACTGGGCTTCCACAGCAATTTGTAGAAAATAATGCTATATTTGTTATTGGGGATCACCTTACAAAGAGATATCACTTTATTGAAATTTGAGAGGACTTATCACTGGATTAATGTTTAGGGATATGCATCAATTAAGTGGTAAGGCTACATCGAGTACCACTATCTATTATATTTTACTGATATCGAAGATTCCACTCCAAGTTCTGTAAACGTCTCCAACATGCTCTAAGTATTGATCTGAACTTCATTATGGAATATCTTTTTCAAAATGAGGGCCAAGAAAAGTAGATTATTTAGACAATATAAGAAATGATAAGAGATAATTCTATGGACTTCAAATGAGTATGGTACTAACATCTACCAATGGTTTAATTATCTTACAATAATAGTTTCCACTCAATGATTCAAATGGCTCTTTATGAATCATGTTATGGGTAAAGGTGCAGAACACCAACATTCTAGGATAAAGTCAGTGAATGTATTCTTTTTGGATGTAAAATGCTCGATGAAATGGTGGAGATAGTAAATACCATTTAGAATCACCTCAAGGAATCCAGAGACGAAGGAAGAGATTTTTAGAAAATTGTTGACAGGACCTAGAGTTTAAGGATGCAGAAATGGTATTCCCCCGAATATCTCCCTAGAAGAAGATAATTAGATTGGGAAGAAAGGGAAGTTATGTATCAGGTACAACATCCCTTAGAGATCCTTAATTGTTTCAGAGTTGTGGGGTATCTAAAATTACTACCACAAATCGTGTCTCATGTAAACAATGTATTCCACGTATCCCTCTTAAGGATGAACATTCCGGATCCTACATATGTATAGACTTCAGAGGTGCCACACTCAGAGAATGATCATTCTTATAAGGACCATCTGTGGAAGATCATGGATATTAGAGATAAAGTTTTATGCAACCAGTCTACTCACCTATTTAAAGTACTCTGGAAGAACCATAAGTATAAAGATGAATTATTGTAACCAGAGGAAGCAATGAAGGAAAAGTACCAACACTTATTTTTACCGTAATGTGTAAAATAAAATTTCAAGGGTGAAATTTCACGAGGGGGAAGAATGTAATGACACAAATTTTTATCAAAGGAAACTCTCTTCGTATTATTATTTCATATGGTATAAAAACATAATAGAACACAATACAAGCTTCATAAATGATAAATGAATGAAATAACAAGTGATTGTAGATGTTTAGGAACCTATACAGATTAAATAGTAACTTAACAATTGGAATAGTAATGTGACCCTTATGAATAGTAAACCATTAAATTATATAGTAAACTCTCCAATGAAATTATAAATAAACACTATAAATCTTATAAGTGAAAATATGATATAATTATATCACATTTTATGTAAATAAAAATTTTAAAAATTATAAATTAAGTGTCTGTATTTTTAAAAAACAAAAATATATAAGTACAATATTATACATAATTTAATAATTTAAAAGAAAATTTATTTTCATAAAATGTTTCCATAATTTAATATTTTTATACCTTCTTATAATGAGATAATTTAATGAGACAGTAATTAATTTTTCAAAATGATAAAAAGCAGTTTCAATTTCAAAATAAGTATTTTTCGAGTAAATTATGCTTTTAATTAAATATTAAATATATCATATTTAGATCATTATTTTGACAAAATGGTGCTCATTTATGAATTTTTTATGTCAGAAAATTATTTGGGAGATTTTTTGGAATGTTTCTAAAATAGAGGAATTTTTTATGAAGAGTAAATATATTAATTTACGATAAACGTTAAATACTTGAATTTTGGATTCATATGTGATTTATTGATGATTTAAATAAATTATAAAAAACAGACATTCTCAATATTTTATATTAAGTCTCAATAGTAAACATTATAGATTGTATAGAGAAAAATAATAAAATATTGATTAAAATATTCACAAAGCACCCTCCTCCTCCACTATAAATATATCCCCTCAACACCTCTTCTCCTCACACATCTGATGCTTTTAGAAATTTTAAAATTCTGATAATTTTTCCTCCCAATAACCAAACTAATTTCTAGAATATTTTTTTCTTAATAAATTACCATAACCAACCCCCTAAAAAGGTTCTCAAGAAGAACGATTCAAGAGGTAAAACAATCTTCTGTTTTCGTTCAATTTCATTTCATGTTCCTTTGTTTTGTTTTTCTATCCTCACATACCCTAATCCATATGGAATTAAAAATGTATTATAATACATATATTATAATTTTATCTTCTTTATGGAATAATTTTCATCAATTCCCTTCTCCTCTCCTTTTTATTTTAATAATGAAAACATCATCCACGAGGTGCTGATTTACCACCTTTGTGGATGATGTGATTTTATAATTCACTTTCATCTTCATGGATGGTCGTGATTCCATTTTTATGGTTGATAAAGATTATAATATTTATTTTTTAAATTACTTAATGTTCTGTAATCATTTTTTAATAATGATATTAATTTATAAAATAAAATGAGTTTATTGTGATAAACAATTCTAAATTAATGTAAACAATTATAATTAATTATTTATATATTGGATCGTCATAAATTATGTAAAAAATGGTATTTTAATATTATTTAAGTTCATTAATAACATATAAGTTCATTTTTCGACACCTACCTTCACTCTACAGGATTTATCAATGACATAAACAAGTAAACTGATCAAGAAAACCATGGAAAGCAATACACCCAAATGGTGAAATTGAATCCCTTAACACATAAAAAAGACCATAAATGAACATAATAAAGTTATAAAAAATAAAATAAGTATATGAATGGTTTTCTAATGATTAATTAATGAATCTAATTTAGTTATTCTAGACATTATTATCATGTGAAGAATCTTTTCGTACCTAAGGTAAGAGATTCTACCAGAACCTCCATTATTCATTCGGGTTACTCATTATCTATTTTTACCCAAATGGAGTTCTCTTTTATTTTTTATGTAAATTTTTTAAATTACGTTTATATATTTAAAATTCATTTATCATGATCCATTCATCCATATTTTACTATGACATATATGTTTTTAAAATGTTTCCTACTCAATTATTTTATATAAGAAAGCCTAATTTGTGGGAACTTCTTGAATTATTATCCAATTTCAAGTGGAATATATAATATATATTAAGACACCATTTGTTCATAAAATCACTAATTTTATCATGAAAATTAACGTTGGTTCAATTCTGGTTTTATAAAAACAATTATTCTCCTTCCATTTTAATGTATCTTGAATGTTTTCACTAAAACTGTACTAAAATGTTTTATTTATAATATTTCTTAAACACTCTATTCACTTTTTTAGACATCAATTATATTGATATATAACTATATTAAAATATGAATGTCCATGTATGATTTAATTATTTTCATTCATGGAATATTTTATGGTACAACCATTTATAATTCTTTTGACATGTTTATGATAACCAATTTTTTCCATGGGTAACCCTTATGTTTATGTTTGATTACTTATGTATTATTATTTATGTGAAAGCATATTCATGAACATGTTTTGATGGGTGTTCCCATATATCTATCCATTTTATTATTTAATGTTTAGTCTCATGATATGTTATGTGCAACGATCCTGATGGTTTTCCTTGACTCGTACTCCATGACCAATAGTCTTTGTGGTTATCCTTGACTTGTGCTCTTATTTTTTAAACAAGACTTGACTCGTGATCCTCAATGTGTAATGAGCCTTGACTCATGGAAAAGTCAAATTTTAAGCTATTACCACATTACTATGATTCCATGATGTTGTGATCCCATGTTGTATATGTTATGATTCTTTATGTTTATGTATATTCCTTGCCTTTATATATATTTGTTTTATGCCTTATAACAAACATCATAAGATTTATTTTAATTTTTAGTTCCATTTTTGGATTTTAAATCGTCAATTTGTTCATGTTACCCCCAGGTTATTCAATACAGATGTTAGGTCTCAATGGAATATTGGATCTCTTGATTGTTGATAAGTAAAGATATATTTTATTATGTCTGATTTATCACTTTTATGTAACTAGTCTGAAAGAAACGAGACTTTACCATCATAGTCTTGTAATTTCATGATTAATTGTGCTTAAAATAATATAATGATATAAGTAATATGATAGGGAAAATTAATTATCACCTAGCTATCGTTAGGTTATCTACATATTTTGGTGAACTATCTTTATGAATTATAATTCAACCAATGTTCATGAAATTAGTTTCCTCATTAATGGAGAAGGGATTCATCATAATTTTCTAATTCTTGGTACATTTGATGTTTCTCAAATGTTCTAGAATCTATATTATCACCCATCAGTACTTTTATTAGAACAAAAAATGATAGTAATAAATAATAAATGAAATATAACTATATATTTAACTATAAAAAAACAATTATGTAAAGGATGTAAAATATATTGAATATATCAATTAATTTCAATCAGACACCGCAATGAAAAACTATGTATGCATGATTTCAGTTATAGAAAAAAATATTCAAGAATGTGAACATAAAAAAAGTAAAATAGAAATAGAAAAAATAGGCATGAATATTCTCTATCAATATATCATTCTTCTCCAAGATATATATCCCATGGTTTCTTCTTTGGGAGTGTTCTCATCTTCATCTGTGTCCTCCTCTCCAAAGTCTTATCTTATAACCCATTTCCATATCATGGAATAAATCCCTCTATTTCCTTTTTTTAATATTAGTAAATGAAAATTTTATATTTCTAGGTATTCCATAAATATTATCACAGTCACAAGTAAATGTGGTATCTCTTAGCTAGATTTAATCTTTTTTATCATAAAAATAAGTGATTATATCTTTGCCCTTCAAAAAAATAGTAATTAAACATAGTTTAATCTCGTCACCAACTCAAGAAAAATAAGGAAAATATGATGGTTTGAAATAGATACCAAAAACAACAAAAAATATTTACATTTTTCTGAACATAAACAATAATATCAAATTTAACTCAATGAATGATAACCCATGATATATTAGGCTTCAATTAATCTAGAAAGTATTGATTCCAAAATGTCTAATCATACAGGATCAAGGTCTCTTTTCCAACCAATCTTTTTCAACATTTCATGTAAATATAAACTCTTTAGAACTCAAATCATGAACAGTTTTAACATCATCACCTCATCTTATTTACTTAAAATAGATAGCCCAATCAAACCACTAACACTCCTCTATCACAATATATTCTTACCTACATAAGAAAAATGAACACCATATATTCTAAAAACACTATCAGTTTTAGTTCCTAACATGAAAATGATTGATAAAATGGTTTGTGATGATGCTCATCTATGAAACCAGTGGTATCAAAAACTTCAAGGACCAAAAATTAAAAGTATTCTCCATGAATTATATTATTTCACATTTCCATTGTTGATAGGAAAAAGAATCATCATAATTAAAAAAAAACTATATGGGTGATGACTATTAGATGTCCCTATTAATTTATCTAGAACTCATTGATTTCACCAACACTTTTATACCTATATCATAGTATAGTAATCCATTGTGACTTTGGGTTCATATTTTATTTTTTTTAGAAACCTATTTATGCCATTCAAGAATCAACATTTTTTTAGACCAAATCGAGCATGCATCATCAACAAAGACACCTATTCCAAATTTGATATCCCAACACGCCATCTCACATCGTAGAAGACCAATCCTATACAATGAAATATAATGTCAAAAATAAATTTTATTATTTGAATTTGAATCATCTTAATCTAGGTATCCTGATTCTGGGATTTATTTTAATTCACATGATTTTGATTTGGGATCTTCTGTTTAAATACAAAGAGTCATATATTTATTTGATTCATGTTATAGTCATCAATACCACATTATTTCAAGAACTGGTTGGAATGTTATCCTCAACAATCCTGGAGAGCTCAAAATAAATTCTTCAATGAGATCTGATCACACTCATAATAGAATTAAATGTACTTATTATAATTTCTAATGCTTCATTGAAATTTCATTAGGTTATCCCAATGGTTTTATGTAAAATTGAGTATGTAAACATTCACATATCAAAGTAAAAAGATATGGGGATTTATAATTATAATTAGATATGTGGATTCCTTATAATTTAGATATGTGTTTGGAAATGGTTATTTCCAATGTGGGTATTTAATGAAAAAATCCTTCATTTCAAGGTGGAAATTGCATATATGGGTCAACTTATGAAATTTTATATGTGTTTGACTCTATTGATGATTTGGATACATTTAAATCTTGATACTCGAGAAAAATATTTGCAGGGATCCTCAAGATAAATGTCCACATGAACCTGCATTATAATAAAAATCGGTAATTTAATAAATAAATAAATATAATATAATAAAATATAAACATTATAATAAACATTCAATATAAAATAATAATTTAAATAAAAAAATTAAAATTTAAATAAATTAACATTAATTGAAATTTGTTTGAATTAAATAATAGATTAGATGTAATTAAATAATTACAAAAATATAAACACGAAAAAAGTTTGATTGAAATAAAATTTAAAAATAAAATTTAAATTAATGAAACATACCTTCAAATCATGAAGTAATTTATAAATCAAACATAAAAATATACATCTAGATATTTAATTCTTGAATTTAATATTTAAATAGGAAAATAAAAAAACTCTTTAATTAATGAATATAATAGACTTTTAAGAATAAAATAAAAAGTCTGTTTAACAAAAGTGTTATGAAAAAACATATGAAAAAATTTACAGATACAATTCCAACACACATAAGGCATTTCTTGTCCTCATGAAATCCTTTATTCAAATTCAATAGTGGAAAACAAATTTCTGAATGAAAAAATGAAATGACAGTAGTAATTTATTTCCAAAATGATATTCCATTATGGATTCTATCAAGAAGAACATATTAATTCCATCACTAATTAAATTTCATCAATGAAAAAAACAGTCACATATTTTTTTTAAATGATTTCAATTGAAACATTTAATGATAATTTAAAAAACTGTAATTTTCATCCAACTGAAATCTAAAACCTCATAACACCTATAAGAGAAAAAAATCACAAAATTTAAATATTATAATTATTAGATACATTTTATAATGAGGTGTAGTTATATTTTATTGGTGGAATAAATAAAAAATTATGGTAGAGGTATAATTTAATGATGGAATAAATAATATATCAAATATTATGATGAATAAATAATGAATTGAATAAATGAATGAGTTGAACCTATAATAGGACATTCATTTCATAATCTATTTGGATTCATATCCTATATGAAAAAATCTTATTAAAAAAATGATGATGAATGATCCTAGTATAACAGTATCTAAATTTTTTACTGAGAAACATGCATATTGTGGGAATAAAAAGATTTTCCTAATGAAATCCGTATTTTAATAGATATTCATATCCTTACAGTGGAATCAAAACCACCAAAATAGAGAAAAAAATTTCACCCACTGAATTTCCCTCTGTGATTCTTAAAAACATAAAACATTGAAAAATTTTGACTAGTCTTTGATGGGTTCTCAATGAATTATAATTTACCTCAAATTATTCTTCACCCCCACACATAAAATCCATCATTTTCCCCAATTATGGAATTCATGGTGGAATAAAATTTATTAAAATTTAATAATTGATATATTTTCAAATCATCAAACAAATATTCATGTCTAGGGTTATAATAATGTTAAAAAATCTACAGAAAATAAAAAATAAGAATATGCACAATAAATCTAGTGGCCACAACAATGAAAATCATTATAGAATAATATATTTGAAAATTATAGATATTTTCACACATTAAATTATTGAATTATTTTCAAATGAAGGCATAATATTGCATAAATATGAAGAGTTCATCAAAAACAATAGTTCAAAATGTTATAATGAAAAACATAATTAATTATAATTATTTCATGTAGTACATAACATAAAAAAATTATTTTCTATAACTAACATAGTAGACCACCAGCATCATTTAAAATAGATAAAGAAGAATACAATTTATAATAATAAATCATTTACTCCCCAAGTATTATCATTATTTTTTCATGATGTTTGTTAAATATACTGACTTATTTCTTGATGGTCAATATATTTGGACACCAAATGTAGTTCTAGAAATATGTAGATATAAAACAAAAGTGTCATGATTTTTTCAAGAATAAATGTACCTAGAGAAATATTCAAAGGAAATTGAAGATTTTTGTTCAAGATTTAAAATTCTAATTGCAGTGAATATATGTTCAAATTTATGTTCAAGAAAATATCAATAATTGACCATAGAGGATGAGCCATATAGATGAATATTTTTATTGGAACAGAGTCAGAGACATGTAGTTTAAAAAATATAACCAAAATATAAATATAAATACCATGGGTTTTCTCCCATGAAACAATGTTCAATTTTCTTCAGTAGGAGTCCCTGCCTTGAATGTATAACCATGATAATTTTTGGGAAAGTTATCATTAATCAAAGCAACCTCAATATTATTTAAACAAACTTCATCACACTCTTTCAATGCCTTAACAACACAAACATTACTATGTGAATTTGTATGTTTTATAAAACAATATCTATGGTTGTTGATAACTACTATTAAATTTTCATAATTATAGAAATAAGGAAAAAATTTAATAAAAAATTTTTGGAAACATATCTAGAAAATTATAAAGTTTTTCATACTTTTCTCCCACAATTTGGGCTTCGAAACACTATATAATAAGAAAAACCCTATCAGAAAAATCCTCACTACAAAAAATAATCATGCAAAAATATAAATCTGAAATTGAAAAACAATAATTATTAAACCAAATGGTTTCAAACTATGAAAATAAAATATCTTATTTAAAGTCCATATAAGACACAAAAGAAGACAATTTCTCAAAAAATTTAGCAAATGAATAAAAAACAAGTTCAAATATAGATGGATAAATATTCATAGAAAGTATATTTGTCCAATTTCCTAAACAGTAATCATATACTATATTTTAGACATAAAAACTCTCAAAATTATTTGGAAAATAGTCATACTCAAGATCACATAACACGATATGAAGTGATTATATCTCTTTGTCCAAATTTTATTATTGGGAAAGGGTTTCCTCCTAAAAAAGTAGTAGAATCTATGGACTAATATCTTTTGTCATACTCTCTATGATAATTTTGTTTCTTGTTTATCCACTACATTAATCTCAGAAATTATTTACCTAATTTTCCCCTCAATAATTATTATTATATCAAGCTCTCTAGGGGATTTGAATTCAAAAAAATTCACATAAAATTGTTTATCAATTGATTCTTTAATTATATCACCAAAAGTGTTAGGATTTTCGATCCAAAACAGAGCTATAAAAAACATCATTATTAATATTAATTAATTTAAAAATCATCAAAAGTGGATATTATTTACAAAAATGAACTTCTCTTGATCCTAACCATCTTGAAGAGTCATTTTACAATTTTAATAACAAATAATAGTCCCATAAGTGGTTAAGAGACGTCTGCACTTAATTTTTGAATATTTCATGAATCATTATATTTAAAGGATAATAAAATAAGTTGGATTTTTGAGCATTCAAAGTGTAACTAACATATAATCTACACTTACATAATGATATTCTTGTGACCTAACAACCAAAAATTTGGAAATATGCTTTGGATTTCATTCCATATACCCAAATTTTCAAATAATGAGTAAATAAAAATATTTATTCCAGATCTGAAGTCACAAAAAGAATTTGTTCCCTCAGTATATCCTATATTTTACTAAACAACAATGCATCTGTGGACATTCACTTTTGGAGGTAACCATTTATGAAAACCATCAATAAATTACTCATTGTTATTTATGAATTTATACCATCCCCTATCCCTATAATTGGATAAGAATAATATAATAAGCTTGATATAATTTGGAATATTATTAATGTACTATATAAATGTAATGTTAATATTAATGGTCCAAAACATTTTGTTGAATATCAAATAAAAAGTTTCATCATTAGTTTTAATACTTGAGAGAAAAGGGGTGGGAGGGGTATAATTATTAAAAATTAGTTGACCTTTCTCCTTATTTTGAAACCTATTTTTAATAATTCTCATGTTAATTAGTTCCCACATTCATTTCCTTTTTCATTCACTTTTTCAGTTTAACACTCACGATTTTTTTCATGTTTGACCCTGCTATCCATGTTTTAAAATATTTTGTTTTTCATAATTTCAAATTAATATTAATCATTTTAATAATTTTTAAATTCCCTTGGGTTTTAAATAACATGTTACTAAGGTTTTAGTTCTAGTATAATAAATATACCCATGACCTTCTCTCTTAGAAATGGTTTTTATCTAGGTAGCATTCCCTTCTCTATACCTCATAGATCATTTGAAATTGATCCCATATTCTATTCCAAACAATGGATCCTAAAATATATATCATCATTTAATTAACCAATATCTCTAAAAACCTATTATTAAAACCCTTTTAACTACCATTGATAATTTATTTATTCATTCCATTATGACTAAGAATTTTTTTTTCTTTCGTGGGAATATAGGGGAAGTATGTTTCTTGGTCACTCCTTGATATATCCATTAAAATTTAAGGTCTTTTTTATATAGATTATTGTATTGTGTTGAAAGAAAAATAATTATTTAAATTATTCCTAGATATATATTCATAAAAACTAGGAACTCTCTTCAATCTGTATATATCTTTAAAAATAGGTACATTGGTTTCTGTTATGACCGAACATCCCACGGTGACAACACTTTTCTCTAATGACTCTATTTATTATGCCCTTGTTATTTTTTTGACTAATAATATCCCTAGCAGAACTTACTATGATTAATTGAACCGACATCAGTTCCTCTCAATGGTTGTAGGGTTAATCTTGTACACAAATATCTGGGTACAAAAATAAATGTATATGTGGTTTTCCCTTGATAATCATATACATAATTTCTTCATAATTAGGATAAAGAGTTATAATTGGATAGGTGGGGATGAAATAGAAATATCATGCATATCTAGGAAGAAGATTGGTTTGTGTATTTACTATTTAAATTTAACACATGGGTGAAAATGATAATGATTTCTCAAAAAATAATTTTTCATACATAATAAAATAACATTTTATCTATATTTTTCAGAAATTTATATGCACTCATGAAATGTAAAAAATGTTATCAAAATATAAATTAAATATATAAAAAAATTATTTTGACGGTAATTTTAAATTTCAATATATGTTACGCCTTTAAATGACTAAATTGAAATCCAATTAAATTAACATTTATTAAAAATTGGAAAAATTGAAGAAAAAAAATAAAAAAATAATTAATTACCAAAAATAGTTCAACACACAAAATTAAGAATTCAATTGTAATTTTGATAGTAAAATATAACTCGATAATGAAAAAATTAGGAGAATAAAATAATTAATAGAAATAACCTAAAAATAAACACATAAACATGAAATTAAATAATTTAATATTTAAAAAAATGAAAAAAACTCTATTATTTTTTAATAAAATACAGATTTATTCATCGAACCCCGCATTTATTTAAAAACAGATTTGAAAAAAATATGAAATAAATTTTACATCATGTGGGACTACGACATGACACTTGTCTAGATTGATATGGGGGATATTTTTTATTTGATTAAAATTTTATTTATAAACCATTATGAAGGATTTTGATATATTATGACCTTGGATTACCTTTTTTAAATGTGAAGCATTATAGATTTATGAAGAATGTGTTGGGATTTAGATGTCCTGTAAATTATTTTCATGAATTTGTGGTTTCTAACCATGATTATTTTTTCATAAATTATACATTATTATTGTAGTTAGTGGATGAATCCAAAAGAAATAATTTTATTGATAGATGTGATGGAAGATTTAATGATTACCCTCATTAGAAACCAAATGAAATTGGAGATGGATTGTAAAAACTTGTGATTATACCTAACCTTATATCTCAATATATGATTAAAAACACAAAAAATAGGTTATATTTCATATTAACAAACTATGTGTACAATTTAACATCATGAAGGATATGTAGGAAAGAACATTTAGCTTCCCACATGTTATAGATGAGGTAGATAACACCTATGGAATCAAAAAAAATAATGGGATGATGTTTTTAATGTCGAAATGTAGGGAATAAAATGAGAATTTTTCAAGGAGAAATGAAGTGTTTAATTGGTATAAAAATATTATATCCTAAGGTACTATTTATATTTCAACATCCTATTTGTGTGGTAAAAGATAATTATTAAATTAAATTCATTAATTTAAGGGTTAACTCATAGAAAAAGGAAAGACATATGATATTTCAATCATGTAAGATGAATGATTGACGTGTATATGCATTGGAATTTTAAAATTACGTTATTGAACTCTTTTTGGAATAAAGTTTTTATAAGTATCAAGAAACATATAAGGATTTTTCTACAATATTTTCTATTTATGATTTTAAAGCACATGTTGAATGTTACAAAAACTATCAAAAGTGAATTATTAGTAAAGTCATATTTTTTAGATAAATACATGATTGGGTAATATATAACAATTAAAATATTCCTCATTTTTAGAGAATAATTTATATTTTGAAAAAAGAGTTTATTTATTTTGATATTCTAAATTGATAAATATTAGTGAAATTGAAATTAATTAGTGATTTTATGACCATGTGATTTATTATTTCATTTATTATGTTCATTTTTGTTCTGGATTTATTGATTATATTCATTTATCTATGATTTTATTTTTCCGAGTGAATGGCCCGAAGGCCATATATTTTTATTCATTATTGTAAACCATATAATAAGGGTTAAAGGGGAACCCTTACATAGCTCGCAGGCTTTGTGACATTACAGGACCCAATGATCAAATATGATTTCTTCCCAACCAATGACTTCGTGGAATTTTCCTCCCCAGTATATTCACCATGATATCAAGAGTCCATCATCACATATATTTTGGGCTTGCTATCTTTTATAGATAATCACATGCCTCATACTGATAGAAATTTACATAACCCCTAATTTTTTCAAATCCCTTATCTCTACTCTAGTGAATTTTCCTGCTCTAAATCCTCATTTGTAGCCCACTCCTTATAGATTCTGTCTGGTTACATCTGCACAACATGCAACCAAAATACATTGAGGAGTCCTGAAGGCCGTGAGGTGACCATAATGCCTTAATGTGGTCTAAAAGATATACTGACCTGATGGCCTAGGTATTTCAAAGGCCTGAGGAACTTGAGGTCCAAACTAGTGACATGAAGGCTGAAACATATGAATAGTTCCAACTACTATAGTATGAAACAATATATACTATAGTACCTGCTATGTCACTTATAATGTACATGGTAGAGTAACCAAGAAATATACCTCCACCAGTATTTGATCCTAGGTGTTGTTGATGAACCTTTAGAGTCCTAAAAAATTGTATTGAGTCTATTGTTCTATTATTTAATTTGAAAAATAAAAATATTGTTTTGTTTTCAAATTATAAATGTTATCATTGTGGTTTTTTGGAGATTCATGTCATAGTTTTATTTCATTATAAAATATGATTTAGTTATTCAATTTTTTTTAAGATACAATAAAATATGAATTATGATTTTTATGGATTAATGTTAAGATGATTTTATAAATATTGAAACAATTTTTCTAAAAAAAATTAGTTTTGAATACTCTATAAAGTTTTCTTTGTTTTTGAATTTATGTATTTTTTAATGATTTAAGGATTTCAGTGATATTTTTCTTTCAAATGATATTCTACTAATATTATTTTTCATAGAATGTACTACCTATTTTTTTAGTAACATAATAGAGATATTATGAATAGAATGTTATAATTTTTTCGATCATAGGATATGATAGAATATTATTTCATCCCTTGAGGGAAAATAATTCCATATTCATAATTTGTCTTTGGAATATGGAATGAAAAGATTTATAATCTAATTGAATATGATCTAAAATGGTTGAAATTAATCATATTCCCAAGTAATTATATTTTTATGTATTCATCTTTTCACAAATTGAGGTTAAAAATTGAAAATGTTTTATTTTATTATTTTATTCCAGAGGGATTAACTGTCGTTTTCACCCATCATTAACATATAGTTTTTTGGTAATTAACATTCTCATGATCTTCATATATATCAATTTATATTAAAATTGGGACATTATATTTCTCCAACATGTCTTCATTTAAATTTTACGATAATATTCTCCTTATCTGGGAAGCCAATCCTATGTTATTTTAGGTAATATATATGTTTCTGAGTTCCCCTTTTGAAAGGCGGTTTTGTTATCCATTTTATGGAAATGAGTTTTCAAAAATGTTATTTTAAAATATTGATTATTTTTTATAGTTAAATCAACCAGGATGAAATCTATTTTGGAGGGGGTGTATCCTGTCAATAATTTAGTTTAAAAAGATACAAGGATTGATAACTTTCTTAACAGACAACACAATGTTTTAAGAAAACTGTTACATAAAAAAATATTATATCAATGCTTTCATTGTAAACTCATTATTAAATAATATTGTATGAATATAAATAAAAAACTATGAAAAATATTTATAAACATTTTATATACATGAAATTTATTGATTAATATATAATAGATAAGTAATCAATTTTAAGTATAGTCATTTTTTGATTTTAATTTTTTTTTGAAAAATTATTTGGTTACATATTATAATTAGATATAAATTTTATAAATTTTATTTTACTGATTCAATGTAATTTTTTGAATATTAATTTCAATAATATCTTTGGATGATTTTTTTATTTGTCTAAAAAGATTTTTTAAAAAACTGAAAGATGAAAATACTTATTTAAATAAAACATTTACTTCGTTACTATATATAAAAAATTAAAAGAACTATTATGTTTAAAATTTAATCATAATGTATTATAATTCTAATTAAATTATATATAATAAAATTAACTACTTATAAAACCTAATTAAACTTCACATTGGTATAACGTCATTTATTTTATTAAAACACATTTTTTTAAACCACATTTTTACGTGCACAATGTGTAATACGAATAAGTTAAATTAATAACAATTTATTAATTATTTAAATAAAATTTATAAAATACATATTCAATAAAACCTAGAGACATTTATTTTATTCTCTTTACATGTCATTTAATTAATGTAAATACATCTTTATGGTTAAAAATTAATATTTCCAAAAACATGGTTTCATTAAATTTTTATGTAGATTTAAAATAAAATTATGATAAATTTAGAAATATAATCTATAAAAGAGAAAGGATATTTAAAATAAAAATGTTTAATTTTATTTATTTGGCCTACCTTATTTTTTTCATTATTAATAGAAAAAATCATAAATTTTTGTTACCATGGTTATGGTTAAAATGGGTTTACTAGGGTGTATTAACTAAGAGATAATGGAAGGATTGTCACATAATGTTTTTAAGTATTTTTTTATAAAGATAATTTTACCTTATATTATATTATATTATATTTATTTTCTATATTTCCAATTTCTCATGAAAAAGATGTTTTATTATTGGAGACTTCAAACTAATATGTTGTTCATCCCACCCATCACTTATTAAAGGGAACATCTAATTCTATATTCACACAATTTGATCCTTATATGTATACCAATGGTGGAATAAAAATGTTTATATGTCCCTTCCCTTCTGCCCAAATCTTGTTTCATCTTCTAATACCAATATTTTAGGGAAAATTTGAAAGCTGAAGGAGGCCCCTTAAAGAAGATCTAGAAATCTTAATCCACATCTATAGATTATATTCTGTATTCTATATTATCTATAGCTATTTTAACTATCATAAACTGGTTAATATAGTATAATAAATACAAGTTTATTATATTTTATTGATTTAATATCCTTTTTAAAAAATCATCTAAATTAAATGAAAAATGAAAATACCCCTCATGTGTAGTGTGCACTGCTACCTCCACATAGTGATATGATTCATTTACCATCACCATCCATAGTTGAATTATATTATTAAGTAATTGGTTTTTATATAGAATAGTTGTCAAATAATAATTATTTCAAATTATAATACCTTATATAACTTCTTACCATCCATCTGTTGGAAAAAATGATAATTTTGCTCATGCATACGTGTAGATTACAACCTCTATGAAGAGATGTAATTATTTTTTAATTTATGATTTTAAAGGATGAAATTAATTTTACATTTATGGAATATCTATTATATCAATGACTTAATAATTATATTTAATAGTTTTCTTTTTATTTTCTTAACATTCATTCTATAAATTAAGAAGTGTAAATGTCATTCATGTGTACATACACACAACCCTCTCCCTGAAGTGTTGTAATTAATTTTTAATCCACAGTTTTTATGAATGGCTATAAAAGTGTGTATAATTTTTAAATACGATACGGATGATATTTTTAAAATTCATTATATTTGGGATCCATGATCTTTGTAGAGGGACCAAAACCTCGAAAAAGTTATGTATATGAAAAATGAAGCAAATATCACCCAGAAAGGAGGATTTTAATAATGAATTATTTATGAAATGGTGTTGTAATGTTATAGGTGGTTCAAATATTATATTATCGGTATATAAATTATTTATTTTATAATTATATTAAATATAAATTTATAATATCATAGGTCACAGTTCCCATGAATTATGTCTGACATACTTTAAGGGTTATTCATCTCAATAACTTTTTGTCAAGACATGTCTGTTGTTGGGCACCAATAATTTTTTTAATTTTTATATAAATTTAAATTAAAATTTTATATAATTGAATCTTATTAATTCATTTTATTTAATGAAAAATAAAAAATATTTCCTCCACGAGGTTTTTATTCCAGATATACTATAGTGGTAAGGTTTTATCATCTCAAATTGTCCTCTTTGGGATACTTGTTTTGTTATAGACATATCAGTTTTTATGAAGTGTATATACATAAATATTTATATTTTCTATCATTAATATCATTATGATAATTTAATTTAAATAATAATTTAATGTTATTTATTTCATGAGGGTAAATAATAAAAAATTACCAATGTTGTAAGGATTTTATGTTACTACCTCACTTTTTACTGGGATTGTTTGTGCTTTAATTTACAATGATGAAATTATGACATATATCTATAACGAAAATTTCATATATTATCCATAGGTTACATTAATATATTAAATTTTACACAAATATGTATATATTTATATACTCAAGAGACTGAAATAATATTTTTATGAATATATTCTATATTTCTCTCTTCACCTGGGATTCATTTTTTTATATTTTAGTATTTTACTAAATATATTTTCAAGGATGTTTTTTCCATAACACAAAGATTTTATAATTTCATTTTTTATGCATTCTAATATGTTTAGTTTTTTTAAATATAATCATCTTGTAATTTTTCAAATTAGTTTCTTTTTAATTTTAATTAAAAAATAAAAATGAATGATTTTTTTATTGTACACACCATGAATATATTTTCCCATATTCAATAACATTATTTTCTTAGAATATTATATTACAAGATTCCATTAGACATTTCAAGAAAATTTATTTCCCTAATATTTTCAAAATTAAATGATTTTAAATAAGTGATTTTAAAATAAAAATGGAATTTTACACAATAAACGCATATATGATATTTCAATTGGTATTTTCCTCTATAATAACATCATTTTATATTTGTTAAATTTTAATGGAGATATCATTAAATTTAAGAAAATTTATTAATTCTATTTATTTTTTAGAAATATGATGATAAAATATTGATGAAAGCATTTTTCTTTTCCAAACGATAAGTTATGATATAATGATTATTGTCTTCATGATCATAGGTCATGCATATTAATGGAATATGATTATAAAATGGGTGGGTCTATTATAGATTTATTATTAATTAGGAAATGAATAATGTTTTTTGAGATGAGTTATACATATGAGGTTATCCTAAGCATAAACAAGTGTACACAAGGGGTTATAGGAATCCCAAAAAAGGTACACAGGAACTTATCTCAAGCCCAAAGAAAGTACAAGGGTGGTTAAACCAATAAAAATACTTGATAATGTATTGGTTGGTATCTTTTACGAAATGATATGATGATTATGAATTTAAAAACCATTATGTAACTCTTTTTTGAAATAGTATTAAACCAATGTTATATTATCTTGGATCATGATTCTGGATTTTTTTATGATTATTTTCTAATGAACTTCTTATGTGTTATTATATGATTCATTTTTTTCATATATGAATTTTTTTTGTTTTTATAATTTTTTGTTTGTTCACTCATACCCTTACTCTCTACTTATGATCACTTATTATCATTGATTTATATCTTCCATGATTACCCTTAATGAGAAACCAATATTACCCTTTCATATGTTTTATTTTTCAAAGGATATGAATAAATCTTTAAGTAATGTGTGTCTATTAAGGGTAATAGTTGTGAAGAACATAATGGGAGATGATTTGGGTCTTTTTTTATCGAGTTTTTCACATATACAATTTTCCAAAGACACTAAAACATTATGATTTAATCATAGATGATAAATATATGTAATTAATATTCATCTAATAACATTTTATATTTATGTATGATATGTTTATGTCTATATTTTTGGTTTCAAAGAAATCATTTTTAATTTTTAGTAACAAGGATGATAAATCATTTGTGGGAAACCATTGTATAATCATATGTGTTGGTGAATAATCAATGTCATGGTAAATAAAAGATTACGGTTATTAGGAAAATATGACGATGTCTGTATACTAGGAACTAGATGAAATTGTGGAAAATAAACACCAAGGGGAAAATAATTTAATTGAGGTAGAGTTGGTATTAACTCAATTTTCACTTGTACTTTATGAGTGGGACTAATACTTCACACCTAACTTGACACTCCCAGGTTCTACTCATGGTTTAATTCCAAGTTTTTATGAACAATTATGAAGGATTAGGAACAATATTTTCATTTCAGGATTATCATAATCATAAGGTTTCATTTATTCAAAAGGTGGTTCTATAATTTATAAACCCAATAAATTGTTTTAATTATTATGTGTTTTGTCACTGTGACAATTATTTCACAAATTAAAATTTTGTAGTAGTATTTGATGGATATAAGTGAATGGAATCACATTAAAACTGAACATGACAGATGTTTCATGAGTTTTTTTCATGATTAGACAAGTTAAATAGATTTAATGAAATATATTATCATCATACCTAACAATCTATCTTTATATATGATTAATATTTAAAAAAGGATTAGTGTTTTCTAATAAACCACGTATGAGAAATTTTTTGTTTCAGTAATATCATAGTGGAGATAGGATTCAACATCATTTTGAGAAAGTGGAGATAATCTCTCCAATAAATGTCTAAAATTAATGAGATGATGGTATTTTTGTATAAAAGAAGAGAAAAGAGTGATATTATTATGAGAGAAAATATATATTTAAATATAAATAAATAAATTACATTATATTTTACCATGTATAGTTAAATATCTTAATTATGGTTGAAATGGGATTTATCTAAGTTAATTCCTTAATCTTTGTGATAACTTGTAACATCATGGACATCGTGGTGGTATGTTAATTTTTCAAATTTTAGTTTTAAACTCTAATTCTTGGTTAATTAAATGTTTTCTATATGGATGTCAGGACTCGAGGGAATGTCAAGGGATTAATATGTGAAAATAAGGGAAATAGGGATAACTAGTGGATGGCACATGGTTGGTTCATGGTTATGAAAAATATGCATCTATCATAGGTAAATGGTACACCCTAGATAAAGGCATTCCTTGTGGTTGTTAGATAGTTTGTAAATTGTGCATATCTCCCCAGGGAACAATGTGACCTCACTTCCCATGTGTAGTTGTTTGTGTATGGTTTTTCAAACCATGCAGGTAAACTATACACTGATTTAAAAGTATGAAAAATAATAATTATACTATTATGAGATTTTAGAGCCTCACCCAAATTTTCCTCCATTTCCACCCTTAGAATCCTAGTAAACAACTCGCATGTGAAAATATTCTTAAGGGTGGTTCTCCTTCAATTCTAGGCCGTTTGAAGAACTGTTGGTTTCTGAGCAAATACCCAGTTAAGTCGAATCATCCACTTGCTTCATTTTTTGGAATAAGGATTATAGTTTCTTCCACCTTCTTCTGAAGTCCCAAACCCTTTTTTTCACTAGTATATTGGTTTGGTCTCCAAAATGGATTTTGGATCGAGATCTATGGATGTGATTAGGGGTTAGTTCATCCTGAGATTCAATGTAGGTGCTCTAAAAGTTATATCACATAGTTAATTAATTGATTTGTGTATATGGTGATTTTTTCCTTATTTTCCCCTTGTTTTTCTTTTTGTGTCATTAGACAGATTTAGAAAATTTTATTTTTAAATGATTAATTAAACCCCTCATGATTCTCGTGGGATTCATGGTGGATGATTACCCCAATTTAGAGCCACCCATGGGGTGCACCGATATTCTTGAACCATGATTTATATAACGTTAAACATGGAATTAATATGTGATAAAAGGGAGACCGGTAGAATATGTTTATATGTTAAATTGAGTATGAATAGATATATTAATAAGTGTTTGTATATGTCAATAATGGAATGAAGGGTCGTTTGGTAAAATTACAATGGGTTATATCAACTATGAAATTAAATGTGGTATTTGGTTAGTGGTCTAAGGATTATGAATTATAAATGGGCTAGTTGTGTCAAGACATGTAAATTGGAATGGGTAAATTTTTAGAGCTCATGATTTGATTCATGTGTTAATGGGATAATGAATACAGATTGTTAGATCTGTTAAATGTGTTAATTGGATTAATGTTAATGTTCCAAAATGAAGATGAATTGTAAAAGGAATTCATAAGTGGGTTGATTCATATGAAATAATGAATTGGTTATATGTGTTAACACATGGTAATTGATGATTATGGAAAATATGATAATGAATTTAAATTATTTAACATGCTGATCGATTTAGGAAAAATATAGGGAATGAGATAAATAGGCCATGTAGTGTAAATGCTAAACGTGTTAATGGGTTGTGTCATAATAAAATTTCCCATGTTAATTGTTTTTACATTTGTTTGTATATTTGTATTTATAAAATATGGTTTTGGTATGTTGTTTTGTCATAAAAGACTAAGGAACCTCCAATAGGTTGGGTTGGACTTACGCTCTAAACTACCCTAGAGGGATAACCATGTGTGTGTGGAATGGGATGTAGGATAAAGGAATAAGGCTCATCTCATAGGCTAAGTATGACTAATTCTCTAACTCCACCCATAATGAACAAATTAGGGAATGGGATGGATCTATATTACCATAAAAGTTGAATTCCACCATGGATGAGGATTTGAGTGGACTAGATTTTGATGTTGTCATTTTGTATCCCCAGTGAGATAGGTACTTGACTAATTACATTATGAATGGTGATTTATTACCTTAAAACCTTGTGTAGATTATATAAATTCCTAACCCATGGAATGCATGTTGAAAATGGATTACGTAACAATGTCGAATAAAATATAGAAATAGAAATAATTATTGAATGGGTTAATGTAAATATTGTTAATCAATGACACTCGAGTTGTACTTTTCATAATTTTCAATTATTACATACATATATTCACTATATTTCTGAACTAGATATTTAATAGACAATGTTGGTGGTGGCCTACTGAGTTGTACTCACACCCTTCTCTGGCCTCTTTTGGGTGCCTGAGAAGAATTCATTTTTGCAGGTTCAGATAATGGTAAAGGGCCAGTACTAATGAGTTGATTTGGGTTTAGCGCTGGCATTTACAAGGATACAGACTTGGAGTCAGGACCTATTCTTGGTATCTATTTATTTTCATGTATTTCAGTTTCCTACACTTGTGACACTGCTTATCAAAACATTAAATATTTTATTATTTGGTTATGGAATTGTACCCTCTTCGAATATGTTTTTTATGCATGTTCATTGGATATTATATTTTATTTCTTTTATTTTATTATTTTCTCCCATTTATTACTCTATTAAAGAGGGTTTAGTCTCCCCACATGACTTATTTGAACCTCTCCACTAGTTGGAAACCTCTACCTTACATGGAGGCGTTCTTGAGGTCATGTGGCAACATGGTTCAGAGAACCGATTTAGTGGATATTGGGTCATGGACATTAAAATTGGTATCAAAAAAGTTATTTTATATGGCCTTTATTTATTGGGTGGTAGAATGGAAAATATGATATTTTAGGCCTTGTCAATGAGCTCATGCATTAGATTATGTAACCCATGTATGAAGGAAAACCCAAGTTCCCATGTTGGGAATTTTTTGTTCTTATTGTGTGTTGTTACATTTGATGATATCTCAACATTGGCTGTGTGACACCCCAATATTTTATGAGATAGATTCTTTATAATTTTGTATATGTCTTGTGTTGTACACTACACCAAGATTAGCTTGTGCTATATGAACCACCGTATTTGTTTGCAGTATACACAACACTATTCGTGGCTTGTGTTTTACACAATTTCAAGTTCTTTTGATAGAATAATTTTCACAAAATAAGGAGTATATAATTTTTTTCAATATATAAATGAACTAATCTGGGATTATGTTATATGAAACACCAAATGGAGCTTTTACTACACGAATCACTGACATGGCTTGCACGACCTTCAATGATACCTTGTGGGGTACATAATACCAAGTTTCACTAAACAATGATATATTATTAAAATATTTTATAGAATATATGTTATAAATAGTGTTAACCACATTTTTAATTTTATATAACATTATCATTCATCTTACACATGAGATGAGAACAAAATCAATTTTTTGGATAAAAGAAGTATTTTTAAAAAAATGTAGTTTCATCACCTTTTGATACCACACCAATTTTAAATCTATTTTTAGACACTTTTATAAGTTATATTTTACAGTTAAAATTCTTTATTTTCAAATCAGGACATAAAAATTTACTTAGGTATATTTTTTGATATTTTTCTGATAAGTTTCATATTTTGATTAATAGTGACAATATTCTAAATTTTAATTAGAAACAACTTTTTTCATCGAAATAATTTATATTGTTAAAATATATTATTTAATGGTCTTAAAGTATAAATAGAATATATTTTTATATTTTAAAAAAATTTATGTATTTTAAATTAATTTTACATTGAATTCATATGTAAAAACATTGCAATCTTTTTTTATGTTTAAAATAAAAACAAGTTTCTTCAACAATGAGATTAATTTTAAATTAATTACTCAAACTTTTGTGTTTTGAATTTGGAAAACTAGATTCCATATTTGGAATCATAAAATTAAAATTGTGTAAATATGTGTTTTTTATTTTTGGACATTATGAATAGTAGCTTTATTAATTATTTTCATTACCATGGTTAAAGGATAAATCTGGTAAATATGGGTAAAAAATAATATTATAATAATATTACTCTGTCCCAAAACATTACCTGATCCTATTGGATGAGATATTTCCAGCCATTGGAATTTTTAGGTCGATTTGGGGACCCCATGGATTCACTTGGATGTGAAAATGACACTTTATAAGAATTAATTTAAAGTAATGATAATTATAATCTAAACATATATCTTTTACTAAATCGATTTTTATATGGTGTTATATAACAGATATCTATGTTTATAAATATTAATTATAAATCTAAAAATATTCAATACTTCATGGAATTTTCTTTATAATTTTTATACATTAGATAAATATATTTATTTTTGAGACAATTATGATGTAGTGATTACCTAATTAATTAATGATTCAAATAAATGAATTTATAAATATTAAAAAAATGTAATATGGTTATTTTTATGTAATCCAAGAATTTTATGGATTGTATTGACATATTATCTCTTATATAATGTGTCTTTTTCAACGTAATATGGGTGTCATGAATTTTTAAAAAAGTCGAGTATGAATAGTGTCCAAAATTGACACAATTAATAACTTCTAACATAAAATAATTTATTACAGAATATTAAATTCATAAATATAAAATATTTGTCCAAATGCTTAATATAATTCCAAATTTGTCATAAATAACTTTTTTTGGGTCGTTTCACATGATATGGTAATTACATTAATCCACAATGTGTAAATAACATGATATCACAGTAAGATTAAAACTTGTAAAATAAGGGTAAAACCAAAACGATAAGAATAAAAAAATATTCAAAACTTGTGAAAATAATATTAGAATATATTTAGTTGAACCTAAATCATCATATATTAGAATGAAATATTTTTTATTCCATTTTAAATTGAAATTGAATTTATTATAAATTAATATTTTGGAGAGTTTTTAAAAGTGCCCCTCACCTCTCTTATAAAAGAGAACATCATCCCTCTCCTCTTCACTGCATTTTAAGACTTCAAGACCTCCCATAACCTAATAATTTCTCCTCTGAACTTCCCTAGTAACATTATAGAGGTTCTTGTCTTCTCAAAAGACTAACTCTACTGCCCAAAGAAAAAAATTAGGAGGTGCGTCGAGGAAGAGGTAATCTCTTCTATCTATTTTTTCAAATTTATTTCTTCTCCAACTTAATATTATTTAGTTGTTTCATTTTAAAGTAATAACATAAGTATCACTAATATAATAATATTTTATGATAAATATTATGAAAACTCTATTTCACCTTCTATCCATACTATGGAAAATGAAATCATTACGTGTGCATACGTACGGATTATCGTCTCTACATTGTGGTGTAATTTTTTTGTCACCACCACCTTACATGGATGGGTATAATGGTGTAAATAATAACTATATATTATTATTATAACATTATACTAATTATAAGATATTTTACACCATCCACATTAATACCATTCAATAACTATATGAACGAGATCGTCACTCCTGCATATCTACGGCTTACCGTCTCCACGATGCGATGAGATTCATTCTCTAGTACACCCTTAATGAATGATTATAAAGTATATATAATAAATAATAATGAAATATATTACATAATAATTATACTATATTCTTGTATATATATATGTCATTTACGTACATTCATTTAATTTAATAAGGAAACCAAAACACTCTTTATGCGTACATATGACCTACCGTCTCCATGATCGGTGTATTCCTTTACATTTTTCAATATATTATATATTTTTATATACTGAATATATATGATATATAAATCATGTTTTAAATTATGGAAATAATTAAATCAGTATCTATGTAATCATATAAATAATAACAAGTACAAACATGTATGATAAATGAAACGATTATTAGCCAAAATGCTTCTTTAACATGGAATTGACAAATGAACGAGAAACATAAAGTCGTAAGTGAATCATATATGTTAACATAAATATTATTATGGTTCTATTAAAAGTTAATAATTTTATTAAACCCACTATACCATAGTTTTAGTCACATACGTAAGAAATCAGACATAAGGCAATGGGAATTTTTTTAATATCAATACTTATCAGAGATTGTTTATATGTAAGTGTTTTCTAGGGATATATTTATCATCCAGGTCTATTTTTTTTAAAATGTTATCATAAAATGTTTAATATTATTCTATGTATGTTTAAATTCATTTTTACCCCTTTTTTACTATTACTACATGGTATGGAACAAATCATTCTTTTGTTTACCATACGCGGTACTTTTTAACATGTCCAATAAAATTAAGAGGAGGGTTTTTTGAACTTATACGACATGAATAGATTTTTACATCTTCTTAATGCCTTATTTCCATGATTCATCCTATAAAAAATTTCAAGTTTATATTTAGATAAATTATATTATTTTAAAATTTCATGGATTTTGAGAAAAGAAATCATTTTAAAAGATGAAATGATATTTTCCTCAAGAATTAATTTCATTTTTTTTCAAAATTATTTTTCATATAAAATGACATAGGTTTATGTTTGTATCACTATTATTTCTTTTATTTTATTATTTTTATGAAGTCCATTTTTCTTATATTTAATATGTTATGATGGAATGATGTTTTGGAATCCCATTTTATTTCATTGGTTATGCTATGCTGAATGATTTATATTTTTGTGGCACATGTAAGAATGATTTAATTATGAGATGGTTGGGACCTATATATCCCTCTAATTCATTGGGTAAAAAGATATATCTCATGAGATATAAATGACTTGAAAGACAGGTAAATACGGTTCAGTAAAATATGGCTGGAATGGTATGTAAACACGGTTCAGTAATGGACTTTGACCACTATGATGGTCTTGGAAGCCATGCATTGGCTACAATGGAAATCTTGTTATGTTATTATCAATTTTTCAAAATTACATGTTTTTGGATAATGTTATTCTATTGTGGTTAATGTTTCTTTATGATCCATGCCTTACATTCTTCCATAATTTATTTCATTTCTCATGATTTTTATTTTAAACTATATGTTGATGTTTTTACATTCAAATTTTTATCATTTGTTTTATGTTATCCATGTTTCAACTTACTGAGCATTTGGGCTCACACTTTTTATGTTTTATTTTCCCCAGGATGTAAATAATGGTTTTAGGTAGGACAACAAAAGAGGGAGATCTTTATGGGAGACAATAAAGATCTTTCACCGAGTAAGAAGATTTCGTTCTGAGTTTCCAAATACAATAAACTAATTCGGTCTTTGGGAGTCTGTTTGTGTCATGTATTAATTATTCTACAAAATTAATTTAATTTCCATGTATGTCTAGCTTGGGTCTCTACATTTGGTATTAGAGCGATGGTTTAGTCATCCTTTGGAAAATAGGATGTGAAAACTTTAGTAAGATCCCTAGAGATATTTCTAAGGTATGTAATGGGATGTAACAAAGGTTAAGTATAATTATAGGTTAGAGTTTATGAATTATGGTAACAATTATAACAATGTACGATTAAACCTATGATGACATAGATTGAAAGTACTCCCCCCTTGATTATTTTGTTTTCGTAGAATGATTTTTGCCTCTCACACTATTTTGTTTGTTTTAGTAAACGGAGGGAACCTGAAGGAATTGGGTAAACATTGAATATTATGAATAAATTGGTGACTTTGAGAAACAAAATTGTTTAATGACTAGAGTTAATGATTTTCTGATTATGCAGAATCCATCATCATGGTATAGGATTAACAAGGTGATCTTTAGTGGTATTTATATGTAATCAAATAAGAGGATTATTGACATTCATACATGTTACCATGGTGAGGAACATAGAGGAAATAAGATTTATATTCTTATATATCAAGAATAAGGGAAGAAAAACCTTGAGTAATACCTTAAATGGAGAAGAAGATGTTATCTCTGTGGGAAAATGGTCATAGAGTGAAGAATTGTTTTGGAGTTCAATGTATCATCTATGGAAAACATGGTCACTACCCAACTCAATTCCCAAACAAAAGGATTTACATATTTGACAAGGAAGTACTTATTTAATGCCTACCATTAATATATAAGGATTGAAATATTAATCTATTTGAATCTATGAATATTGAATTTTGAATTACATAAGAGTTATCGGTTAATTTTTTTTTCTCTGGATTTTCAAGAATATATTGAGTAGTTATAATGGATAAGAAAATACATTTAATGAAAAGATTACATTCCTAGGAAACACATGATTAAGATTAGAATAATACTAATATAATGATATTTGTATAAAGATATGTTGGACGATATTAATTGCCTTTGAACTTGTTATGGATTTGGTGAAATGTAGGTTATGTTGTCACGGATAAACTATACAACTATTCAGGAATTATGTAATATATCCAATACATTTTGGTATAAGGAAACATTCATGTTTTCAATAATGATATATGGTAATTTAGCTTATTACGATGACTCAAGATAAGGCATTAGGAATTCAGTCAAATGTTTAGAATGTGACCAACAAGATATATCTTATGATATATGGGGGATAAATGATGCTATTCACATGCTTGTTATATGACCTTTCTAGTGATTGTTTTCTTTTTACTGTGAGATTGGAAAAAGGTATTTTGTATAATATTAAATGATGGAATGGATTAAGTTGGACAACAGATATTATTTTTTAAGGCTAGAACTTGTTTTATATTATTTATGTAATGTTATAATAGTATAGTTTTATAAAAAGGACAACCCGCATGATGGGCGACAACCCGTCACGTCAGACATGGATGTGGGAATAGAACCCAAAACCAAAGTGCAACATGCCTTTATCACCTACCACTACCTGAAATGAAGTCCTTGGTTAGTAGAAATTAGTTTTATTTTATTAAGATGTATGATAGATGAAGTATAAGACCATTTTTTGAACCATATACGATTAATATCACCATATATGGACATATGTATATTTAATAACATGTGGTAACATTTTTGTCATTTAGAGAGATGGAATGACATATCATTCTATCGCATGATCTGCTAACACTTCACAAATGGGAAATTCAACTTCATTTCCTTAAGAGATAAAGTGGAAATTTTTCAAGGCATGAACAATGGTGTGATTGTTCCAAAATCAAGTAAGTATTTATTCTCATGAAATTTTATTTAACTTTATGAAGAGGATCTAGAAAATGAAAAATTCATCCATGTACCTTCTTATCCGATTAATCTGATGGTCCCTTATATCATCGTAGATTTATGGATTTCTATTTGTTAACATTCTCCAAACCAATGTCCCTATCATCATCCATCAGAACATTATGGTTAGATTTCTCTTCAATATCTATGTTTTCACTTCAGACCTATTTAATCCTATGTGGAAACCCAGTGATGAGTTACATTGGGTAAATATTATGTTTCTAACATTCCATTTACAAATTATGTTTCAGTATTCCTTTTTATGATGTGGGTTTCTATGAAAGAATCTTTCATGTAGAAACCTATTTATAACACCAATGAATTTTGAGGGAGAAATTCATTTTAAGGGGGGTAGAATGTAATACCCCAAGATTTTATGGGATAGATTATTTTTAATTATATTTATATCTTGTGTTGTACACTACACCGAGATTATCTTGCGCAATTTGCAACAACGTATTAGTTCGTAGTACACGCAACACTATTCTTGGCTTGTGTTGCACACAATTTCAAGTTATTTTGATAAAATTAATATCACACAACAATGATTATAGATATTTTTCAATGTATAAATTATATAATCTTGGATTATGTTATCACAAAACCAAAGGAATCATCCACTACACGCAACATTGACATGGATTGTGCGACCTTCCTTGATAGCTTGTGTGGTACAGAATACCATGTTTCACTAAACAATGATATATTATTAAAATATTACATAAACTATCCATTATTAATATTTTTAACAACATTTTTAATTTTATATAACATTATCATTTTCTTACATATTATAGGATAACAAAATCAATTTTTTGGATAAAAGAAATATTTTTCAAAAAAATACAGTTTTATCACCTTTTGATGGAGAACCCATTTTAAAACTAGTTTTGACACTTTTATAATGTATATTTGACAATATATAATTATTATTTAGAGTAGGGACAAAAAAATATACTTAGGATAAATATTTGATTTTTTTCTGATAACTTTCATATTTTGAGGAATAGTGAAAATAAGATAAATTTTAATTGAAGACAACTTTCTTCATTGAAATAATTTATATGATTAAAATATATTTTTGAATGGTTATAATGTATAAATACATTATATATTTATATTTTAATATAATTTATTCCATTTTCATTAATTTTATATTGAATTCATATGTAAAAACATTTCGATCTTTTATAATGTTTTAAACGAAAACCCATTTTTATGACAATAATATTAATTTTAGATTATTTACTGAAACTTCATTGTAATGAATATGTAAAAAATGGATTCCATATTTTGAATCAGGAGGTTTTAATTGTGAAAATAGGTACTTTTTATGTTTGGTAAATATGAATAGTAACATTAGTAATTATTTTATTTACCATGGTTAAAGGGTAAATCGGGTAAATAAGTTGTAAAAATAATATTCTAATAATATTAAAATACAGTAAAACATACCCTAAATATATTATAATAGATATTTCTGACCATTTTTCTCCTTGGGTTGATTTTGGGACCCCATGGATTCACTTGGATGTGAAAATGAGACATTATAAGAATTAATATAATATAAAGATAATTATAACCTAAAAATACAGCTTTTACTAAATTGATTTTAATATGGGGTTATATAATAGTTCCATAAATATATAAATATCCATTATAAAGATATAATTATTTCCTACATAATGTTAGTTTATTAATAATATTTAGACATTAGATAAATATATTTAATTTTGACATAATTATGATGTAGTGATAGCACGTTAATGAATGATTCAAATAAATGAAATTATAAATATTAAACAAAATGTAATATGGTTATTTTGTTTACATCCAAAACAAATCAGGATTATATTAACATATTATCTTTTATTTAATGCCTTTTTATTGAAGTAATAATGTTGTTATGTATTTTTTAAAAATTCATGTATGAATAGTATCCAAAATTGACATAATTCATAACTTAAAATATAAAATAGTTTTTTTAAAATTTATTAAATTATTAAAAATATAAGATTCATAAAAATGGTTAATATAAGTTAGAAAATGTCATCAATAACATTTTGGGGTCGTTTAACATGATATAGTAATTATATTAATCCACAATGTGTAAATAACATGATATCATGGTATGATTAAAAAGCGTAGAATAAGGGTAAACCCGAATACAAAGCATAAGAAAATATTCAAAACTTTTCAAAAAATAATTAGATGATGGGTATTCAAACTGAAATAATGTTTTATTATAACAAAATAATTCTTTGACCATTTTAAATCAAAATATAATTTATTATAAATTAATATTTGCGAGAGTTTCCTAAATTTCCCCTCTCCTCTCTTATAAAAGGGAACCTCCTCCCCCTCCACTTCACTCCATTTTAAGCCTTCAATATCAAGAAAACCCTAATTATTTCTCTTTTAAACATTCCTAGTTACATTCTAGAGGTGCAGGTATTCTCAAAACACAAACTCTAGTGCCCCTAGATGAAATTTAATGGAGGCACATCGAGGAAGAGGTAATCACTTCTATCGATTTATTAAAATATATTTAATCTTCAACTTCTTATTTTAGTTTTTTCTGTTGGAATCACCTATTTTGATAATCCCAAATAATGTTTCAATATTGACCATGATATATTATGCTATTTACTAACTCTTTTAATCTTTATTTATATTGTTTATCCTGAACAATTTATATTCATAGTCTCATAATTTAGTTGAATCAGCTTACAGTTTACATTTATCTAAATATAAGTTCACTGTTAAAGGCTACTGGTAAGAGCCTTCTATTCAAGGTCACCGTTATAGCTCACTATTACTCTAGGTCACTGATCCTTGAAGGTTACTATTGAAGATCTATTGTCACTGATATACCGGTACAAGGTTACTGTCACAATTCTACCATTGATCAGCTTATCAAAGCTCACAAACAAAGATTCATCGTCACAAGGTAACTGTTGTGGCAAGGATTCTATTAGAAGTTCACTGTCAGACTCTTTCTCAAGTCTTCTATTGAGAGCATCACTATTCAAGTCTACAATTGGACATGTCTACCGTTAGTAGGAGGCTACCGCTATATAACTCCTACTGTCGAGATAGTCGACTGTTGTTCAAAGTCTACTGATGGAAATATTCCACTATTAATAAAATTACCTATTGAGATAAGTCTAACGTTGGAAAGGTCACTATTTAAGTATTCTGATGTTACAAAGCTTCCGTTAGAATCTTACTTTTGGAGTCTACCACTGATCAGGCCTACTGATGAAGCCCATAGTTTAATAGCCTACCGATGAAGTCCACAGATGAGGAGCTACTGTTACATTGAGTAACAACTACCGTTACAAGACATCCGTTGACACAATTTCTACTGTTACAAGCCTACATACCAAGAACCTACTGATGAATCTCACAGTTGAATAGTCTACCGATGAAGTCCATAGTTGAAGAGACTATCATTGAACTCTAACGTGTGACATGCATCTGCAACCAGTCTAATGATATTCTATTATTTTCATTACCAATTTTATTATTATTATTATAACGGTCAATTCTGGACGAATTAATGCACCTAATATTATTTAATGTTTTTGCATGCATATCAAGAGACAGTATGAGGTACGAGGGAGACCAGATGTTGTTGAAACATTTCTCTTATCAGCCCCTGCTAAACCAAATGAGAATAAGAAAAGTTGGAGAAGTATATATATATATATATATATTAGTAGAGACATACATAGATAGAGATATATAGAGAAGACATATAATATATCGAGTACACATAAGAGACACATGCAAAATAAAAAATACAGCATCTGAAGAAGAACACACAAGCACTCATTCAGAGGAACACAGAGAATCACAAAGATCTATTGAAAGAACCTTTTTCAAGATATAGTGGTGTGCTACAAAGAGATTTAAACCCAAGAATCTAATAATCTCTACATCTGGATGTCAGAATCTGGAAGTTGTGACACTCTGTTTTGGAGGCAACTTGCAGAGAAGATCAAAAACATCATTTCCTTCATTCCAATGAGTCTAGATCTGATCTTCCAATGCAACAAAGCATTCTAAACCTACCCCTACTATCCTAAGCTCTATTGTGTTTAAGCATTTTACATTTGTGAGCAGTTTGTCTTGGTTACACACACTGAATCTTGTGCTTGAACTAAGGGATACCGAAAATCCCCATACCAAACTCTCTTTGCATTTGTTTCCCACGCATAACTGTTGAAGAAGCCTAGTGTGGCTTGGTAGTTTATTTTTCCCACGTAGAAATGTGGTTGAGGTTGAAAAACCTGGACAGTTTGTGAAAACTATTGTAAATCCCGATACAGGCTATGTATCACTTATTAATATAATATATTTGTGGTAGGTGATCACCAAGTGGAGAGGACTAGGTCTTGAATTCAGATTTAACCTCTTGTTTAAATTGTTGTGTTCATCTTTCCATTACACTGTTTTATATTTATCCGATGTGCTTATATTAGCAAAGACATAAATCTGTTTTTACATTTACTCTGATAGTTAGTTTTGGTAAGTGTGTATATGTGATTCATTTAGTAAACTCGTTTCAAAAGTGAAATAAGTTCTTATACTGATACAATTGAGGAGTAATCAACCTTTGAGAAACCTGTTGAACAATAAGTCACTTATATCTATACTACCTTAATGGACTGGGCCGTTTTAATTTGGAAGATTTTAATCCTAAAATTTTTTAAAAGAAATTTTAATTAGAACTCAATTCACCCCCCTCTTGAGTATCCACTCCGATAAACATTTGGTATCAGAGGGTACATTATTATTTATAAAAAGTTTTCAAACCCTCTGTTTTTAAAACTATGATTTTAGTTTTAGCTGAAAGATCTTAAATTTCTGTTACTTCTAAATTTTCTCTCTTTAATATATTTTATAAATTCTAGTTATGGACAATAGACTAGAAGGTGTTTCTACTAACATTCCACCTTTATTTAATGGTGTGAACTATGGTCAATGGAAAATTAAAATTAAAATTCATTGGGAAAGTATTTGTTTTGATATTTGTTCTGAAATAGAATCAGAATATGAGATCCTCAAAACTGCTAGATCTACCTGGGATGATGCTAAAAAGTTTGACTATAACAATAACTGTAAATCTATGAATGCCATTTAATTTTCTTTAGGAGATGAGGAATTTAACCATATTTATACATGTAAAACAACTCATGAAATCAGGGAAACCGTGGTTGTTTCTCATGAAGGAGCAACCAATGTCAAGGAAATGATATTCAATACATATACTATTAAATATGATAATTCTAAAATGAGACCTGATGAACCCATTTTTGACATGTACCTCAGGTTTAATGACTTTTTTAACATCATTAGTTCACTGGGAAAAGCTATTCCTGAGAAGAAGTAGGTCATGAGAATATTGAGATGTTTTCCAGACAGATGGAGAGGCACTTCGGTGTCTATCCGAGAGTCATGTGACATCAGCAAGCTACCTGTTAAGGAGTTTATTGGTAAACTAATGATGTATGAAGAAGAACTAAAGGTGAACAATGATGAAGATGATGAACCCAAGAGAAAATATGTGGAATTCAATTCTACTACTTCAAAGAGCAATGACAAGGAGAAAATACATGTACCTACTGAATGTTCAACTAGTGATGATTCAAATTCAGAAAGTGATGAAGAAACGGCTCAAATATCCAGGAGATTTAATAAGTTCTACAGGAAGAAGAAGTTTATCAGAAAACCAAACAACAAGGGTAAGTATGATCAACAAGGTATGTGGAAGAAGGATTGGAAGAAATATGATAAGTAATATGATATAGTATGTTATGAATGCAAAAGGAAAGAACACATCAAGGGTGACTGTCCGATGTTAAAATTCAAAAAGAAATATGATTATAAGGATAAGAAGTACAAGAAATATATGAAAGAAACCTGGAGTGATTTGGAAGATAGTTCGAGCGAATTAGATGCTTCAGACTCAGAACAGAACAAACATGCCAATCTATGATTAATGACAGAGACATCCGAGGTAACAATTGATTCCCCTGTGCATAATACTTATTATTCGGGGAATGAAAGTGACTCTCATAATAATGAAGATATTTCTAAGGAATAATTATTTGAATATTGAGAAATTCTTGAGGACACTTTTAATGAACTCAAGGACAAATATAAGTCTTTAAAAAGATAGCATGCTTTAAATTCGAATTACAAGTCAAATATGGACATAGAAAAAGAAAAAATTTCTACACTACTAAAGGAAAATATAGAGTTAAAATTATCTAATGAACAACTAAGAATGGATATTGAGAATTTTACTACTCGTAGGGATACCTTAACACAGTTTCTAGGAAAAAATTTTGTTCCAAAATATACAACTGGTCTAGGATATCAGCCTGGACAGAGACAGATTAGCAAAACCAAATTTGTTCCAAAATCTGGACAGTTCACTACGAATTCTAGACCATTGTTTGAGAAACAATTTTTGAAAGAACCTAAAAAAGTATTTGTATCTCAAAATGTGTTTGTTGATATTATAAAACCTATCAAACAAATATGGGTTCCAAAAGTTTTTCTATCTAACCTCTCTAGACCCAAGAAGATATGGGTACCAAAATTACCCCATGTTTAATCTATTTTGCAGGGATGTTGTTTAAAGGGTTCCTGTAATACTCTATGGTACATGGATAGTGGATGTTCAAGACATATGATATGAGACTATTCATTATTCAATATTCTAATTAAATTTGATAGTGGAAACGTCACCTTTGGTGACAATGCAAAAGGAAAAATCGACGGCTTAGGCCATATTGGTAACCCTGATACAATATTAATCTCTAATGTACTTTTTGTTGATGGATTAAAGTATAATTTACTTAGCATATCTCAGTTGTGTGATGATGTCTTTAATGTTAAATTTGATAATTATTCTTGTAATGTTTTTAATTCCAAAAAATGATATAGTTTTCACTGCATGTAGAAATGAGAATGTATAAGCTGTTGATTTAAATTCCTTAGCCAAAAAACTTTTTCCTGCTTAAATGCTTTTCATAAAGAGTCTTGGTTGTGGCACAGAAGGTTAAGACACTATAATGTGTACTCACTTAGGAAGCTATCTAAGAAATGTTTAGTTAAATACTAACCTTAATTAGAATTCCCAATTGAATAGGTGTGTAATCCCTGTCAAAAGGGAAAACAACACAATGTTTCATTCAATCCAAAGAAAGAAGTTTCAACTTCTCAAACACTTGAGTTGGTTCACACGGATTTGTTTGGACCATCAATATTTTCATGTTTAAATGAGAATCACTATTTTTATTTTCTTGTAGATGACTTATCTAGGTATACTTGTGTATACTTATTAGCTCACAAAAGTGAAGCTTGTTATTGATTTATTAAATATTCCAAGTCTGCAGAAAATCTTAGTGGACTTAAAATTAAGACTTTGTGAAGTGATCACGACTGTGAGTTTGAGAATCCTGAGTTGTAATCCTACTACTCACACAATGGCTATAGTCACAATTTCTCTGCCCCTAGGACACTCAACAAAATGGAGTTGTATTAAGAAGAAATATGACCCTTCAATAAATTTCTAGGACTATGCATAATGAGTATGACTTACCTGTTTATTTTTGAGCTGAAGCTATAAATACAGCTTGTTATGTTATCAAAAGAGTTTTTATTAGACCTGTTCTAAAAAGGACCCCTTATTAAATTTGGAATAATAGGAATCATAAGGTTAATTACTTTAGATTTTATAGTTGCAAAGCCTTTATTGTTAATACAAAAGATAATCATGAAAAATTTACTTCAAAAAGGGATAAATGAATCTTCCTGGGTTACTCTATCTCATGTAAATCATATAGAGTGTTCAATAAGAAAACCAAATGTGTGAAAGAATAAGTTCATGTCAAATTCGATGAGGCTGATCCACATGAGCCTAATACCTCTCTTGAGAATATTGAGGAAGATCTGTCAAATCTGAACTTTAATGATAAGGATAGTGAATCACCTCTAAAAGTATCCAGTTCTGGAAATTTTCCAGAATCTGCACCTACCGATTCTGAACCAACAGAAATCAATGAAGAATCTAGTTCAAACCGTCCTATAGGTATTAGAACTCTCAAAAATCATCCTCTGGATGTTGTTGTAGGTGATTTAAATAGAGGAACACAAACTAGAGCTTCTCTAAGAAACCATGCTGAACATCAAGCTTTTCATTCACTGCATGAACCCAAAAATATTAATGATGCTATCAATGATGAATTTGGGGTAATGACTATGCATGAAAAACTAAATCTGTTCGAAAGAAACAAAGTTTGGGAATTAGTGGAAAGACCTAAGGACACATTGGCAATAGGCACTAAATGGGTGTTTAGGAACAAAGTTGATGAGTCTGGGAATATAGTTAAAAATAAATCTAGGCTAGTTTCACAAGGATATATTATTGAGGAAGGAATATAATATGATGAGACCTTTGCACCTGTAGCTAGTCTAGAAGCTATTAGGATACTACATGCATATGCATCTCATATGAATTCCAAACATTATCAAATGGATGTCAAAAGTGCTTTTCTAACTGGGTATATAGTTGAGGATGTTTTTGTTGAACAACCTCATGGTTTTACAAATCTCCATTTTTCCAATCATGTTTTTAAACTATCTAAAGCTTTATATGGCTTAAAACAAGCTCTAAGAGCATGATTTGATAGGCTCAGCTCTTTTCTAATTTCAAAAGGTTTTACCAAAGGGATAGTTGATCCTACTCTTTTCATTAAAAGGATTTCTAAAGATGTTTTGATAGTAAATATTTATGTGGATGATATTATTTTTTGATCTTCTAAAAATTCATTATGTATTGATTTTTCAAAAATGAGTCAATATGAGTTTGAAATGAGTTTAATGGGAGAACTCAAATTTTTCCTTGGATTTCAGATCTTTCGAAATAAAAATGGAATTGATTTGAATCAAAGTAAATATATTAAATATCTTTTAAAACGTTTTTCTTTGGATTCTATTAAAGGTAGTGACACACCTATGAGTACCACCTGTAAGTTGGATATTGATGAAGCTAGAGAACCAGTGGATCAAACCAACTAAAGAGGTATAATATTGAGTCTACTCTATCTTACAGCTAGCAGACCTGACATCATGTTTATTGTATGTATGTGTGCTCGCTTTCAAGACAATCCAAAAGAGTCTCATTTACATGATGTAAAAAAGGATTTTTAAATATCTCAATCATACTCCTGACATAGGATTATTTTATCCAAAAGGACAATCACTTGATCTGATGAGTTATTATGAGGCTGATTTTTCCAGTTGCATGTTAGATAGAAAAAGAACCTCTGGGACATGTCACATTTTAGTCAAGTCACTAGTATCTTGGTTTAGTAAGAAGAAGAATTATGTTGCATTATCCATATCTGAAGCTGAGTACATAGCTGTTGGTAGTTTTTGTGCTCAAATGTTGTAGATGAAACACACTTTACTGGACTGTGGATATCAATTCAAACATGTCTCTATAATGTGTGACAATACATGTTCTATTAACATTTCCAAAAATCCAGTATCTCATGCTAGGAAAAAGCACATTGATGTGAGACATCACTTTTTGAGGGATCATTTTCAAAAGGGTTATATCACTCTTGATTTCATTGGCACTGAACATCAATTGGCTGATATATTCACAAAGCCTTTGAATTCTGAGAGATTAAATTAAATCAAACATGATTTAGGTATTATTAACTTTAGTATAGGAGACCTCATAGTTAGACCTCACTTTTAGAACTCACCGATTGGACCTCACTAATAGACCTCATAGTTGGACCTCACAGTTAGACCTCACCGTTGGACCTCACAGTTGGACCTCACAGTTGGACCTCACAGTTAGACCTCACCTTTGGACCTCACAGTTGGACCTCACAGTTAGACATCACAGTTGGACCTCACAGTTACACCTCATCGTTGCACCTCACTGGTGTACCTCACTAGTACATCTCACTATTGGATACCTCACAGTTTTTCTTTATTTTTGTGGGAATTCGAATTGTTTTTTTATTCTTATTTATTATTTCTAATTTATTTTATTTTTTTAATCCCTAAATGATAAATCTAAAGGCGAAAAACATATCTCAATCCACCTTCCTCTATTAATCTTTAACCTTTCTCTCAAAATCTATAAACCCTAACTCTTCATCTGAACCCTCGAACCTCCTTCAATCTGCATGGCCAGAACCAAGCGACCCCCGACAGTAAATGAAGATGCTCCAAGGCCAAAGAGAACTTGAGATGAATCTAGTGGGAAAAGTAATACCCCAACAAGACCTGTCAACCTGCATCTTACCAAGAGAGAAATCATTACTGAGAAGGAATTAAGTGAAGAATGGCTGCTGTCGAGGAAGTCATTAGTGCTAAAGGCACTAAATTCCCAAGGATGGACCGAATGTTTTTCCAACAACAATAGACCATACAACCCAAAACTTGTGAAAGAATTCTATGAATATCTGATGTTCAAAGTGGAAGATGATGTACATAAACTAATATCTAGATTCAATGGAAATAGATTCAGCTTCTCACCTGCTGAGTGGGTTGCCTGTTTGAGAGTTCCTCATGAAGGAGTATATGATTACTAATCTGGAGAGTCTCCTCTAGACAGTAATGTTTTTGAGTATGAAAAAGATCTGGAAGAACTGACATGAAATGGAAAATCAAGGAAGATAATTGTATAAGAGACGAATGGAGAAGACAAGCTTCTGTTTAAGTTGATTCAGCATGTAATTAGTCCCAGGAGAGGAGATTTTGCAGTTCTGAAGTACCAGGACAAATTCCTAATGTACATACTGATGTATGGAAGGAAGATTAACCTATTAATGTTACTGATGGCACAATTTGAGAATATTACTAAGGAAAGATCAAAATCCAATGCCCTATTCCATGCCAAACTAATTTCACTAATGGTAAAGGTAAAGGGTGTGGATGGAAATCAAGAAGAGATGATAGTGGACAAGAATAGTGTTTTTATCTCCAAGGTGATCTGAAAATTCATGAAAATTAGTTGGAATCCCTGGAAGAAGGAATTGGTAAATTATGAAGGAAATATATATGAAAACATTGACCCTAATACTCACCCATCTAGGCCAAAAGACAAGAGAGATCCAGGCTTGAAGCCTGATGAGCCAGAACCGGCTTATTTGAATGAGTGAGTTGAAGGTGTTGTGGAACCTGAAAGAGAAAACACCCCCATTGATGATGGGACTGATCTTGATTTTCCTAATAGTCTTATAAGGATAGTAGCTTTCGGAGCAGCTAGCCATCCAAAAGAACTTCCAAGAAGAGAGACTATTCTGGAGGGTAGTGATACTGAGACAACTGAAGAAGAAGAAGAGTCTCAGAATATTGTTAAGGACACCTCTGAAGAGGATGAGGCTACTGAGTCATATCATTCTTCTCATGAGACAGAGTAGGCTTGTGATAAAGAAGAAGGAAAAAAATACTTTTGTTGAAGCTAATGATGAGGAAAATGAAGAAGAAGAGCTCAGTTTGAGCCCTCTAATAGATAATACAGACAAGATAGTGTCTGGTCAGGAAGCAGGAGTGGAATCTACATCCATCGATATAGAAGTCATTGATGACTCCGTGAAGGATGTGACTAACCCCACTTGTGAACCAATAGAGAAAACTATTTTTGAATCTTCTGGAGTTGCAGAGGAGGCTGTGGAGTTACCTGGAGCAGACCAAGTAGAGAAGAATACTCAGGAGAGATCTATATGTGAGGGGGTGCAACATCATGGTTCAGTTTCTATACTATATGACATAGAGGGTTGGTCATCAGATCCAGGATACAAGGTACACTGACTCAATCATGGAGATTCTAATGAGGAATACTAGACTCGAAGGGATTCTGTTATCCTACATGAAAGTATTCCAATAGTTGTGGCTGACAATTTGGCAACCAAGGAGTACCTTGAGTCTTTAAAAGTTAAAATGGAAAAGGAAATAAGATTAGATGTGACATATTTGAAGAATATCATTGTTGAAGATATGAGGAGTGTGGATAAATCCCTAGAGCTATCTCTGGGATGTGGTGTGTCTAGTCCAGTGAAAGAAATGATGAATGAGATTAATGTGTTCCATACTCAAATTAAAAGCTGGACAAGAGCTATGGTTTCTCTGAGATAATTGGTTGCTTCATTGACTACCATGATCAGTTCTCAAAACCAAGTGAATGCTGAGATTCGGTATGTTAAAGAGGTAGTAAACAAGTTTGTGGAAGTTTTGGAGGCTTTTAAGACATCTATCAAGGAACACCTGAATAGTCAGGGTTCACTTGTTCAGATGGTGATTAGTAATTTGAATCAGTCTTTCAAAGAGACTATGTCTTTCTCGGTCAAACACCTTCCCTCATCTAGCTCCTCTATGAACAATGACCAGATCAGAATTGTGATCCAGGAAGAGATTTCTAAGGCCAGCACCAGTGGAACCTCTGATTCTTAAGGTAATTTCTACCACTAGGGATGTCAAAAGTGTTGTTCGTGGACACTTGGAAGTAGCTACTGCTACTCATGATGCCATTAAGAATAAGGTAGATTCTTACTTTGAGAAGATCTATACCAAGCACCAAATGACCAACCACATCATGATTTTGATAGAGAATATGAAGCTGCCTCCAGTGAATCGGGAATTCAGGGAGCAGGTCAGCAAATGGGGAGAATTGAACACTTCTTTGGATTAATTTTTGGAAAATAAAGATGATTTTTTATCTTCTATGGAAAGAGGAGGAACCATTATTATGGATTTCATAAACCTTCTTCTACCCTTTATCTATGTGGATTGTACCCCTGTCGTCATACCTCCTACCATACCAGCAACTAAACCTAGTGGTTATTCCTTGAGGTCTACTGATGAAGCTATCAAAAGCCTTACTCCACTGATACCTCATAGAGCTACCCACTAAAGACCCACATGAGCTTCTGTTGCTGCCCCTCGAGTCATTCCTACTACAATTTATAAACCTACTGATCCACCGGCTCATCCTCCATCTTCTTCTTCCAAATAGAAAGATCCCTTACCTAAGGATGATGTGGATTGAGTCTGATTATTTCTTTTTATAGGGACTCTGTATTATTTTTGGGTCATGTAATGTACTTTCCTTAATGAAAGCTTTCTCTGTTTTCTCTATTTGTGTTTCTTTTTGCTAATCACAAAGGAGGAGAAATATTGTTCTAATTCTATGAAAATTCTAGACTAATCATGTAAAGACCCGTAAAATTCAAGGAGAATTTTTTCTTAATTTTCTTTAGAATTTTACAAGAGCGCGGTTTCAGACGGCACCTGATTCCGAGGCCCGGAGTGCCCGGAATTAATTTCCGAAGTTTGGCTCGGGTACGTTCAGTGAACGAGCGAGCGGGAATTCCTAACTTTTGATCCAGTGCTCGGAATTGAAATCCGAGGGCACCGATGAACTCGCAGCGCCGATATTCTCTTAAAGAGACCTTTTCGGGAGTTGCGTTTGTTTCGGGTTGAGAGTTAGTTTTTGGGAGATTTGAATAAGTTAAATAAAAATATGTAAACACAATTTTTATTTAAACTTAATTGTTAACTTCTCTCAAAGGAAGTTAGGTGTGGGACCCACACCCACTTAACCTCCCTTGAGAGGATTAAGTGTGGTGGGGCCCACACGAATCCTAACTTTACATCTTCCCTCAAACTCCCTTAACCCCTCTTTAATTAACATGACAATTTGTTAATTACTGTGGAGTTATCTCTTATTTGAATTTCAAACTTTTGAAATTCTAGTGTGTTATTGTGTTAATAAAATAAGATAGAGTCTTATTTTATTTTGGGTTTAGTTTTGTATCCTTGAGAGAGTTGGGAAGGTTCTTCTTGTTTCTTCATCTTCTTCAACCTCGACGAAGAACACGAAGAACGTCGTTCTTCAACGAAGAACTTCTTCGCCGAAGAACACGGTTCTTCTGCGACGCCATATCCGCGACGTGACGTTCTTCTTCCGCATCATCTCTTCCGCGACGGTTTTCCGCGAAGAACGCCATCGACAACGACTCTTCCTCCGACGTCAAAGGAATCGACACCGATATTCCATGACTACGTCAACGTGAGACTATCGAGGTAGGGGTTCTTGAGTTCGTTGTTTTCTTTTTATTTGACATTCCTCAAGACTTGATGAAGAATGCTCAAGTTCCGACGAAGAACGCTGCTCCGCTCTTCTTCGTCTTCCGTGTCAACGAGAGAGAACACCGCTTCTTCCTCGGACAACCTTCGTCGGCGTACAAGGATTCTCCAACGACGTATCACATCGGATGCACCTCTTCATCATCTAATTTGACGAACGACGACCGCGACGCCCGACCTCCGCGACGTTATCTTCCGCGGAACATTGTCAAATATTCGAACCTTATACCCGAGGTAGGGGTTGTTTTATTTTGTTTATATTTAACCTTGTTCGTGGTTCATACTTGTCTAACGTATGGATAATTTATATAAGTGTTATTGTTTAACGTGAGGGGGGCCGGACCGCATGAACACGGCCGAACCCCCTCCATCGTTCTTGTTGTTTAATCTTGCGGGTGGAAGCAAGGAGGCGTGGTGTCGTCGCACCACGCGGTTAATCGTGCGTTTATTTTTTGCAACACCGTCGCGCGCGCACCATGAAGAAACATCTTGAACGCGACGCCGTCGCGCCGCGTTGAAAGAAATCAAGGCACGGCGGAGGGGCACGGTGCCGTCGCACCGCGCCGGACGACGAACACCGCGGCCGGTTGCGGGCCGCGGTGGAAAGAGAAGACCGGCGGCCGGGCTGCCGGCTTCGGAAGCCGAAGAGGGGACCGGATTTTCCGGTCCCGTTGGAGAAAACCGGCCGGCCAGCTGGCCGGCCGGATAGCATTAAACCGGGGGAATTAATCCCCCGGCCAGCGCACAAAACCCCCCTCTTTAAGAGGGGGGCGGTTTCCATGAAAGGGGGGGGGGGGGGCAGCAGCCCCCCGATTTTTCTCCAAGCCGGCCCCCACGTGGGGGCTGTTTCTTCTGCAAAGGGCACGGCAATTAGCCGCGCCGCCGCCTCCAAGAAAGCGGGGGCTTTGCCCCCCGCATGCCGCCTCCGTGCGCGCCGCCAGGCCGCCGCGCCACCGCCGGGCCGCCGCTCCACCGTCGGGCCGCCGCGCCCCCGCCCGGCCGCCGCGCCACCGCCGGGCCGCCGCGCCACCGCCGGGCCGCCGCGCCACCGTCCGGCCGCCGCGCCCCCGCCCGGCCGCCGCGCCACCACCGGGCCGCCGCGCCGCCAGCCGGTCGGGCGGGGTCGGACCCGGTTCGGGCCGACCCGGGGGGGTCGGGCCGGGTCGCCCCGGACCCGGACCCCCCGTTTCGAATCATTTTCGGTCTTTTGGCCATATCTTGAGCCACGGACCACCGATCGACGAACCGTCTGCGGCAACGCGATCCTTGGATCGAGACGGTCGTTTCGGTATATTGCACTCAAGGTTTCGGATTACTTTGAGTTCGGCCGGGTTGGTTCGTTCACGAAACCAACCGGGCCTTCGGAGCGGAAACACTCATATCTTGAGCTACGGACGTCCGATTGACATGCCGCCAGCTGTGTTGTGTTCCTCTTAGTGAGACGAATCTTCTGGCATACTCCGCCCGAGGTTTGGACACAGGTGGAGTACGGTCGGGTTGGTTTTGCCTTAAAAACCAACCGGGCCTCGGGAACGAAAATGCCAATAACTCTCAGACCGGGCATCCGATCGACGCGCCGTCTGTTGCGTTGAGTTCCTGTTGACGGTACGGAACTTTTGGATACATCAACTCTAGACTTCGTGACAGTTGATGTATCAGCCTCTCGGCTCGTGGAGCGGACCCTCCGAACGAGCTTGCTGTGTGCGGAAACCCTAGTGCTGGCTGCGACTGTTATTGTGACTACTACTGCTGCTACTGCTACTGTGACTGCGACGACGCCAATATAGAGATCCTGTGTGGATTCGACGACGACGACTACAGCACTCAGCGATCCTACGTGGATCAGTGCTATAGGTCCTGTGTGGGCCCGATCCTGTGTGGATTCGACGACGACGACTTCAGCACTCAGCGATCCTACGTGGATCAGTGCTACAGGTCCTGTGTGGGCCCGATCCTGTGTGGGTCCGCGCTCAGCGGTTCTGTGTGAGCCAGCGCCTACAGGTCCTGTGTGGGCCCGATCCTGTGTGGGTCTTTGCGGGGGTTAGTTTCCTATCGATCCTTCGTGGGTCCGACGACATAGATGGATCAGAGATCATCTTTATCGTCCTTTGGTTAGTTACCTATCGATCCTTCGTGGGTCCGACGACTTAGATGGATCAGAGATCATCTTTATCGTCTTTTGGTTAGTTACCTATCGATCCTTCGTGGGTCCGACGACTTAGATGGATCAGAGATCATCTTTATCGTCCTTTGAAGAAGTATACCTGCGTGAGCTGAATTCTATTGCTTTCCTGTGTGGATTGTGTTGTGCTATCCTGTGTGGATTACGTTTTGCTTTCCTGTGTGGAATACGTTTACTTTACTGTGTGGACTGAGTTGTACTTGGGCTCCGAGGTTGGAGCGTATTTGAAATTGATGACTTAGATATATGTATGGGCATATACCTAAGCAATGTCGGTTATTACTTCGTGATTGTTCCTTTCTTCGTGGTTATCCATTGTGGATTTGAGAGACCTTCAGGGGTCTCGGGGTCCCTACTGAGTAGCTTATACTCACCCCTGCATGGGCTTTGCCCGCACTACGTTGTGTTGGTTGCAGACGACGGACAGCGTTGATCTTAGCTGAGGCTTGCAGAGCGGGACGGTACCTGGAGGTGGACCACTGGGCGGGACGTGCTCGGAGCGGACGGCGGGACCCGTGGAGCAGAGGAGCTATCTGTACCCACCCTTCAGGTGGGATTTCCAGTGGACATCTCGGAGTAGCGGCTTTTACTTTTCAGTTGGTGTTTTCCCTTTCGAGTTGTACTTTACTTTCAGTTTGGGTTTGTATTCTGTCCCATTTACTTTTCCTCACTTTCAGTTTTACTCTGCTTTTGCTTAGTGTTTACTTTCCGCTTGCATACTCTGTGGTGTTTGTTTACTTTGCAAAGGCAATTCCTTCCCTTTTTACCGGGATTTACGCCTTGGTGCTAGTCGCCAGCCCCTGGCCTATGGAAGGCGGGCTTGGGGTAGTCACGGCACGGACCCCGAGGGTGGGTTGTGACAAATTGGTATCAGAGGAGTTCGGTTCTACCGCGAACTCTGATCTTTTCTATGTGAAGTAATAATGTTTAGCGTATTGAGTGTGGTTATCAGTCCAGGGAGTCCAGTGTTGGTGCGGCGGCCGACGTATCCGTACACCAGGACCCTGACTTCTGATTTCCGACTTAATGCACGAAAACATTGATTGCGTGTGTGTTTCAAAGTTTTCTTTGTGATTTCTTTGTGTCAGCTCACCAGGTATATTGTTTGACCGTGGCGCACCTGTTTCCTTTCAGGATGGCCCCACGATGGCAGCCAGCTAGGGTTCCGAGAGTCGAGCGTGACGACAGCCCACCGAGCGACGAGGCCTCGGTGCAGGGCCCTTTGTCAGCAGTGGCACCGGGGGTATGTAACAGCCCGAGATTTTATGAAAAATATTCTTTTTTATTTCACTAATGTCTTGTGTTGTACGCTACACCAAAAGGAGCTTGCACAACACGCATCCTTGACTTGCCTTGCATTACACGCAATCGCAACCTTCCTCGATAGCATGTGTGGTACGTAATACTGAGTTTCACGAAACAATGATATGCTATTAAAATATTATTAAAACTAGCCGTTATGAATAGTAATAACCACTTTTTAAATTTTAGAAATTTTAAAATGGACTTCATTTTTGGATTCGGAGTATCGAAATTAGCCTAAGGTGAAATTTTGGTACTTTTCGGATAACTTTCATATTCTGATGAATAGTGAAAATTACTAAATTATAATTAAAAACAACTTTTTTTAATCGAAATAATTAATAGTGATAAATCATTAATTTGAGTGGTTTTAAATTATATTTAGAATATATTTTTACAATTTAATACAATGTTGGTCATTGGATGTAATTTCACATTTAAACTAGACGTAAACAAGTGTCAATCTTTTGATAGATATTGATTCTTAAAAACACGCTATTTGTTTTAACAGCGAGATTTAATTATAAAATTAATTAATGCAACTTTTATGTAATGAATTTGGTAAAATAGACTTCATTTTTGAATTCGGAATATGAAATATAGCTTGGGATGAAATTTTGGCACTGTTCTGAAAAACATCAATTTTTGATGAATAGTGAAACTACTAAGTGGTAGTTAAAAAACTGAATTTTTCATAAAACTTAATTTTACCACTTCTGTGAATGGAATTTCAAAAATCCGAGAGACACGGTTGATGTCAGTAAGTAAAATGTGGTTCAATGAGATGAAAATAATTTTTGGTGAATAGTAAATTTTTACTTTTTTTACCGCGGTTAATAGTAAATAGGGTAACTAAGGGTAAATATGATATTAATATTACCCTAACACATATCCTAATTCTATTGGACAAGTGTAATTCGACCAAAAACAAACTTAGGAATAAAATATGACCATTTAGGCCCACATGGATTAGATTAGGACATTTATTATTAATTTATTTAAAAAAGGGTTAAAATAGTTAAAATCAAAGTTTAATAAGTAAATCATTTTTAATATGGGGTTATACATAAGATAAATTCGATTGTAAATATTCATTAGAAAGCTAAAAAGATTTACTACATGATGGTATTTTATTTGTAATTTTTATACATCAAATAATTTAATTTATTTATGACACAATGATGATGCAGTAATTATCTTATTAATGAAATATTGACATAATTGATGTTATAAACACCAAAATAAATATAATTTGAGACTTTTTATGAATTCCACTAATTTTCTAGGTTACTATGATATATTAGTGTTGATTTAATCAACTTGGTTCGAACATATAATTCTGTTATGACTTTCACAAAAATCATATATCAAATAGTGTCAAAATTGACACAAAATAGTTTTTAAATAAAATATTATATTATTAATTGTTATTTTATTCCTAAAAATATAAGGTTCGGCCAAATGACTTAGATAAGGATATATGTATTAGTAATAAACAATTTGGGGTTCGTTTGGCATGTTATAGTATGTTTATTAACCATATAGTGAAAGAAAACAAAAAGACACGATAAAAGTTAAATTATTTAACTTAGAGTTAAATCTAATTGATAAGGTTAAAATAATATCCTAAACTTGTCTAAATCCTATTGGTTGATAGGATTTCTACCCTTCCCCACTTTAACTTCGAAATAAGACCCTTTGGAACCATTATAAACCGATTTTGACTTTAATATAAAATAATATTTTGAGATATTCCTAAGGTGCCCCTCTCCTCGCTTATAAAAGGACACCTCATCTCCCTCCTCCTCACACCAATTTGAGCACTCAAGCTCGGCCAACCCCTGCCAAAATCTCTTCTCCACTTCCCTAGAAACATCCTAGAGGTTCTGGTCTTCCTCAAAGACCAATTTTAGTGCCCTAAGAGGAGGTCTCAAAGAGGCGCTTCAAAGAAGAGGTAATTACCGTTACCAATTCTTTCATCTTTATTTCTTCTTCCACTTCTTCTTATTAGGTTGTTTCATTATGAAGTAATAACATCAGTATCACTCATATACTGATATGTTATTATAAGTATGAAACAACCCTATTTCACCATCTATCGATCCTACGGAAAAAGAAATCACCGCGCGTGCGTACGTACGGAATACCGTCTCCACGCCGTGGTGTAATCTATTTTCCACCACCACCTTACATGGATGGGTATAATGGTGTAAAGAATAAATATACATAGTTATTAAAACATCATATTGATTCTGATATATTGTATAATCCACTCCAATTCAATTCAATATTTATGGAAATGATATCATCGCTCGTGCGTACGTACGGACTACCGTCACCACGACGCGATGAGATTCATTCTCCATGTTAACCATTTAAGAATGATTATAATGTATATATAAGAAATAATAATGAAATATATTACATTATAAAGCTACTGGATTTATGTATATATATACATATGTATGTCATCTACTTACTTCCATTTCAAGACAATAAGGAAAGGAAAACAGTGTTCATGCGTACGTACGGACTACCGTCTCCATGAACGGTGTTTTTCATTTTATTTATCTACCTATTATATATATATATATACTGAATATATATGATATATAAATCATATTTTATATTCTGGAAGTGAGTAAATCATGATATAAGTAATAATGATGTCAAGAACGACAAGTCAAAACACCTACGATAAATGAAACGATTTTACCCAAAACGCTTCTTTAGCATGGAATTTACAAAAGAACGGGTAATATAATGTCATAAGTGAACCATATATGATATCATAACAATTAATATGATTCTGTAATAAGTCAATAACATGATTTAAATCATTATACAGGAGGTTCGGACACGTACAAAGCAAATCGGACCTAAGGTAAGGGAAATATCACAATCTCATTTTTATCCGAGATTGTTTATTCGTAAGTATTTACTGGGGTGTATTTTATCATCCACATCCATGTTTACTCAATATGTAATATTATTTCCATCCACCTACAATTGTTTAAATCCATTTTTACCCTTCGGTGAGTTTTTAGTAATATGTATGAAAGGAATCTTTTGTCGTTTTTCGTACGAGGTACTTTTTGACTTTTCCGACAAAAGTATGAAGAATGTTTTTTTAACTTATACGACATGAATGGATTTTTAAAACATTATTTCCAATAAGATTCCTTTACAAGTTTTCAAGTTTATTTTTAATCAACTTCTTTTATTTTAAAGTCATATGACATGTTATGAATGGAAAAATGTTTTTGAAGTAGAAAGGATATTTTCCTCAAGAATGGAGTTCAAGTGTTTTATCAAAATTATTTTCCATATAAGATAATATAGGGTTATGTTTTTATCCCTATTATTACATTGATTTGATTATGTTGTGAGGGAATTATTTTTATATGAATTGATTTATGATGTCATGATGTTTCAAGAATCCCATTTTTGTTACATGTGTTATGCGATGATGTATGTTTTATGATTATGTGGCACACATAAGAAAGGATTCATTATAAGATGGGTGGGACCTATATCTCCCTCCAATGCATTGGGTAAAGATTTTATATCTCATGAGATAGACAGGGCTAGAACGGTAGGTTATACCGGTTCAGTGAAACAGGACTGAAACGAGGGTTACTCGATTCAGAAAGGGACTTTGTCCACTAAGATAGTCTTGGCAATGAGTCTTGACTAACAAGAAATGATTTTCCATGATTATGTGTGCATGCCACAATGTTTCAAGTTTTATGTTATGATTATGGGGATCTCATTTTCTCTTCTATGATTTATCCCATGTTATGATATTATGAGCTCTTTTGCAGGTTAAGATTTCCAAAAGCTATGTTCTTATGTATATGATGTGATTGTTATTTCTTTTGTTTACCCTTACTGAGCATTTGAGCTCACCCTTTTATGTTTTCTTTTCCCCAGGATATAAAAAAAGGTTTTTAAGTAAAAAAAAAAGGGAAGATATTTATGGGAGATATTGAAGATCTTTCACCACGATTAGAAGATTACGTTCCGAGTTTCCAAAGACACTAAACTATTACAATCCTTGTGTGTGTTTTTTTGTTATGTACTAAGTATTCCGCAAAAGTAATGTAATGTCCATGTACGATAAGCTTAGGGTCTCTACAGTTGGTATCAGAGCAAAGGTTTAGTCAACCTTTGGAAACTAGGATGTGAAAACGTTAGTGAGATCCCTAGAGATATTTCTACGGTATGTCTAGGGATGTCCCTAAGGTTAAGTATACGTATAGGTTATAGTACTAGAACTATGCTAACGATCATAGAATTAAACCTAAGATGTTTGATATTGAAGGTACTCCCCCTTTACTATGTTGTTTTCCCTAGCATGATTTTTGCCTCTCACAAGATTCTTTTTGTGTTTTAGTTAATGGAGGGAACCAGAAGGAATTCGGTTAACATTGAATCCAATGGACAAATTGGTGACTTTGAGCAACAAAATTGTGTAATTCCTAGAGAGAAAGATATTGTGATTATGTCGAATCAGTCATCGCGATATATGATTAACAAGGTGAAATTTAGTGGTATGCCTAATTCATCAAAGAAGAGGAAGATAGACTATTATGCATGTTCACATGTTGAGGAGCATAAAGAAAGGATGATTAAGATTTCTAAAGAAGGGAAGAAGAACCTTGAGGAATACCTCAAATGGAGGGACCGATGTTATCTGTGTGGAGAAAAGGGTCATAGAGTGACAGACTGTTATGGAGTTCAATGTCTTATTTGTGGAGAACATGGGCATTACCCAACTCAATGCCCTGACCTAAAAAGTTACTTCTAAATCAAGAAAGGACTTATTCCAGGACAATCATTGAAGTGGATGGACTGAAGTGTTTATGTATTGGTATTCAATAATAATGTTGTTGAGGTACTTTTATGGTGTATTGAAATATTTAAGTATTGGTCTATTGTGGTTTTCAACAATTTTAAGGTACCGGTAACCATGAAAAGTGATTCAAATATTTTGGAAAGTAGATGATATGTGCATAATGAAAGGATAAGAAGATAATGAGATGTTTGATTGTATTCATGAGCTCATGATTGATATAAGGACTAAGTGATATCATGGTTTGAGTATATAGAATTTTGAGGATTTTGGTATGTGGAAAGTGTTAACTTTTAACTGCACTCATGTTTTCACTAAGGAATTCAAGAGAATACACGATTAAGGACTTTGAATGTTTGGAATGTGACCAACAAGACATATCTTATGATATATGGGGATCAACGATGGTATTAAATCTCTGGTAATCGTTTTCACTATGTTATGAGAGTGGACTGCAGTATTATGGATAAGCCTAAAGATTGAAATGGATTATGTTGGACATAAGTGAGTATTGTTTAAGGATAGAAGATTTTCGATATTATTGATGGGATTTTATAGTAACATAGTTTTAGAAAAAGGACAACCTGCAGGATGGGCGACAGCCCATCGCTTCGGACAAGGCTGTAGGAATCGAACCCACAACCGAAGTGCGACTGGCCTTTATCGCCTACCACTGACCTACAGGAAGTCCCTGTTTAGTAGAAACTAGTGTTCTTATATTAAGCAGTATAATATATGAAGTATAAGCCCATTTTAGGAACCATATATGATTAATCCCACTATAGATCGACTTATGTATATAAATTTTGCTAACCTTTTGAGACAGATGGAATGACCCGTCATTCTATCACATGATCTGCTAACACTTCACGAATAACAAATTCAACTTCATTTATTTAAGATATGAAGTGGAAATTGTTAAAGGCACGAACAACAGTGAGATTGTACCAAAATAAATTAAGTATTTATTCAAATTAAAATTCTTTAACTTTAAGGAAATGATCTTGAAAACCAAAAATGTTGTCCTAGTTCTCTTATAGCTGATGAATCAGATGGTACCTTAGATCGTCACAAATTTATGGATTTGTGATTTCTGGCTTTTCCATAGCCATGTTCTCTACCACTCTCCATCAGAACATGATGGTTAGATTTCTCTTCCATATCCATATTTTCACCTATGTGGAAACCCAGTGATTAGTTTATTTGGGTAATCGTTACATTTCATACTTTAGTTTTTAAAGCCAAGTTTTGGTATTCCTTTTTTACGATGTGGGTTTCTATTAAAGAAACTTTCGAATAGTAAACCATTTATAACCCCGACGAATTTCGAGGGCGAAATTCATTTTAAGGGGGGTAGAATGTAACAGCCCGAGATTTTATGAAAAATATTCTTTTTTATTTCACTAATGTCTTGTGTTGTACGCTACACCAAAAGGAGCTTGCACAACACGCATCCTTGACTTGCCTTGCATTACACGCAATCGCAACCTTCCTCGGTAGCGTGTGTGGTACGTAATACTGAGTTTCACGAAACAATGATATGCTATTAAAATATTATTAAAACTAGCCGTTATGAATAGTAATAACCACTTTTTAAATTTTAGAAATTTTAAAATGGACTTCATTTTTGGATTCGGAGTATCGAATTTAGCCTAAGGTGAAATTTTGGTACTTTTCGGATAACTTTCATATTCTAAAGAATAGTGAAAATTACTAAATTATAATTAAAAACAACTTTTTTTAATCGAAATAATTAATAGTGATAAATCATTAATTTGAGTGGTTTTAAAGTATATTAAGAATATATTTTTACAATTTAATACAATGTTGGTCATTGGATGTAATTTCACATTTAAACTAGACATAAACAAGTGTCAATCTTTTGATAGATATTGTTTCTTAAAAACACGCTATTTGTTTTAACAGCGGGATTTAATTATAAAATTAATTAATGCAACTTTTATGTAATGAATTTGGTAAAATAGACTTCATTTTTGAATTCGGAATATGAAATATAGCTTGGGATGAAATTTTGGCACTGTTCTGAAAAACATCAACTTTTGATGAATAGTGAAACTACTAAGTGGTAGTTAAAAAACTGAATTTTTCATAAAACTTAATTTTACCGCTTCTGTGAATGGAATTTCAAAAATCCGAGAGACACGGTTGATGTCAGTAAGTAAAATGTGGTTCAATGAGATGAAAATAATTTTTGGTGAATAGTAACTTTTTACTTTTTTTACCGCGGTTAATAGTAAATAGGGTAACTAAGGGTAAATATGATATTAATATTACCCTAACACATGTCCTAATTCTATTGGAAAAGTGTAATTCGACCAAAAACAAACTTAGGAATAAAATATGACCATTTAGGCCCACATGGATTAGATTAGGACATTTATTATTAATTTATTTAAAGAAGGGTTAAAATAGTTAAAATCAAAGTTTAATAAGTAAATCATTTTTAATATGGGGTTATACATAAGATAAATTCTATTGTAAATATTCATTAGAAAGCTAAAAATATTTACTACATGATGGTATTTTATTTGTAATTTTTAGACATCAAATAATTTAATTTATTTATGACACAATGATGATGCAGTAATTATCTTATTAATGAAATATTGACATAATTGATGTTATAAACACCAAAATAAATATAATTTGAGCCTTTTTATGAATTACACTAATTTTCTAGGTTACTATGATATATTAGTGTTGATTTAATCAACTTTGTTCGATCATATAATTCTGTTATGACTTTCACAAAAATCATATATCAAATAGTGTCAAAATTGACACAAAATAGTTTTTAAATCAAATATTATATTATTAATTGTTATTTTATTCCTAAAAATCTAAGGTTCGGCCAAATGACTTAGATAAGGATATATGTATTAGTAATAAACAATTTGGGGTTCGTTTGGCATGTTATAGTAAGTTTATTAACCATATAGTGAAAGAAAACAAAAAGACACGATAAAAGTTAAATTATTTAACTTAGAGTTAAATATAATTGATAAGGTTAACATAATATCTTAAACTTGTCTAAATCCTATTGGTTGATAGGATTTCTACCCTTCCCCACTTTAGCTTCGAAATAAGACCCTTTGGAACCATTATAAACCGATTTTGACTTTAATATAAAATAATATTTTGAGATATTCCTAAGGTGCCCCTCTCCTCCCTTATAAAAGGACACCTCCTCTCCCTCCTCCTCACATCAATTTGAGCACTCAAGCTCGGCCAACCCCTGCAAAAATCTCTTCTCCACTTCCCTAGAAACATCCTAGAGGTTCTGGTCTTCCTCAAAGACCAATTTTAGTGCCCTAAGAGGAGGTCTCAAAGAGGCGCTTCAAAGAAGAGGTAATTACCGTTACCAATTCATTCATCTTTATTTTTTCTTCCACTTCTTCTTCTTAGGTTGTTTCATTATTAAGTAATAACATCAGTATCACTCATATACTGATATGTAATTATATGTATGAAACAACCCTATTTCACCATCTATCCATCCTACGGAAAAAGAAATCACCGCGCGTGCGTACGTACGGAATACCGTCTCCACGCCGTGGTGTAATCTATTTTCCCCCACCACCTTACATGGATGGGTATAATGGTGTAAAGAATAACTATACATAGTTATTAAAACATCATATTGATTCTGATATATTGTATAATCCACTCCAATTCTATTCAATATTTATGGAAATGATATCATCGCTCGTGCGTACGTACGGACTACCGTCTCCACAACGCGATGAGATTCATTCTCCATGTTAACCATTTAAGAATGATTATAATGTATATATAAGAAATAATAATTAAATATATGACATTATAAAGCTACTGTATTTATTTATATATATACATATGTATGTCATCTACTTACTTCCATTTCAAGACAATAAGGAAAGGAAAACAGCGTTCATGCGTACGTACGGACTACCGTCTCCATGAACGGTGTTTTTCATTTTATTTATCTACCTATTATATATATATATATACTGAATAGAAATGATATATAAATCATATTTTATATTCTGGAAGTGAGTAAATCATGATATATGTAATAATGATGTCAAGAACAACAAGTCAAAACACCTACGATAAATGAAACGATTTTACCCAAAACGCTTCTTTAACATTGAATTTACAAAAGAACGGGTAATATAATGTCATAAGTGAACCATATATGATATCATAACAATTAATATGATTCTGTAATAAGTCAATAACATGATTTAAATCATTATACAGGAGGTTCGGACACGTACAAAGCAAATCGGACCTAAGGTAAGGGAAATATCACAATCTCATTTTTATCCGAGATTGTTTATTCGTAAGTATTTACTGGGGTGTATTTTATCATCCACATCCATGTTTACTCAATATGTAATATTATTTCCATCCACCTACAATTGTTTAAATCCATTTTTACCCTTCGGTGAGTTTTTAGTAATATGTATGAAAGGAATATTTTGTCGTTTTTCGTACGAGGTACTTTTTGACTTTTCCGACAAAAGTACGAAGAATGTTTTTTTAACTTATACGACATGAATGGATTTTTAAAACATTATTTCCAATAAGCTTCCTTTACAAGTTTTCATGTTTATTTTTAATCAACTTCTTTTATTTTAAAGTCATATGACATGTTATGAAAGGAAAAATATTTTTGAAGTAGAAAGGATATTTTCCTCAAGAATGGAGTTCAAGTGTTTTATCAAAATTATTTTCCATATAAGATAATATAGGGTTCTGTTTTTATCCCTATTATTACATTGATTTGATTATGTTGTGAGGGAATTATTTTTATATGAATTGATTTATGATGTCATGATGTTTCAAGAATCCCATTTTTGTTACATGTGTTATGCGATGATGTATGTTTTATGATTATGTGGCACACATAAGAAAGGATTCATTATAAGATGGGTGGGACCTATATCTCCCTCCAATGCATTGGGTAAAGATTTTATATCTCATGAGATAGACAGGGCTGGAACGGTAGGTTATACCGGTTCAGTGAAACAAGACTGAAACGAGGGTTACTCGATTCATAAAGGGACTTTGTCCACTAAGATAGTCTTGGAAATGAGTCTTGACTAACAAGAAATGATTTTCCATGATTATGTGTGCATGCCACAAAGTTTCAAGTTTTATGTTATGATTATGGGGATCTCATTTTCACTTCTATGATTTATCCCATGTTATGATATTATGAGCCCTTTTGCAGGTTAAGATTTCCAAAAGCTATGTTCTTATGTATATGATGTGATTGATATTTCTTTTGTTTACCCTTACTGAGCATTTGAGCTCACCCTTTTATGTTTTATTTTCCCCAGGATATAAAGAATGGTTTTTAGGTAAAAAAAGGGAAGATCTTTATGGGAGATATTGAATATCTTTCACCACGATTAGAAGATTACGTTCCGAGTTTCCAAAGACACTAAACTATTACGATCCTTGTGTGTGTGTTTTTGTTATGTACTAAGTATTCCGCAAAAGTAATGTAATGTCCATGTACGATAAGCTTAGGGTCTCTACAGGGTAGCTCTACTCGCCGAGCCCCCGATGCTTCCAGCAGCAGCCGCTGACGATGCACGTCGCCTCAGCGCACTGCATGAGTTTCAACGCCAGCGACCGCCCAGGTTTCGCGGGGAGACGGATCCCCAGGCTGCAGAGGACTGGCTGGAGGCAGTGGTACGAGTGTTTAGGCTAGTGAGGACACCAGCAGACCTCATGGTGATCCTCGCTGCGAGCCTACTACACGCAGCAGCAGGACGATGGTGGAGCTTGATGCTCCAGGTGCACGATGAGGCATCTCTACTTTGGACGGACTTTGAGAGCCTCTTCCGCTCGGAGTTCGTCCCAGCCACCCTCCGTGCGGTGCGCATCCAAGAGATTCTACAGCTGCGGCAGGGTAACATGACGGTCGCTTAGTACTCGGCGAGATTTACCGATCTCTCACGCTACTCGACCGACATGGTACGGGACCCATTCTTTTGGGCCCGGACCTTCGAGCAGGGTTTGAGACACGTGATCAGGGCATCGCTGATCTCCCTCAGCATACCGACTCAGACAGGAGTACTGGAGCGGGCCCTTCTGATCGAGAGCTTCCTTGCTGAGTCTAAACCAGCACAGAGACCCACCGCAGGGCGGCACGTAGCGGAGTCTTCGGTAGCAGGTAGCCGACAGATGACTCAGGGGTCCAGACAGACCAGACCTTCAGGCAGACAACCTCAGGGCACTGGCTCAGCAGTGCAGGGCACACAGCGCAGAGCCAGTCTTTTGAGTGGAAGACAGTGCATTGCATGCGGCGGGCAAGGCCACATGGCTCATGACTGCCCGACCCGCCATGAGGAGGAGCAGCAGACGGTTGAGGAACCACCTGGGCAGAGGCAGAGGTTCGACCGTGGCGGTCTGCAGGGAGGAGGCGGACGAGGCAGAGGAGCTGGCCGAGCAGCAGGTGGTGGACGACGCTTTGAGGCTCTACCACCACCACCACCAGGAGGTCCACCCCGACCGCAGGGGAGAGCTCAGCTTCAGGCAGCCGAGGCCTTCGATCATGGAGCTCTGGGAGCCGATGGACAGGAGAAGAACTAGTGGATACATCCTTTGTACTTCTGGTTCCTTGCTGCTTTTGTGTAGCGTCTTGTATTATGAGCTGCAATAATAAAAGACGCATACCTTTGTGATATTTCGTTCCTGTCCTCTTTCGTGATGTTACTAAGAGGTTCCAGTTTTGGCTGTTGACTTGACCCTAACTTGTGAGACATCTACTGGAGGAGACCCAGTTACCACACACTGATGCCGACAGTGTGACTCAACCCTTGGAGGCGAGAGTAACGGTTGGATCTCTTAGTAGTAGCGTCGAGGCCTTACGACGTCATCCTTGGTATGGATTAGTATCATCCATGTTAGGATTGACTGTTTTAGGCAAAGAATGTGGTTCATCCAGGGGATGAGACCAGATTTCTCTTATCGGCAAAGAAGAAATCTTGCAGCTTTTGTGGGACCTGAGATGGTCCAGGTCATCCAGGGGCGGATGAGTGCAGCTCAGAGCCGGCAGAAACCTTATGCTGACAGGAGGCGGAGGCCACTGGAGTTCGAGGGTGGTGACCACATCTTCTTGCGGGTCTAACCTCGACGTGGTATTCAGAGATTTGGCCAAGGCGGCAAGTTATCTCCGCGCTTCATCGGACCCCTCCAGGTCCTCAGCAGGTTTAGCGTGGTGGCTTATCGCCTGGCTCTACCACCTCAGTTGCACCGGGTGCACGACGTCTTCCACGTGTCTCAGCTGAGGAGATACGTGCACAACCCGACACACATCATTGACCATGGGGAGCTTGACGTTGACGATGGGGCGACTTTTACGGAGGTCCCGATGGAGATAGAGGATCGACAGGAGCGGGTCCTGCATGGGCAATCGATTCCTCTTGTGCGCATCAGATGGCAGCACGAGAATCTCCAGGAGAGCACATGGGAGCGGGAGGCTCAGATGCGTGCTCAGTACCCTCATTTGTTTCCCTAGTTTTTGATGTATCTTTACGGGGACGTAAATCCCTGAGGTGGGAGTAATGTAAAGACCCGTAAAATTCAAGGAAATTTTTTTCTTAATTTTCTTTAGAATTTTACAAGAGCGCGGTTTCAGACGGCACCTGATTCCGAGGCCCGGAGTGCCCGGAATTAATTTCCGAATTTTGGATCGAGTACGTTCAGTGAACGAACGAGCGAGAATTCCTAACTTTTGATCCGGTGCTTAGAATTGAAATCTGAGGGCACCGATTAACTCGCAGCGCCGATATTCGCTTAAAGAGACCTTTTCGGGAGTTGCGTTTGTTTCGGGTTGAGAGTTAGTTTTTGGGAGATTAGAATAAGTTAAATAAAAATATGTAAACACAATTTTTATTTAAACTTAATAGTTAACTTCTTTCAAAGGAAGTTAGGTGTGGGACCCACACCCACTTAACCTCCCTTGAGAGGATTAAGTGTGGTGGGGCCCACACAAAACCTAACTTTACATCTTCCCTCAAACTCCCTTAACCCCTCTTTAATTAACATGACAATTTGTTAATTAATGTGGAGTTATCTCTTATTTGAATTTCAAACTTTTGAAATTCTAGTGTGTTATTGTGTTAACAAAATAAGATAGAGTCTTATTTTATTTTGGGTTTAGTTTTGTCTCCTTGAGAGAGTTGGGAAGGTTCTTCTTGTTTCTTCATCTTCATCAACCTCGACGAAGAACACGAAGAACGCCGTTCTTCAATGAAGAACTTCTTCGCCGAAGAACACGGTTCTTCCGCGACACCATATCCGCGACGTGACGTTCTTCTTCCGCATCATCTCTTCCGCGACGGTTTTCCGCGACGAACGCCATCGACAACGACTCTTCCTCCGACGTCAAAGGAATCGACACTGATATTCCACGACTACGTCAACGTGCGACTATCGAGGTAGGGGTTCTTGAGTTCGTTGTTTTCTTTTTATTTGACATTCCTCAAGACTTGACGAAGAACGCTCAAGTTCCGACGAAGAACGCCGCTCCGCTATTCTTCGTCTTCCGTGTCAACGAGAGAGAACACCGCTTCTTCCTCGAACAACCTTCGTCGGCGTACAAGGATTCGCCGACGACGTATCACATCGGACGAATCTCTTCGTCATCTAATTTGACGAACGACGACCGCGACGCCCGACCTCCGCGATGTTATCTTCCGCGGAACATTGTCAAATCTTCGAACCTTATACCCGAGGTAGGGGGTTGTTGTATTTTGTTTATATTTAACCTTGTTCGTGGTTCATACTTGTCTAATGTATGGATAATTTATATAAGTGTTATTGTTTAACGTGAGGGGGGCCGGACCGCATGAACACGGCCGAACCCCCTCCATCGTTCTTGTTGTTTAATTTTGCGGGTGGAAGCAAGGTGGCGTGGTGCCGTCGCACCACGCGGTTAATCGTGCGTTTATTTTATGCAACACCATCGTGCGCGTACCATGAAGAAACATCTTGAACGCGACGCCGTCGCGCCGCGTTGAAAGAAATCAAGGCACGGCGGAGAGGGCGCGGTGCCGTCGCACAGCGCCGGATGACGAACACCGCGGTCGGTTCCGGGCCGCGGCGGAAAGAGAAGACCGGCGGCCGGGCCGCCGGCGTCGGAAGCCGAAGAGGGGACCGGATTTTCCGGTCCCGTTGGAGAAAACTGGCCGGCCAGCGCACAAAACCCCCCTCTTTAAGAGGGGGGCGGTTTCCATGAAAGGGGGGGGGGGCAGCAGCCCCCCGATGTTTCTCCAAGCCGGCCCCCACGTGGGGGCTGTTTCTTCTGCAAAGGGCGCTGCAATTAGCCGCGCCGCCGCCTCCAAGAAAGCGGGGGCTTTTCCCCCCGCATGCCGCCTCCGTGTGCGCCGCCAGGCCGCCGCGCCACCTCCGGGCCGCCGCGCCACCGCCCGGCCGCCGCGCCACCGTCGGGCCGCCGCGCCACCGTCCGGCCGCCGCGCCACCGCCAGGCCGCCGCGCTACCACCGGGCCGCCGCGCCACCGCCGGGCCGCCGCGCCGCCAGCCGGTCGGGCCGGGTCGGACCCGGGTCGGGTCGAACCGGTTCGGGCCGACCCGAGGGGGTCGGGCCGGGTCGCCCCGGACCCGGCCCCCCGTTTCGAATCATTTTCGGTCTTTTGGCCATATCATGAGCCACAGACCTCCGATCGACGAACCGTCTGCGGAAACATGATCCTTGTATCGAGACGATCGTTTCGGTATATTGCACTCAAGGTTTCGGATTACTTTGAGTTCGGCCGGGTTGGTTCGTTCACGAAACCAACCGGGCCTTCGGAGCGGAAACACTCATATCTTGAGCTACGGACGTCCGATTGACGTGCCGCCAGCTGTGTTGTGTTCCTCTTAGTGAGACGAATCTTTTGGCATACTCCGCCCGAGGTTTGGACGCAGGTGGAGTACGGTCGGGTTGGTTTTGCCTTAAAAACCAACCGGGCCTCAGGAACGAAAATGCCAATAACTCTCAGACCGAGCGTCCGATCGACGCGCCGTCTGTTGTGTTGAGTTCTTGTTGACGGTACGGAACTTTTGGATACATCAACTCTAGACTTCGTGACAGTTGATGTATCAGCCTCTCGGCTCGTGGAGCAGACCCTCCGAACGAGCTTGTTGTGTGCGAAAACCCTAGTGCTGGCTGCGACTGTTACTGTGACTACTACTGCTGCTACTGCTACTGTGACTGCGACGACGACAGTACAGAGATCCTGTGTGGATTCGACGACGACGACTACAGCACTCAGCGATCCTACGTGGATCAGTGCTATAGGTCCTGTGTGGGCCCGATCCTGTGTGGATTCGACGACGACGACTTCAGCACTCAGCGATCCTACGTGGATCAGTGCTACAGGTCCTGTGTGGGCCCGATCCTGTGTGGGTCCGCGCTCAGCGGTTCTGTGTGAGCCAGCGCCTACAGGTCCTGTGTGGGCCCGATCCTGTGTGGGTCTTTGCGGGGGTTAGTTACCTATCGATCCTTCGTGGGTCCGACGACTTAGATGGATCAGAGATCATCTTTATCGTCCTTTGGTTAGTTACCTATCGATCCTTCGTGGGTCCGAAGACTTAGATGGATCAGAGATCATCTTTATCGTCCTTTGGTTAGTTTCCTATCGATCCTTCGTGGGTCCGACGACTTAGATGGATCAGAGATCATCTTTATCGTCTTTTGGTTAGTTACCTATTGATCCTTCGTGGGTCCGACGACTTAGATGGATCAGAGATCATCTTTATCGTCCTTTGAAGAAGTATACCTGTGTGAGCTGAATTCTATTGCTTTCCTGTGTGGATTGTGTTGTGCTATCCTGTGTGGATTACGCTTTGCTTTCCTGTGTGGAATACGTTTACTTTCCTGTGTGGACTGAGTTTTACTTGGGCTCGGAGGTTGGAGCGTATTTGAAATTGATGACTTAGGTATATGTATGGGAATATACCTAAGAAATGTCGGTTATTACTTCGTGATTGTTCCTTTCTTCGTGGTTATCCATTGTGGATTTGAGAGACCGTCAGGGGTCTCGGGGTCCCTACTGAGTAGCTTATACTCACCCCTGCACGGGCTTTTCCCGCACTACGTTGTGTTGGTTGCAGACGACGGACAGCGTTGATCTTAGCTGAGGCTTGCAGAGCGGGATGGTACCCGGAGGTGGACCACTGGGCGGGACGTGCTCGGAGCGGACGGCGGGACCCGTGGAGCAGAGGAGCTATCTGTACCCACCCTTCAGGTGGGATTTCCAGTGGACAGCTCGGAGTAGCGGCTTTTACTTTTCAGTTGCTATTTTCCCTTTCGAGTTGTACTTTACTTTCAGTTTGGGTTTGTATTCTGGCCCATTTACTTTTCCGCACTTTCAGTTGTACTCTGCTTTTGCTTAGTGTTTACTTTCTGCTTGCTTACTCTGTGGTGTTTGTTTACTTTGCAAAGGCAATGCCTTCCCTTTTTACCGGGATTTACGCCTTGGTGCTAGTCGCCAGCCCCTGGCCTATGGAAGGCGGGCTTGGGGTAGTCACGGCACGGACCCCGAGGGCGGGTCGTGACAAATCATGTGATTTGGGAGAAATGTGATAATATTCTAATTTGATCATATGTTGAATCTTTTCTGCCTTTCTCTCTCTCTATGATACCATGTACCAATATTTTCTGGTTTTACTCTCTTATTAATATCTGATTACTTGATAAATTTTTTATCTATGTTTAGTAACTGTATTATATATGATATCTATCATTAATACATACTTTCATAATTTGTGATTATCAAAAAGTGGGAGATTGTTTTACTCACCTGTTTTGATAATCCAAAATCATGTTTCAATATTGACCATGATATATTAATCCATTTGATAACCCTTTTAATCTGTATTTATATTGTTTATCCTGAACAATTTATATTCTTAGTCTCGTAATTTAGTTGAATCGACATAGATTTTACATTTATCTAAATATAAGTTCACTGTTAAAGGCTTCTGGTAAGATCCTTCTGTTCAAGTTCACCGTTATAGCTCACTATTAATCTAGGTCACTCATCCTAGAAGGTTACTATGGAAGATTTACTATCACTGATATACTGGTACAAGGTTACTGTCACAAGTCTACCGTTGATCTGCTTACCAAAGCTCATATACAAAGAGTCACCATCACAAGGTCACTGTTGTGGCAAGGATTTTGTTAGAAGTTCGTTTTTAGACTATTTCTCAAGTATTCTGTTGAGAGCATCACTGTTCAAGTCTATAGTTGGACATGTCTACCGTTAGAAGAAGGATACCTCTATACAACTCCTACTATCGAGATAGTCGACTGTTGTTCAAGGTCTACTGATGGACATATTCCACTATTAATGAAATTACCTGTTGAGATATGTCTACCATTGGAGAGGTCACTATTGAGGTAGTCTGATGTTACAAAGCTTCTGTTAGAAGCTTACTTTTGGAGTCTACCAGTGATCAAGCCTACTGATGAAGCCCACAGTTGAATAGCCTACCGATGAAGTCCACTGATAAGGAGCTACTGTTAAATAGAGTAACAACTGCCATTACAAGACATCCAATAACACAAAGTCTACTGTTACAAGCCTACAGACTGAGAACCTACCGATGAAGCTCACAGTTGAATAGTCTACAGATGACGTCCATAGTTGAAGAGACCATCATTGAAGTCTACCGTGTGACATGCATCTGCTACCAGTCTAATGATATTCTATTATTTTCTTTGCCAATTTTATTATTATTATTATTATAGTCATGTCTTGACAAATTAATACCACTGACATAATTTAATGTTATTTGCAGGTATATCAAGATACAGTATGAGGTACCAGGGAGACCACACGTGGTTGAAACATTTCTCTTGTCGGACCCTGCTGAACCAAATGAGAAGAAGCTGAGGAAGAGAAGTATATATATATATATATATATATGAGTATTGACAGACATATAGAGAGATATATAGAGAAGACATAGTATATATCAAATACAAATAAGAGACACATGCAGCATAAAAAATACATCATTTGAAGAATAACACTCAAGCAGTCATTCACAGGAATATAGAGATTCAAAAAGATCTATTGAAATGACCATTTTCAAGCTAAAGTGGTGTGCTAAAAAGTGATTTAAACCCAAGAAGCTGATCATCACTACATCTGGAAGTCAGAATATGGAAGTTGTGAATCTTTATTTTGGAGGCCACTTACAGAGAAGGACCAAACCATCATTTCCTTCATTCCAATGAGTCCAGAGCTGATCTGCCAAACCAACAAAGAATTCTAAACCTAACCCTACTATCCTAAACTCTATTGTGTTTAATCATTTTACATTTGTGAGTAATGGTTCTGTGTTACAAACACTGACTCTTGTGCTTGAACTGATGGATACTGAAAATCCCCACACCAAACTCTATTTATCAATATATTATATATATTTATATACCAAATATATATGATATATGAATCATGTTTTAAATTCTCAATGTAATTAAATCCTGATCTAAGTAATCATAAGAAGAATAACAAGTCCAATCATGTACGATAATTGAAACGATTATTACCCAAAACATTGCATTAACATGGAATGAACAAATGAACAGGTAATATAAAGTCGTATGTGAATAATATATGACATAATAAATATTATTATGGTTCATTGACAAGTCAATAATATATTTAAACCCACTATATAGTAGTTTCAAACACATAAAGAAGAAATTGGACCTACGATAAGGGATAATTTTGCAATCTCATTTTTATATGTGATTGTTTATACGTAAGTATTATCTAGGGATATATTTTTCATCCATGTCAATGTTTTATAAATATGTTTTCATAAAATATTTATTATTCATATATTTACTTTTAAAGTCATTTTTACCCATTTTTGACCTTTTCTACATGGTGTGGAAGTAATCTTTCATTTGTTTACCATACAAGGAACTTTTTGAATTTTCTAGTAAAAGTACAAGGATAATGTTTTTAAACTTATACAGCATGAATGGATTTTTAAATATTCTTAACACGTTATTTCCATGAATCATTATATACAATATTTCAATATTATTTTCAACTAAATAAATTTATTTTAAAATTTCATATCATTTTGAGAAAAGAAAATGTTTTTAAAGAGGAAAGGATATTTTCCTCATGAATTAAGTTCAAGGGTTTCATCAAAATTATTTTCCATCTAAGATTACATAGGGTTGTGTTTCTATCACTATTATTACCATTATTTGATTATGTATATGATTTAATTATTTTTATGAAGTCCATTTATCTTATATGGATTATTGTATGATGGAATGATGTTTAAGAATCCCATTTTATTTCATGGGTTATGCTATGCTTAATGATTTATGTTTTTTTGGAACATTTAAGAATAATTTCATTATTAGATTGGTGGGACCAATATCTCCCTAAAATGCATTGGGTAAAGATTTATATCTCATGGTATTGACATTACTGGAATGATAGGTAAATCAGGTTCAGTAATACATAGCTAGAACGGCAAGTAAACCCGGTTTAGTAATGGACTTCATCCACTATAATAGTCCTGGCAGCAATGCCATGGAAACTATGGAAATCATGTTATGTGATTTTTAGTTTTCCAGACTTACATGTTTAATTCCAATCCTATTCTGTAATGGTTAATGTTCCATTATGATTCATTCCTTACGTACTGCCAAGATTTATGTTATTTCTCAAAAATTTGATATTTAAACTTTATGTTCATGTTTTTATGTTCAAATATTTATGGTTTGTTTTATGTTCGACATGTTTACCCGTAATGAGAATTTGAGTTCACCCTTTTTATGTTATTTTAGGATATATATAATGGCTTTAGGTATGGTGAAAAATGGAAAGATCTTTATAGGATATGTTGAAGATATTTCACCAAGTTAGAAGATTATGTTCCAAGTCTCCAAAGATACTAAAATAATACGGTCTTTGGGTGTTTGTTTGTGTCATGTATTAAGTATTCCACAAAAGAAATGTAATGACGATGTACATCAATCTTGGGTATCTATAGGGTGATTCTAATGTTTTATTATTTGAATATATTCTGATATTTTTCACATGGATAAAACTACATGATTTTTTTCATTCATGCATCATTTTAGGCACCTAGGGATATATGTGTCATGCATCATAATAGGGATATATGTGATGGGTGTTTGGTACATTAAGGGTAATATGGATTTTACTTCCATTGAATTGGATGTAAATGGAGTCTAATAATGATAAAACAAATTTTTAAATGAAAATAATGTAAACAAATGGTTAATGAATAGTTTTATTGAGGAAACATTATAAATGGGTTAAGATTCATGGTCACTATAGATTGTAATTATTGAATGGTTCCTAAAATAGAAATATTTACATTTTAATGGTTAAATTGTGATAGAATTATGATATTAAAAGGTTGTGAATGAGTAAAAATATGGGTGTTTAATAAGTAAAAAAATGGGATAGGTTCCTAAAGGGGAAATATTTGTGTTGTGGAGGCAGAAGTGTTTTTAAAAAGGGTGTCTAATGAAAGAATTATACCTTTGATAGTTGTCTTAAAAAATGTTGACTATAGCTCATAGTAGGAATGGTTGAGATTATTATTGGATATTTGATCACGTCTGTTGGGATAGTGTATGTGGAGTGGGTTGATTAATGATGGTAGTGTACCATCCATTGTGGTATACACTGATTGGACTTTCCCCGATATGTTTGTAGATGGAATTTTATATGAAGGACAATATTGAGTACTCCTAGTTTCAGTTATCTGGACTTTTGTATGGGTGGTTTGGTAAGTCATATTTCCATAGGGTGAGACCTTGATTATATATAGGGAGACCTTGATGAGTCTTGATATATGGATAACAGGCTATTCCTTGTTATGATATCAGTGCGGTGGTGACCACGAGGTTTTTAGATGTTCCATGATAATGTGAAGGTGATAACCCTAGTGGGTTGTATGTGTGTGGGTTTTACATTGGAATTATGAATGGGTGTTTTGATTGTGGCGTCCTTAGTGATGGGTTCATTTGTATAGGTTTGGTGACCTAGGTGAGTTAATAACTTGTGAGTTGTTTTTTAGAACCCATAGTGAGAGTTTTGGCTGGTGGTTCTGATGTATGTGTGTGAGTATGTTGGTGTGAAACATAATGTGAATTTCAGTAGGGTTCTTGGATGCAGAGTGTCTAAATGGGGGTGGGTGAGCCAACCATGAGTGGCATCTTGTTTGAAATTTGTTGTACTTGGCCTAGAGATAGATGTGTTGGTGAGTTATTACATTTAACTTGGTTGGGATGTTTGTATCATTTTCCCTCCATGTATAGTTAGTATAGGAATGTATCGGTAGATAGTATTGTTGTTTTTGGATCCATTAGAAGGGCACATGACTGTTTCTGGTTGGTTAAAGTATATTTTTTAAGGGTAGTGTCATTTGGATGTCTGATAAATATATTTAGGTGACAATTAATGAAGGCCTCGATATTGATTTCATGGGGAATGGAAATTGGTGACTTTAGTGAGATTATATTCTTTTGTTATGAAGGAGATTCCCGAGATGAGGGTGGTCACATGGTTGATATTTTCTATGATAATGGTATGATTGTTGGGTGATATATTGGGATTCATTATGTTCGATGGGGCTGATGGACTAAGAGGCATCGTTGGATGAGTAAGTGATCATTGGCCTAGGCTCTAGTGATGGTTTTCCAGGGTGATATAAAATCAGTTTAACTGTTTGCTTACAAGAAGGTGAACAACCTTGAGGGATCAGATAAGGTACATATGAGGGAATGTGTGAGAACGACATCAGTCTATTTGGGATGGTATATCCATTGAATTGGAATAAATGCCTTTATTTCTCTGTGAAACCAATGTGGAAAGTCTGGCTATGAAAGAGGCCATTTGTTTTGATTGGAAATATGGAAATTTTTTGTTCAATTGTTAACTTTTAGGGTCATGCTGGAAGAACTCGAGAGGATTGGTGGTAGTCATACCATAATAAACATTGGTTTACCTTTGTTTTGTGGATGGTCTTGTAGCAATGGTGAGACATGGTTTCCCATAACGCCTGAGTGGTGATGGTTAAGTGCTAATGAGGTGTGTATGGGAAGGGAAGCCTAAAACTATTAGAAGGTCATGGTGTCCTATAGTGGGAGGTTATACCAGTGATGGATAAGTTATGGTAGTGTTCCTTAACATCTTCTTACAATACTTTTACCTAGTTATGCTCATGCCAAATATTTTTACAACATCCCAGGTACATTAAAGAATCTCTAGCTTTAGGCCTAGGGACTTTAGTGCATCTAGTTGGATGTGACACATTATAGAGTTTAAGATCATAGGAAAGTATTGGTGCAGTTTTATGGTGGGATGTACTCCATCGATAATTTATGGGTGAGGTCCTTGAATGGACTGGGTGTCAATGAAGACCATAAGTGATGTTCTTGGAAGCGGGGAATAGGTATCACGTGATTTTTATTCGGGTGTTCTAAGAGAATATGGATGGCCACATCCAAGTTTTGGGTTCAACCTAAAATCCAAGAGGGGACGGTCGTGGTTGGAATTCTCTGAGGAGAGTGCTGGTAACGACACTCCTAAGGTGGGGAGTGATAAGTCAGTCTTTGATGGGTTGAGTACAGCGTATAGTTGGTGTGGTGGGATTGCGATACTAATAAAAACCCATTAAGAAAAAAGTTGGGTCTCCCAGAGTGGGTAGGTGGTCTCTATTTTTTTGGGTTGTTTGAGCCAAGCATTGTCTTCGGTCTCATGGTGCTTCTAAAATAAATTCAAGATGTCTGTGAGGAAATCATAAAAGGGTGTGGCAGGGCTAAATAGTGGTTTTTGTCATAGTATTTGGAGTTCTAGGACCCATAAATACAGCAATAAACTCCAGTAGGTGTGTTTGGGTTACCATAGAGTGTTCTTTTTGATGAAGGAAGCATGTTCTCGTAAGGAAATAGCATACCAATAGTGAATCCAAGAATCTATAGGATGAGTCAGCTAGGGACAACTTGAATCATCTTGGAGAAGAGTGTGTGTTTCTAATTTTTTAGTGGTCTTCTTTAAGGACAAGGACAGATATATTTTTTGTTTTGATAGTATGAGTGCTTTTGTTGGTAACATCGATGGGTACAATGGATCATGATAATGGTTTAGAGGATGGTGGATGTCATGATGGTGGGGTTCTACCAGATGTCAAGGAATGGCACCGGTAGATGTGTAAGATGTTGGTGAAATGGCTTATATCAGTAAGTTTTGGGGAATTGAAGAAGGGGTATTGTTCCAATATTAGAGGATGGATGTTACAGAACTACCCGATATGGGGTGTTCTAACACATTATGGTGATATGTAATTGATGTGGTATGTTGTGACACACATCCGATTTCATGTTTATAGTGACATTTATGTTTCAGAAATGATTTATTTCTTAGAAAAGGTTAAAATATTCATAGTTCTAGAATGGATGGTGTAGGGGTGACCTTCTAGATGATTTTTATAGCAAGGATGGTTTCCAAATGGGTGAGGCCCTTATGGATTTTGAAGCACAGTGAGTTGGGAACACGGTAAATATGTTGTGAATGTTGAGTTGATATTCTCATGGACTTTATATGATTATGGCGGTTACAATCACGTGAAGGTGGGGTGATAGATAATGTTTATAGTGGGAGTGGTTGGACGATGTTTAGATCGGTGTTTCGGGTTGGTTGGGATCGTGTGATTACTCTTTGGGGGAGTTTTACATGGTACTGAGTGTTGGATTGGGTTCGAATGGTTCCTTGAGTGTTCGGGTTATGTTATGGATGCTTGATTATGGAATGGGACCATCAGACCTTTGGTTTTTGATCGACATAAGTCAAAAAAATGGAGTTGTAATGATTGTATATTTCCTTTAGATGATTCCATATTTTGGTTAGTGTTAGAATTTGAAAACAAGACCAATGGTTCCAATTAAGTTGGGTTATGAGTTATAAATAGGATCAGATAGAAGGGGTGTTGATTGGATCTTCTACCATAATACGTTGTTGTGTGAGAAGTATCCCCATGTTTCAATTTAGTATGTATTTCATAGGGTTCCCTATGAAGTTACACTAGTTTAGGTGGGATTATAAGTTGATGTGTCCTTGAGGATGACCCAATTCTCGATGTGGATAGCAGTGAAAAAGTATTACAGGGAAAGACTGTGCCTTGGGTTATAATTATATGGTAGCATAGTAATGGTAAATAGGAAACATAAAGAGAAAAATATGGATTGATGGGACTATTTTCCTTAAATATTTAATCTGTAATTTTAGTGATTCTTGAGAATTCACCTCAAGGATGATCCATTATAAGGTGGGGGAGGTTTTCTGTTCCTGAACATTCTGGAGGTATGTTATTGTTTTATGTTAGGTAATAAAACTTCTATAATTGGTTAATGATTTATTTTCTAGATCTATGCAGGGCCTAATGGGAATTTTGGGGGGTTTTGGATGTTAGAAGATGGGAAATGAGTCCATCTTATTCGAGGTGCACGGTTGGCGCACGTCTAAGAAAACTATGAGGCTTTCCCAGTAAACTATGCATCCTTGGAAAATTAAATTTTGAACAGTTAGCGCATGATATGTAAACAGTGAAACCTCATTTCCTATGGAAATTTTCTTTCACACGGCTTGAAAATGGTTTGGCATATCATGTGTGTAAATTTTTTACCCCTTTAGATGTTGTAAAATTAACAATTTTACAATTACGGGATTTTAAGAAATCACCCAAATTTCTCCCCCATTTTCTCACTTGCAGCCCAAGTGATGAACTCAAGAAACCCAATCTTACCAATGGTGGTTATAATTTTATTATTCACAATTTAGAGTGTCATATTTTGTGGATTTAATTACTTTGTAAGTCTAATCATTTTCTTGATTCCTTTTCTATATTAGGTCGTGTAGTTTCTTCCACCTTCTGATTCCCCCAAACCCCCATTTTCTGATGGAATATATGTTAGGGAATTAAATGATGTTTTGGTTGGAATATAAGGCTATGATTAAGTTTGAGGTCATCATTACATTATATGTGGGTGGTCTTCAAGTTATATTTCATATTTTGTAAATGTATTTGGGAATGTGAGGGTGTTTCCTTGTTTTCCGCTTATTGTGATTTTGGTTTCGTTAGTGAGATATTGAAAAATGGGGGCATAACTAATGAATTGAACCCCTCATAACCCCCATGGTATGCATGGAATATGATTAGACAGATTCCGAGCCACCCATGGGGTGAACCAACATTCTTGAATTATGACAATAGTAATGTTAAACATTGAATTTACGTGGGATAACATGGTACTATGAAGAATATAATGTTATGTTAATTTGAGTCAGAAGAAGAATATTGATAACTGTGTCCATATGTGGTTAATGTTATAAATGTTCATTTCGATAAATAATAAGGGTTTATATGGTCTATGAAATTATAAGGTCTATTTGGTTGGTGGTCTAAGGTTTATGAATGATAAATGGGGCAGTTCATTTAATACCAGTAAATGGGAATGGGTGAAGGGTCAAGCCTTGTGATTTTGTGAAAGTGTTAATGGGATAATGGACATAGGTTTTTAGATATTATAATTGGATTCTTTCAATTAATGTGAACATTCCAAATATATTATTAATTATATACAGAATGTATAAATGGGTTGTTGCATGTGAAATGAGTAATGTGTAAAATGAGTTAACACTTGAGAATTAATGACTATTATAAATTGGATATTGTATTGGAATTATTTAACATTCATTGTGAGTTAGGATTAAGGTAGGTAATGAGATAAATTTTCCAATTAGTGTAAATGGTCTATGTGTTAATGGGTTTTGGAAAAATATAATTTCCCATGATGATTGTTTTGAATTGTGGTTGATTATGTATAATGGATAAATATGGTTTTAGTATATTGTTGTGGGATGAAGGACTTAGGATCCTTCCATGGGTCAGGTTGGATTGATTCTTTATACTACCCTTGATTGATAATAATTATCACATGGAATGGGGTGCGGGGTGGGGATGAAGCTCTATTAACCTAAGGGTTTCATTCCACCGGGACTGAGTCTCTATGGTGAGGACATTGTGGTGTTGTGTTGAATTATCTCTAGTGAGATAGGGACTTGAATTATTCCCTTATTCCTGGTGATTTATTTCCTTATATCCTTGTGTGGATGATGCAAATTCATAACCCATGGAACAAATTATGAAAATGGATTATATAATAGTATTTCTTAAAAGATGGAAGTGGTAACAATTATATAATTGAATAATGTAAAGATTGTTAACCAATGGAACTTGAGTGTTCCATTGTTCTGTTTTCAATTATTTCACACTGGAATGCACTATCTGTTTCGACTATATATTTTGTAGACACATTGGTCATGGCCTAATGAGTTGTACTCACACACTTCTCGAGCTATCGTTGGATGCCTGAGAAGACTTCATTATTGAAGGTTCAATTTAGATCAAAGCCCTGTTACTATAGAGTGGATTTGGTCTTGGGACCAGCATGGATGATGATCAAAACATGGAGTCAGAAACTATTTTGGGGACTCATTTGTTGTCTTATTTTTGGCTGTCCTATACTTGTGAGGCTTATTAGCATGACATTTCATTTTTTACTATTTTGTTGTGGACTTGTACTCAATTGGGAGATGGTTTTTATGCACGTTCATTGTCCACTATATATTTTTTCTATTATTTCATTGTTTTATGTTGTGGATTACTCTGGTAAAGATGGTATAGTCTCTCCACGTGACTTTTTGACCCTAGACGCTAGATAGAAACCTCTATCATATGAGGAGGTGTGCATGAGGTAATGTGGTAACCCAGATCAGAGCACTGGTGTAGTGGCTTCCAGGTCGGGGATGTTACATTACTCATATACCATAAAGGGTAATTTTTTATTCAAATCATTTAAGTGAAGTGACTAGTGATTTTATATATTGCGATTAAAAAATTATTATTTTAATATTCTTTAACAATGATATTTTGGTTATAAGAGTTTGTAATAATATACAAAATTTTCCGTAATAATTATGAAATTAGGATTTTCAATCATATGTTGATTTTTTTTGATAACCGAAAAAAGTAATTTAGTGGTAATTTTGTTTTTTTTTAATATTTAATGAGGGTTATGTATCCATTAATATCTTCTAGATGTTGATATTATAATGATTATTTAAAATTAAAATATAATTCATATTAATGTGGTAAATTATCTATTATTAGATAACATTAAATTAATTAGTTTTTTATGATGATGTGATATATTTTATCTTTGATGATGTTTATTTCATTTTTTGATTTATGGAATACATTTGATTTTCTATGATTTTATTTAAAAAAAATGATGAAATCAAATTTTAGAATAAAATTTGATTTTATTGTGGTTTTATGGTAATTTAAGTTATTATCTTGTTTCTTGAGAATATAAGATTGATGTATTCACATTTTTTTGAAACTAATAGAAACTTTATGTCAGTTGGGGACTAAAGTTATGTTGATTTTGGAAATTTTCTAACATTTTTTGACACTATGATATAATTTATTTTATAAAATGTTTTATTTTTTAGGATTGGAATACTAGTTAAAATTAATTGATGTGTTTTGGAATTTAAATATATATGAAAAATATTAAGTATGACTAGGAGTATTATTATTTAAATATTTTAGATTTTCTCTTAAAATTAAGGTTTATTCATATTAGTTATTATAGCATGTATCTGGAATTTATTTTTACTAACTAAATAGTTGTAGGATTAATCGAATTTAATACTTTTATTAATATTGTTATGTAATATAATATTATTTTTGATATTTAGGAGAGTAAAATTCATATTTTGCATTCAAAATTTTAATATAAAATTGAAAGATGTGGAAGATAATTTAAACACAAAACCATTCAATGAAATTATAATTTAAAATTTTATAAAATCAATAAACTATATTTTATCCATACCCCTTGTAAAATAGATCATAAACTATAGAAAATTGGTTATTCAAAATTAAAATTTCTTCCACTTTTTAATTAAATATGATGGATTAGTTGTCACATTCACCCCTCATTGACTTATGTTTTTGTTTTGAGTAACATTCTCACGATCTCATTCTCTATCACATCTATATCAATGTGGTCATCATTTTCACCCACCATGAATATATTTTTATTTCCAACTAATTTTTTCCTCCTCAGTTTAGATGATCATGTGTTATTTCATGTAACCATTATGTTCTCCATTTCCCATTTTTCGATGGAAGATTTATTTTCCCATTTTATGATGTGAGCTTTCAACATAGGTGTTTTCAAATTTTCAACACCTTATTTTAATGATAAAATATCGAGAATAAAATATATTTTGGGAGGTAAGGGATGTAACACCCTAAAAATTATTTTAAAATTATATAAATCTAAATACCCTGCATAACTAACAATACTGATCAATACACAAACATAGATATATAATAAAATTAATGTTATTTAAATGTGACTATTATACCATAGCAATCAAATTAGATGGTATGAGTAGTAATAAAAACATTATGAGTAATATTTATGAAAGTTGTATATATTGAAAATTTATTTATTAATACATCATAAAGTAGTACTGAATTTTTAGTTAAGGCGTTTTATTTTTTAAAAATATATTTGTTTCAAAAAATGCTTTTATTGTATTTTGTCTGTTGACACTGTAATTTAATATTATCATTTGTTTAATTTTTTTGGAGGAAATTAATATAATTTTTTAAATATTTATTTCAAAATATCCTTTGGGTGAATTTTGGGACTTTTCTAAAATGATTATTTTTGTGTCAATAGTGAAAATAACACTTTCTTAATGCTATCATTTATTATCATTAAATCAAGTAATATAAAAGTACCCGTAGCATTTTAACTTTATCTTAAAGACAAATAACATTTCATAAATATAAATAATAAAATTAATTAAATATTAATCAACATTATACTTATTTTTTTAACAAATTCATTTTTGTGCTTAAAAACACATTTTTCCACAAAAAATGTTTGTTTGTGTTCTTTGTGTTTTTATAAAAAAAAAATTAATATAAATTTATTGATGTTTTTAGGGAAATATATATATATTATTTTTTCAATATAAATTTAATGACAATAATTTTATAGGTTTTACTTGTTAAGGAATGGAAAGAAAACTATGTTTTATGTTTAAATACATTTTTTCTAAAAATTGGTTTTTCACATTTTTCAGGATATTTTAGAATTAAATTCTTTCAATTAGATAAATTGAATAATTCCGAATGAATTATATATTTTAATAACTATATTTTATATAAATTAATAGGTTTAACTAAATTTCATTCCATAATGAGTAGTAAAAATAATAAAATTTTGTTGTCGTGGTTACGGTAGAAACAGGTTTAATGGGTATTAAAATTTTAGAGAAGTGATATAATGTCATATAAACATGTAAAATTAATATTTGATAAATAAATTTAGACATTATATATATATTATCATATTTTTATTGTACATTTTATTACATTTTCTCAAGAAAGTGGCCTTATATGATTGAAATGTTTAATGTAATTCCTTGTGTGCCCATGCCTTCACAAATAAAAGGGAACCACTTATCCTAAATTATTTACAAAATCTTATCAATATAAATGGATATTTACATACTAAATAAAATTAATATATTATTTTCATTGATCAAAAATATTACTTCCATATCCTATGTCTAATATTTCAAAACATAAAGAGCATGTCAAGGGTGTTCTATCGCATAAGAGGTATAAATCATAATTGATATCTCTAAATTTATTTATTCGTCGAGATTACATAAACCTATTGTATCAATCCTAACAAGATTAATCCAATGTCATCCATATCTTAATATGTTATTCTTATTATTGGAAAACCATTTTCATACCACTTCATCATCAAATGGAAAAATAAATTGTCTCTTATGTGAATGTGTGAAATACTTCCACCACATAACAATATGATTCATTTTCCATCACCATATTTTAGGGTGAGATATTATAATATTTTAAAAAAAATTATATTATATTAACAAAATAATTATTCTTATTGAGTTATAATTTCTTATATACCGTCTTACCATCCCTTCCGTTGGATAATGATAATGTCACTTGTGCGTATGTGGGGTCTACCACCTCCATTAAGCGATGTAATCCATTTTTCATTTCAACTTTAAATGGATGGTAATAAGGATATATTTATTAAATATGTATTATATTTATTAAATATGTATTATATTTATGATATTATAATTATTTTATATAGGGGAATTATTATTTTAATTTCTTTTTTTTCAATCATATAAATGTGGGGCCATTACTTGTGAGAATGAATGTATTATCCCCACCATGAAGTGTTATAAATAATTTTTCATAATAAATATTAATAAATGGTTATAATTGTGTATATAATGATTATATAAGATAAATAATATATTAATATTATTATGGATATTATTTAACCATGATCAAAATTCATGTGCCATAACTTTTGAAGAAAACGAAACAGTTATCACTCTTAAACATGGATTTATTAAAGAATATTAATAAACGGGTGATGTAATTTTATAATAGGACCAAATATTATATTTAAGTGTCTAAATGATTAATTTTAGAACCATTAAAAATAAATATTTAGTATCAAACTGGTTAGATCACACTATAAGAAAACCACCATTAGGAGAGGTTATTTTTGCCTTTAGTGGCGGTTTAAGATGCCACTACATGGGTTGGCGGAAGTTTACAGAAACCGCCGCTAAATTTGCCGTCGGCAAACTATTAGCGGTGGTTTTTTCAATTTAGCGTCGGTTTATGGGAAGTGTCGTAGCTACCTCATTTCGGGGCGGTTCTCGTCACTTTAGAGGCAGTTTTCACGGGTGCAGGATATTATTTTATTAGTAGTGGTTATAACCGCCGCAAATAAAATAAAATCCAACAACATTAAAACCACTGCTAAAGTCACGAAAACTACCACAAAATTCCCAAGGGTTATGTGACTCTGTAGTGGTGGTTAAAACCTCCTCAAAACCTAAAAATACTTATGTTTAGCGGTGGTTTTAACCACCACTACTGTCTTACCGGTATACTCTTTGCGGCGTTTAAAACCGCCGTGAAAAGCTGACCAGAAAAAAAAATTCTACTTCCACTACACCACTACCCTAAAAAACAAATCAAACCAGACACAGTCTCAAAAAATAACATCAACTGAATGAGGTGATGTAATTTTCAAGGATTTTTTTGGATAAATTGACAAATAGTGGACTAGATTTATGGCCACCCATGGGGTGTGCCAATCCCTTGAAAATGTGAATTTAGTTATTAAATGATAAATTGAATGGTTTATGGTATTAAACCAATTATAGATATATTTATCATGTGAAAATGTTATAATTGGTTGTTTATCATAACTTTTATGGTTAAATGTGTTGTGAGATAACTAAGGGTATAAATAATGAATGGAAAATATAAGAATATCCATATTATAAGTTGGAATTGAAAATATGTACAATGGATTTTGTTATGAATGAATAGTAAAATATAATAGTTATGGAATTACGTTAAGTTCAGTGAATGTGATAAACTATGTGAATATTGGTGAAATAAAATAGGTTCACCCTTGATATTGTAATATTTTAAAAACATCAAGTGTGTTTGACCATGTGGAATATGTATTGATGGATTAGTAAATGATGATGGACATAGTAGATCCCACCCATGGGTATGAATTTTTTTCAAGGACTTCCTTATCTTTGATGTGGGATGGAAAGACATGAAATTTGACATAATGGAATTGATATGATGTATATGGAGTTTCCTATGCTTGGATATTGTATTGACATGGCTTTCTAGGTACTAAATCCTATGTGTATGAAATGAGTGAACTGATTAGTGAACCATAGTATATGAATTTGAAATGATTAATGAATTACCATTGTTGTTAATAAAAATGTAAAACCCATTTATATTAATGGAATATAATTTTGACATGGTTGATAAAGGTTTGTTGGGATTTGATGTCATCATAAAACCGAAGGATATACAAGGTTAAATGCTTGATATTTAATTATGGAACTTGTTTACCTTTTCTTCCTTGTTCATTATTTTATTTTAATTATGTATACAGTCTTATTGTTATTATAATATTTATTTGTTTAAACACTATTGGTGGTGTCCTATTAACCTATATCTACAACCGTTTTTGGATTCCATTGATATCTGAGTATATCTCATGGTTGTAGGGAAGTATAAGGGAAAAATCCTTTTGATAGATGGTTGGTTTGGGATATGGTATGGAGCACGTATGAGGGAACTGGATGGACATCAAGACCCATTTTAGGATTTTATGCGGTTTTTTATTTTTTTTCCTTAACACATGACACTTGTATGAATTGACATGTTTACTATACAGGTTGCGGGGATTTATCCATTTTTGGAATTGAATACATCATGCATGCTTATTCTTATAACATACTTGGTTATCATTTAAATTCATTTATACTATTGTTTTACACTGGTAAAGATGTTATATTATGCACACATACCTCATTGGACCCTTAATACTAGTAGGAAGACTCTTATATATGAGGAGGCATTCCTATAGTCATGTGGCACATTGGTTTGGGGAACCAATTTAGCGGAACCTAGGTAATGGCATCACAATGTTGTATCGAAGCCATTTTATTTTCTATTAAATAATTTTTTTGAAAGTTTTATATAATATGAATGTGTTTCAGTCCTTGGTAATGTGTTCTTTTGTGGGATTATCTAACCCATATATGAGTGAAAACCTGGGTTCTCAGTGTCGGATTGTTGTTCTTGTTGTTTGATGTTATAGTTGGATATTATTTCACCTAGGGTGATATGCTATCTATGAGATATTATTTTTTTATAAGGTTTTATTCATGAAACGAAATGTAATTTTTTATATATTCATGATTAATTTTTGGAAATCATGATTTATATAACATGAATCATATTAGGCTCAAATATAAAACAAGGTTATGTTTGAGTTATGGAAAATAAAAATCATTTTCTATTAGTTTCATAGAAAATAGTTCCTAATAAAGAGTTATCAATCCACATGATTTTGTGATTCACGGTGTCATAGCATACCAATGCTAGAAGGGTTTACCTTCTTGGATGATGATATTGAATAATTACATATTATAATATTGAGCATAGAGAATTTCTTCAACACATTAACAATGTGTTTAACTCCTAGTCATCCAAAATCACGACTACCAATTCAAACACAGGCCTAATTGGAATGATGTATACCACACTCGAGAAATCAAGACATAAAAGGAAACATCATAAATCAATAAAATGCATAAATGGAAAAATGAGAAATCAAGAAATTGTTAGGACAAGAAAATGTTTGGTGGAAACTATGTGCCACACATACTACATATAAAAACTAACTATTCCCATATTTGTTCAACACATCAACAATACAACTACTCACGGTCTGATGAGGAATTGTCACCATGTCCACATCCATCTCCACTTTCTTCTATCACCAATTAGAAAATTATATTGATAATTAAATACGGTTGCATATTTATAATAAAACATAAAACCAATGAATGTTTGAAAACTAAATTATTTTGATATTTTTATTTACCCGATGACCACCATTCGATGCACTACCACCAGGGGAATATCTTCTCATCTGCTAATGTATATCAGTCATCGCTTTCTACAAAGCTGATATCTGAGCCCCCTGATCTTGAACTATGGTTTTTAGAGAAGTAATCTCCCTATGAGCATATTCAGGTATGGACTGACTATAACTAAGAATAGATGCAGCTAGAATCCCTGGTGGAATTCCAAAGACCTCAGATGGTATGGGTCTAAAACCCATTCCACGCACTCTACCAGGATGCTCCTTTACAAAGACATTAGAAACTGGGTTATCCTGGGAGACTAAGTAGGACTGACCAGGATTGGCATCCCATAGTTCTTTAATTTTTACCTATAAATAAAATTTCAATATATATTAACCCAGTAAAAACTGATAATAAGTTATTATAATAAAAAATTGACTTCATACCACAACTTCTTTGGAAGGCTCATTAACAAAACATCCATCTGATTTTTTGTGAACATCTAACCACAATTCAGTTCTGGATGCTTCTTCCTGTAAACTCTGTGAATGCATTAAGAAAAGACAAATCAAAAATTCATTATATTAAATATATAATATTGTATTATAAATATTTAAAATAATTTAAATATGAACAATGTCATTCGGATTCTAGAAAATCTTTTCGAGCCCGCAGTGTTAGGGATGACTTTCTTATCCTGGTTTGATGCATTCTATCTTGAGAGATCCTAAAATTTATAAAATTCAATTTCATAGTAATGTATTCAATGCAATATCCTCTTCATATAAATGTATAAATTTAAAATGTGGATAATAAAATAATATATATTTCAATACCATATACTTCTCATCACGATTTATGTCAACAAAAACATTCCACTATTTTTTCGGTACCTCATTGGGTAGCTTCTCATACATTTGTTGCACGATCAATGCAGTATCGTTGACATCACACCACAATATGCATTTTAAATCAATCCATTTCTTACCAAGATGTTTCAATGTCCACTTCCGTGCTATCACATCAGCAACCGTAAAGTGGAAGAATATCTATATACAGAAATTCATTTTGAGCATATTAGTAAAAAAACATTAAATTTAACCATAATGTAATAATAATAACTTTAATTGGGAATAAAAAACATCATTTTTCCAGTTTGGAGGAATATTTTTCCATTCATCATAAAAAATAGGATGGTAAATGGGCTCCGCTGCCAGCTGGCCTAGAATCTGGCCAAGTAACCATGCAGCGTCATCCGTAGGGACCCTATAAGAATCAAATGGCACGACTATCATCTTTCCATTCATATTCCAAACATCTGAACATTTTATGTTTTTTTCCATGGTTGAATTTTTTTCATCTTCAATGATCAGAAAATTAGTATAAACAAAATTCAATAAATTAATTTAATTTAAATTTGTACCTATGACATTGACACTCTAGTATGTACATGATGAACTGGAAGCGGCGTGTCGCCGTGACACTGTTGTGTCTTCTCATGGGGGAGTCGATGAAAAAACCTCTAATGGGACACCAGTAGATGGTGTGATAAATGGTGCAGGGGGAGATGGTCTAGGGGTGTAGGCAGCTGGTGCCTCAAGTTCCATGGGGAGGGAGCCAGATGGATCGTCATCTATTGCAGAACTAGATGAAATAGTGTAATACTTTTTCCTTGACATTCCTGCAATTTAATAAAATAAAATTTAGTTCAGAATATATATTTCAAAAAAAAATTATGTAGAAAAAAAAATTAAAAATGATAATAGATGCCCAGTACTAACAGACAAAATATATATAACAATGATGATGAATGACTACAGAAATGAAACCAGTGGTTGCTGAATGAATAAATAATTGTACGTACAATCATTTTCCCCATCAATCATGTCATTTTCCTACTCCATTGCTTCATTCCCTTCATTTATCCTTTCTAGAATAATATTTTCCATATCACGATGGATAAATAATTCTACTTCCCGTTGTTGATGAAATTTAATTTCAGAGGTCAAATCTTCCACTTCATCACCCATATCATACAATTATATTTGTATTACGTGAACTAATACACTCCACCCTTCGTCCACAACATCATTCACATAATATACCATTTTTTCTTGAGATTCTAAGATATATGGATCATGTAGTTCACGATCACCAACATCCATCAACCGAGAGAAGTTCACAGAAGTAAATTGCATAGAATCTCTTTTAACACCTCTAATAATATCGACCCATTTTCATTTGAATAAATCAATATAAAATGTCTGTGGAAGTTTAATTAAATAATATCATGAATCTTTCCAAAGTATCCCACTTCTGAAAATGTAAATATACCACTATTCTATGTTTTCAAACCCACTTCTCAATCGACTATATGAAATCTAAATCCCTTCACATTATAAGCATCGAACATTCTAACTTGTTTTATAGGACCTCTAGCCTGAAACTTCAAATCATCTGACGAGTCTCCTTGAGTATCAGTATTCATGATCTGAAAAAAGAAATATAATTTAACAAAATTGAAAAATGTATGTGTCAAACTAATATTCATATTTATTGAAATATTTATGAACATACACATCGTGCAAAACATTCTACAAGCTCTTTATTCACATCTTTAGTTATATCTTTCTCATTTCATGTACGACCTCTCATTCATATCTTTATTTTTATGCTCAACTATTCAATAAATAGATCTGAAATTTCACTATTTATCATCACATATCTATGTGCCTGTAATAATTCCAATTCTGTCAGTGTCACATTTGAGGTCCTCCAAACTGATCGGCCAATAGCAGGAAATATTTTTGATTTCTGATGCATTTGAGATAGAGTTGATGTGTCATCAACACGACCTACTCAATTAAATCATGTCTCAATATCATCCAAATATCTGGAACAAAATGAAAGACACTCCTCATCCAAATAGCCTTCAGCAATAGAGCCTTCTGGTTGAGCTTTATATCTCACGTATGCTTTCAAATTCCCAAGATATCTATGAATTAAAATAACAATAATATGATTCTTTATATGCCAAAAATTGTTTACTTAACTGAAAATCATATAAATAAAATACCTATCAATTGCATACATCCATTGATAATGAACGGGGCCTCCTAATTTAGCTTTCTCAAACAAATGAACAGTTAAATGCAAAATGACAGTAAAAAACGATGGAGGAATGATTATATCCATTTCACAAAGGGTCGATACAAACCACTCCTGGAGGTTGTCAATATAAAATGTATGTAGTGATTTCTCACATAATTTCCTGAGAAATGTGTAGAATTTGAGTACAACATCAGTAACTTTTTTAGGTAAAAATGTATGCAATGTCAATGGTAGTAACTTTTGTACCAAAATATGTGAATCTTGACATTTCAATCCATGTAACTTACGATTCTTCAAGTCAACACACCTCAAGATGTTACTCGAATACCCACCAGATACCTTCACATTCTTTAAAATTCGAAGGAATGTATCTTTATCCCTATTTTTCATTGCAAAAATTCCCGTAGCATAATTTTCGTTCTCATTTGGCCAAAGTTCACGTTTTATGTTCAATACTTATAAGTCTTTGCAAGTATTGAGATGATTCTTCAACATTCCATTCTCACTAAGTAATGTGAAAATCAAATTATCACAGAAATTCTTCTCAATATGCATCACTTCAAGATTGTGCAGCAACAAATTAAATTCCCAATACTGGAGTTTGAGAAATATACTTTTTTTCTTCGATTGTTGCGTTCTGATTTCACCAGACGATGCACTTCAGACCCATTTTCCACTATCATTCAAATAATGAACCTTCCCAAATTCTATTTCAACATTTTCAAGCAGTGTCAATATTTTAGAACTAGTTAACAACTTTGGAGGTGGTCTAAAATCAACGGAACCATTAAATTTTGATCTGTTCATCCAAAATCTATGAGATGCGTCGAGAAATATTCAATGGAACAAGAAGCACCATTTTCTACTGCGAGGTAGCCGTTCGGGCTGAAAATCAAAGTTACAAATAGGAGTAGCCAAACCCATGTAAGTGTTCCAAAAAGATAAACTCACAAGCCCAGGGAAGTCACTAATGGTCCACTTTAAAGTAGAATGCATTTTGAACATTGTTTTAGAAGAAGAATAAAATGTCTCAACACCATTTCTCCATAACTCCTTCAATACATCAATCAAATGCTACAAGTATAAATCAATATCATTTCCAGGCAGTTGTTTTCAAAGAATAATCATCGAAATGAGAAAAGATGTTTTTTTCATACATATCCATGGAGGCAGATTATAATGGATCAAAACAACTGGCCAAATGCTATAAATGGAACTCAAAGTCCCAAATGGGTTGAATCCATTGGCAGCCAATCCCAATCAAACATTCCTAGGATCAACTGATACATCTAGATGTAATGAATCAAATTTCTTCCATAATTGGGATTCTCACAGATGTCTCATTAACCCAGCATTGTTTTTATCTATAGAATTCCACTTCATGTGTTTGGCGGTTTTTAATGACATGAATATTCATTGAAATCAAGGATTTAAGGGAATGTAATGCCAAACCTTTGCAGGTGTGTTCCTTTTCTTCTTCTTTAAGAAATTATGTTCATTCAGACTTCCAACATCACCCTTTGACAGCCATGTAGAAGAAGAAAGTTTCTTGAAATTCTGTCTACTAGAATCCTCTCCCCAATAAATCATACAATCATTGGGACACGCATATATATTTGTATAATTCAGACCATGCTTGTTAAAAAAAATTTCATATCATAAAAAGATTCAGGGATTTTTTTCTTAAGGAAATGCATCATGAATCAATTCCAATATCATGGACATTGCCTTATTTGTTATTCCACATAGACATTTTATATTGTAAAACTTCACCAGAAATGAAAGCTTTGAATATTTCAAACACCCACTATACAACTCTTGATTTCCATCGTCAAATAAATTATGAAACATATTTTTCTCAGTGATGTTTTCTCATACATTTGGATCCACATAATCAAGAAGAGGATCCAATGATATGTTACAATCTTGATCTACTTGTGTTACAGTCTCAAAAACATCACTTGTCATGTTTAAATTTGTAGCACCCTCTTCTGGTTGTTCTGATTTGTTTTGATGCTGATAGTGGTGTCTTACAGTGCCGAATGTATCATTTATGAGGTTTTTCATTTCATTTTATATTATCGATGAACTTGGGACCTCATTTTGTGGATTAACATTAATAATCAATATTTCTATAATGTTCGATTATCCATGCCAAGCCTAACACAAATATTAACCATGGAATTGCTTCAGTATTAATTGTTTATAAACATCATCTCTCTTCAACCATGTTCTAAATTTACATTTCGAACATGGACATTATATTCTCCCTTCAACGGATCGATTAGAAATTGAAAAATCTAAACACTCATTCAAACCCTTAACATACTGAGGTGTGTTCCTCAGTAATGTGATGCAGCTTTTATTCATGTATATCACAATGTGCCTACACAATAATAAAAAAAATTAAAACACATAGTTACTACTAAATAGAGAAAGAGATTCATATATATGATAGTGTAAGATTACAGAAACTGAATATAATAATGATGATCCCCTGAGTTAGAACATGATTTTGTGGATGTCGTTAAGGGACCTGTAAATGTGGAACTTCATTAGGTAAATCATTTAATAGAACTTCTAAAATAGAATCCACTCACATTTAAAAAAGACTTTAGACCCAATAAATCATATGTATTTTCTTATAAGAGGTCCAGTTTTTTTAACATTGATGGGAAAGCATATGAGATAAACGTCAAAGTTGGAATGAATATTCTCGAGTACCTGATGCTATATGAATTAGACATAGTTGTTTTGGATATGTTGTTTCGATAGCTCACTTCGAATGGATTTGTATACTTGTAATGTAAAATAATTATTCTTGAAAACCATTAGGGTAATAAATGTAGAATAATTTGTTAAATTTGAACAAGTATGTGTATAAGAGATTTATTATACATCAAAATTCACTCACCTTGTTCACTATTCATGAGAAGCAACACCTACAAAAGGACTGAATGAATAGATTATTATTTAAGTTATCCAAACTAAGGATCTATAAAAATTTCTAATGTTGTATATTACATTCCACCTTGAAATAGATAATAAGGAGTTGATTGGAGGAAGAGACTTTGGATGGAATATTAGGGTAAAAGACACCATTGTTCAGCTATGTGAAACTAGGAGCATAAACATGGGATTTAAACAGAATATGTAGAGTCGGTACTATGATAGTAATGTAAGAGAAAATCAATCAGTGGGTTGAGTTTCTTATAATCCATATCACATCATTTGACCAGGTTTTTTACAGTGCATCTTTAATTTACACATGAATAATTAATTCAAATCACCACTATAGAATTTAAACCATTGTTCCATAAATGGGAATCATAAAAAATATTTTCAAAAAATTTTATGACCAGTTTGTGCAACAAGATCAACTCTATCTCTAGTTTTGTATACCCAAATGGAATAGTCCTATTAGACTAGTTCATAAAAAAAGACATAGGAAAACTAATAGGCATCTAGGAATAATTATTTTTATTAGGATGTGCTTCATTAGAGAAGAAATTACTATCTTGTGAAATTTTAGAAGTAGTTTTATACTTCAGTGAAGGATATCATGAACAAGAAACATAATTCTTATGTGGTTTGGGGTACCATTTGTCTAAATATGGAAATTATGGATATCATATATGATATTTTTGTATTGGATACATGCATCGTTATTCTATTGTTAATACAAATGTGTAAACTATTCCTCATACCATCAGTGTCAACACACCTCATAGACAGTGGTAGTGAGGAGGATTGAAATGGATAGAATTATACATAACTATTATTGTAGTATAATTTGTCTTGTTTATTAAGATTATATACATGTATTTCATTGATTTAATCTTTTGTATGAACTACATAGTGGGATTTAATGCCGGTATAGTCCACCAAGATTATTAGGTAGTGTTCATATCTCTATACAGATATCTTCATGAATTCACTTGGGATTTAGTTCTAAATATAGTTATAATTAAAGATATACTAATTGTTGTTTGAAAAATCAAGGACTAGTTATTACTAAAAAATTTGATTGTTGCTAATGAAACATGAAATGTAACTCTTCCTATCATAGTGGATTGACACACCAACATCTTTCCAAATGATTTCTCTAGGTAACCATCCAAGGATGAAATAATATATTATATCAATATACTTTAATGATCATTCCCATAACTGACTATTTATATCCCATTTATAATGAATAACCCATTAACATATATTCCATTTACAATCGAAAATCATTCATCACATATATCAATTCCATACCTTAACCCATTTAACACAATCACATTATACCAAATTCCCCCTTATGTTATGTCATCAACAAAACACATTTATCACTTATTTCATTTAATAAAACAAGTTTACATGCCAACCTAATTGTTGGGGGTTCTATCTAACTAACCCATATATCATTTAAATGACTATGTTCTCAAAATATCATTAAAATTAAATCATGGAATAAAACACAATTCAAGATAATCAATTGAAATAATCTTGAATCCTACCTTCAAAAAATGAGTCTTCCCCTTTTAAAAACTCAACATGTCCCAAGAATTTCATTTCTATTTACAACCATAAAACATGATTTTAAATCATTTTCAAAAAAGGGGAACCACACCCACCTTTCTAATCACCATTTTAAATCTATTAAGATAACCCATTTTTTCCAATAACATTGAGGTCAACACCTCATTTTCAAAACAATGCCCACTTTCTAAATATTTTTGTCCTTCATGGAAAACCATAACCAAATCAAAGTGAAAAATGCTTATTTTAATCCATTTCATCCAACTAGGCATTTAAAAAAAATACCAATTCTTTATTTCAAATATCCCATTAACCTTGACTACATACCAACTTACAGTTCTCTACCCATTCACTTTCATAATTATATTATTGGAACATTTTAAAAAATATTTCACCAATATTAAGGGGTTTTCCTAACCTAAGGGTAGACCTAGGTACGATCTCAAACATAAATGGACCCAACAGATTCCTTAGAGGGTTTCATAAATCAACATGAGTCCTAATCTCATTTTTCTTACTTAGGAACACAAAACATAGTAAAGAAGTAAATTGGAACAACCACATACACATATAAAACATAATGTTTATGCGAAACAGATTCAATTCCACCTGGCGTCGCGGGGTCCCGGGGGTTGCGGGAAGCCAGGGTCATCGAGGTCAAGGGGTCGCGGGGTCGCCAGAGTCGCCGGGTCGCCGGGGTCATGGGGGGCCAGGGTCGTCGAGGTCACAAGGTCTCCTGGTTCATGTGGTCGCAGGGGTCGTAGGGGTCCGGGGTCACGGGGGAAGCGGGGGAACGAGGAGAAGCAGGGTCGGGGTGGGGGGGGGGGGAGGATCGGAAATGTTAAAAAAATGTTTCATGATGGTTTATAATAAACCGCCACCAAACCATTTAAAAAAACATTTACTGGCATTTACAAAAGCCGCTACAAAAAACCGCCGCTAAAACCAATTTCTGTTATAGTGTCACATACTAATGAATTCATACATAAGGTAAGGGTTCTACATCTCAATATTATTTTGTTGAGACAAGTTAGATGTTATGGGTCTATTTATATTTATGAGGTTAATATACATATCTCTGGAAAAGTATTTCATGTATCCATATTTATTTATGATATTTAAATATATAATTAAAAATATTTCACCCATGTTGTTTCGAATCGAATGTTATCAATATGGTAAGGGTTTATTGTTGCATTTAATCTTATTTGGGGAATATATTTTATAGTAAAACAATGTTCTTTTATAGTGTATATCTGACACCAATTTAATATGTTTTATCGCTAATGTTTTTTTGTTCATGGTATTAAAATGGTACTTTTACATGATTTCATTGATCTGGGTTGTGACAAAATATTTTCCAATGAAGTGATTGTTTTATATTACAACTTATATTTTTACTATGATTGTTTATGATAAAAAAATTTAAGATTAAATTAAATGATCCATATAATAAACCGCCACCAAACCATTTAAAAAAAACATTTACTGGCATTTACAAAAGCCGCTACAAAAAACCGCCGCTAAAACCAATTTCTGTTATAGTGTCACATACTAATGAATTCATACATAAGGTAAGGGTTCTACATCTCAATATTATTTTGTTGAGACAAGTTAGATGTTATGGGTCTATTTATATTTATGAGGTTAATATACATATCTCTGGAAAAGTATTTCATGTATCCATATTTATTTATGATATTTAAATATATAATTAAAAATATTTCACCCATGTTGTTTCGAATCGAATGTTATCAATATGGTAAGGGTTTATTGTTGCATTTAATCTTATTTGGGGAATATATTTTATAGTAAAACAATGTTCATTTATAGTGTATATCTGACACCAATTTAATATGTTTTATCGCTAATGTTTTTTTGTTCATGGTATTAAAATGGTACTTTTACATGATTTCATTGATCTGGGTTGTGACAAAATATTTTCCAATGAAGTGATTGTTTTATATTACAACTTATATTTTTACTATGATTGTTTATGATAAAAAAATTTAAGATTAAATTAAATGATCCATATAACCCAAATCTTATATACATTATTATCCAATTGTTATTTAAATATATAATTTTTTCCATTAATTGTTTTATCTTTATATAGTCAGGAAATAAAGATAATGTTGTCATCAAAAGTGACTTTATTCCTCACTCCGTTCAAGAATATTTTTATTCTATATGCAAATTTTATTTAAGATGTTTCCAAATATATTTTTAACATCCACCAATGATTATATAAATTCATTTGTATCCATTTTTCATAATATATAATTTTTTTAAAAGGAACATCCTTTAAATTTTCTAAATGATGTACTATTGACATTATTTTTCCAATAATGTTACTCAAATCTTTATTTTAAAATAAATAGTCATAATTTTTTCCCAAACTCATAAATACTATATTCATTAAAGAATACATTAATTTATTTCATGATTATTTTCATATAAAGTTTATTTCTTAGTATTTTAGAAATTCATATATTCTAAATTATTAGTTTCAAAATGAGAAGGGTGTTTTCTAAATAATTGTTCTTATGATCTTTTAATGGTATTTTCATCAATAAAAACCTTTTTAATGTTTCTTAAGACTTAATAAATATAAGATCCAATGATAAATTCTATATTATTTCTGTTTATGGTTTATGATTCTGATGGTGGAATATTTATGAATCCCTTTCTTCGAAGGGATGTGTTATGATGTAATGATTAATGTTTTCAGGACCTTATGGCATACATATGAATAAATTATGATCTTATGGAATTTGGATTCATCGTATCCAACTAATGAATTGGGTAAAGATTATTGTCTTTTGTTCTAAATGGTATATAAAAGGTTATCCAAACCCCATAAGAGAGTAAACAGGTCATTATCCAACGACCAACAGGGGTATATGAGAGGATTTACTAATCCTAAAGATGATACATAGGTTGTTGGACAAACCATATCATTTCATGAATGACTTTTTGTGAATATCTTACATAATATTTAAAAGAATAAGATAATTCCACACATTATTTTATTATATTTAAACAATCTATTATATAAAATTTATATGCTACTAGGTCATGATCATTGATTATCTTATGAGTCATATCTTATGAACTGCCAATACCTTTTCCATGACTCATTTTTTATGATATATCATATATTGAATATGGTTTTATAATTTTAAGATCTTTCTCTCACACCCTTATTAAAATATTATTCTTAGTTACGATAATTGAATGATATCTCCATTATTTTCCCTTACTAAGTATCCAATCTCATCATTTCTTATGTTTCATTTCCCCTAAGATATGATGATTGGTTTTGATAATTATATATCTAATAGGGGTTCATGTTATAAAGAACATAATGGGATATTTTTTAGACTTTTTATGTAGCAGTTTCTTTTATAACCATGTTCAAAAATACACTAAAACATTACGTTTCAATCATGGATTGTAATTATATAAAAGTGATATTCATATAATAGAACATAATAATTTTGTTTTAAATATATTTTACTCTATCATATGTGTTTATTCACTACACTATTTGTCAAACTAATCCAAAGTATAGTAAGATTTTTGATACACAACATTTCATATAATATAGGTTTGGGTTGTATTATCATTACAAATGATAAGGTGGTATCTTTTTAGTTACATTAAATATCCCACCATGAGAAACATTACATGAAATATTATTTTGATTTAGAAGTTTTAATTTACTAATTAAAATTTTAGAGTAATTATATACCGGGAAATTTGACATATATACCAATGAAAAAGTATAAAGTACATATTTGCATTTAAGGTGATAAATATGCATCAATTGGGACGGTTAGTGATTTTAAAGTATTATTCTATCTTATTACTATACTATTATGGGAGGGAAGATATGTTGTTTGATATAATGAGACAATAATATTATACATAATTATTATCTATGAGGATTCATAGAGGCCTTGTTATTATGGATACTTAAAGGATTAACATGAAAATTGTAAGGGATGGCCTAAAATATGCCCCTTCCCCAATGATTTATGAACCTTCTACCAAATTGAAGATCAATGAGGCCTTGAAAATTGTAATGGGTCTATAAAGAATGGTGGGAAAATTTTGAAGTTAAACCATGATAAATTTTTTATAAAAATATTTGGTTGTTGTATATGTGTCCCATATATTCTTGAACTGAGGAGGAAAATTTTGGATGACGCAAATAGAATTTCATTCACTATTATTCTATGAAGTAGAGAGTTTTATAGATTTATTGGGGAGAACATCTATTTTTAAAACATAATTAGAGGTATAGTAAAATATACCGCATATTTCTTTTTTATACTCTTCACATCGAGAAACTAGAAGTATAATGGAATTATGAAACCATTGCCTATAACAATATATAAATGCATGAACATCACATTTGATTTTCTCACATAACTTCTGACGACCTCTAAAGGAAAAAAATCAGTGTTTTATTATTATTATTGAAATATAATGATGGCACACTGCATTACGATTTGAGAGTGTTTATAACATGATTTACATGATTATATATATACATAAATGAATTCATCATTCTTAATGGATTACCATTTTAAATATTATCTAATCAAGATGAATGATTCACATCAATCTGCTTGATAATTTTTTAATATGTATTGGATATTTTACTAAACCTTAACACTACTCATCGTCCTCAAAGTGATGAAACATATAAAATGAACATTACTAAATTTTAGGATATTTCATGATCTTGATCAATGGTTTTTGATGTATTATATGATTAATGTCTTAAACTTGTTAAGTTCTCATATATTTAAAAGAAATTCCAATCAATCATTCAAAAATAAATATATGTCAATATGTATGGGAAGGTAGGTATAACTACAATATATTGAGATGATGTTAATGATAGAGATATTTTGGGACTAGATCATTCTAAACAAATTTCAAAGGCTATTTGAACCATTTAGAAATATATTAAATTTGTGGTAGGGTATATATTTAGAATCCTTTAAAATATATGTAGTTTTATGTTATAGAAAATAAATTCCTTTGAATATCACTAAATAATATGTTGATAAGATTTATAGATAAAGAAATATAAAATCTAAGAAAAATACACCCCTATTAAATTATTTATCATATGTGGTCTATATTGACTAGATATTCCAATTATTATTCCACTATGAAAACATGTTTCATGTACCAATTACATACTAGATTCGTCACAAGAACAGAACATAGTGGGTTTAGAAATACAAAATGATATCTATTACCAAGAATAACTGATATAGTTCATTTAATTTAGGTATAATTATGAATGATAATAGACCATTCACCTATTTAATTTTCTATCGAAAATTAGAAGTTTGAGGAAGTGACATTAAAACCTAAAAATGTAATGGGAAAAATCACTCATCTATTTTCATCTGAGTAATGAAATATTGAGGTAAATTATTTCATGAGGGTGGATATAATGTAAAATACAATATTTTTTAGTATGAAATTCCCTTGAGTATTTCCTCTTAATTAAATAACTCATATTACATTAAATATCAATATGAAATAGAAAATAAATTAGTTCGTTAAGGTATAATGTTATAAGATAAAATGAAATTACCACTAATATTATAAGAAATATTTATGGAACATATTTATAAAAATTAAAAGAGTAAGAACCCCATAATAAAATAAAAATATAATCAAATTTATATATTCATCATTGGGGTATTAAATGAAAATCATTTAACTTAGTATAACTTTTAAATAATGAAATATTTTTGAAAGTTGATAGACATTTGGATACTGGAATAAGATAAATGTCCATCATAGAATTATGAAGGATATATATATTAGATAAAAGTGATTATTGTGGTAAATAATTTTATTCTGATTGAGTATTGAATACTCAATTATAGTAATCACTGGATGTGAACATTATAATATAGTCATTGATATGGTGAGTATAATTAAATTTAATAAATTTCAAAAATTAATGTGGAAAGTAGGAATATATGGAATCAAGTAATAAGGTTCAACCATGTGAGGATTTTCCTAATATTTTAAATAAGGTAAAATAACTATGGTTTTTCTATTACATTGAAGAATCTAAATTTCATAAAATCTTTGGAGAAATCATCTATAGGGGAAATTTGAACAAATGGATATAACTACGAAATCTGTTGAACCCTCTGTGAGATGGTTATTTTCATAATCATAAATCTTGTCTAAATGCATTTATATATGTTTAATCATATCTACATATGTTTATATATGATTATTTATGGTTTTATATTAACCTGGGAGTGTTATGGTTTGAACAGACACTTGGTGCGTATTCCATGTTTTTGACTCACCGTTAGTTATTTTCTTGAGTCACCGTTAGTTAAAACTAATGGCAATGGTCGCACCGATGAAGAACGGTCGCACCGATGAGAATGGTCGCACCGATGAAGAACTGTCGCACTGATGAGAATGGTCACAAAAATGAAGAACAGTCGCACCGAGGAGAACAGTTTCACCGATGGGAATGGTCGCACTGATGAAGAATGGTCGCACTGATGAGAATGGTCACACCGATGACAACGGTCACACCGATGAAGACCTACCGAAACTGATGCTGATCAAATGACCTACCAAAACCAATGCTGATCAAATGACCTACCAAAACTGATGCAGATCAAATGACCTACCAAAACCGATGCTGATCAAATGAGCTACCGAAACCGATGCTGATCAAATGACCTACTAAAACCGATGCTGATCAAATGACCTAACGAAACTGATACTGATCAAATGAGCTATCGAAACTGATGCTGATCAAATGACCTACCGAAACCAATGCTGATCAAATGACCTATCGAAACCGATGCTGATCAATTGACCTACAGAAACCGATGTAAATTCAAAATAACTTACTAATATCATGACTCACCGATAGTCATGAAAAATGTTTGAACTTTCTACTAACCCTTTTTAATTCCTACTGTCATATTTTATTAGTTAAATGCACCTGATATTAATTAATGTTGGTTTTTGGATATCAGGAAAAAGTACCTCGTACCTGTAAAAATGTAATATTTATTTTTTCCAGATCTCAAGGAATAAAAAAGAAGATCTGGAGTAAAAAGGGAGAGCTGAACAAAAAGAGAAAAACACACTAACAAAGGTGCACGTTTATGAAGTCCCACAGAAAGCATGGAGAACTCAAAGGACTCCTGTAAAAATCAGGGATCTCGAAGTAGATCATTCAACTAGAACAAACAAAAGATGAGTAGTTGTTCCTTACTAAAAAATCATATGCACAAGTCTGAATAGCTGTAGTTGAGATGAACAATGATACTCTGTTTTGAGTCATCCTCACCAGAAAGGACTTGACTTCCATCAACAACATCCAAACAAGTCCAGATCACATCTGCAATTACATTGATCTTTCTAAACTCTATTATTTCCTCTATTTTATCACTTTTCCTAACATTCTGAGTAGTGTGTGTGTACATATGTCTACTCTAGATACACATTGTCTCCTAAGCTGAACTGGAGGATATTAAATCCTCACACAAAATTTTATAAACCTTCTTGTATCCCACTGTGAGTTGTGGAAGTGGTCAACTGTGACCTGGATAGTGTGAGATCTATTTTCTATTCTTTTTCCCACGTCGAATTGTGGTAGAGGTATTAGGATATGATAGTTTATGTACTGTTGTTTTCCTCGATCTAGGTTGTGGATCAAATTTATATAAATTTTTTGAGAGGACAAAGTCTCAGCTTGAGACTAAACCTCTTGGTTATATCTATTGTGCATCATAGATTGTGTTTTAAAGTATATTATATATTTTGTATTCCGCTGCTATTTACTTTGAAATACAAATATATTTTATGGTTTCTATAATAGTTAATTTAGCAAGAGTTGGTAATTTTTTTAAATTAGTAGATTAGTTTTAAAATAAAATGTAATCCTATTATTAAACTAACTGTGAACTAATCAATCTTTTGAGAATCTAATTGAACCTTTATAGTTTAAACATTCACTACAGTTTAACTTGTTTTTAAATTGGAGGATTTTAATAGAAATATTTTTACATAAAATTTTAACTGGAACTCAATTCATCCCCCTCTTGAGTATCCAATCCGACCAACATTTGGTATCAGAGGATTAAATTATTTATAAAGGATTTTCAAATAATCTGTTTTTTAACTTTGATTTTAGTTGTATCTCAAAGATCTTAAATTTCTGTTAGTTTTAAATTTTATCTCTTTAAATATATTTGCTAAAATCTGGTTATGGATAATAGACTAGAAGGTGCTTCTACCAATAGGCCACCTTTTTTCAATGGTACAAATTATGCCTAGTAGAAATATAAAATGAAAATTCTATTAGAGAGTATGGGATTCGACATATGGACTGCTATAGAAACTGAATATAAGATTCTAGACACTAAGAGAACTACTTGGGATGAACCTACTAAAACTACTTATAATAATAACTATAAATCTATGAATGCCATGTACTGTGCTTTGGGTGATAAATAATTTAATCGCATATCTTCTTGAAAAACATCATTTGAAGTTTGGGATACCTTGGGTGATTCTCAAGAATGAACAACCAATGTTAAATATATGAGATTAAACACTTACTCTATTAAATATGATAATTTTAAAATGAAGTCTGATGAACCTATTTCTAACATATATCACAGGTTCAATGAGAATGTCAACACTATGAGCTCACTTGGAAAAGTTGTTCCTACAAAACAACAGATCATGAGGATATTACGATGTTTAACAGAAAAATGGAGAGGCACATCTATTTCAATTAGAGAATCCAATGATATTGGTTATTTACCTATTAAGGAATTAATTGGTAAGCTTATGATGTATGAATAAGAACTTAAAGTAAATATGGAATAAGATGATGAACCAAGGAAGAAGTCAGTAGCCTTTAAGACATCCACTTCAAAGAGAAAGGAAAAGGATAAAGTTCACATACCTACTAAAATCTCAACAAGTGAATGTTTAGATTTTGACAGTGATGCAGAGATGGATCAGATATCCAGGAGATTCAAGAAGTTCTATAGGTGGAATAAATTCTTCATAATACCAAATTATAAAGGAAAATATGACAACAAAGGTCACTGGAAGAAAGATGATAAGAAGTACAATAAGAGTGATGAGAATGTCTGTTATGAGTGTAAAAGGGAAGGACACAATAAGGCTGACGATCAATAGTTAATGTTCAAAATGAAATATGACTTCAATGACAATAACTACAAGAATGTAATGAAAGAAACTTGGAGGGCTTCAGAAGACACTTCAAGTGATTCTGATTATACTAAACATGAAGACTCTCACAAGGCTAACAAGTGTTTTCTGACAAACACATCTAAGGTAACACTGGACACTCCTGCTTTGAATTCATATTATTCTAGAGTTGATTCTGATTCTGAACTTAAAAACATGTCTTATGAGGAACTATTTGAATATTTAAATGTGATAGAAGAAACCTGTAATACTCTTAAGGACAAGTATAAATCCTTCAAGAAACATCATTCTTTAACCAGCTTTGTTAAATCGGCCCTTGATATAGAGAAAGAAAAGAATGCTCAATTACTTAAGGAAAGTACTGAACTGAAACTGTCTAGTGAGCAGTTAAGGAAGGACTTAGAGAAATTCATTAATGGAAAGAAAACTCTAACTCTAATGTTAGGTAAACAAGTGGCACCAAAATACACCACGGGTATAGGCTATCATCCTGGAAAGAGACAGATTACTAAAAATAGATTTATTCCTAAATCTGGAAAGAATGCTGCTAGTTCATGTTCTAGAAATACACATACTTCAACTCGTTATTCACATTACTATAAGTCAAATAATGTTTATATTTTAAAATATATTGATTCTGTAGTTTATATGAGACCCATGAGACAAATCTGGATACCTAAGGCTTTGCTTCCTAACCTATCTGGACCCATGAAAATCTGGGTACCAAAATCATTTTCTGTTTAAACCTATATTGTACGAAACTTTCATGAAAAGTTCTCATAAGATGGTATGGTACTTGGACAGTGGATGTTCAAGACACATGGCAGGAGGTTACTCATGAATTTAAAACATAATCAAGGTTGATGGAGGTCATGTCACTTTGGTGATAACTCTAAAGGAAATATCATTGGCCTAGGCCAGATTGGTAACACTAATTCAGTTTTAATTTTTAAAGTATTATTTATTGATGGACTTAAATACAACTTCTTAAGTATTTCTCAGTTATGTGATGATGGTTTCAATATTATATTTGAACATAATTCTGGTAATGTTTTTAATTATAAAAATATTTTTGTGTTTTCTACATTGGGAAATGAAAATGTTTATTCTATTGATTTGAATTATTTGGCTAAACAAAACATTACTTGATTAAATTATTTTCATAAAGAATCCTGGCTTTGGAACAAGAGAAGAGGACACTGCAACATTCATTCACTTAAAAAATTGACTAGGAAGAACGTAGTTATAGACCTACTAAAACATGAATTTCCAACTGATAGAGTTTGTAATCCCTATCAAAATGGAAAGCCACATAAAGATTCAATCAAATTAAATTAAGATGTTTCAACTTATCAACCTCTCGAGTTGGTTCACATGGATTTTTTTGGACCTTCTAGAGTTTCTAGTTTAATTGGGAAGCACTATGTATATGTCTTAGTAGATGACTTTTCTATATATACTTGGGTATACTTATTAGCTCACAAAGTGAAGCTTGTTCTTACATTATTAAATACTCCAAGTCTATAGAAAACCTTAGTGGACATAAGATTAGGACCTTCAGAAGTTATCATGGTCATGAGTTTGAAAATCATGATTTTGTATCTTATTGCTCACACAATGGCTATAATCATAAATTTTCTTCCCCTAGGACACCTCATCATAATGGTGTAGTAGAAATAAGAAATAGAACCCTTCAATAAATAGCAAAAACTATGATAAATGAATATGACCTATAGATTTGTTTTTGGGTTGAAGCTATAAATATAGCTTTTTATATTATCAATAGAATCTTGATCAGACCTTTTCTTAAGAAGACCCCTTATTAACTGTGGAATAATAGGTAACCTAAAGTTAGTTACTTTATAGTCATTGGTTGCAAAGTTTTTATTATCAATACTATGGATAATCTTGACAAATTTTCATCCAAGAGTGATGAAGGAATCTTTTTAGGATATTCAATTACTAGAAAATCCTATAGAGTATTTAATAAGAGAACCAAGTGTGTGGAAGAATCTGTTCACATCAAATTTGATGAAATTGATCCACATGAACCTAATCCTTCTCTTGAAAATCTTGAAGAAGTTTTATCTGTTCTGAACCTTAATGAAAAATATAGTGATCGTGTTGTCAAGTCAACCAGCTCTAGAAATGTTCAAAAACCTGCTTCTGATGAATCCAAACCTAGAGAAGAACCTGAAATTTCTAGTCCGACCTTCACTAAATCAACTAGGATTCTAAAGAATCATTCTTTAGATGATGTTGTTGGTAATCTTGATAGAGGGACACATAATAGAGCTTCTCTAAGAAATCAGGTTAAACATCAAGCATTTCATGCACAACTAGAACCTAAAAGTATCAATGATGAAATCAATGATGAATTTTTGTTAAAGGAGATGCAAGAAGAGTTAAATCAATTTGAAAGAAAAAAAGTCTAGGAATTAGTAGAAAGACCTAAGGACACCTTGACCATAGGCACTAAATGGGTTTTTATAAACAAGGTTGATGAATCAGTAAATATATTTAGAAATAAAGAAAGGCTAGTTGCACAAGGGTATAGTCAAGAGGGAGGAACAGACTGTGAAGAAACATTTTCACCTGTAGCTAGATTAGAAGCCATTAGGATCTTACATGCCTATGCTGCTCATCTAAATTTCATGTTATATCTAATGGATGTTAAAAGTGATTTTCTAAATTGTTTTATAATTGAAGTTGTTTTTGTTGAATAACCACCTGAATTTACAAACCCCTATTTTCTAAATGATGTTTTTAAACATTCTAAAGCTTTATATGTTTTAAAATAGGCTCCAAGAGCTTGGTATGATAGACTTTAAAATTTTCTTATCTCAAAAGGTTTTACTAAAGGAATTTCAGATCCTACAATTTTTATTAAAATAATTTCTAATGATATTTTAATTTTATAAATCTATGTTGATGATATTATCTTTGGATCTTCTAAAAATTTGTTATTTACTGATTTTTCAAAGATTATGCAAAATGAATATGAAATGAGTTTAATGGGAGAACTCTAGTATTTTCTTGGATTTAAAATTTTTCTAAAGAAAGATGATATTATTTTAAAACAATGTAAATATAAAAAGGATCATTTAAAACGTTTTGGTTTGGATAGTAATAAGGAAAGTGACACACCTATGAGTACCACCAGTATGTTGGATGATGATGAAACTAGGAAACTAGTTGATCAAACCAATTATAGCGGTATGATCAAAAGTTTACTTTATCTTACTGCTAGTCGACCAGATATCATGTTTAGTGTATGCATGTGTACAAGATTTCAAGCTAATACTAACGAATCCCATTTACTTACTGTTAAAAGTATTTTCAAATATCTTAAACATATAACCCATTTTGGTTTGTTTTATCCAATCAGACAATCCATTGACATAATGAGTTATTCAGATGCTGACTATGCTGGTTCCAAGTTAGATAGGAATACCACATCTGGAACATGTCATCTTTTGGGAAAGTCACTGGTGTCTTAGTGTAGTAAGAAACAGAACTCTATTGCATTGTTTACTGCTGAAGCAGAATACATTGCTGTTGGTAGTTGTTGTGCATAGATTCTGGGGATGAAACACAACATGTTAGACTATGGATATCAATTTTGACATGTGTCTATAAATTGTGATAACACTAGTAAAATTAGCATCTCTAAGAATCATGTGTGTCACTCTAGGACCAATCACATTGATGTCAGACATCACTTTTTGATAGATCATTATCAAAAAGGTGATATTTCTCAAGAATTTAATGACTCTAAACATCAATTAGCTGATATCTTCACCAAACCTTTGAGCCTTGAAAGATTAGACTTTATTAAACAAGAGTTAGGTATGATAGATGAGGGAAACCGCTCAGTGAAACCGGTCATTGAAACCGATCAGTGAAAATGATCACTGAAACCACTTAGTGAAACCGGTCAGTGAAACCGATCAGTGAAATCGTTTAGTAAAACCGATCAGAGAAACCGATCATTTGATATCGTTTGTGTTTTACAGTTTTTAACACTTTTCTGTTTATCAAAACAACGTTGTTTTACTTAATCAAAATTATATTTAATATTATAACCCTAAATGATAAATTTAATGACCCACAGCTATTTCTTTTCCCACGAACTATGTCTTTCCATCTTCCACTGAACCTTAATTTTTCTGAAACATGAACTTGTTGAACCTCTAAAACCTTTTTGAATCATTCAAACCTTTCAAACCTCTCATGCTTCCAAATGGAAAAGCAAAAGTGTCAAAGAAAGGAATATGAAGGATTCTCTCCTGTGAAACATGCTCGGGGAGAATTGAGCTGCATGACTCAAAGGTCAGTGAACTCGGAGTTGGAAATATGGGTGGTTACAGCTGAAAAGGAAGTATGTTTCCAATGGGTGTTATCTAGTAATTATGATCTTTTAAAAGTTTTAGAAATACAAGGATGGAAAAATTGGTTCTGTGATAATAACTGAGTCTACTATCCAAAGCTTGTGCATTAGTTTTATTTGAACATAACTATTGTATTGGATAGATCAGAAGCTACAAGACTATCTTCTGTAGTCAAAGGGAAAAAGAATTATTTTTCTTCAAAATAGTGGACTGTTTGTTTGGGAGTGCCTCATAAAGGTAGATATGATGACTATTCTGGTAATATTCTTCCTACCACTGAATAGTTTTCTTATGATCTTGCTCTGGATATGCTAACTGGAAATTCTTAGTCCAAAATAACAATAGATGGTGAGTTAGATGGTGAAAGTAGAATTTTGTTTAAGTTTATTCAGCACCAAATTTGTCCCAGAAAGTTTTTTCTGCTGTGAAGTATCAGGATGATTTCTTGTTGTTTTTGTTGATAAATGATGAGAAGATTAACTTGTGTAGATATATTACTGTCCATATTGCTGAGATGGTGAAGCCTTCCAAAAATCTACATCCTTGTTCTACACTAAGAAAATCTCTTCTATGTTAAAGTTTTTGGGCTTTGTTGAATGTGGAGATGAGTGTATCACATCCAGTAGTAGTTTTTGTTTTAACAAAGGTATCTAAAAAAATGAAAATCAACTAGAATACATGGAAGAAGGCATGGGTTGCTGATGAAGATAAGTTGTATGAATCCATTAATCCTTATGACCATACAAAGAGACCAAAGGGGATGAGAGATCATGGTTTAAAACCTGATGAAGAAGTTGTTTATTCTGATGAGGAAGAGGAGACAGAAGTTCCTAAGGAAATTGGAGAGTAAAGTAAGAAAGGAACTGGGTAAGCGGAAGCTGATGATGATGTGGTTACTGAAAAAGAGCCTGAGTCACCTCCTGATGATAGGAGTGATCCTAATACAGTAAGTCCTAAGAAAAGAAGAATTGAATTTGGACCAGCTTGTCCACCTCTCATGTTACCAGAGTTAGAACCTCTTCTAGGTGATGAGGTAGAAGATGAAACTGAAGAATCAAATTCTAAGGAGTATGAATCCACTAGAATATATAGTACCGATGAAACTTTAGTAAATAATAATGGAAATGAAAATGGTGATGATGATGATGGAAATGATGATTATGGTGATGATGATGATTGCAATAATGATGATGGTGGTGATGATGATGCTACTACTCGACTAGTGGATGTTCAAAATGTGATCCAAGATGATCCAAAATCACAACAAGTTGAAGAAGAAGCTTCTCTTGAGGCTGAAAGAACAATGCAAAGAGAGATTGATATAGGTGAAGAAATCTCACCTAAAAATTCTAGAAAATTTGATTTTTCAAAGCCCCAGAATACCTCTTGTAAAGCTGAATGGGAGTAACACCTAGGTTTTGTTGTTCTCAGTTTGGATTATTCATAGGAAGAAGAAGAATGTGTGCACAAAACAAGGGCAAGCCTCTCAGTTAAGGCTAGACTAGTTGCATAGAATGTGCATGTGATAGCAAAAAGACCTAGACCTTCATTTTCTCGATCGGATTTTGAGAGATTTAAATATGAGTTGATCCATGTAGTTAGAGAGACAATGAATGAGGAATTATTTCATGCTCCTGCTCATGCTCATGTGAATTTATCTGAGGCTACTATGGATGCTATAACTTAATGAGTAGTAAGAATTATCAAGCTAGACCTGTGCAATACTAGTGAATTGATTGGCAGGCACATTACCTCTCTAAATCAAGCACTCAACAATTTAGGTAATTACTTAGTTTCACTGTCAAGAGAATTTAGATAAACCATCACTGGTATGATGGATGTTCTGATAAATTTGATAGAACATCTGAAGATGTCGGATTTGAGAATGTTGAATACTCAAATAACTCCCATTGTTTCTCAAGCTAGCTCCTCCAAAGTGACCAAGATTACTGGTCATGAGATCAATGCCTTAAAGGATGTTATAAAAGAATAGTTAGCTTCACCTGGAAAGAATTTCGATTTGGACTCATTGAAAAAGATGAAAGAAAATAGTGATCATATTCACAAGATGGTGAAGCTTTATTCAGCTGATGCTACTCGGGCTCATAAAGAGATCAAAGAAAAGGTGGATCACTATTTCTATAAAATCTATACCAACCATGAGTTGAACCATCAGTTTAATGTCATGGATAAAAATTTTCGGCTTCCTCTAGTCACTCAAGACTTTAAGGATCAGGTACTATAGTTGAAAGATTTTACTCCTACTCTCGATATTTTTTTGTAGAACAAAGATGATTTTGATACGGTCATGAAATATGGTGGTGAAGTCATTCAAGATTTTATCAATCTTCTCAAACCGTATAATCATGTGCAAACTAAGGTGATTTTGTTTCCTACTGCTGCGCCTCTCAGTCCATCTGGTGTTTCTCCTGGTCAGTTATCAGTTTCTCACGCTCTCTCCAATATTCGGCAAGTCATTCCGTAGCCATCTTCAGGAAGATCTTCTACTCAACCACAAGTGACTTTAGAACCCACTTTGCTTCATGCCCGAGATGTGCTACCTACCCTCTCCATCCGGTCATATCAAGCTTCCAGCAAGCCACCCTCTCAGTCATCCATTCCTCCTTCTTCCAAAGGCAAAGCTCCTCTTAATCCCAAGAAGAATACATGCCTGTCCTTTTTGATAGGGTGTATTTTTTGTGTTTTTTTTATTGTACCATTTTCAGTGGTTATTGTAGTAGACCTTTCATCTTTTTTCTAATCCCAAAGGGGTAGAAATGATGACTGCTTAAATGATGACTACTTTTCTACATGAATATATAGATAAAGGAGAGAAAAGAATATATATAAAGGGGGAGGAATCTAATTCTATGTTGATATACTCTCACTTTGTTCATGATCGGGTGCATTCTCTGATGATATGTTTATCTTTGGTTATATATTTTGATTACATAGGGGGAGCATACTAAATGTTATAACCTCTCCTCTCTCTTCATTTATGCCACATATTTGTGATTATCAAAAAGGGGTAGATTGTTGAACCCTCTATGAGATGGTTATTTTAATAATCATAAATCTTGTATAAATGCATTTATATATGTTTAATCATGTTTACATATGTTTATCTATGATTATTTATAGTTTTCTATTGACCTGGAAGTGTTCTGGTTTGAAAAGACACTTGGTGCGTATTCCATGTTTTTTACTCGCCATTAGTTATTTTCTTGAGTCACCGTTAGTTAAAACCGATGGCAACAGTCGCACCGATGAAGAACGGTTGCACGGATGAGAATGGTCGCACCGATGAAGAATGGTCTCACTGATGAGAAAGTTCACATGGATAATGAACGGTCACACTGATGAGAATGGTCACACTGATGAGAACGGTCGCACCGATGAAAACTGTCGCACCGATGAAGACCTACCGAAACCGATGCTAATCAAATGACCTACCGAAATTGATGCTGATCAAATGACCTACCGAAACCGATGCTGATCAAATGAACTACCGAATCCGATGATGGTCAAATGACCTACGCAAACTGATGCTGAAAAATGACTTACCAAAACCGATGCTGATCAAATGACCTACCAAAACTGATGCTGATCAAATGACCTACCAAAACTGATACTGATCAAATGACCTACCGAAAATGATACTGATCAAATGAACTACTGAAACCGAGGCTGATCAAATTACCTACTAAAACTGATGCAAATTCAAAATGACTTACTGATCTCATGACTCACCGACAGTCATAAAAACTATTTCAACTTTATACAAACCCTTTTTATTTCCAACGGTCATATTTGATTAGTTAAATGATCCTTATATTAGTTAATTTTTGTTTCTGGATTTCAGGAAACTGTACCTCATACCTATAAAAAGGTAATCATTTTTTTTGCTAGATCTCAAGGAATAAAAAGGAAGATCTGCAGTAAAAAAATAGCTGAATGAAAAGAGAAAAACACACGAACGAAGGTTCACATGTATGAAGTCCCACGGAAGACAAGGAGAACTCAAAGGACTCCTATAAAAATCAGTGAGCTTGAAGCATATCTTTCACCTGGAAGAATAAAAAGACAAGTAGTTTTTCATTACTAAATTATCAAATCTACATGTCTGAATAGCTGTATCTGAGAAGAACAATGATACATTGTTTTGAGTCATCCCCACCAGAAAGGACTTGACTTCCATCTGCAACATCAAAATGAGTCAAGAGAACATCTGAAATTACACAGAGCATTCTACACTCTATTATTTCCTCTATTGTATCCCTTTGCCTAACATTTAGAGCAGTGTGTGTGTACATCTATCTACTCTAGATAAAAATTGTATCCTGACCTAAACTGGATGATATTAAATCCTCACACAAAGCTTTCTACACCTTCATGTATCCCACTGTGAGTTGTGGAAGAGTTCATGTGTGACCTGGAAAACCTGAGAGCTATTGCTATTGTTTTTCCCACGTAGTACTGTGGTAAAGGACTTCAGACCTGAATAGTTTCAATACTATTGTTTTCCCCAATCCAGTGTGTGCATCAAATTTATATAAATTGTTTGGGAGGACTAAGTCTTGGCTTGAGACTAAACCTCTTGGTTATATCTGCTGTGCATCTTTGATTATGTTTTAAATTTTATTATATATTTTGTATTCTACTGCTATTTACATTGATATAAAAATCTATTTTAATGTTACTCTGATAGTTAAATTAGTAGTGTTTGTAATTTTTGTAAATCAATATATTAGTTTCAAAAGCTAATTTAATCCTCTGATTAAATTAACTGAGACCTAATCAATCTTTTGAGAATCTAATTGAACCTTTACAGTTTTACAAATTCACTACAATTTAACTTGTTTTTAAATTGGGGGATTTTAATTGAAATATTTTAATAGAAATTTTTAATTGGAACTCAATTCACCCCCCTCTTTAGTATCCACTCCAACCAACAAAATCCATGTTAGTTGATTCAACACCAATGACTAGCACAATTTCTTATCTCACCCTTAGGGATTATGTTACATTCTTGAGTGGGTTTAAATATATGTTGAGATGTTGTCAATAAGTAATTATTAATGTTGTAAATGATCCTTTTAAAAGTTTATTTAATTTTTCATATATTTTTTATATTTTTAAATTATAGTTATTATTTATAAATATATACATTTTAATTCATTATTTTAAGGAATGTTATAATTCAAAAAATAAATTAAACTATAAAATAAATAAATAAATAGTTATAAGTAGGAATAAAATTATATAATGGGGTCAATTCTAAAGTTTGTTTTTATAAATTTTAGAAATTTATCTCAATAAAATGGATTGAATATTTGGAAGCATCACATACAAATTATATTACAAGGATAATTTCATTTTAAAAATAAATAAATTACGATTGTCAATGTGATTGACAATAGAAAGGGTAAAATGAGGTAAATGATTAGAATAAAGAGTATGTATATCTAAAAAGTACCACCTAAATGTGATTACATTTTAATTATAGACCTATACCCAAAATTTTTCCATTTTATCAACTTTCCTTGTAAGAATACATTCATTTACATTGAGAAATATGTATTTTCAAACTCGAACTAAATTATAAATGCTATCTTTCTCCACCCATTCCAAATCGGACCACTTATAAATTATTATGTACAATATTTTACCAAATTAAATTGATAATAATCATATCTCATGTTATCAGTTCCTTGGTCTAAACAAGGAACCCCAAATTCTTTGATACCCTAAAAGGTTTTTGTATAATAATCCACGAATATACTTAGTAAGTAACAAAATTGTCTATTTATTTTCATTTTATCTTATAATCCACCACCATCTTAAATATTATTTAAAACTATTATATCATACAAATTATATAACTATAATTTGTTAAATGATATTATAATACAATATGGTCATACTCATCTATTAAATTATGAAATATGTTTTTTTGGGTTGGTTTAAACATCATTATGTACTGCGCTGAAATATTTTCATTATGAATAATTTGGAAAAAATAAAAATCCTATAATATATAGTATTAATGATAAATAAATATCCTTTAAATTGTAGGATAAAAATATATAAAAGAACATTAATAATATATGGAATTATTTTATTCAATAATAAAAAAAGGAAATATTATAACTATTCATTTCAATCCATAAGCACGATAAGGTCATTACCTTTATAGGATACCTTTATATTTAAATACACTTAATTTAATTTATCTTAAATTTTAATTTATAATTTTAAATGATTTATAAGATTTTGTGTGATGGAATAGATGAGAATCTATCTAGATTCTAGGGTAGCACTGCGTGACATATTTTATGTAATTAGGTACCTAATGTAATTGATGGGGGTTATAGAGACATAGTGAAAACCACCCAGGTAACTGGTGGACTTGGACTAGGTAATCAATGATACCCCATGTGGTTTTTAATGTGTGGGGAAATCACTTATTCACCTTTCCAATTTTACTCCTCAATTTCAAGGGCATTAGGATGAACCATTATTTTTTTCAATTACTTCTTCTCTAAATTTCTCCCTCTTATATCTCCCATCATGGGATGATCCACCATTATTTATAGTGTCGAGGGCTCCTATTTGGTTGAATAATCTTGTCCTCAAAATGGTAAAAGTGTTTCCTACCACTAATAACCCACTTCTCTTATTTGGTCATGGAATTCATCTCAATCTTGTATTTCCATAATGTAGAGATTTTAGATACACTAATGAAAATACAATATATACAAATAATTTGAAACTGTTGGTATAGGCATCAAAACTATTGGTATACTATATACCAACGGTTTTTCAAACCGTTGGCTAGTAAGCTGTTGAAAAAGGCTTATACCAACGATTTTCTTATAACCATTGGTATATGGAACTGTAACCTTTAGTGTGCCAACGGTTTTATAGAAACCGTTGGGATAAATATATTATATGTACATTACCAAGAGTTTGAAACCATTGGTATATATTATTAGCAACAATTCCTTCAAACCGTTGGTTAAATTATTCTAGAAATATAGTATAGCAATGGTATTGAACAATTGGTATAGTGTATTACCAACAGTTCATTCAAACTGTTATTAAAACTATTCTCCAAAAACACGTTACCAATGGTTTAAAACTGTTGGTATAGTGTTTTTCTAGAAAACAGCACATCAGCCACCCATTCCCTCCAATGTATACACTAGCAAACATAGCTACAAACAACACTTAAAATAGAACAATTTTAAATGAAAATAGAACAAAAAAACTTTCAATATCGCATAAATAATATTAGCCTCTTCCAACCATGACATGTACCACGACATATTCTTCCCCATTTCAATCTTCACATGACAACCACTCTTCCAACTAACCCATTCCAATTTCATTGGTGGAGACATCTCATAATGGTGAGAGGACACTAACATTTCTGAGAGCCCATCATAGTCAAAGTTACATACACCATTAACAGAATTAAGACATAATTCATAAGGTAATTACAACAAGTATACACATAAAACTTGTATACCCATACACCATTAACACATAATTCTTAAGTTAATTAAATAAATAAATAATTCAATTCTAAATTCAAGGGGTTGAGGGTTGTTCTGGTATTTGGGGTGGTTGTCCAAGGGGGTAGTGATGTCTAGAGGGGTGGGGTGTCCGAGGGGATGGGGGGTGTTTGGGGAGGGGGTGTCCAGGGTGGGGCTGTCAAGGGTGGGGGGGGGGGGGGGGCTATCCATGGGGGTGTCCATGGGGTGGGGTGGTGTCTAGGGGGGTGTCCATGGGGGTGTCCGGGTGTGGGATGGGTTGGTGTCTTAGGGGGGGGGGGGGGTTTCCAGGGGGTGGTGGTGTCTAGGGGGTGGGGTGGTGTATAGGGGGGGTGTCCATGGGGGTGTCCGGGTGTGGGGTGGGGTGGTGTCTTGTGGGGGGGGGGGGGGGGGGGTTTCCCGGGGTGGGGGTGTCTAGGGGGTGGGGTGGTGTACAAGGGGGGTGGGGACGGTCCAGGGGTTGGGGGGAGGCTATCCAAGGGGGTGGGGTGGTGTCCACATGGGTGGGGGCTATCTAGGGTTTTGGGGCTATCGAGGGGGTGGGGGCGGTCCACAGGGCTGGGGGCTATCCATGGGGGTAGGGGGTGTCCACTGGGTGGGTGGGGATTTCCAATGGGTACGAGGTGTCCAGGGAGGTGGGAGGGATTTCCATGGGGGGTAGGGGTGTCCATGGGGTGGGTGGGTTGTCCCCGGTGGTGGGGGCTATCCACGGGGGGATGGGATGTCCATAGGGGTGGGTGGGGCTGTCAAGGGGGGTGTGGGAAGGGCCATCCCCGGGGGTGGGTGGGGCTGTCCAAGGTGGTAAGGGGTGTCCAAGGGTTGGGTGGGGATGTCTTGGGGGTACGAGGGGTCTAGGGGTTAGAGGGTTGTCTGTCGGGGGAGTGGCTGTTCTGGGGGTGGGTGGGCTATCCACGGGGGTGGCGGGGATATCCAGGGGGTATGGTGTGTCAAGAGGGGATGTGTGTGTGTGTGTTGGGGGGGGGGGGGGTGGTTATCCAGGGTGGTGGGGTGGGGGCTGTCGATCAGGGTGGGGGCTTTCAAGGGTTGGGGCGGGGGCGGGGGCTTGCTATCCATGGGGGTGTCCAGGGGGGTTGGGTGGTGTACGGGGGGGGGGGGGGGCTGTCCATGGGGGTGTACAAGGGGTGGGGTGGTGTCTGGGGGGGTTGCAGTGGTAGGTTCGCGTCCAGGGTGGTGTAGTATCCAGGGGTGGGGTGGTGCCCAGGGGGTTGGGTGGATTTCCAGGGGTGGGGGTGTACCAAGTGTGGGGGTGTCCATGGGTGGGTGGTCTATCCATATGGGCCGTAGGGCTATCCAGGGGGTAGGGGTTGTCCATGCGGTGGGTGGGTGTGCATTTCACGGGGTTGGGAGGGGCTCTCCAGGGGGTACAGGGTGTCTAGGGTGGTGGGAGGGCTGTTGATTGGGGTGGGCGGATAGTTCATGGGGGTGGTCAGACTGTCTAGGGGGTAGGGGTGTCCAGGGGGTTGGCGGGATATCCATGGGGGTTGGTGGGCTGGCCACGGGGGTAGGGGTGTCCAGGGGGTGGGAAATAAATCCACAGGGGTGGGGTGTCCACGGCGGGAGGGGCTGTCCAGGGGGTGGGAAGCCTGTCCACGGTGGTTGCCGAGCTGTCCATGGGGGTAGGGGTGTCTAGGGGGTGGGCGGGCTATCCAAGAGGGTGGGCGGGGCTGTCAATGGGGGTGCGAGGTGTTTAGGGGAGTGGGGGTTGTCCATAGTGGGAGGGGTGTCCGGGGGGTGGGCGGGCTGTCCACAGGGGTGGTCGGGCTGTCCAGGGGTAGGGGTGTCCATGGGGTGGATGGGCTGTGCATAGGGGTGGGTGGGGTTGTCCAGGGGGTACGGGGTGTCTAGGGGTGGGGGATGTCCACAAGGGGATGGGATATCCAAGGGGATAGGGTGGGCTGTCCATAGGGGTGGGCAGGGCTTTCCAGCGGGTACGGGGTATCTAGGGGTGGGGCTATCCAAAGGGGGAGGGGACTCTAGGGGGTGGGTAGGCTTTCCATGAGGGTGGCCTAGCTGTCCAGAGGTTAGGGGGTGTTCAGGGGGTGGGCGGGCTGTCCACGGGGGTGGGCAGGTGTGTCAAGGAGGTACGGGGTGTCTAGGGGGTGGGGGTGTTCATAGGGGGAGGGGCTATCCACAGGGGTGGGAGGGCTGTCCACGAGGGTGGTGGGGCTATCCAGGGGGTTATGAGGTGTCCAGGGGGTGGGGGTGTCTAGGGGAGGGGTCAATCAGTCACATAAAACCATCAAGTCAAGTATTATTATTTATTAATAAAAAATAAAGATAATGTGACCTACCTAATCACACATATATTCAGGCACAAAAAATCTATAAACATCAAAGGTCAGTAATATCAATCAAAATTGTAATGGATCAATCTATCCCTCATCACCATCATTATCATCACCATCATCATCACCATCACCCTCATCCTCATCTCCATACCTATCATCTTCCCTACCCTCCTCTTCACCTTCACACTAGCCTTGGACTCCTTCCTCCTCCTCTGCCATGGCCTCCTCCTCACCCACTTCCTCTGCCTCGACATCCTCCCTGGCCTCCTCCTCCTCCGCCTCGGCCTCCTCCTTGCCATATTCTCAACCATCACATGAACTGCCTCCTGGTCCTCCATATATAGAAAACATCGATGACATATATTCATCACAATCAGTGTTGGCCTCGGGTGGATGTGTTGGATGTAAAACTTCCATCAGTTTCATAAATGTAGTGTTTTCCCTATTAGATTGTTCTGCCCTCTCTGTGGCCCTTTTTAAAGATTGTTCTTCTTGTTACTTAACCTACTGTAACTCAGTGGTACTACAACTTGTACCTAAGGAGGGCCAATACCTCGTTAGAACTATACTCTTCCCAGGTCGGCAGTATACTCTACCAGGGTGCTCATCTCCCAACACCCGATGTAAGTGGTAATTTGGCCCAAAACTATCAAGTTCATCAGCATCAAGGGCCTCTAAAGGAGCCTGTTACAAATATAAATAAATTTTTATGTTACTAAATATAGATTAAAATTTTTAATCTAAAAATTAAAACTTACAATCTATTACTAAGTCAGTTCATTAACCACACTTCTATCTTTCTTCTTTCTACTCGAGAAAAATAGTTTTTCTTGAGGCACACTTCCTTTTCTATTAAATTTATGCGCCTACAATGACATTGAATGTAGAAATCTATAATTAAAAATAGAATACCAAAAACATTAATTTCATAACTAAACTCATATAACAACTTTAGCAATAGAATAAATTATGGAGGAAGAAATAGAAAGTGAAAGTTGAAATGAATGATTATAATCTTTCATACCTACTGCCTCTCATGATCTGGCATCGTAGTACGTCCCAATTTGTGGATTTATTTCTCAGTATCAAAGTTTTTTATATTTCTTTAAGAAGAATCCTGAATAAAATTCAATAATTAGTATTAAATAAAAACATGAAAATTTTCATTTAAATACCTCTAATGAGATTAATACCATATATTAGCTAGTCTCCCAATGAGTAGTCATCTGTCAGTACTGTTCTAATGGACAATCATCCACGAAAGGGACCACATCTATCTCTGTGCCCACTCTAGCATGCCCGAAAATGTACAAATCATGCTCATAAGTTCTCCCAAGCTCTCCTAAATCCTTTAGACATGCTAGTCGTGCAACCTCGCCATTGGGGAAATTAATCCATAGCTGACACCAAAATATTAGTTCATATAAATACAAAAAATAATATATTTCATTAAATACAACATATTTTTTTACCCATATCTCTACCCATGCTTTATCCTTGACTTTATTTGGTAGCTGTCTCCATGGGATCGGGCTAATAGGAATGATTTCAGAGTATTTGGCAAGCGCTCCTAAAATCTCCGACATTGCTTCCCAGATTTCTCAATCATGTGACTATATTCATTATAGTCCACCATCAACTACGTGCAATAGTTCCACACTGCATGTGTGCATGTACGCCCCTGCCCTATCCACCAATCAGTATATGTATCTGTTATGAAAGAAAAATAAATATTTTATCAATACATGTTATAATGAAAATAAATAATGGCATAAATTTTTTTAGGGTTGTATAAGTATACCTGTGGTAGTCTGATCAATGGACGTTGCGGGATCTGCAAAAACTGAAAGAACACCCTTTATATATGGAGTAGGTCAAAATGTATGCTCTGTCGGGACATACTATGGTGGAGTAGGAGTCGAAGAAGATGGAATATAAAATCCTGGAGAGAAGGAAGCAGATGTAAAAGAAGATGACAGGGATGGCTAGCCGAATACTAGATGGGTAGTGGGAATCATCATCAGATATGGTACAGATGGGTGAGGAGGCTCGGATGTGAAATGTGGTGATAAATGGGAGGCCTAAATATCCCGTGTATCCCTAATGACACACCATGATCAGCATGTGTGATGGATGGTATGTCAGTGGCAGGGGCCAGGTCTAATTGGGTATGCCGACCAGATCATCTAGCTCTCGTACCACCCCCCTCATACGAACACCCTGAGTACTGGGACCACTACTAGGCTGCTCATCAAATAATTGTCATCCAATAGATGGATCATGCAGAAGTGTTTACAAAAATTAATCCCATGATATTATATATTTTTAATATATATATATATAGGAAATAAAATACTCACTCCATGCACAAGTGGTGGAATGCATAGCTCAGTCATTCCATGATTGTTGTCCATAATTTGTTTTTGTCGCCTCTCTTCAATTGGATTCATTTCCTGTATTTGAAATCTTATATGGAAGTAAATATAAAAGGATAACTAAAGTGTAACCCATAAAATATAATAAATGAGATGGAATTGGGGGATTCATGGATAATTTAAATAACCGTTATTTTAGGTGAGCTTGAAAAAATATATAATGTAGTCAATAAATCATACAAGATGTAATAAAGAAGTTTAATTTTTAGTAGGATGGTTATTTAATAAGTGTCATCGGTCTATTAAAATCATGGAATATTGATTCTACCAGATTCTTAATTGGTAAAGCAGTTGTCAAAATAAAGGAAAAATTTAATTTCTTTAGCTCAGGTGGATGATGCAGGATTCAATACATATTTTGCAGAAGAATACAAACCATCATGTTCATTACCTGGTAAAATGTTAAATAGAGGTCTTAGAGTCATAAAAATTTTATACAAATCACATTTGAAGCATTGAAATATTCACCATGTTAGAAATGTTGGTTTCATTTGTTTGAATATAGTTCAATTCCAAATTAGAAAATGCAATTCAAATAAAATTGCAACCAATAAACATTGAAAATTCACATAATTGTCAAGTCTGATACAATATATTTTTAATCAATATTAAATCAATTTGAATAGTACCAACCTTAACAGCCCAAGTAGAGGTCAACCAAAATAATTGAGATCATGAGTGGATGATTTTATATATTTCCCACCACAACTTCATGTTCAATGTTAACTCTGAAAATTGATCTATTAGAGTCATCAAAAGTAATAACTGGATTATCTCCAATGGAAGTAGGGATGGTGTCAATTTCATCATAACCATCATAAAAAATATTTCCTGGAATTACTTCAATAATGACACCAAATTTAGGTCAAATATGGTCTTTGACTTAAAACAATTGTTTCTCCATTGAAGAAAATACATATGGTTCATCGGTATAAAGAATTTTGGTCATATCAATTACTCGAAATCCACAATCATCAATAAATTTTTCATTCTTCGTCAACAAATCAAACCACTTATATTTCATCAGTGTGACTCATCCATGAGAATAATAATCAAATATTATCATTCTTTCAATGACTCCGTAATAACCAAAATTTTAAAATTGTGGTCTACTATCTGATTCACTAGCATAACAGTTTGTTGTGGCAGTAACCATAACAAAATCTTGTTGTGTTCTCATGTTCTTTTATCATTCAGTGATAATAATTCTATACCCATTGATAACAGTTGATTTACAGTCATGAACCACTACATTAGAACCAAAATCCAAAGCTCTTATTTCTTCAGAGACAGAGTCTGCAGGCAATGTCATTACCTGAAATATTAATCAATATTAAAATGAATTAATTATTGTTTTAATTATTTTAAATTGTATGATTATTACCTTTAATTTTAACCAAGAAGAAAACCCTTTTCTATGCAAAGTCTCCCTCCTTCTAAAAAATAAAGAACGTTGCATTCTATTTATCATCACATTATGTTCCCTATAGAATAAAATTGGAACATTTTAACACACACACACACACACACATATATATATATATAAGATATAAATATACAATTTACATACAAGATATAATCATTGAAAAAATAAAAGTTGAAGAAAACTGTCCAATGTGCCATCTCCTAGTCTTCAAGGATTAATGTCATCAATATATATGATACATGAATTCCTCATGTTTGAGGAAGTGATGGAAAACTAGATTCAATTTTCTCATATAATTCTTCTTTCGTTTCTCATTGGTCTGTTCATTCTTGTAGTAAGATCAGACATATACATAGAGCAGAAATTCATACATTCCTGAGCCACGTAATTGTTCACAATAGAACCTTCGCGATGATTCCTGTTACAGAAATAAGACATTAATGTGTACATATTTATTTCATTTGGATACATCCAACGAAAAGAAATAGGACCTCTGAGAAGTATTTCAGTTAGAATATGGACATTCAGATGCAACATGCATGTGAAAAATTAGGGATGAAATATTTTCTCTAATTCAAATAAAATTAATGGGGAATATGCAAACTTTTTTTGCAAGAAAGACATGGAAATTTTTTTAGCACAACGATCTCTAAACAAATGGAACAACCGAATAAAATCCACCCTTATATTATAGGAAAAAAAATGAAGAATTTATATTGGAATCAAATCATATAGAATGATTTGATAATCATGAGTCTTTAAAGATTTTAGCTTCAACTATCTTTTTTTGACCCATTTGGATATATTGCTTAAATAGCCATCAGAAACATTATTAGTCTCTAGTACTTCTATAATTTTTTTTCTGTAGGTTTCATCACATAAGAAGCACATGGATGTTTCCATTTATTTTCATTGATACGCATTGGATGCAATTCTAGTTTGACGACCCAATCCACCAAGTCATCCCGAGACTGTAAATCATCTTTTTTCATTCCCATAACATTTAGAAGAATTGAAAGAAATATTTCACATATATTTTTTCCAATGTGCCTTACATCTAAGAAATGACATAACAAATTGGATGACCAATAAGGGAAATCAAAGAAGATACTTTTCTTCTTCCAATTGTAAAATGTTTCAGTGGAAACATTCATTCTCTTTCCAAATTTCATTTGACCCTTCCTGAATGAAAAACTGAAATCTTTGAATTCATTAAGCTCATCTATTCTAGACACATGCTGAGGTGGATCGTCGGTCTCCATGGTATTCTCAAATCTTCAATGATTATTTCTATATGGATTGTCCATTGGCAAGAATCTTCGATATCCCATAAAATTGAAACTACAATGATGTTTCAGTCTAATGGATCATGCATTCTTCATACAAATAGGACATGAAAGTTTTCTCTTTGTGCTCCATCCATAAATCACTACATAAGTAAGGAAATCATTCATCATCCACATAAGTGCATCACTCATCTGAAATATGTTTTTATAACATGGATTTTATGTGCGCACACCCACATCCCAAAGAAGATTCAACTCTTTTATTAAAATTTTCATATATACGTCTATATCATTGAATGGATCAGAAGGGATAGATATGATTATACTCATGAAAATGAAAGGTTTTTTCATACACAACCATGGGGGAAGAATATAAATGTGTATGAAAAATTGGCCATGTGATATGTTACATAAGAATCTTCCCAAATGGATTAAAACCGTCACATGAAATACCCAACCTCACATTACACATGTCAGCTATAAAATCAGTATTTCGAGCATCAAATCTATTCCATGCAAATCCATCTGCAGGGTGAAACAACTCATCATTAGTCTTCTTTCTCTCAGTATCATTCCATCACATTTCTATTGATATTTCATCAGATATAAAAAGATTATGGGGTCTGGGGATCAATGTAAAGACCATGTTACTTTTTGTGGAATAGTGGATGGTGTTCCATCAGCTTTTGGCTTCCAAAAATAAGTGCCACATTTTATACAATCATTCCGTTAAACATTTTCCTCCAAGAATAAACTGCAATCTTTCAAGCAAGCATGAATTTTTTTTCTTGAAAATCCAAGTTCCACAACTAACTTCCATACCATATTGTGGTTTGAGGGAATATCTGCATCATCTAGAAGTAATTCCTTCAAGAAGGTAAGAATGTAATCGATGGTATTATTATAAATCCCATATATAGTTATTATATGAAATGATTGGATTAGAAATTCAATCTTTTTCATTTTACCTCATTGTCGATATACTGGAGTCGTGACAGTATCATTCTATTTTTTGACCCTAACAACATCATCATTTTCATTAGACGCATCATGTCTACGCATATCGAAATATTCTTGTGTCAGAATCCTTTCTTTTTTATGATGACAAATAAATGGAAACTGAACGTATAAAAAATTCTCTAATCCAATCCTCTCATTTGGATTATCAGAAATTTGAGATGTCATTTTCTACCCACTGTGATACGAAACAGAGTAGTTTGATTGAAAACCATTTTTGTTTATGTGGAATCTGACTTCTTCATGGATCAACCAAGGACATCCAACACACTTGTAATAGGGGAAGTGTATGTGACCACTATCTGAAGAATTGTGAAATAAAAAATCTAAAATGATCTCCAAATTATTTAGAAAATCACATGACATTTGATCAGTTTCATACATCCAACTTCTATCCATTCTGTAAATAAAAGTATAAGTCACTTGGTCAAAATCTATTCAATAAGATTGTAGTTTCATCAAAAATATATTTCAGTAAAAGGGAATTTTTCACATTATATGAAACCATAATTGACTCACTACTCTATATGAGAATCATAATATAAAAGACAAAAAATACTATATTTATAACAAAATATCTTTGAAGAACTATACAAGAGTGTACAAGATCATGTACACTTGTGGAGGAGAATTATTCAGGATTTGACTAAATTTTAGATCGACTAAATTTTATATTTTAGTAGACTATTGGAGTGATGACATACATTTCCTAAGGGGATGGGGGTATCTTGGTGGTGCGGGGTGTCCAGGGGGTTGGCAGGGCTGTCCAGGGGGTCGAAGGTGTCTAGGGTGTGGGGGGATGTCTAGGGGGTTGGGGTGTCCAGGTGGGCGGGTTTTCCACTAGGGTGGGGCCGATCCAGGGGGTGGGAGGGCTATCCATGGGGGTGGCGAGGCTATCTAGGTGGGCGCGGGTGTCCAGGGGGTGGGATGTTTCTCAATAGTGGGGGCTGTCCGGGGGGTACTGGGTGTCTAGGGTGTGAACGGGGTGTACAGGGGGTGGGTGGGACTATCCAGGGAGGTATGGGGTTTCTAGGGGGTATGGGGTGTCCAGGGGTTGGGCAGGTTGTCCACAGGGGTGGTTGGGCTATCCACGGGGGTGGGGAGGCTATCCAGTGGGGTTGGGGTGTCAAGGGAGGGGGGATTTCTAGGGGTTGGGGCATCTGAGGGTATGGGGAGTGTCCTGGGGGGTGGTGGGCAGGTGTCCAGGGGGTTGGTGCGCAGTCCACAGTGGTGTGGGATATCCAGGGGGGTACAAGGTGTCCAGTGGGGTGGGTGGGCTTCCCACAGGGGTGGCAGGGCTGTCCAGGGGGGTCGGAGGTGTCTAGGGGTGGAGGGTTTTCCAGGGGTGGGGGATGTCTAGGGGTAATAGGTGTCCAGGGGTTGTCGATCTGTCCAAGGGGTGGTGGGGGAGGCAGGGATGTCCAAGGGGGTACGAGGTGTCCAGGGGGTGGGTGGCCTATCCAACGGGTGGTTGGTCTGTCAGGGGTTGCTGGGTTGTCCAGTGGCATCAGGGTGTCTAGGGTGGCTTCTCAGGGGGTGGCGGGCGGGTGTCCGGGGGGGGGGGGGGTGGGGTTGTCCATAGGGGTGGAGGCTGTCCACGGGGGGTGGGGTGTCCAGCGGGTGAGCGGGCTGTCCACAGGGGTGGTGGGGATGCCTAGGGGGTCATGGTGTTTAGGGGGTGGGGGGGCTTTCTTGGGGTGGGGGTTGTCCAGGGGTACGAGGTCTACAGGGGGTGGGCGGGCTGTCTAGGGGGTGGTGGGGCTTTCCAAGGTGTACGGGGTGGGTTGGCGGCCTGTCCAAGGGGGTGGTGGAGTTGTCCAGGGGGTACGTGGTGTCCAGGGGGTGGGTAGGTTGTCCACGGTTGTTGGGGCTGTCCAGTGGGGTACAGGGTGTCCATTTGGGTGGGTGGGCTGTCCACTGAGGTGGTGGGGCTGCCCAGGGGGTTCCAGGGGGTGGGGGCTTTCCATGGGTGGGGGCTTTCCAGGGGGTACGAGGTGCATAGGGGGTGGGCAAGCTATATAGGGGGTACGAGGTGGGTGGGTGGGCTATCCATAGGGGTGGAGGGGCTGTCCAGGGGGGGTACAGGGTGTCCAGGGGGTGGGCGGGCTGTCCACAGGGGTGGGCGGGCTATCCACAGGGGTGGAAGGGTTGTCCACGGGGGTGGAAGGGCTCTCCAGGGGGTGGGGTGTCTAGGGGGGTTGTCCATGGGGGTGGGGGCTGTCGAAGGGGTGGGGGTGTCCACCCCCAAACAAGGGTCATAAAATCCAGTATTTATCCCATTGTAGAATGATTTCAAGCCTAATATAGATGACCAAGAAGATTGTTTGTCTAAACCATGAATATCATACATACAAATCACAATACACCCAATTGTAAACACACCACCAAATATCATACGTGGATTGAATTTTATGAACCATATTTTGATGGGACACTACTCATAAGAGTCTGAGCCTTGTTATATAATTAGGTGATATGGAGTTGTACGCATGTTAAATTTGTATGAGATCAATATGGGCAGTGGATATGAACATGAGTAATATTTCATTACAGATATCACTTCTTCTTAGTAGGTTAAGAATGAGTGTTTGTATGGAACTTCAAGAAAATTCGTAACGTGTTAATGAAACATACATTGGTTATATTTGATTCCTATTTTTTTGCAGAGTATCAGAGTGGACAACCCACCCCCCTCCTTGGACAGCCCACACCCCCCACACCACGACAGCCCCCAACCCCATGCACCCCCACCCGGATAGCCACCCACCCCAACTGGACACCCCCCCTCACACACACGCACAACCACCACACCTGGACAACCCACCCCCTCCCTAGACAACCAACACCCCTCATCCCCCACCTGGACATCCCACAACCCACCCCCCTTTGACAACCCCCACCACCCCTTGACAGCCCACACCCCCTCCCCCACCTAGATTGTAGAGATCCAAAGCTTCACGTACATGGATATTACATTACTTTTGCGTAATACTTAGTATATAACAAAAACAAACACAAAAGGACCGTAATAGTTTAGTGTCTTTGGAAACATGGAATAAAATATTCTAATCCTGGTGAAAGATCATCAACATCTCCCAATAAAGATCTTCCCCCATTTTGTTTCTTACCTAAAACCTTTATTTATATCTTGGGAAAAATAAAACATAAAAGGGGTGAGCTCAAATGCTCAGTAAGGGTAAACATAGAGAACATAAAACAATCCCTAAACATTTGATGCAAAAACGCGAACATAAAATCTAAACATAAAAATCTTGAGCAAAGACATCAATCTTGGAAGTACGTAAGGCATATATCATAGGGGAACATCAATCATGATAAAATAGAATGGGAATAAAAAATGTAATTGTGGCAACCATTCATCACTTGTTATGATTTCCTGAGTAGCCAAGGCATTGCTTCCAAGACCATATTAGTGGACAAAGTCCCTTTCGGAATCGAGTTCACTCCTCGTTCCAGTCCTGTAACACTGAACCAGATTAACTTATCGTTCCATCCATGTCTATATCATGAGATATAAATCTTTACCCAATGCATTGGAGGGATATATAGGTCCCACAAATCTCATAATGAAATCATTCTTACTTGTGCCACAAAATAAACATACATCATTCATAATAACCCAACGAATAAAATGGGTTTCATAAATATAATCCCATCATCACATAATCCATATAAAAGAAATGGATATCATTTCATAATAAGAAAAGTGAAACCATGTAAATAATAGAGACATTATACTTGAAACATACACATATGAAATAATTTCATCTTAGATGAAAAATGGTATTGATAAAACACTTGAAATGAATTCTTGAGGAAAATATCCTTTCTTATTCAAAATCATTTTCTTTTCACAAAATGTCATGCAATTTTAAAAGAAAATGATTTTGTTGAAAATAGTCATGAAATATTTTGGAGGAAGCTTCATAAAAATAATGCTTTATAAAACTATAAAAATTCTGTCATTCCATATAAGTTATAAAACATTCTTCTCGTACTTTTGTCGGAAAAGTCAA